>OY998254.1:54716391-55358891 GCA_963922045.1 Persicaria maculosa
AATGAGATGCGCCTTTAGGGTTACTTCCTTATATAGACAATCCATAATCGAAACAACTCATTTCACCACACAGGAGTTGAGTAGTCAAGGCGAGCTTCGATCTAGCCAACCTTTCTCTAACCCAAGTCATATCGAATAGGCTCAATATCCGAAATAAGCCCATAAGCAATATCTGAAACAATACCACACTTAGACCTTCCAAGCTAGCTTGAGCTAACCCATCCAACCTGACTCGAGTCAGGGGCTGACAACTCACGAGCCAGGGTTGTCTAGTATGGAGTCATGGTGTGGTGCTAGTGTTTGATTGTCATACACGAGCTTATTTAAGAGTTCACAAGGACTTTTTACACTATTTGAGATGCAATGTTTTTAGGGTCTATTTTATGAATTGGTAAATACACCGCTAATTTTTACTAGATACACCGTTGATTCCCGCAACTTGTTGCGTAGTAGGTTTAGCAACTTTTTGCAGAACCGTTGTCAGATGCCCCAACCAATTCAATACAAAAAAAAAAGTTTAATATGAGAATTTCAAAACTAGTTGCGAAATTCCCCCACATAAAAAAAAGGTAGTCCGCACCTTCTTGCGGAGTGCACATGAGGGGAGTTTTTTTTAAATAGGCATGGACTTCGCAATATGCAGGTTTAATTTAGTGGATGTCCAAAAAAATGGGCATAATTAAGTAAATATCAACTTTTTAAAAAAATTAGGTAAATGTTCATATTTAACACTTTTACCCCTCTTTTCCATCCCTTATCCTTCCTCCTTTGATTTTGTTTTAATTTTGACTTTGACTAGTCAACATTGACCATTTCATTTAATGCCTAGATGTGATGACAATTATTTTCGATGTCAGTTGTTTGTGATACTTTTTTTGGTGACAATTGTCCTTTTTGGTGACATTTTATTTTTTTGCTGGTGACAATTGGGGGAAAATTTTTCTAGTGACAATTGATTTTTTTTTTGTGACAATTTTTCCGGTGACAAAGATTTTTTTTATGACAATTGATTTTTCTAGTGACTGATATTTTTTATGACAATTATTTTCGGTGACAGTTGTTTGTGATAACTTTTTTTATGACATTTTTTTCTGGTGACAATTGGGAAAAATTTTTCTGGTGACAATTGATTTTTTTTCTTGGTAACAATTGTTGGTGACAATTATTCCGGTGACAAAGTTTTTCTGACAATTGATTTATCACTACGAGACTATTAACACTACAATTATGACCACGTACATTGTTACTAACTATTGTCATCAAATAGTGTCACCACTCTAATATTGATAGAACAACATGTATAATTAAATTGTTACCAAATGACAATGGTAGTGATATTATTTTCACCAACTATATAACATTGTCATCAAACATTATCACCAACTATAGAACAATGTCACCAAAATTTGTCATTAAAATAATCCCAATGATTGTCACCAAAAATTGTAATTGAAATGATCCCACTGACTGTCACCAAATATCGTCACCAACTAAAACTACATCTGCCACATCTAAAATTACATCTGTCATGAAAATATTTTCATCAACTAAAACTACATCTGTCACCAAAATATTTCCATCAACTAAAACTACATCTATCATCAAAATATTTTCATCAAAGGTGGAGCTATATGAAGGGCGGCTAAATCAACTCACATCTAAAACTACGTACATCTACCACATTCTAAAACTAACCAATTTCCAATTAAGCACAATTTGAATTGGACAACCAGAGGACCTCAATCACATTGATCATCACCATAGTGAAATGTAAAAAATTATTTTACGAACGAATTTCTTATAGAATATCTGCAAATGCAAGAACAATGGATCTGCATAAACCAGTGAAGATTGAAATGTCTGAATCAAAACATCTGAAAACCTAATTGGCAATTCGACCAGGGAAAGAGAGAGTGCCACAAATTAGGGTTTTGCAAAATTTGAAAATTAGGGGCTTACCTAGAAAAAGGAGGTTGTTAATGGGGGATTTTCTTCATATAGATGAGGTCGGCGATGAGGATGGAAGCGAAGAGGAGCTTTGGTGAAGAGGAGACGACAATGGAGGTCGGCGGGTGAGGAATTTTTGCTGGAGCTCGGCGGGTGAGGATTCGGCGATGAAGGGAGTCGATGCTGGAGGATGGAGGTCGGTTCGGCGACGAAGGAAGTAAGCTCGGCGGTCGGAGCACACACCATGGAGGATGGAGGTCGGAGCTCTGATTTCGCAAAGGAGAACTAGAGAAGAAGCGAAGGAGCGCACACCATGGAGAATAGAGTCGATGATTATTATCAAATTAGAACAGGGACATTTTGGTATTATCAAATTATTATGGACACTTCCTTAATTATCAAATACAAGTGGACATTTACCTAATTACACTTTGTAAATGGATATTTCACCAAATTTTTCCTACGAAGTCCCTATATTTAATTGGGGCGTTTACGTAAATATCCAAAAAAATTACCTAAATTAGAGGAGTATCCACATGTTTGAATATATTACAAAACTATCCATTGCTTTCACCGTTCATTATTGTTCGACGTTGAATCCTCCATCTTTGCTCCCGTTTCATTCACCGTTCTCCCCATCCCCTTCCTCCACCGTCGTTCTTCCGTCTTCCTTCCTCCGTCTTCGTTCATTCGGCATCGTTCTTCGCCTGTCGTTCATCGGTCGAGTTTCCTGTGTTCTTCTGCAGTTGATCTCGAAGAAATAAAACATCAGATCAGCCGGCCTCCTCGCATATTAAAGGTATGAAATCGCACAATAGTACAGTATTAATTTTCGAAACGCATCTAGTTCGACAGAAAACCTACTTCTGCTGACATATAATCTGATATCTGCTTTCGAAAAACAGTAGTACAATGGAGTATTAATTTTCGAATACCTAGTTCTGCTGACATATAATCTGATATATAAATGTGTGCCTTCGGCACACATTTAGATTGAAGTTGATGAATTACCTGCTCTTTTAATAGTTATGCTACTAGCCTATTACTGTATGCAAGTAATGTAATTAACTGGTGCTGCTGACAAGTAAAAAGGCAGAAATCCATATTGAAAGTGTTACTAGTCTTTTGTATTGAAGCTAAAAAGAAATTATTTGTGATTATTCTAAAAGAAAGAACAGTTGTGCAACCACTGTGTGAAAGTAATGCAAATAAATGGTGCTGCTGTCAAGTAATAGTTTACCACAATTTAAAGTGTTGATTGAGTTGATTCTGATGTAACATGCAGTTAGATGTTATGTAAATAGCTTGTAATGATTATGCACACTGAAACTGTGGATATTGATTTTAGAATGAACTGAATTATTGTAAAAATCAGTTACACTGCTGACATTTTTATGTATTGAATTGAAATTTCTTGCAAAGGCAAAAATTCATACTGAAGTTTATTAATTTACTAGTATTTTATATTGAAACTAAAAATAAAGTAGTTGTCATTATTATAAAAGAAATAATAGTTGTGCAACGACTAATTAATACTTATGCAAAAATTTGGTGTTGTTGACAATTAATAGTTGAACTCAATCTAAAGTGTTGAATGAAATGATTCTACTGTAAAATACAGTTAGATGTTGTGTAAATAGTTTTTAATGATTATGCACACCAAACCTGTCATTTTGATTTCAAAACAAACTGGATTGTTCTCAAAACCTGTTCCACTGCTGACATTTATATGTAATGAAGTAATATTTGGGCCAAAAGGAACAGATTCAGATTGAATAATTAGGAAGTTACTACTCTTTTGTGTTGAAACTAAAAACAAATTAATAGTGATTGTTCTAAATGAAAGAATAAATGTGCAAGTATAATTAATCGTTATGCAAAAATTTAGTGCTGTTGACAAATAATGGATGAACTCAATCTAACGTTTTGACTGAATTGTTTCTAATGAAAAATGCAATTAGATGTTGTGTAAATAGTTTGTAATGATTATGCACCCCCTAACTGTGATTTTTGATTTCATAATGAACTAATTTATTGTAAAAATATGCTACACTGCTGACATCTTACGTAATGAAGTAAAATTTGTCCACAAAGGGCACAAATTCTGTTTGAAATTTAAGAAGTTACTACTCTTTTGTATTAAAACTAAAAAGAAATTAGTAGTTATTATTCTAAACTAAATAATAGTTATGCAACTTCTAAAAAATAATTATGCAAAAAATCTGATTATAAGGTATTGAATTTTTGTAAAAATCTGTTACGCTGCTGACATATAATGTAACAGATTTAAATGTAAATTTAGAGAGTTACTCTCTACTTGTAATTTGGTTAAAAATTGAAAGAAATTGGTATTGATCATCAAAAAATAAACAAAAGTTGTGCAAATACTAATTAATACTTATGCAAACCTATTCTACTGCTGACATGTAATTACAATCAAATGTACTTTGAATTCTTTTAAGCAGGTAGTTGTTGTCGATGGCACGTTCTTAACTGGGAAGTATAGAGGGACTTTGCTTGGTGCCACTGCCCAAGATGCAAACAGGCAAATCTTCCCTCTTGCAATTGGAATTGCTGACACTGAAAATAATGACTCTTGGGAGTGGTTTTTTAAGCAACTGCTGAAGGTTTTGCCACAACAAAATGATTTAGTCTTTGTGTCTGATAGGCATGCGAGTATTGCAAGAGCTGTTGCCCTGAGTTATCCTACTGCTACACATTGCTTTTGTAATTGGCACTTAAAGCAAAACATCAAAGCTACCTTCAAGAAAAAGTATCTGTCGGGCTGGTTTCAGAACGCAGCAAATTGTTATACTATTGGGGAGTTCAACAACAAATTCGGGCACATACAAGAGAATTTCCCCAAGCTAGCAAAATATTTAGAGGATGCAGGTTTTGATAAGTGGGCTAGGGTACATGCAAGATCAAACCGATACAACATGATGACTTCAAACAATGTTGAGACTCTGAACTCTGTAATAACAGGGAAGAAGAATTATCCAGTTGTAGCCCTGTTAAAGTTTGTGCGAGAAAAGCTCAGTTCCTGGTTTCAAGAAAGGAGAGAAAAGACACTTCAAAACCAGGACAAAATAACACCAGGGATACTGAAGTTGATCAGCAGTTTACAGGAGAATATTGGAGCATACAAGGTGGTGAAAATTAATGAATTTGAGTTCGAAGTCACAAGAGAGGGAGCAGGGGTAATAGTTGATCTGTCAAGAAGGAGTTGTACGTGTAGGTTGTTTGATGTTGAGCAAATACCTTGTGTGCATGCTTTGGCAGCAATTAAGCACATAAAAGCAAATATATCAGATTTTGTAGCAGATTTTTAAACGAATGAAGCTTGGGCATTGACCTACCAAGAAACGATATATCCAGTGACGTGTGAAGATGAAGAAATTCTCCCTGATGCTATAAAACTTATCAAATGTTACCCCCCGGTTGTGAAGAAAAGGGCAGGAAGACCACCATCTAAAAGAAAACCTTCTGTTTCGGAGTTCAAGAGAAGAATAAAGTACTCAAAGTAACTGTCTCAGCAACACAGCTTCTGTGCCATCTTTTAGCAGAATAATAAATTTTGTAAACAGCACTGCATATGCACTTTTTAGGGTTGCAAGTTTGAAATATTACATTTTAAAATCTTCTACTGTATGAATTGAATGACTTTTATATTTTAAATTCGAACAATTTTAATTTTTTACTGTCTTAGCAGTAGTTTCTTTTCATCTGGCATTGGTTTTTCTTGCATGTTATAATATGCAAAACTTAAAGGAAGATGTGCAAATATATGCAAATACTAGTTGATGATATGCAAATACTAGTTGATGATATGCAAATACTAGTTGATGATATGCAAATATAAGTCGATGATATGCAAATATACGTTGGTGATATGCAAATATAAAATCGTCTAATGCATATATAAGAGTATTAAATATAAATACTGTGGCGGTAAAAATAGAGACAACAATGTTATGCAAAATGTACAATTATAATATGAGATCCAAATATAAATTCATGATATGCAATTATAAGTAGATGATATTCAAATATAGTTTGATGATATGCAAATATAAGACTGTGATATGCAACTATAAATTGATCATATGTAAATATAAAATCATTTAGGGCATAAATAAAATATTAAACATATAATAAATATTAAATGTGGTAGTATAAATAGAGACAGCACCGACCTTCTATTTTTGTTCGTTTCTCCCTTTACGAGTTTCACTTTTTACAAGCTTCTTCAATAACCTTCGTCCGGGGTTGAGCGTTTTTGTGTTGATCAACGATTTCTTTGTTCGAGTGATCGTTGTCGATTAATATTGAGCTTCGCTGTTGCAATGTCTTCCAATTCTTCTGGTAAATCTGTGCTATCTTCAAATTTCCATCGTTTTTTAGGTTAGGGTTTACTGTTATGCAAGTTTTTACCGAAATTTTTACGCGAGTTTTTTCTTGTATTGTCTTAGCTAAACGATTACGAACTAGAGGTGATTTCTGTTCAAATGCTGTTCCTACCTCCAGTAAGAAGCGTGTTAAGAGATCTGCAGCTTCTCGTCCTGCCCAGAAGGTAGTTGATCTGTCGAGGGACTCTCCCGTTTTTCCAGATCTATCACAGCTTAGTGGGTCAGTAGAAGCTGAAGAACAGCAACAAATTATTTGCAAAGATGGAAGGAGTGTTGATAGTAGAACGCCTATTGATCCAGGCTCGCAGTCTCCCATAATTTGTCCTCAAATTCTATCAACTAGATACCCAGATCCGGTTAATTCTGCTGATTGTACTCCTAATAAGAATCCTGATGCTTTTGTTTCCGTTGAGTGCACGGTTAATCTGAGTTCTGATTCTCAAAACGCAACCTGTGCAGTAGCAGATTAGACTCCAGGGTTTACAGATCCTGTTAATATTGCTGATTATACTCTTAATGGGAAACCTCATCCTTTTGTGTCTGTTGAGTGCACGGTTAATCTGGATTCTGAATCTCAAAAAGCAACTTGTGCAGCAGCAGATGAGGCTCCAAGAGTTACAGATCCTATTAATACTGCTGATTATACTGTTAATGATAATCCTCATCCTGTTGCTTCTGTTGAGTGTACCGTTGATCTGAATTCTGATTCTCAAAATGCAACTGGTGCAGCATATCAAGTTCTCTCTGGTTCTTTTCTTGGTGTTAATTTACCTCAAAATATATCTTCTGATTCATTTCCTTCTGTGAATGGTGCTACTATATTAGATTCTGGAAAGGAAAATGCAAATCATCAAGTTCATGGGGTCCCACCTGCATTTGA
This sequence comes from Persicaria maculosa, assembly GCA_963922045.1. NCBI lineage: Eukaryota > Viridiplantae > Streptophyta > Magnoliopsida > Caryophyllales > Polygonaceae > Persicaria > Persicaria maculosa. The sequence goes on from OY998254.1 coordinate 54,723,628, forward strand.
TTTTGAGACTGATGCTGCTGAAAAACAATATCATGTTATGGATGATATGCATGGTAAAAAACAGACTGATGTCCCAGTGTCTTCTGCTGGATGTCAAGAGGTTGATAAAGTTGAATCTACTGAAGTCCAACATACTGCTGATTTGAAGACTGATGCTAATGAAGAACAACAGCATGTCATGGATCATATGCATCAGAAACAACAAACTGTCGAGGCCATGGATATTGATGTCAATGTCTCTTTTGGTGGATGCCCAGAGCCTAGTAAAAGACAGACTTCTAGTAGTGGTGACTTTCTTCAAGATCCGAATCTGCATATTGATTCCTCTGGTATTCCAACTCACACATCCAATGTAGAGCCTGGTCCTTCTCATAGAGTTGGGTTGTTCAAGAAACAGAGAATTCCAAAAGGTAAAAAGTTCCTTACCCTAAAGACAAGATCCAACCCAAAAATGTTTGTTTCTGCAATTGAGAGGCTAAGTGATAAACAGAAAGAGTGCATTAAAGGGATTGGGTTTGGACATCTCCTTGATTTGAAAATACAAAATCTCCCGTTATCGCTTTCCTACTGGTTGGTTAATAACTTTGATGCAAACAAATACTCTTTGATTCTACCTAGTGGAGATAGGTTAGTGATAACTGATTTAGATGTGCACATTTCCTTGGGACTTCCAATGGGAAGGAAGTTGATCAGCAAGAAAAGCTGTAAAGAAAACTTTGAGGTTATCAAAGAGTGGCGGGCTTCTCTTTCAGCTGGGGAAATGATTCAACCTTCTATTTTGATAGAAAAGATAATTAGTGATGTTGATGCTGGTGATCAGTTCAGGCTGAACTTTGCAGTTTTGTTACATTCTTTGCTGCGGGACACACATCAGAGTGGGCACATAAACCAGAGTTTAGTTAGACTTTTTACTGGCAAAGAAGATTTCAAGGAGTTGAACTGGTGTGCATTCTTATTAGAATGTTTGGTTGACTCAAAGAAAAGTTGGGAGAAAACCAAACAAGGGCAGTTCAGAGGTCCTGTGTTGTTTTTAAACGTAAGTATCTGTTTTTAAATTATTGTATATAATTCTTCGAATTAATATCGTATTGGTTGTAATATTTAAATAACATCGTGTTTTCCTGTTGCAGTTGTTCTATGTTGACAGAGTGAAGTTGTTTTCGAGCATTATGTTCAGAAGATTCACTAGATCAATCCCAGTTTTCATTGGTTTGACGTCAGCAATGCTTCGTCAGCGTGAAAAGGATGATATTGAAGCAGGAGATTTTGGTTCTGGGTTAATTCAACCTCGTCAATGCATCCCTAGCACTGAAGCTAGAAATCCAGAAACTGCTCTAACATCTCCTCCCCTTATGGAACAACCTGTCTCAAATAATGAGCCAACTCCTATTGAGGTAGCTTTTTTATTATTTGATGTTGACATATAGAGACTACGTTAAATCTAAGGTATTGGGTTTGTGAAATTTGATGCTAAAATGCACTGAAATTTTTTGCTACTAGCTTGATATGAGTATGTACATCCAAAATATGCATAGAGCGATGTGCAACTAAGTTCAATTAATTTTGTACAAGTGTAAAATTATGATATGCAACTACATTTTACTGATATGCAATCCCCACATGACTGATATGCAAAATTCAGATTATTATGTGCATAAGTTGATGCTGATGACATATAGAGACTTAGCTAAATCTATGATAATAATTTACTGATTTTTAATGTTTAAATGCAAGGTGATGTCCTAAAAAGATTGTAATGATGATACACATCAAAAGTTTGCTTTGCCCCCTTTAAATGGATTGAATTAATATAACAATTTGGTACTCTGCTGACATGTGTTGAATTGAAGTAATTTAAGAATCTGTCACATTGTTGACATTTGGCTTAAAAAAACAGTATTTGTGCCAAAAGCAGGAATGTAGATTCAATATAATAAAGTTATTTCTCTTGGAAACCAATCTTCAAAAGGAATTAAAAGAGATAAATCAGAAACCAATCTGTTCATATCTTACTCTTTCTGTTTATTACTTAGATTTTTTATTATTTGATTTTGGTTTTGTTGCATCCCTTCATTTTGATATATTATTTAAAATGTTTTACTTTCATCTATGTTTAGTTATTCATACAAGCTTTGGCTGAAAAGACTACTGCACTAGCATCTGCAATCTCTGAATTTGCTAGTATGTCTACAAAGGTTCCAACTGAGTTTAAAGATAATGAGAAGGTGAAAGCTCTCGTTGATGCAGCTAATAATCTTCTGGGGTTGGTAAATGAGCCGAGTCAAGCTGCACCTGCACCTGAAGATCATCATCCTAGTTATATGGATGACTCTCCCAACACAATATTTAATAATTCTCAGCATCCTTTTTGGACAGATCCAGCGTTTTTGGATGTCCTAACTCAGGTTGAATTGGCAGCACAGAACAAGGAGCGAATGAAAGATAACCTCCCTGAAGAAGGTCATGTTGCTGACTTCACTTTTGTTGCTTGTCCAACTACAACATCTGAACCTCCAGCAAAAAAAGATGCTGGTGACAAAGAAGTACATCTTGAAGATTTGCAGAAAAAAGAAATTTTACATGAGAAGAGAATGAGAAAAGGAAAAGCCCCTCTCTCTGACGGGCCAAGTTTTGATTTGTTTGGGTCTGATCCTGCTTTCTTATCAAGTAGTCCAGAGAAGGTTGTTAATGATGCAAATAATCTTCCATCACACTCAGATGGAAAAAATGGAGAACCTGCAGAGAAAGAAGTTAGCCTTAATGTGACAGAAAAGGGCAAGAAGAAAGTGAGAATTTCTGAAGACCCAGATTTGGAGATATATGATACTTACACAACACCTCTAGGACCTACCTCAGAACATTGTCCAGAAGAAGGGGAGAAGGCTGATGGAGATGCAAGGAAGGGTGTTATAGATGCTAAATCTGTTAAAACCACAGTGTATTCAAGGAAACCCAAGCCAGCTGCTGCTATGCCAACACGTAGGTCTACTCGCAATTGTGGTAATGTTTTGGGTGATAAAGAAGAAGTTCATGTAGACAAGGAAGAGGGAGATGTAAAAAGGGAACATAAACCAGCAGCCTCCTTGAGAAGCCCTTATTATTCTCGTGTTGTTGACATGGGGGATAATATTTCTGAGCTTGAGAAGATTCTATCTGCAAGTGTTAGTAGGAGATCAGCATCTAACACGTATGTTTATTCACCATTCATTTATTTACTTTAGATTTTAATCTATATTCTCGTTACTTAGTTTTATTGACATTTGTTTTCTGTTCTTCATGCATCTAATTGTAGTGAGACCTTATTTAGAGGAAATACTATAAGCTTAGTTAGGGCTGATTTGAGAAGTCTGGAGGAGGATTGTGTAGTATCTCCCATTATTGTTGATGCTTGGGCAGCAATCCTAAATCACAAAGAACAGTACAGGAGTGATTTGTCTCCTTCAAGGCTTTTCTTGTTTATTGCATCGTCTGTAAGATTGCAACTTTTATCTTATTTTCCATTTCATGTGTATTTTTTATAAATTTACCAAGTTAAAACAAAAACATTTTACCCCAATTCTTCTAATATTTTTTTCCATCCAGAAATATCAAACGGATGTATCGTTATCTCAAAGTGCGCATCAGATTGAAAAGTTTTGTCTTCAAGTTGACAAAGCATTGTCCTTTGCTCCTCACATTAAATTGAAAAAACTGGACATGGTAATTACATAGTAATTCTCTTTTCTTTTTCTTTTGTTTTTAATTTAGTTTCCCATTTATGTTAATAACACAATTTTGTACTGCTGACATGCTAGTTGCTGACATATAATCTGATATATAATACTGACCTTTGTTGAAATGATATGAAAGACAATGTATATTAAAGTGAACTCTTGTTTTTTTATATGAACTTTAAATGCAATACCATACCTATATCCCTGTTTATTTTTTTATGTCAGTTGTGTGTTGTTGACTTCCTGTAAAAAAATGTACTGCTGACATGTTTACTGATGACATGTAGTGAGTTGAATAATATATATATGTGTTCATATGATATAAATATGCATACATTGATAATAAGTATTTTTTTTTCATATGATATATTAATATAATTTTTTAAGTATATAAGTGATAACAAAGTCCGACTTCAGATGTCAACACTAATACAGATGTCAACACCGATAATAAAAAATCGCTTCTGATAGACATCTTATGAAATATTTTTACCTGTGGCAGTTATTTCTTGATTTCTAGATGTTTTTAAATATCTATATTAATGATTATTTCTGCATGTCATAAGTATTTTGAAACAATTGTAGAATTACTTGTAAAAAAATGGACTGCTGACATGCTTACTGATGACATGTAGTGGGTTGAATAATAGTACATGTATGTGTTCATACGATATGAATATACATAGATTAATAATAAGTACAGTATTGTTTTTTGATACAATATGTTAATGTAATCTTGTAACTATATAACTGATAACAAACACCAACTCAGATGTCAACACTAATACAGATGTCAACACTGGTAATAAAAATCACTTCTGATAGCCATCTTTTTATATATTTAAACATATGGCAGGTATTTGTTAATTACTAGTTGTTTTTAAAACCCTAAATCTTTTATCTACAACCCTGATTTTTTTCTTTGTAAATTCATATACAATATAGTTGGTCTGTCACTCTGAAATTTATACTGATGACATTTAAGTTGCTGATATAGTTTTGAATTTGGTGTATAGATTGTATTTGGCATTTACGCTAATGAATACACGTACATGGTGGTTTTCAACTTGAAGACCAAGATCACACAGATCTTGGATGTGACTCCCTGCTGTGATGAACCAAATTGCAAGTGCACCATCCCGACTATGGTTAACAATTTGCTTGCCAATTTGGTTAGTCATATTATTGCCTATTTCGAAATTCAAAGTTACTTTTTCTTTTAAAAGTTTATAGATTGTTAATTTGGTATTATGTTTAATTTCCCTTTCCTTGGCTTCTGCAGGCAGACCTAGTTAATGAGTATTTTCTCAGAAAAGGGTTAAGGGCAAAGGCAAATATAATCACACATGCCAAGGTAGATATGCTGAAACTTCCATGGGCTGGTGAGGACAAGGTTTTGCATTCAGGAATATGCACTATGCGTCAAATGGAAACTTTTTGGGGGATTGCAAAAGGCTACAAGTGCGGGTTCGAGCCAAATAGTAAGAAAAATATTTCAAAGCTGCGGTTGAAGTATTTGGCTGAAATCATTTGCTCAGACATGAACAAAAAAAGGAGAGAAGTAGTGAACGCAACAAGAGCACATGCAAAATTGACAATGAAGGGCATCAAACCAGAAAGATTAAACTTGGGTTAGAATGGAAAGACAAAGCTGGGTTGGGTCTTGATCATCCTCTTTAAACCCTAATTGTCGATAACTTTTAAGACATTTGGTCTCTTTAGGTTCGACTTATGTAATAACTACTAATACTTACCTATGTTGAGTATTCTGAACTTATGTGGTATCTTGACTGACTTACCTACGTTAGGTTTCTTCATTTGTTGTTTTTTAACCTCATCGTTAGAATTTTGATGGGCAAATATATTGTGCCTATATGCAACCAACTTTCAATGATATTTAATCCGACTACTATGTTATGCAAAAGTATTGATAGTAAATGTCTTATATTTATTTTATTAATATAACAGTTAAAAAATTCCTGTTTTCGTTTTTCAACAAGTACACATATATAAACATCGTATGCAGTAATAATCGCCAGATATGCAAGCGTCCAGTTGTGTTCTGTAAGTTCCCAACAACAAAACACATAACACAATCCAACTTGATATCAATAAGGAGAGGAGATGTTTGTTTGGGAAGGATAAAAATTGATTCAAAAATTGAAATGAGAGGATATGCAACAAGTTTGGGAAGGGTATGTTTTTATATCTTATAATGATTCACTTTTAAACCTTCACCCCTCCACCTGCCATTTCTTGTCCCACAGTCTGTAATGCCCTTTTAATTGGTGCTTTTCTAATTAAAAATTGTAATTTCAATTATAAAAGTTAATAATACTCCCTCATATCATTATAATGTGTCAATTTGAAATTGGATTTTTTATATTAAATATGCATATATTATGTACTAATATGCAAATTCAAATACTACTTATGCAAGAAATCTGATTGAGTGTGATAAAAGTAGATGTCCCATCCTTCTTGAAAAAACCAACACTACATTGCATAGGTATTGAAGAAAAGTAGTAAGATTTTCGAATCTACCATAATCATTGCATTTTTTTAAATGGAAGATATTTAATAAGAGATTTAAAGGATAAATAAGAAAGCTTCCTTGGCAAGTTTGAAAGGCATTCTGATAAGTCTGACAGGGTATTTAACATGAGATTTAAAGGAAAAATAAGAAAACGATTATATATGCAATGAAATTTGAATAACTTTCTTTAAAACACCTTTTAAAGATGATCGGATGGAGTTATAAAATAGCAGAAACATAAAATAGAACAGTTAAAATATAAAACATAAAGTAATAGATTCACCAGCAACCATAATGTTTGATATGCAGCAAAAGTACATACATCTTAGCCCAAAACATAACACAAAATATTGTTTGATAACCGCAAAATAACACAAACAAAAAGATAATCATCTAGTTGGCAAGGAAGGTTGCGATTTTCTCCTTCCTCTTCTTTTCTTCTGTATAAACCTCGTCGATCGCCCCAAATATGTTAATCCTGAACTCCTTCATCTGTTCCTCCACCTCCTCTAGTCTTTCTTGATTCTACAACCATTTTTTAATGAAAAAGTTAAATATTTAACTACTTATTAAATAATATTATGTAAAACAGAATAGACTTACCTTCTCAGCAGCGTTCTGGTCGTCTTCTTCAAGGGCCCTCCTGATCAGATAAGAGATGTGACCTTTCTCCTTGTAGAGTTCAAAGTAGAAACCCTGGAAAACCACAATCGTTTCCAACAGATCCTGTCTCTTGGTTGCCGTATTAGTCTGGGCCGCCTCTTCAAGTTGTGGCATCAGATACCCTGGGTATCGTTCTTTATCCAGATCATCGCACGTCTTATAGTACTCCTCTATCATTGTGGTCGGATAGAAAAAGTAATCCATTTTTTGGAGTTGAAATGGAAGGGATGAGGTTTCAAAGATGGTGAGAGAGAATAAAAAGGATCAGGCGATTTGATGATGGATGATAACAGATGGGTGAGGGACTCTTTATATAGGCAGAGCCGGTTATACAACTCCCCCCATCAACAAGATGTCACTAGTCTTAAAGGCGCGGTTCCCCAATGTAATTTAACCTTTCCCTTTATCCATAAGATTTATCTCTACTGTAGTAATAAAGACTAAATGTACTGTAATAATTACTTCTATCTCTACTGTAGTACCTAATAAAGACTAAATGTACTGTAATAATTACTTCTATTAAGTAATACAGTAGTAGTAATTTGTATTTTCAGAGCACCCCCCCCCCCCCTCTTTTAATGATAGTCTTTTTTTAATGTATTTCCTTTGGTTTTTCATTTACCATCACATTTATTTCTGGGGGTTTGTGTCAATTTGCAAATGGATCTTGAATATTATCATGATTGCCAGTCTAAGATGTGTGAGAGAGGGGTGTCAGTACATAATCTATTAAATATGCACATATTATGTATTGATATGCAAACCCAAATAATACTGTATTTAGACTCTTGAATCTACTATAATCAATACCATTTGTTTAAAATGATGCATTATTAACTTGAATATGGTGAATAATTCCTGGTTTGGCACAAAGACATTTTAGATGTTAGAAATGATAAAATATACTAAAAGTTAAACTTACTGATAATCCATACAAAAGTAAAAAAACAGAAATGTAAAATAACAGAAACATAAAACAAAAGAGGTAAAGTATAAGACATTAGAGTAACAGAAGCAATGACAGTTATATTGTATGATAACCAAAAGAACTTACATTAAAACATAAAAATAACAGAAATATTGTTTCATAATACTAAAATAACATGAACGGAAATCTAATCATCTAATTCCCAAGGAAGGCTGCGATCTTCTCGTGCCTCTTCTTTTCCTGTTCATATATCTCCTCAATCGTCTCAAACACGTTCACCCTGAACATCTGCATCTGCTCCTCAAGCTCCGGTAATCTTGCTTGATTCTACAATCATTTTTAAATGCAAAATTTAAATATTTAACTACTTATTAACTAATATTATGTAAAACAGAATAGACTTACAGCCTCAGCAGTCTTGTGATCGTCATCTGCAAGGGCCCGCCTGATCAGAGAGGAGATGTGATCTTTCTCCTGGTACAGGGTGAAGTAGAAAACTTGAAATTGCTCAATCGCATAGAGCAGATCCTTCCTCTTGGCGGCAGTGTTGGTCTCCGCAGCATCTTCAAGAAGGGACATGTGATACCCTGGGTATCTGGTTTTGTCCAGTTCGTCGCAGGTCTTGTAGTACTCCTCCATTAGGGATAGAGGGTAGAAAAGATAATCCATTTTTGGAATTGAAATGAAAGGAATGGGGTTTCAGTAGATGGTGAGAGATAAGAAAAATGGCCAGGAGATTTTGTGATGGATAGAAACAGAGGGGTGAGGGTCTCATTATATAGGAAGAAGCGGTTATCCAACTTCCACCATCAACAATAGGTCACCCATTTTAGAGGGCGGTTTCCCAATGTATTGTAACCTTTCCATTCCCCAATAACTGTACTAATTAGATCAGATTTATTTCTTAAGAAAAGAGTAACTGTAATTATTACGTCTATTAAGGAGGGCGATTTCCCAACTACTTTGTATTTACAGAGCACCAGATACATCCCCCCCCCCCTAATAATCATCTATTTTTACTGTATTTTGGTTTTCCCTAATTTTTTCCTTTTAAAAAAAAATACAAAGACAACAATTGATGCTGCTGACATATATACACTGCACTGCATCTAAGGTATTATATTTGTGAATTTTAATGCTAAAATGCACTGAGATGGTGTGCTTCTAAAGTTGTCATGTTTATGGACATCAAAGCCTTGAGTTGTCTCTAATAATGAATTAAATTAGTATAAGGATCTGTTAATCTGCTGACATTTTAAGTTAAAAATAATAATTAGTGACAAAAGCCAAGAATTTAGATCCAATTTAATAAATTTACGGCTATTTAAAAGGAATATTAAAAGAAATTAAAACGGAACAATTTAGAACCTATGTCACTTATGAAAAAAATTGATGATGTCGACATACTTTAAATCTAAGGTATTCGGTTTCTGAAATTTGATGCTAAAATGCACTGAATATTTTTCCTACTGTCTTGATATGATTATGCACATCCAAAATATGCCTAGGGTGATATGCAACTAAGTGGAATTTATTTTGTACAAGTGTAAAATTATGATATGCAACTACATTTTACTGATATGCAACCTCACATAACTGATATGCAAAATTAAGATTATTATGTGCATAACTTGATGTTGATGACATATAGAGACTTAGCTAAATCTATCATAATAAGTTACTGATTTTTAATGCTTAAATTCAAGGTGATGTCCTAAAAGATTGTAATGATGATACACATCAAAAGTTTTCTTTCCCCCCTTTAAATGGATTGAATAAATATAACAATCTGCTACTCTGCTGAATTGAAGTAATATAACAATCTGTCACACTGCTGACGTTTGGCGTAAAAAATACAGAATTTGTGCCAAGAGCAGGAATGTAGATTCAATATAATAAACTTATTTCTCTTGGAAACCAATCTTCAAAAGGAATTAAAAGAGATAAATCACAAATAAACCACAGATATGCTATGAAACCCTGCATAACTAAATAAAAACTTTAATGCTGCTGACATATAAAGATTGCACACCATCTAATATATTAGATTTGTGGATTTTCAAACTAGAATGCACTGAGATGTTGTGCTGATAGCTTTAAATGATTATGATAATGAAATCCTTGCTTTCTCTTCAAGAATGAAGTGAAAATTTATAAAAATCTGTTACTCTGCTGACATATTACCTTAAAAATAATAATTACTGCCAAGGGTACGATTTTAGACCCAATCTATATAAAGTTACAGCTCTTTAAAACCAAAATTAAAAAGAATTTTAAAGTGATCAACAGAAGAAAGAAAAAGTAGGTATGCTACTAACACCTGTAGCACTTATGCAAAAACTCTGATGCTGCTGACATATATAGACTGCACTACACCTAAGGTATTATAGTTGTGAGTTTTAATGCTAAGATGCACTAAGATGGTGTGCTTATAAGTTTTCATGTTTATGGACATCAAAGCCTGGCTTTGTCTCTAATAATGAATTAAATTAGTCCAAGGATCTGTTACTCTGCTGACATCGTAATTTAAAAATAAAAATTAGTTTAAAAGGGATAACTAAATAAAAACTTGTGCGAAAAGCAGGATTGTAAATTCAATATAATAAAGTTATTTCTCTTGAAAACCATTCTTCAAGAGGGATTAAAAGAGATAAATCAGAAGTAAACCACAGATATGCTACGAAACCCTGTATAACTAAATAAAAACTTTAATGCTGCTGACATATAAAGACTGCACACCATCTAATATATTAGATTTGTGGATTTTCATACTAGAATGCATTGAGATGTTGTGCTGATAGCTTTTAATGATTATGATCATGAAATCTTTGCTTTCTCTCCAAGAATGACTTGAAAATTTATAAAAATCTGTTACTCTGCTGACATCTTACCTTAAAAATAATAATTACTTCCAAGGGTACAATTTTAGACCCAATCTATATAAAGTTACAGCTCTTTAAAACCAAAATTTAAAGAATTTGAAAAGTGATCAACAGAAGAAAGAAAAAGTAGGTATGCTACTAACACCTGTAGCACTTATGCAAAAACTCTGATGCTGCTGACTTATATAGACTGCACTACACCTAAGGTATTACACTTGTGAGTTTTAATACTAAGATGCACTAAGATGGTGTGCTTATAAGTTTTCATGTTTATGGACATCAAAGCCTGGCTTTGTCTCTAATAATGAATTAAATTAGTATAAGGATCTGTTACTCTGCTGACATCTTAATTTAAACATAATAATTACTGCCAAAGGCCAATAATTTAGATCCAATTTAACAAATTTACTGCTATTTAACACCAATATTAAAAGAAATTAAAACGGGTCAATCTAGAACCTATGTCAGTTGTGCAGAAAATTGATGATGTTGACATATAGAAAATACGTTAAATCTAAGGTATTGGTTTTGTGAAATTTGATGCTAAAATGAACTGAAAATTTTTGTTACTAGCTTTATATGAGTATGCACATCCAAAATATGCCTAGGGTGATGTGCAACTAAGTTAAATTAATTTTGTACAAGTGTAAAATTATGATATGCAACTACATTTTACTGATATGCAACCCCCACATAACTGATATGCAAAAATAAGATTATTATGTGCGTAAGTTGGTGCTGATGATGTGGGTATGCACATCCAAAATATGCAGAGAGTGATGGGCGACTAACTGAAATTAATTTTGGACAAGTGTAAATTTATGATATGCAAGTATGTTTTACTGATATGCAACACCATATGACTGATATGCAAACATCTACCCTGTTATGCAAGCCAATTAGAAACTAAAGAAATAGAGCAAAGAATGGAGAAACTGTTCTGAATCTCCTAAACTGTAGTTTCAAAATTCCATTACCATCAACATATATATAATGGAGTGCAAATCTTAGACAAATACAAACAACACAGAATTCCATTCATTTTCATAAAAATGTTTACCACAAAGTCCTAACAACAGATACTACACCTTCCCTTACACAACTACCACAAAAGTGTTAAGATACATAGTCTTTTGCTACCATGCCGATCATATACAAAAAGGGCTACAATGCCGATACTACAGCAAACACAAGTTACATTACAAATCGACATAAGGGGCAAAAGTTTTGAACATTCAGCCATTCTCTAATACAATCCGGGTGAAAGGAATGTGAGCATGGCAGGACTATGATAGGCATTGACTGCAACATCACCTGGCGACAGATGGCACAATCATCCCCATCCCGCTCCAGGTCATAAACCTCTCGAAGGGCTGCGACGACGTCTGCTGGGGCTGGATGATGTTCATACTCATGCTCAAACTCCAAAGGAACCTCCATGGGAACCTCCATGTCGGAGTCGGAGTCAAGGCTGGAATCCGATTCAGGCTCTCCCGTGTAGTACAAATTAAAGTTGATGTTAGGGCACAACCCATACTCCACCAAATCGGCGTCTTGATCAAACCATGACCTCGTGAAATCACTTAGCATCTGATTTCCTAACTGATGTCGAATCACCTCTGGGATTCCCACATGATCCAACCTAAGATCGCAGTCCACTAAAGTCCATGGCATCCCATCCCAGAGGTAAAATTGCTCAATGGCCTCCGGATGGTAATCGGATTGGATGGACAACCGAACTTCACTGAATCCATAATCTTGAGACGGCAAGGGGAAGATCATTACAGTAAAATGGCCAACACTGGGGTGAAACCCTTGTTCCATAACCGCGTGCGCGTGCAATGCCATTCACGAAGAAAACCCTACAAAACAAACAATCGGATCACTTTAACTCAAAAAATAAATAAGAAACCAGAACAGAGACAACAACTGCAAGCTAACACCTTTTGGAGGAAGAAGACTAACTCAAACGCCTGTGGATGAAGGTTACTCGGCCGAAACAGCAAATGCCTGTAGAGTGTGGATGAAGACCAATCTCTGACAACCGTAATAAAGGGGAAAATGGAGGGAGACGAAACGCCGGGGGGGTGAATTAGTGCAGATGATGAAGCCCAATCAAACGCCTGTGGGCATATGTCTTAGATGTGGGTCGGGCCTTCATTTTACAAATTATGATGAAGCCCAATAACATTACTAAGAATTATACCCAATGACCTAGTATTAGATCTGTTAAAATATAACCGGACTTAAAAACCCGACCCGGCCGAAAGAAAGTTTTTGGGCTTTGAAGCGAAAATTGGGACTCGGAAATTTTTTTCGACCCGAACCCAAAAACACGTGAATCTTCCGGGTAATGTGGGTTTCGACCAGGCAACCCGATTAAAAGTAAGATTAAAATAAGATTAAAATATGCAACCCCATATGACTAATATGCAAAAGTAAGATTAAGATATGCATAAGTCGATGCTGATGACATATACAGACTTTGGTACATCTTACATAGTAAGTTACTGATTTTTGATGCTTAAATGCAGGGTTATGGTCTAAAAGATTCTAATGATGATACACATCAAAAGTTTGCTTTCCAACCTTAAAATGGATTGAAAAAATATAAAAATCTATTACACTGCTGACATGTGATATGTATAACAACTACATCACATATAAGGTATTAGATATGTGAGTTTTGATGCTAAAATGCACTAAGATGGTGTGGTCATAACTTGTAATGATTATGGATGTCAAGGCCTTGCTTTGTCTATAGCAACGAATTAGATTAGTATAGCAACATGTTGTTCTGCTGACATTGTACTAGATATGCACCAATATTTTACTGATATGCAACTACATTTGACTAATATGCAGATATAATATTAAAATATGCATAAGTTGACGCTGATGACATAGAGACAGTTAGCTAAATCTAATATATTAAGATACCAATTTCCAATGGTTAATTGCAATGTGATGTCTCTATTAGATTGAAATAATTATGGACAGCAAAAAGGTTGCTTACCCTCTTCGAATGAATTGAATAATTATAACAAATTGTTGCTCTGCTGACAAGTGAATGCTGTTTTAAAATAAACTCCCCAAAATACAGAATCTTGCATGAAAATACAAAGTTGACAACACAGCTAATATATGTCTAATGACAATACATATTTACATTATAAAGCTCCATTGCTCCTTTATCAAATCTACGCACATAAGTTCTCGATAGCGAAAGAGCTTTTCACTTGTGATTGCCTTCACATCTCCTCCAAAAATAAGCGCTTCAATTGGTTTTACTACAAACACCCCACAAGCAGACCTACAATTCAAACACAATAAGGGGAAAATAACCAGGTGAAAAAGTGTAATATATGATAAAAATAAAAATAAAAAACTATGTCAAGACAGGAAGAACACGTACGAAGAACGATCGTGAAGTAAATCAGGCACCATGATTAACTTGAAGGGGGATGAGGTGAAATTTTCGTACACACCAGCTTTCACCAAATGGATTGGGAGCCACTTAGTAATAGGTTGCAGATATTGGTCAAGTAACCCAGCAGCAATTTCAGTAACATTGCAATCATACACATTTATAACCTTTTCATCAATTAGTATCTCCAAGGCTACCCAATGCAAGTTGTGGATATTGAAAGGTGTATAAATCTTCTTTGCTGACGCCCAGGCTTTAGGATACTTGTCAGGACAATCGCCATTGAAATAAGCCTCAATAGATTTGTCAACATTATCATCTTCCACAAAATCTGAAGCATAAGAAGGCCAGTACTTAACGGCAAACAGCCAATCCACCACAACACAATCTTTATACTTGTCCGCTTCTACAGAAATTCGCTTCCTTATATGATATAACCCTGCTTCAAGATGCTGTAAAAACAAACTACTGTCAAGCAGATTAAAAGGGAAAACATCCCCGTATTTGGTTGATGTCAGCAGTTCTTACCTCTGAATCCAACCACTTGATCCTGCTTATAATATTGTGGAAAAATGATTTCTCAAACCGTCCATAAGGAGTACAAACAGAAAAATCCCTAAGAAGGAATATACAAAACGCATAACTTTACAACAATCATAGAGAGGATAATAAATAATAAAAGCATATTAATATAGAGATAATTGAATAATATAGCAAAAACAAGATACCGTTTGCTCTTTATAATAGAATACATAAACTGGTGATCCTTGCTGCTGATCAGTGACTTCTTGGCATTGTACTGTGCCAATTTCTTTTCGTTTTCTTCTACACGGGGGCCGAACAAAAAGCTATTGTCCATAGGAATGCTGTTGGCTTGCTTTAATTTTTCAATGTCACTTAATATAGTAGGATCCTTTGCATATGAATCCCAATCAACAAAGCGTGGTGGAACATAATTGTCTGGAACTATAACAATATTGGCTGATACACACGGAATAGAAGAAGCAGAACCCTTTACAGAAGCATCACCAGCTTCCGTGGAAGAGATGTCAGCAGGCTTACCAACCCCATCTGCCTCGCCAACAACCGTATCCTTCACAGCACACAGACCACCCTCAACAGCATCTTTTAATGACAAAAGAACCTCACTGATGACAATAGATGGAGAGGATGACATCTCACAAGCATTTGCACTGCATTTGGCATCATTACAAACTGCATTTACATCACCAACCATTAAATTGTGCACGTCACCAGCAAACGTTGATTCCTTTCTATATGAATATACAGCATCAGAACCCATGTCATCAACATTCTCAACATCAACTCCAACATTTTTTGATGGGGGGTCCATTTCAAGGGCAACAACATTACAGGGAGGGCGCAGAACATCGGAATCATCTGATTGCAACTTTGTATTAACACCTTCAAATCCCATTAGTGTGATATCGTCATCCTTATCATCACCTCCCGTACAACCATTAATTGAATCCTGCATATCAGAACCTCCCACTTCATGTTCAGCCTCAATATATTCAATTCGTTCCTTCACATCAGAAATTTTGACATCAAACTCAGTCTCGGTAGCATTCAACTCAACAACTTCATCACTGCACTTGCTATAGATGTCAGCCTCAGATAATACATTAAAATCTGATGACATCTGAGTGTCAACGCACACAATTTTTAAACACTGTGCATTTCCTTGAGGGCGCTGTGCATCAATAATCCCACTTTCAATTGGCTTCATGTCACCAGTAGTGCCGCCGGCATCCTCACTAACTACCTTCGCTTCATTGACATCAGACTCTTCATGCTGAGCTTCATTCTGTGCATCCCCTTGAGGGCGATGTGCATCAATAAGTCCACCTTCAATTGACTTCACATCAACATTCATCCCCCCGGCATCCTCACTAACTCCCTTCACTTCCTTGACATCAGTGGAATAAACTTGACAACCTACGACACCCCTCAATGAAATGTCAGCATTAATATGGATGTCAGCATCAGGAACACCCTTTGCATCTCCAACACCCACCGCCGGTAGAGAGATGTCACCATCGTTTTTATCTACATCGCCAGCAAATTTTTTTGAAAAGGGACCCAACTTAACATCAACAATAGTAGATGGAGGACATAGAGCATCAAATTCATCCAGGCGAGGATTCATAGCACAACCTTCCAATCCAGTTAATGTAATAACATCACCATCTTTATCACCTCCAGCACAAGGCTTAATTGAATCCTCCATATCAAAACCTACACCATTATATTCAGTGGCAGGACATGCAATTTGTAACCACTGTGGATCACTGTTAGTACAATGCGATACGCCAAGGTCACCTTCTGTTAGAATGACATCAACATCCATCAGACTTGCATCACCAATAACTACTTTCGGTTCCTTCATATCAGAATGTTCCCCATCAACTTCGGGGTGAACATCATTCAAATCATCAACTTCAATGCGACGCTTGCCTTCAATGTCAGCTTCAGGTATTACACCAAACTCAGATGACATTTCATTAGAGGGTAAATTTAGATCAACATTTGGAATACCTACTTCATCTCCTCTATTGAAATCGGAAACAATTCCGTCAGCAACGGGCAAATCAGCCAGTATATCAGAGAAAACTTCTTTGTTAACTGTTGTACCAGCATCATTATTAGGTATGGAATGCAATGGCTGGGAGACATCAACTGTACATGCGTGCATTGCAACCTTATTCTCAAGGGAAGTGAAATTCTCCCCAATGACAGAAAACATGTTAATAATCCCATCTAACTTCCCCATACATGTCTTAATTTCTCCTACACTGGCAGCCAACTCCTTTAGACATTCAGGCAACTCTTCTAGCTTATCAAGACGCCTAAAAATCTCTTGCACCAGCTGAGATGAACTATCAATAACAGGGGCGGAAGCATTAGCATCAAATCTAAAGGGAACATCACCCATTTCATCCCGTATTTCACCCTTGTTGGGAGACGACAGACCCACACCACACGCATTTCCGGGTACATGGGTATAGGTCTCAGCTTCAGAAATTGAAGCATCAATCGGATTATCAACACAAACACCAGGTTTTTTTGCGTCAGAATCGCCTCCCAAAGGTATGTCTTGAATCTCTGGACCAGATGAATTAACATGGACATGAGGAGAACCAATAGGAGACACAGTTGACCCAGTAGAGGCAACAGAATGGGTTCCACCAAATTCATCATCAAGAGCACCCCCAGTTTCAGAGTAAACAACATCATCATGGACCCCACCAGTATAACGATCAGAACCAAACACATCACCCTTTTCATTAGACAGTCCATCAGCGGCCGGCATATCTGCAGTAGGAACAACTTGCAAAGATACAGACTTCTCAACACAGTCTGAATAGAATACATTCCTAGGCTCTTTATCACCAGTCTTCCTCTTTTTCAGACTGTGATACACAATCTTCAAAGGTACAAGCTTCTCACACTCAATCATTGGATCAACCTTGTTACCAGCAACGACAGGTATAACAGACTCTTTGCCTAGCACATCTGCCTCAGCATCTAAAAACCGAACCTTCTTACCTGACTCTTTCTTCTTCCGCATATTAGTGGCTTTCCTCTTATTTGATTTCTTATTCTCTAAACCCAAAGCAGGGGAGGAATGAAAGGTACCTGCAGAGCGACCCCTTCTCAAGGATGTCATCTTCTTTCCTTTATGTACAACATCAAGTTTTACCTCCGAATTGACTCCATCATTCCCAGCAACAGCATCTAAAGCAGAATCATTTACAACATCCTGTTTGTTGACCAAATTGCCGTCGTCGTTCCCAACAACAACAGCTAAGGCATCATTGTGTATGAACCTGTTATTATACGCATTTGTACGCAATCGATGACTTTCATACAGACAATCGGCCAGCTTGGGGAAAACAGGTTGAGCAATGTCATCAACTCTTTCATCAGCAACTTCTTCACTATAAACCATCCCTGGTTTTCTTGCAAATTCACCATAAATAGGGAAAAATGGTGCCTACACAAAAATAGAAGAAATATATGATTAAAAGCACAGACATTTACAACAAAACAACAACTATGCTAATAACCTTTAATATTTATGCAAAACTTTGGGACTGCTGACATAAAATGACTAAGCCAAATAAAAGATATGCACCTACTAGCTTTTAATGATAAAGTTGAATTATATGTTATGCAATAATATTTAAATGACTATGCACATCCAAACCTTCCTTATGCAATTATATTTAAATGACAATCTATTACACTGCTGACATGTGATCTAAATCAAAATATATTGACACTTATGCAATAATTTGGTTCCTACTTGTTAAGATATATATAAAAAACAAAAAACAAACAAGATCAGTGTCAAACAAAAATCATTCCTGATACAAAAAATTAAAAATCTTGCAAACAATGTAGTTCTGCTGACAAGTCTGGTGTTTTTGCAAGTTTCTGCTGACGTCTCTGGTATTTTTGCAAATTTACCAAAAGTAGTGGACAATGGTGCCTAAAACAGATAGTAAATTAATTCACTAACAACTACAAAACATAATAAACTTACCAGCTCATCATCAAAAAGTGCAGAAGCACTATCATATACGTGTTTAATCTTACATTCCCAGTGCAAAGATGATGGATCTCCAGCAACCATTTTGAAATTACAGTCAAATTTTGCAGATATTGATGGGAAGGCTTCTATAATCCATGACTGTTGCAAAAAAACATAAAGTATTTGAAATATTCAGCCAAAAGAGTAAGATATGATAACAAGCAATAAATATGCTGACAAACTTCAAAAAGGATAACAAGCAATAAATATGCGACATTAAAGACTACCTGGAAAGCAAGATTATACCCATGTATATCATAACAACGTCTACCATGGTTACGATAAGCCAGATCTATATTCTTTAATGTCGTAACCAACTTCGTGTACGAAGCTCTCCCCCAGGGATAAATTTCAAACTCATTCTCAGCGCAAGCAAGGGATAAGTTTTCTTCACTGACAAACTCTGATCTCCTGAATAATAGGACCTTTTCAATAATAAGCAGCTTAGCCATAATCAACTTCTTCTCTGAAGATTTGCTCTCAGATTTAAAACACTGTACTAACTCTTTATAAGAGCATTTCTTCTCCCCAAAAAAATCATTGGAAGACACATGTTTGGGTGGTTTGCAATCATTAGCTTCACAAGGAAGACCAGTAATAAGATGGAATTCAGCAAGAGAAAACCGAGCCATAAATCCATCAACCTTAAACCACAACTCCATCTTCTTTTTGGTGGAAACTCGACGCAACATAATCTGATGCATGAGCTGAAAGTTGGAAACCATATTGGTTCCCTGTGTCAGCACCCACCCAACACAACTATTGCACAATATCTCATAGTGTTTATCCGACAGATGACTTTTGATGAGTTGACAAACATCAGGATAAGAATATCTGTTTGATCTAGAAGGGAACCACTCATCCTCAGGAATATAATAAGAAATGTTCTGTTCAAAAACAAGCAAAAATGTCAAAAATAAATGCATATCAACATAATTAAACAGCACTATATAGACAGACAGGATAAAAAGATCAATATAAAAAAAACTCACATCAAATTGCCTTCTGTATCTCACTAAATCAGTAAGTGAACCTGATAAACACGAAAACATAGAAATCAGAAGAGGAAAAACGATAGGAGCATGTAGAATTATTCAGTAGAAATCGCATATTTGATAATACAAACACGAAAAACTCTCCAGCATTTGCTATCACGACACCAACCAACACTAGACCAACAAAAAAACCGCAAAAGTCGAACAAAAAGCTACATAAACCGCAGAAAAACAAACCCTAACCAATAGGGAAAACGTTCAAGCAAAATCAGCACCTGAACTACCAGAGATTTCCGCCATATGAGCAATAATGATAAGAAAATGCAAGAATCGACCGCCAAAATCACTCCTTTTAAGGTGATTCTCTCGAAATTTGACATGAATAGCATATAGAACATCGACGGGGGGGTTGTCGCTGGGATGAAGTCGAATAACGGTAAAAGAGGATGGAGGGGCAAAATCGTAAAATTTCCAGCGAAAATTATAAACGCGGACGGTTTTGTAAATATTACAAAAGGTTGGCCGAAACGCAAATTAGCTTGAAAATTTGTGCCTGCGGCACAAATTTTCTCTATTTAATTTTCGTTTTTTTTTCCTTTACAATTTTGAAGCCTCTGACAAGGTACTTCATAACGAAGTTTAATAATATATTCATTAAATATTAGTAAAACACTTTCTTTTAACCCCCTGGTATTATCATATATCCAATAGGCAAATAGGTTTCTCTCTTGTTTCTCCCTCCCTTACATTTCTTCTAACCCTGATCCTTTTAGTTTTATTTATGTCACAATGTCAGATGATAGCTGATGTCCATCTTGCCCTTTTGTTTTGTTTATGCCACATTTTAACTGATGCCCGTCTTGCCTGTTGGTTTTGTTTATGTCACATGCTGGCTGATGTACAATCTCTTGCTACATACCTCTAACGATGCTCTCCTTATTATAAGCCATTGTTTATTTTGGAGCTGAAAACCATCTAGAATTCTTAAGGCTTCATATTCTAAAGTGATCAGCAGGTCATGGCAGACAATTATTTGAACTGATTATAATAATTTTTTTCGATTTAGTGGTGGAGGACATTCACAAGAGAAGGCAGCCTATGCCCACAATGGATGCTATATACTTTATGCAGCCATCAAAAGAGAAGTAAGGCTCCATTTTCTCCCTCCTTAAAATTTTTGTAGTTCAATATGAAGTTAGTGGTATTGTTTCATTAACTGTTTGTGATATCTTCTACTCTTTTCTTTTCATTCTACATTCATTCATTGTTCTGTGTGGAGTGTCTATTCTGTAACAACTAACTGCAATTGCTTGCTGGATCTCTGTCTTCTGTATTGGATGCTGTTGTGGGCTTCTCTGCAAAGGCTAAAATTAGCTTAACTTCTTCCATCTTAAATGGATGAATGCATCCTCATCTTAATGACTATAATGTCTTGTTTTCATATTTGAACCCTGTATTAAGGATGTGTTCTTAGAATTAGAAAAAGTCGGTATCACCTGTAGCACACCCATAAAGTTTGTGTAATTATAATTTATTTTCCCTTGAAACATAATCACCAAGCACTCTGATAATTCATACTTGAATATTATCAAGTCTTTCCTTTTTTAAACTGTTGAATATTTTGGAAGGATAGTTGCTTTGTGATCAGCCTCTTCTAAGTCTCTTGAAGAAATTATTCAAGTGCTGCCTTTTAATATTATCAATCCCAGGAATGCAATTGTCAAACATTTTATGAGAAACAATTTGGAATCCAAAATGCGAAACACTAGAAGCTGAGGGCTTTGCTAATATGCCAAACTTCAGGATAGCTTGGAGTAGTTGTTTATGAGACGAGAGACATTCAAACGGTTTTAGTTCTGTAGAAATTGGCGTTTTCTTGGCACCACATTGCTTCAGTTGCTCTATAAAATTAGGTAGAAATAGATGTGTCTAGGAATGAGAAGAAATTAAAATCAGAAGAAGTAATGTTTGTATTGATAAAAGTCTTTGTATTGTTTGCTTTGTAGAAATTGATGTTTTCTTTGTATTGTTTGCTTGTGGATTATATCGGCACTAGATATTTCTGAAGGGTTTGAGCATAACCATAAAATAATTTCTGTAAAGTTAGAGAGACATTTTGGCAGATATTGATGGTATCAATCCATTCATACTTGTAAGTTAATCTATTGGAGATGGTGAATGATGAGTATGCCTTATTAAGTTGATAGCTTTCTTATTTACAAATTTCCTTCTCTTTTAATATAATAAGATTCATGCATGCTTGAGAACATCAAGACTAAGGTGGATAACTTACGCTTGAAATATCTCCTTTCGGTATATGCTGATCCCTTATCACAATATTTAGGCCATGCTATGTTTGGCGAGTAGATTATAATCTGGATATGGACTACTCCCTCCGTTCGGTTTTAATTGACGTTTTAGCAAAATTTGCATCTCTCAAATTAATTGTCGTTTTGATAACATCTAGGTCTAAATTAATTAGGACTACCTTCCCACAATCACTTTTTATTCTCCCGAGAGTGTAAATAGTATTACTCCCTCCCTTCTTAGTACGGAGTAATTAATTATCACTATTTTCAAAGCATGTAATCAGCAGTTATGGCCCTTGAACTTCCTGATTTCTTCTTCTCTCTTGTAATTATTGCATTGTTAATTTGAATATTGAATGATACAGAGTAAATAGTAGATGCTCTATTAATTCTTGTGCTAAGTGGTAAAACGTCAATTAAAACTGAATGGAGGGAGTATTTAGTAGCTGAAGATTCAATTGTTCAGACTGCTTTCTGTTTCAAGCTAATAAAAACAACTCTGAATGAGTTCTATCTGGATTATAAACTACTTTCCAAAATTAGTTTTGCTTATGGAATCTCCAAACCCTGCATATGTGGGTTATTTGTGCCTTTTTTTTTTTTGGAAGCGGTAAATTTATGGCTATGTGATCAAAAGATTAATATACAAAAGCTAGACAAGCAGCCTAGCAAACAAAATCAGGCCAGCAAGGCCGTATCCCACCCTTTGCAAAAGCCCTACTCAATGTACTCCCTATCTCGAGGTTATCCTATCTTCTAGCCATCCAATTCTCTAGCTACCCTGTTTTGCAAAAGCTTGTTTATCCATCTCTTTTCCCCTCTAGTTCTCCCCTTACATTTTAAGAAGATCCTAGCTTTACACATTGCCATAGTCCTAGCTGCCCATATTCCCTTGTCTTACATGCATCATGTTTAAATAACCTCCATTTCTCGAAAGCCAGGTTACATACACAAAAGCCATAAAAATATTAAGCTTCGCTTCGAATATAGCTCTTCGGCTCCGCTACAAACCATTGTAGCCATCCACCTACACCGCCATGCCTCGTTCGTAACGCCGCCCAAGCCCACACTAGTTCCTGCGCCTCGTTGATCACATTGCATTTGAACCAAAGGTGCCCCTCCGTTTCTTCCTCTTGTTTACACAATGGGCAAAGCGCATCAGCCTCTCCTCGCCCATGTTTTATCTTTTGGCCTGTTTGTAGTCGCCCCCTTGCAGCCACCCACATGATAAATCCCCAACGCTTGCATTCAGAACCCTTCCAAATTTGGTGACTATTGCTATAGCTGAATGATATCACCCTTTTTGTTCAAATAAGATACCAAAGTGGGAGTGGATGATTGACTCCCATACTAGAAAGAATCGCAGGAAATCCTTTGATAACATGGATTCCTATTTCTCAATGATATCCTGCGATCAAGAAAATTGGCCGAATCCCCTAAAAGCTCTGCAAGGAAAGCACAAAAGAAGTCCAGCTGATTGATTTTACCCGTTTTTATTTATTTATTTACGAACCTGCCCGCAGTGATTTCATCAGAATAGTCAAATTCTTATCATTTTGAATTTATTATATGGATTTTGAAACATGGTTTTACCTTGTGTAACTTTTGTTTGAAGCGGTTTTGTGCCTCTTATGGTTTTCTTTAGTTATTTGCCCTTTTTGTTCTTGCTCTGAATTTATTCTCTTACTTGATATTTTTCTTGGTTATTTTTGCAGCATCACGATTTTTATGTCAGACATGGCAGGGAAAAAGCCATTATATAAGAAGTATGTCAATTTTCATCCTAGTCTAGGTTTTGCTATGGTTTAGATTTTAAAATCAGTTCAGGTTTAATATCCTATCATGTGATCTTGCAGAGCATATGTTTTCTTCAGTTCACCAATTTCCAAAGAACTTGTTACCTACATCAAGCGGGATGGTACAGTTTTGCCCCGCATTGGTGCATTGAGAGAGGTTATGATCTGCGAAACCTTCATCTTCTTTGTATCAGTAGTATATTTTGTTGTGCATAAAACATGCTTCAAATTTCCACCTACATTTTCCTTCTATATTGTATTTGGATATTGACTTGCTTCTGATTTATATGCAGTTTAATTTGGAGTATTTTGCTTTTGATAGCCAGGTTTGTGTTTTCTTCCTACCCATGGATTTTTTTTGTGTGCGTGTGTGTGTGTGTGTGTGTGTGTGTGTGAAAGATGTGAACGAGGCTTAACTTTTATTTCTTTTTGTTGCTAACTGATCTGCTGGCAATGTGTGGTTCCTCTTATACTTTTGGGGGTGGGGGGGTGGGGGGGGGGGGGGGGGGGTGGGGGGTGGGGGATGGGGGAGAGGTTTGTTGTTGTACTTTGGATGTTGAGGGGTTCAGATTGGTGAAGATGGAATTCCTCTTAACATTCTAGCAATATAATGTGAGAATGATGAGTGGAAACACTAATTTGGATTGTGGTCAAAAGACTCAAAACTCCTATAAGTAATATTTATTTTTATTTATTACCTTCCATTTTAGTGGTGAGGAATCCTCTTTGATAAATATTACTATCATGGACGAGCGGTGCATGTGTAACTGCAGAAGAAATATTTCATTATTTCTACTCCCTCCGGTCAAATATATAAGATTTTTTACCACATAGCACACTAATTAAGAAACCCTCTTCCGAGAGGTAATTAAGGAATCATTTCTCCCTCTCTTTTAATAATGATAAGATGGCATCCATCATTTCAACTAAAGTGCCAATAAGTTTTTATTTCAAAAAATAGTTGAGGAGAGATAAAATGCTAGACTTTCATGGCAAGTTTTAAAAACAGTCTGACAATGTAATTAATGTGACATTTACAGGGAAAATAAAAAAATAATTAAATATGTTAAAAATCTTATATTTGTGATCAAATTCATTCTCTTCAAACATCTTATAAAAATGATCGGAGGGAGTATTTAGAAGGCTTGATTTCAATGTATGCTGGGATATTAGTTTTCATCTTGTTTAAGCTTGAACATTTGGGACATGTTTCTAAGAAGAAAGGATTTAGAGATCACAATAATATATGTGGTATGTGTCTGTTTGGGTGTTATAAGATACCTTTTGCTTAAAATGCATCATAAGGTCACTCATGATGTCGCTATATGTGAAAAACATGCTAATAAGTTGTCCAAATGCATTTTTTTCGAATGCATTTTGGAATCCAAACAGAGCCTTAACACACCATAGGTTCTTGGGATTTTCTTTTCCAGCTTTGATATTTTAACATTTTAGAAATGTCAAGCATGTTCCACATGAAACCTTTTGGCAGGGTTTTCTCACTGATAATGAGAGGGCATTAGAGGAGCTCTTTGGAGATGAGGACAATCATCGGAAAGGTGACACATGCTTGAACATCATGGCCACCCGAATAGCTACAGTTTTTGCTTCATTACGGGTACTATAAGGATATGTTGTCTTTTAATGAGTGAAGATCTGGTACCAAGGATTTCTAAACTTTTCCTGACTTTGTAGGAGCTTCCTTTTGTACGCTATCGTACTGCCAAGTCTCTTGACGCAAATACTATGACAACATATCGTGATCTTATTCCTACAAAGCTAGCTGCTGGAGTGTGGAACTGTTTATCAAAATATAAAACGACCATCTCCAACTTCCCACAGACTGAAACATGTGAATTGCTCATTCTGGACCGTACAGTCGATCAGGTTTGAGATGCATATATTTATTATTTTTGATATAATGACTTCCCATTAATCCATTTTCTGAATTTCCGAGTTCATATTTCTAGATTGCTCCAATCATACATGAGTGGACCTATGATGCCATGTGTCATGATTTGCTAAATATTGAGCGAAGTAAATATGTACATGAGGTATCTCTTTCTATCTGAGGCTTTATTCCCCTTCAACTGTTCATGTTTGTGGCATCAAGTAAGTATGTGTCATGTTTGTTTTTTCTTACAGGTTCCAAGCAAAACAGGGGGCCCTCCAGAAAAGAAGGAGGTCCTATTGGATGAACATGATCCGATTTGGCTTGAGCTACGGCACGCACATATAGCAGATGTCTGTTGCTTATTCATATTTGCCTTTCCCACCCCTTCTATCTTTGTATTTCAGATGCTGAAAATGTTTCAATCCCTGTTTGTATGATCAGGCCAGTGAGCGCTTACACGAAAAAATGACCAACTTTGTATCGAAGAATAGAGCTGCTCAGCTTGGTTCGAGGTTAGTGAATGGTTTTATTCGATATTTTTATATCGCTCTCTACGGGCACAATGAGCAGGCATATTGGTTTAGAACATGTGCAAGATGTCTTCACTTCCCTCCCCCTCAACTGGTGCATAGCTTTATAACAGAAGATCCTTCATTTGCATGATTTGTTTCCTTTTAACTTGTGTAATTGTTATCCACATGCTTAAATGGGTAAATGAGCTGACAACACTTTGAAGTGTTTCAACCATGGGTATGGTTCAGTAGTACTAATTCCAACCTGTTTTAGTGGGATTAATTGCAGGCTTGTATGGGAACCTTAAGAACTTCATTGACAAGTACATTCTGACAAGTTTCCGTCAGCTTTTTCTTATAAGTAATCGATGTGATGATTTTTATTTTATTTCTCTCTGTTTTGCTCTTGGGTCAGGACATTCTTGAAATAGTCTTGCTAATCAAATCTAATGGTCCCTCTCATGATCTTTTCTAGTATAAGTTTCAAAGAATGTTCTTATGATGAAAGAAATAACCGAAGGCCTAAATATGGAGAACTGTTAAGTATGGAGAACTCAGTAGACCAAAAGGGAGGGGATGAACCACAAGTGAAGAGTAGTCTAGATTTGGGGGATGAACCACTCTCGAGAACTACTACTAAATGATACTACCTCCGTCCAAAAATACATGTCTTTTTACTATTCATGCACGTTTTTTTTGGAGCTAAAAACTATATACAATATTAACTTTTTAATTATTTTTTTTAATAATTATAAACTTATTGATAATTAGTTTGTAATTATTAAAAAAAATTAATAAAAAAGTTAATATTTTATATAGTTTTAGCTCCTGAAAAACGCGCTAAAAAGTAAAAGGACATGTATTTTTGGACGGAGGGAGTATAAATAGCGGGGATGGACCATTTTCCAATAAGCACTTAAACTATAATGACATAGTTGTGGTTAAGATTTATAAATTTTATATAAATAGGCGGAGTTGTTTGATTTGTAGGGACAGGGAGCATCCATATTCCATAAAATAGGTTTTGGGTTCCATAAAATATTTTTAATCTTATGATTTTTAGGGTGAATTACAAAAAAAGGATCCACTAGATAACCCATTGTCACTTAATCCACCCACTAACCTGGAAATTACTAAAACCACCTATTAAGTACACTTTGTTAGCTACTCCCTCCGTCTCGCAGTACATGTTGTTTTAGAGTAGTATAGGTGTATCAAAAAACTTGTTTTAGCTAGGATTATTATCTTTATAGGTAATGATTACTCTTTTATAGGTAATAACTACTACTTTTAGTTATTTTAGCCTATAAAAATAAAAGAAATATAGGTTTTATTAATACGCGTGTATAAAGCTAAAACAACATGTATTGCGAGACGGAGGGAGTAAATAACACTGGATGAGAATTATTCGTACTACCCGTAATATATGATGAAAAATGTCATTGCCCCTGGTTTTTTGCAGGCCTTCAGGCCTTTTATTTTTCTCTTGTTATTGCACACAATTTCCACAAATAAGTCCCTCCCCTCTTCACTCTGATTCTATGATGGCTGGTGACTCTTTAACCTCTGCTAGAGCTCCTCCGATTCCCACAATTGTACTTCTCTTTTTCCATGGCACCTTTAGACCTTGTACCAGATGTTGAGCCTTAGTGTTATATTTCTACAATAGGTTCATTCACTACCTTTGTGCTTGCCTAGCCATCAAGTTATCTATATGTTCTTTACAAGCAATAATGCAATCTATAGGACATTGTATTTTGGTTTTTGTTAGTTTTACTGAAAGATAATATTTCTGAGTGCATTACAAAGGGAGAAACCCAGAATAAATACAGGGGAGTAAGGAAGTCTAAGCCCTAAGGGTTACAATACGAAAGTACAAGGAGTAATTGCATCTAATACCTAGAAAACATAATAATTATGTCTAAAATTAGACTAGGGATGCTTGGAGTTTGCCTAACCAACTTACAAGAAAAGTAACACTATCATATTTCCAACACTCCCCCTCAAGTTGAGTTTGAAAAGATCTTACAAATCCAGCTTCGAATTACCTCTTTACAAATCCAGCTTGGAATACGCGCTTGAAATCATCTCCAATGAAGACTTTTTGTCAACAAATCTGCCAGTTGTTGTGTTGGTATGTGAGAGCCCTTTAGCAAAAGCTAGGGAGAGCATGGTTAGTTATCTTGAAGATCCACTTTGAATTTTTTTCCGGATGAAGTGTCCATCTACCACAAGAAATTTGAAAGTGCTGCTAGGGATTGTGTTCTGCTGAACCAGAGGTTTTTGGGACCTAAACTGGTCCTTGATACCCACTCATAGCTTAAGGAAGATGAAATTTTTGAGTTGAAGAAAACCCAATTTTCCAAGGTTTTAAGTCTCAACAATTAAGGCATGAAAACAACAAAGTAATTTCAGCAATGAAGGCTCAAAACAGAAGCAATTTTCCAACAAGGAAGGCTGAGAAAACAGGAAAAGGTTGAAGCCTTTCAGCAATGATGGCAGAAAAACATATGTGTGGACTTGATGAGGAAGAAGACAAACGAGTTTTGCTTCAGGCATATCTTTCCCAGCACAGAAGGCTGGTTTAACTTTCTCAGTCATGATGGCTGAAGAAAGAAACCTCATAAGTCAAAGGGGATTCAGCAATGGAAAGGGGAAAAAAGCTTAGGAAAAACCTAAAGCTCTGATACCATGTTAGTTTTATTGAGAGATAATATTTCTGAGTGCATTACAAAGGGAGAAACCCAGAATAAATACAAGAGAGTAAGGAAGTCTAAGGGTTACAATATGAAAGTACAAGGAGTAATTGCATCCAATACCTAGAAAACATAATAATTATATCTAAAAGTAGACTAGGGATGCTTGTAGTTTGGCTAACACAAATTACAAGAAAAGTAACACGATCATATTTCCAACAGTTTTCTAAATAATGCATTTTCTGGGCTTTGGATCACGTAACTGAATAAGGGTTTTGGGCCTTTAAATTCTCCAAACTATGTTTAGGACACCGATTTCATTTTTGTTCCCAATTTTTCTCAGGCTTGTAAATTTAATGTGGGAAAATTAATTTGAATTCTAGTGAAACCTACTTGGTGAGATATCTGAACGGCTGAACCAATCAATCCCCAAACTAGATGAAAAGTGAACTAGCACATGGATTGGAGGAAGACTAAAGTAAAATGTTAGGGTCTGGATTTTGAAAAAGGTTTAAAAAAGGTCTAAGTAGTAAACGGGGTTGTTTAATGTAAATAGTAACAAGGATGAAATTTAACTCAAAATAAAGAGAATCTTAGGTATTTTACGAAAACTGTAACAGATTCCTTAGCGAGGGTGATAAGCAAAAGTTCAATACTGGGTGGTTCTTTGCCATTTCTAGTTTTGTTGGTCTTATCTGAAAACTGGCCTATTTCATCGTTGGTTTTTGTGTAATCTATCTACCCTTTCTTATTAACTATTTGAATTTCTCCCAGTAAGCAGTTCACCTTTCTTATTCTCTGGCACCTCCATCTAAAAGAGTTGAATGTATCAATCCTTCATTCTTTTCTTTGGAGTTATTTTGCATCAGGACCTAAATATGATAACTGAAAAACATAGATGGATACTTGTGAAAGAAAAGATGTTGTCACTAATTCGATTAAGCTGTTAGTGCTCTGGTAAATATATTACTGGCAGTTTGAATTTGCAAGTCAGGTCAAATTGGGGATTGGCTGTTATGTTTTTCATTTTAATATAAAATACCCTTGTATTCAGGGATGGTTCTGAAATCTCCACTCGAGACTTGCAAAAAATGGTCCAAGCATTGCCCCAATATAGTGAACAAATTGACAAGATTTCCTTGCACGTGGAGGTCAGTTATCTAAAAATCTGATACTTTTTCCATTGTCTAAGGCTAAGAAGTTCTCTGTTACTTTTATCCAGCGATGTTGTCCATTTTAGCAAAGATATGAAATGGGCAGCCATCTTTGGATTATGGACACAGTATTTTACATTTGAAGCTACTACTCCTTCCGTTTGCCAAAGCATGTCATTTTAGCTTCTTTCACAAATTTTAAGGAAGTCAACTAATATAATATTATAACCTTAGTTATTACTCCCTCCGTTAATTAAAACTTGTCATTTTAGAAATTTACACTCTTGTTAAGAAAACAAACAAAAATACACTTACACCCCTAATTATTACTCTACTTTTTTACTTTCTCAAAAACAACTATCTAATCATTACAAGGGCAATTTCGTAAAGTGGAGACCAAAATACCTAAAATGGCAAGTTTTTCTTAACAAGATTTACTTCCTAAAATGACATATTTTAATTAACGGAGGTAGTACTACTTTTTTTCTTTTCTTGAAAACTACAAATAACAATTTTCTAATCATTACAAGGGTGTATTCGTAAAGTAGAGATTAAAATACCTACAACTGCATGATTTTTTGAACAAAATTAACATTCTAAATGAAATGTTTTGCCGAACGGATGGAGTACTTACTAGTTACTATAAAATGAAATGTTAATTACTTTGGCCAATTCCTGTATTTTTTTTTTTTTGGTTTTTCTAATGTGTGTCTATGGGCACACATTAGAAACCCAAAATAAGAAAGAAAACCCTAGTTTCAGTGCATTCATCCTAGGGGCTAAGGCATTGTAAAAAATGAAAATGCATTTTTCAAGGAATCTTTCCTTTTTTGGGTTTTATAATGTCTGCATACACATTAGAAAATTCGTTCATTTTTTCAGTTCGAATTAAATTTTCTATGTAATAGTATAACCCATGATTAAGATAATTCCTGTAGTGTTGTGTAACATAGGCGCTACAATATTTACATTATGATGGGTTTATCAAAATTATCCAACACTATATCTGGTTGAAACACAATTTGATATTTGAAACTGCTCAATCTGATGTGGAACAGCAAATTGCAAAATTACTATTTTGATGGGTATATCAAAATTATCCAACACGATAACACATGCATCATTTCTCAGTTTTCTCCTTTGATCGAACCTAACTGAATTGCTGAAAGAATGTAATTAATAATATGCAGCTTTGGGCTATAAATCATAGCAAGACAACTCAAACAAATTCTATTTATCAAATTCATTACTGAACTTTCTTATTTTGTTTCCACAAGGTAAAAAAAGGTAGTTTCTATATCAGGAATGTTCAGTTTGCATCTTGAACCTTCTCCTTGCTGTTGTTCTATAGGGGTAAGGTTGTGTACACTTGAAAACTTGAGATCTCTTAGTAATGAAAACTTGAGATCTCTTAGTAATGCAAGAACCTTTCAATATTGGAATTGGTTTTTGTTTTAGCTTAGATACAATCGAGAAGGAAGAGAACTGGTTTTGGGTTTTTGTAGAATGATAACTTTCTAATTCCAAGCTTCTTAAATGTCTATATGATTCAAAGAATATACATCCCATCAACCAAAAAATCTCCTCTATTATCCAGCAAAATTTGCAGCACATTTCTTTCAATGTTTTGGAACTGTTTTTAAGAGTCTAGCTTTATTATCCTGACTACTTATATTACTGCAGATTGCTGGAAAAATAAACAAACTTCTACGGGAGAATGGCCTAAAAGATCTGGGTCAAATGGAGCAGGATCTTGTTTTTGGTGATGCTGGAACAAAAGAACTAATCAACTTTTTAAGGACAAAAGAGGTGTGGCAGTGTTTATATAATTTTACTCTTCCACTTGCATTTAATGTGACGCAAACGACATTAATGTGTAGGAAATATCTCGAGAAAATAAGTTGCGCTTGCTGATGATTTACGCTGCTGCCTATCCTGAGAAATTCGAGGGTGAGAAAGGTACAAAGCTGATCCAGGTAAAGAATTTCCATTCCTTTTTGGTTCTGTACACATCATTGAGCTTTAATATCTTAGTATTGTTCCCTTGATATCCGTGATAAAAAAATGCGTCAAGCGGGAAAAAGCGAAAGGGTGCCTATCGCTTAAGCGTGAAGCGAGCGACACGAAGCGCCCGCTTCATGGACGAAGCGCCCAATACTATAAAATGTGTTTTTAGAATATACAC
This sequence comes from Persicaria maculosa, assembly GCA_963922045.1. Taxonomy (NCBI): domain Eukaryota; kingdom Viridiplantae; phylum Streptophyta; class Magnoliopsida; order Caryophyllales; family Polygonaceae; genus Persicaria; species Persicaria maculosa. The sequence continues at coordinate 54,755,936 of OY998254.1, forward strand.
TCATGCTATAACATAAACTAGTAATGATTTGTAATACAAAATTTATACATATCATCATATTATATGAAAAACTTATATATATGTTGAGCTGATGTCCTCCCCCTCATCGTGCAGAGCACTATCACCACTATTAGCCTGCAACTTCATATCAATTCCCTTAACAACCTCTTCTTTATTTAGTGAAAATACAAATCAGGACCGTCAACACATATCCTTATTTGAAAAATTACTCTAAATAATATCAAACAATGCTAAAAATACGCTTTTGTCCACAAAGCGCCCGCTTAAGCGACAAAGCAATGAAGCAGGCGCTTCTTGGACACTGCTCGCTTCAGGCATGTTGAAGTGTTTTGAGTAGCGCTTCAACGCTTAAGCGTGAAGCGCTCGCTTAAGCGACTCTTTTTTATTCACTGCTTAATATATTCAATTTCAGTGTCTCAATTTCTTCCCAGTTACATGCTGATCACTGTAGAAGAGTAAGATAATTTTGTGTTGTGTGCTGGTTAGTTGAGAAACATGCGGGTTTCCTACCATTTCTCTCACCTTGATTGTTTTCAGCTTCCAGATACCAACATTGCTGTATCAAAATTTTAAAGGAATACTTAATATATGGATCCTGAGCTCTCGAAGAATATATGATATGCTTGGCTGATTATTTAAGACTTCAGATGGTTAAATTACATTGATGAGTAAGGTGTATTTTGTCATTGTTGTGCTATGAATTGTAGCCAGTATATACGATTCTTGCAAAATAGTAGTTCTACTTCTTGTGTATCAAAGCTGGTGAATACATTTTATATCGTTTTCTCAATGAGTTCTGAAGTCCACTCCTTGTCTTTGATATCTTTCTTTTTCAAACAACTTTCTGTGATAACTGATAAATTGATAATATCATATAATATATTGTTTTTAGGGCCTCCAGTTCTAAAATCGTTTGGCTTTCTCTGCTCAGGTTTAGTTTGTCCTAACTTATCTTTGTTTCTGTTTAATTCCTTGTTTAATCTTTCTTCATGCTCAAGGACAGCAACTTGTTTCGACCAGTCTGTTGTTTGAAACGTCCTGAATACATATATCTAATGCCAACACGAGCTTTGTATTTTTTATTTGGATGCATTGTATATTTGCATTTATTTGTATCTTTTGACCTTCACTGACCTATTTTTACCACCCCATATAGTTGGCCAAGTTGTCACCAGATGATATGATTGCTATAAGAAACATAAAATTGCTTGAAGGAATATCAGAAACGAAAAAAAGCTCTGCTGGGTTTTCATTGAAGTTCGATATTCACAAGGTAGTGTGATTTATATGGAATAAGTGTTTTCTGGATTATTATCTTCATTTTCTTAGTGCTCCCTTCTCCAACACCATTGTTCTTTTCAAGATTAGAAGAAGCATGCAGCTAGAAAGGAACGCACTGGGGAAGAGACGCAATGGCAATTGTCACGCTTTTACCCAATTGTTGAGGTTTGTTTACATGCCTATTTGTTTGCTGATTTGCTATAGATATCAAATTGGTATTTTCTGGGAAACACCACAAGTTATTGAAAGTCCAAAGTATTCCCTCCGTATCGCAAAACTTGTAGTTTTAGCTTTATGCACACTTATTAATAATACCTATATTTCCTTTACTTTTATAGGACAAAGTACCTAAAAGCACTAATTATTACCTATAAAAAGAGCAATTATTACCTATAAAGATAATAACTATAGCTAAAACAACAAGTTTTTTGATACAAGTTTACTACTCTAAAACTACAAGTTTTGTGATACGGAGGGAGTAGGTTGTACCCGTGCTGGTTGATTGGTCTCTGATATCAGGGGTCAAGGTTTATTGTCTTTTACATTAGTGTTCAATATAGCTGCTATTTTGCTTTACGAAATAGTGTTCAGTAGGCTGCTATTTTACTGAGCATTAGCAGTAGTAAAAAAAAAGTGTCAAAACTGAAAGCTCATCAATCTCAGATGTTGGGGGAATCAATACACTGACGTTAAATTCTCAAATATACCAAAGCAATTATTTCCCCCCCTCTGTTTTCTTCTGTTGGTTTGTTTGAAAACCAACATTTGATCTTATTTTTATCCTTACATTACCCCCAGTTTCAAAAAGGAAGAGGATAATAATGATTGACCCAGTAAAGCCTTTTTGACCTTCCAGGATCTCATTGAAAAACTCAGTAAAGGAGAGCTATCTAAGAATGAGTATCCATGTATGAATGATCCCAGTCCAACTTTCCATGGGACAAATTCTGCATCAATGCAAAATTTCGAAGCTCCTGCTGGGCATTCAGTTAGAACAAGACGGCCAACATGGGCTCGACCTAGAAACTCTGATGATGGCTATTCAAGGTATTCTTACTTTCAGCTGTTGATTAGCATTGAAAATGGGCTGTCAAGTATTTATTCACCCTGCCCTCGTTAAAAACTATAAAGATTTTGATGGCTTTTATTATACAGTGATTCTTTGCTGAGGCGTGCATTCAGTGACGTCAGGAGGACAGGCCAACGTATTTTCATATTTATAGTTGGTGGAGCCACTAGATCGGAAGTAAGTCTTTAGCTCCATGCCTAGTGTTTTTGCTTTAGATTTTCACTCATCATCTTTCATAACACGTCTTTTTCTGACTGCTCCCAGCTTCGAGCTTGCCATAAGTTGACAACAAAACTGCAGCGGGAAATTATATTGGGAGCTTCCAGTATTGATGACCCTCCCGAATTCATTACGGTAATAAAGAAGGCGATGCCTCTTTATCCTATTTTGGGTGCATGCTTCAGTATCCCTTTTCAACTCACGAATCACGAATGATGAATTGATTTAGTGACGAATCATTGTACTACATATTTTGCAGAAATTGAAGATGCTATCAATGGTGGATGTAGATGACATATCGCTGGACGATATCAAAATATAGACAGGTTCCCTATGTTCCAAGGCCCTGATACCGTTATTATATAGCTATTGTGGTATCGGATTTGTCAGCCTTTTGGAGTGTGCGACGATTGCACCAATATTAGGCCGTGTGCTCGTCACAGCTAAAGAAGCCGAAATTATTGACCTCAATATGCACGTGAGATTCTGCAGCACTTGGAACTCACCCACCATGTATAAAATCGCGGCCATCCTGATTGTTCAAAAGAACTCATAGTAGGTTTTTGACACAGGTCACTCGTTCTGTAAATTTGACTGAACCTCTTTTAGAACCTTTGTTATGGAAGACAGGTTACTGTTTCCCTGCTGCTCCTGTTTTGTTATTTAACCCTTTGCTTTGTGGTGCTACTATACCCCTGGTCAGTGGTCACTTTATCGACATGTACATTGTGTTATTGTCATGGTTTCCAAAACCATGGGAGCCATGGACGTGGGTGAAATGGCAACGGTGTTGTACCTGGAACGGTGAGCGTGAACCACTTCGGTGATTCCTATGGTTTAGAAAACGGTGAGCGTGAACCCTTTTTACAACCATATTCTGATTTTAGAAACCATGCAATTGGAAGAAAAGAAATGGCTCCCGACCGAGACCGAGACAGAGACAAGAATCAAGGGAATTTTCCGATCAAGAATGGCGCAGGAGGTGGGGCGGTGGGAACTGACGGCGACCTGGGCCCTGAAAGCTTCCCCTTCCTCCCGGGTGCAACCAGTAACGGCGTCGATGCAACCCTAAGGTACAAAGACAAACTTACCATGGGTGCGAGTGCAAGTTTTTCAGTGCTCCATTCCAGCCCGGTGCATCAACAAGAGGCACCAATGGAGTTCCAAGCACAAGATGATGTTCAACAAAGGCTCAGGCTATATGTAGTTGCACAGAAGACTCACAGAAATGGGCACTTAAGGCTCAGTTCTCGCTAATCGATCTTGGCAATGACTACTTTGCAGCTCGGTTCTCAAATCAAGCAGATTACAACCACGTCCTCATGGAAGGTCCCTGGATGATCGGGGACAACTATTTGACGATTGGGTGCCACAATTCGATGCAAGTGAAGAGAGGATTACCAAACTAACTGTTTGGATCCGAATTCCGTGTCTGCATATTGAGTATTTCGACTAACGTTTCCTTCGGATGGTAGGCCGGAAGATAGGGAAAGTTATGCGAATCGATAATACCACGGCGGCAGCAAATGGAGGACAGTTTGCGAGGCTGAGTGTTGAAGTAGATTTGACAAAACCTTTGTTGTCGAAGTTCAGGCTGGATGGGAAAGTGTGGCCAATTACAAATACGAAGGACTAAGGATGGTATGTTTCAATTGCAATAAAGTGGGGCATAATGCAGAAAGCTGTGTGAGCCAAACAGGGGAAGAGAGTGCCGGCATGTAGGGGATATCATGGAAGATAGCTATGAGGTATGGATGCAGGCTAAAAAAACAGAGCAAGCGCCAGACTAGGAAGGGCCCGACCATTGAATGCAAAAGGCGGCGACGGGGGATCGGGGCACCAGGCTGCCGGAGACTGAGGAGAATCCAAACGCCCTTGGATGAAAATCAGGATAACGCGGAGCGGTTAAACAAGGAGAGAAATATGGGGGATAATATTAATATTAATCCAAAATCAAAAGGAAGGCTTAGCAAAAAGAAACAATATCATAACTGATGACAGGCTATTAAGTGCACAAGGAAAGGAAAACTTACCGCCGAAGGCTACCTACGGGTACGGGGCATCTATGAAGCGGAAATCTGTGTTGGCGATCAAAAACACACCATGATATTGATTTGCAGTTATAGTTTCAAACTGATACAACAACTTCTTTCACATCTAAAAATAGGATGCGAGTGACACCCTTTATTATAGCTTAATTAGGCTTTTTTTGGACAACGTGTGGGCCCTGGTCCATCTGCCAGCCCAACGATTTGATAAACATGTTGAGTCAATACTCAATAGGTTGGATCTGAAATGTATTTCTCCCTAGGATATTCAACGATCCAAGTATAAGTTTTTTTAAATGTATTTAACTTAGGTCTTGTTTGGTTAAACATAGGAATTTCACTTCCTATGAAGTTACATCTTAGAAGGCAGACTTCTCATGAATTTTACTTACCGGAAGTATGAAAATGTATTTGGTTAAAACTAAATTCACATTAACCCAATTACTACCTTTTGTTTGGTTGAACATGAAAATCATCTCATAGCAATTTGTTAAAAATTACACCTATAATGACCTTTATTTATTAATGCATCCCTCTTCTTGTATGGATAAATTGGAAATTTTTCTTTATAAAAAGAGATTTGGGGAAATGGAGGAGTAGATCTTACCCAACCCCCTCATTGTAAGTTGAATTCCACCTTTTTGTAGGAATTCTAATTTCCATGAATTCTAATTCCCGCATTCTTTTAGTTTGAATTTTTTTATATCAAATGCATATATTCTCAACCAGTTCATGGGTTTTTGTACTTCTCGAGAAGTAAATAGCTAACCAAACGAGACCTTACATGGTTGAACCTTGCATTGCAACTCCAAGGCGACTTTACTTTGGGTTAAATTTGGTGAATTTCCATTTCAGATGTGAAAATTAAGTAAATGTCCATTTTTTTTACATAATTAAGTAAATGTCCATTTTTTCCAAAAATACCCCTCATTCCCCATCACTTACCCTTCCTCCTTACCCCTTTGACCATTTTTAATTTTAACATTGACTAGTCAACATTGCCCATTTCGGGCAACACTTGAATTTGGTGGCAGTTTTTTGGTGACAGTTGTGTATATTTTTTGATGACAGTTATTGTGATAATTATTTTGGTGAGAGTTGACTTTTTTTGTGACATTTAATTTTTTTCTAGTGACATTTAACGGAATTTTTTTGTGGTACTAGTGAACATTGTCACCAACCTATTGTCATCAATTACAGAACACTGTCATCAGCTAAAGAACATTGTCACCTACTATAAAATATTGTCACCACCAATTTTCACTAACTACATATTGTCACCAACTACAAAATATTGTCACCAACCTATTGTCAACAATTACGAAACATTATCATCAAATTATTTTTATCAACAAGTGAAGAATGTCACCAAACATTGTCAAAAACCAATTGTCACCAACTACAAAACATTGTCACCAATCTATTATCCTTATACAGAGAAAATTATCACCACCCCCTATTGTCACCAACCTACTTTAGTAATATGTTGTCACCAACAATAACATAGTGTCACCAACCTATTGTCACCAAAATCTTATTTCAATAAATATTCGTCACCAGGACCATGTAATCACAAAATAACATTGTCACCACTTTATTGTCATTAACTACAAAACACTCTGACGATATTCTTTTCTCAAACGTATTGTCACCAACAACAAAACATTGTCACCACCCTATTGTTACTAACCTCTTGTCAGTAATCTATTGTCAACAATGACAAAATATTAGACCCTAGAGAAATTAAAGCTAAGCAACGAGGAATCTATTGTCACCAACATCATAATATGCAATGTAAACCAAGGAAGTGATCAATGTGAATGGACTTGATTGATGACAAATGCATTGCTTGGGCTGGCCCGGTCGATTCCATCGATCACACGCACAAATGGAAGCGATTGCGCTGCTAGAAGAGAGCATTGGACTAACCTTTTGATGACAACACGTCAACACCTACAAATGTATAAAAAAAACATCTCCAAACCTTAATTTTGATGGGAAAAAGTCATACTCAAAGCTAAATTATAAAAATATAAAATTTAGCAACATCCACATTAATCGAATACAACAAATATCCTTAAAAAAAAAGCATCAGTTGTGCTAATTAAACAGTCTGCAAAATCAAGATTTTTCTACTTATCCCTGACATAAATACACCATTCAATCGACCGAAAAAACAAAAATACATCGTCATTAGCGAAACAAAAATATGATACCAATAATCCTCCAAAACCCCAAAGCGATTAATAACAGAACTCCAAAACCCCAATCATCACCTTGAACGAATTAAACTCTAAATCAATTGCCGAATGGGGTGGGAAAATCAAGTTAAGAGTTAAAAGATCAAAAAGAAAGAGCTGAAGAGGAGTAGGAATGATGATATTTGAACAAAAAAAGATGAAGAGGGGCTAGGGCTGGTGACTTTTATATCCTCATTTTGTGAGCTCAAATTGCAAATTGCAATTTCGCAAAAAGCAAAAACAATTTCACAACAAGAGATTCAAGCAAAACCGCATTGCTTAGCGAAATCGAAAGGGAAAGAGAACCAAGAGCGGAAAAGCATAACCTTAGACACTTAGAAAGGGAGATTCAGATTTTCTGTGCATAACACGAGAGAGAGAGAGAGAGAGAGAGAGAGAGAGGGCTTACCTCGACGGTGCGGCAAACAGAGGAGGTAGTTGAGCAGGACGGGCGGCGGCGAGAGGAGCTCGTTGGAGGCAACGATGGTAAAGAGATGCCAATTGCCAATTAATTCAAACATGGACAGGGGTATTGTGATTAATTATAACAAGGGTAATATTGTAATTAAATAAATTTTATGGACATTTACTTAATTACCATTTCAATTTGGACATTTACCTAATTATAGTTCTCAAATGGACATTTGAGCAAAATTTTCCTTTACTTTGAATATGTGCTAGTCCTTTTTTAATGATTTTAATTTCTGCAATTTGGGTTGATCCGTTATATTGAATTATTGATTAGTTATGGAAGCACAAACAGATGTTGTGGAAACAAGAGACTCTTTCCCCGGTATTGTTGGAACTGCCTTTGTTCGTCAATTTTACTATATTCTTCATCACACTCCGAAATTGATTCATAGGTTCTATTAAGACACTCGTACAATGAGTCGTCCAGCACACGGCGGTTCATTAACATCCCTGACAACCATGAAGGTAATTTTAGAACTCATTTGGTTGTGATTGTGTCTTGAAGTATTAATTATCTCTATAAGATCAACTGGTAAGTTCATTAACATCCATGACAACCATGAAAGTAAGTTTAAAACTCATTTATGTGTGATTTTGTCTTGGAAGTATTAACAATCTTTACAAGGTCAACTAGCGAGTAGAGGTTTCTGGCTTGGCTTGCTATCACTCTTTTTAAACTTTATGGCGGCTTAGCAGGTTTTGTGCAAGGTACGTACTATTTGATTTGAATGGTTGCTGATGTCTTTTTTATGTCGTATTTTGTTGTTTTTTTCCAAGGCATCAATTATCTCATCCTTTGTTTAAACTTCAAGGACTATAAGGCAGAGATACTGACTATAGATACACATGCCTCTTACATGGATCCTCTTTTATTTGAGGGAATTGTAGTAAATAATCCCCAATCCGGATTTCTTTGCTCCCATAACCCACTATCTGAAGCTATTTGCAAGGACTAACCCTCCCCCTTAAAAAATTGCACCCAGGCGGTAAAATTTACCTGGAGTAACCGATGCTCCAGAAGAGAGAAAGGAAGAGCCACCGCGAGAGAGAGAGAAGGGGAAGGGAGAAGGAATGGGATCGGAGGCGGGCGCGACAGGTCTCCGGCTCGGAGGAAGGGCTCGAGCGCAGAGGAGGTTGGTTGGATTGAGAAAGAGACAAAGGCGGAGGGCGGAGGCGGAGGCATCACCCTCAAGGTGAGGCGCAGTCGACTAGAAGGGGATCGGCGCTCCTCTTCCTTCCTTTCCTCCTGCTCAGGATGCGTCGGCGAACAACACAACCACCACTAGACAGCAACACTCGTCGATGTTCATCTTCTTCTTTCAGTAGACAGCAACACTCGTCGATGTTTGGCTTTCCTTTAGCAGTTACAGGTTCGTTCCTCTTACTCCCTCCTTCATCTTCCTGTTAGTCGCTCACTCGCTCGAGATTGATTAGAACTGCTGGCTGCTGCGGGAGTGTCTTGGTTGAAAATTTTTACTTGCTTAGAAATTTGTTTGCTTAGGAATTTGTTTGATTGGAACTGCTCACTCGCTCGAGATTGAATAGAATTTTGCTTGCTAAGAAATTTATACAACTTGAAATTGAAGATTTTTGCTTGATTAGAAATTTGTATAGCTTAATTATGATAATTAGAAATATGTAGAGCTTGAACTCTAAGGATTGTGAGATTTTGGATATGTGAAATTGAAGAATTTTGCTTGAATTTTTTAGTACAGATTGGAGGATTTGTATAGTTTATGGCATCTGATTTTTAATTTGGGTCCGAAATTGGGGGATTTGGCTCAGTTGAGTTTCGTTTACTTCTCCATGATTTGTGTTTTCTATTTTCAATTATTCAATTCTCTCTCCATTGTGATGCAATTTGTGTTTCGAATTACAACCAGGAAACCACGTACACTTGCTAACTCCATCTAGCTACAAGGTTTTCAAACTCAGAAGTTTTTGGAGTTGGTTTTGTCCAAATTTCCCTTCTCACTGGAATCTGATTTCAATAAGCGAGCTATGTTTGGCTTTATGTATTGATTGCTTACAAGGATCTTATAAGAAGTTGACAATAGATAATATTTATTAATAAGAGGTTGATAATGTAGTCTTGCATATGAATTATTTGGGGGTTTTCTTATTGGGTCAGTTAATAGAGATTGCATTCTAGTTTCTATTCTACATTATTGATTTCTTATATGTTACTTAGGCCAGGTACCTTGAAACCGACCTTCCTTACTTTTCTATTACCATACCTATAACATTGATAGTTTGATGAGGGGGATTTCAAGGAAGAGCAAAATTCTATAGCTCGCCTTATCCATATGCTACATAATGACGACTCAGAAGAAATGTTGAAGGTAATTTGTTGTGTAAAAGTTTCTATAAAGATTTTTAGCTTTTCCATTGATCCCCTTAAAACATTTTTAGTGGCATTACACCTGTTCATACAAGACCGAGAGTTAATATTCACTAGTATGCTTGTGATGTTCAGATTATATCTGTTGTGAGGAAGCATATTATGATTAAAGGACCTACACGGTTACCTTTCACTGTACCACCTTTTGTAGTTGACAATAGATAACTTTTACTAATAAGAGGTTGAGAATGTAGTCTCTGGCTCTTATTTGCTACCATCCCATTTTTTAATTTGCTTTAATAAATTTGAAGGAAGGGCAAAGCCTTACTGTCCATCAAATTCACATCAAATCCTTATATGATGCAATCATGCTTGTTGAAACCGATCCTAATCAAAGGAGGAGGGAGTGCTTATGTTCAAGGCTTACTTTTAGCCTTGAACACGTAATTTTTAGCCTTATTTCTTGTAAATCATGCTTGTTGAAACTTGAAACCATTTTTCTTTTCTTCTTGGATGTTCAAGGCTTATTGTCATGACGTTAACGAGGTCATGGATGAATAGATCTATTTGAAGTACTTTCGTGTATGTTTTGACTTGAAGCTGTCAAGAATGACGATATCTTGTTTTAATCATTCAAGATGCATACTGAAGAGGAAAGAATTGAGTGGCCTAGGAATGAGGCTGATTGCCAGAAGAGAGAAGATGATTCAAAAGAATTGAGTGTCCTAGGAACAAGGTTGTGCAAGAATTGCTTATTGGAGAAATTTCGGAGAAATTTTAGACAAGTTGTTGGAGGCAAAAACTACTTCTCTGGGGTTGTACAATTGTGTTCTAGATTCTTCCGATTTACCTATTTGTCCCCTCACTAAACTTTCCCTCTACTTGCACAGGCCGGATTACAGAAATCTCATTCTTTGCATGACTAATCTTAAGCTTTATTGCAGCTACAAAGTGCAAGTTCTTTCTTGCCTGTAATGGCTCTTGCTCCCCGAGAGAATGAAAAGATTATGGATATGTAATCCCATCACTCACTAAATGGGAGAGCATTGTCGCTTGTTTGTAATGGCCATGTTAGGCATGTTTTGATTGAAATATTCTTCACATATAGCCTATTAGCTTAGTGGGAGAGCATTGTGGTCATACACAAAGATGTGGGTTCAATTCCCACATAGGCTTATTATTCATGAATCAACACCAACTATCAACTTATGTTTAGAACAAGTCAAACTTGCTACATCACCAAAGGCAAGAGATTGCATCAAAATATTTCATACATAAAATTAATATTTACAAGCCACCAGTTCATATGTACAAGCCACCAGTTAGATTTTCCCTGACGCCTATTCAATTTTACATGACACTTATTCAGTTTTACATGACACTACAGACTTAAAGGACTATCTCCAACTCAACACTGATTTCTTGCCAACGTTTGCTGTCATACACCGACTTGTCTTGCTTCCTTCTTTGTCTCGAACATCAAGTGATGCTTTCCATATGTGGTGGAATGAAGTTGGAATCACCTTCTTCATCTGGCTGTCATTCAATGTGGAGCGTTTTGCAGATTCCTAATAGCAATTCAATGTGGAGCGTCTCTCATTAAGGAGATTCAACTCAAACCGAACAAAAGGTCCATCTTTATTAGGGATTACGTCATGTCAGTTTGTAAAGCAAATTATGTGTCATGTAAATCCTTCAAACGAAACCATCGGTTTCGTTTCCACTCAATCACATCAAATCCATAAACCAACAACAAACAAGGGCTTCGAGTTCAGCCCCTCATCGCAAAACACATGAGCTGACAAGCTTGAAAATTAAACGAGGCTTACGAAAAGCTAGAAGCAATAAGAACTATCATAAGAAGTGGGTAAAATCTTGTAAAAAATATATTGATATGTAATGGAAGTGGGTAAATCTCATACATGTCATGTAAAACAATTCACGTGTCATGTAAAATAATTCGTCTGTCAAGTAAACGATTCACATGTTAAATAAAACAATTTACATGTCAAGTAAAATAATTCATATGTCAAGTAAAATACATTATGTGTCATGTAAATCCGATATGGGTGACATGTGTCATGTAAATTCACGTGCTAAGTAAAACAATTCATGTCAAAATAATTATGACATCTGAATTGTTTTACATGACACCTGAAAAGGTCACAAGTTTACTGACCGATCAGCATACATGTCATGTATGACCAAGCACTATTACCTCCCTTTCGTGTGACAGCAACACCAAAAAAAAACATATATGATTTTAGGCCAAATTTTCAAGGAGGACAAGGCTGATTATCTCTTTAGAAAGCTATAAGAATTTACAGAACTCAATTTTGTGCGCCGTGGACAAATTTACACATTTTTCTATCGAAACCGAACAGTTAAGAATGACATTTTTCTATCGAATGGAGAATCGATTCAAACTAGAAATTGATTAAGCAAATCAACAACTACAGATAAGAAACAAGGCAAGGAAATTGATGGATGATTGAACTAGAAAGTAAACCCTAGAAAGCGAAAGTAGAACGACCAACCGTTGGAATCGCCCGGATCTGCAACTTCTTTCTTCTTCGTGCTAAAGTTCAACCTCTCATTGCATCAACCACCATTGAAACATCATCCAATCTGTTGTACCTGCATTCATAATCCTTCTGTTCTTCTATAGTCGGGCAGAAGAATGACGCCGAGTAGATCAGACGGTGGGCGAGTTGCTAGGGTTCAAGTTGTTCAAGGGGCGGGTGGTGCGGCTCCCGAAGTTCCGGGACCAGTGCTGGGCGTGAGCGAAGGCCAGAAGTGGGAGGTGCTAGGCGCGAGTGAAGGGCCCGGTTCGGAGAAGAAGACCACCACTTCCCAACGTCGCCGCTGCCCCATCGTTCATCGTCGTCTTCGATTGGTGGGATCCATAAAAGCTCTGCTTCCGCCATTGGAGACGAATGGGAGACGACTGAGATTTGGGCATCTTCTTCCCCCCCGATTCCTCTTTCCCCTCTTTCTTTTTTTTCCCTCTTTCCTGACTCACCGGCTACCAGTTGCAACTTGAACCCGGATATCCAGTTTTGTGCAATTTTTTTTCGAATTGGGTTAGACATGCAAAGATTTCCCCAAAAGGAGTTATTTTTGCAAATTACCCTTATTATTTTGTACATCCATTAATTGTCATTTTTTTTCCATAGGCTTTCGAGGTATTGTTCAACTTATTTGGATCCTTGATTAAGCCATCTGGATGTGATAAAAATTCAACCTTTACTGGAAGTGGTGGAGAAGATACAAACACTATAGTGTCTAACTCTATTTAATCAATATATCTATATATGTATAAGATAAAATTCAATCCAATTTGATTAGATATGAATATATTTTTAGAAGATATTAACTAATTTTAAAATATATCCATAAGATAAAATTTTTATTATAACTTTAAATTAATCTATATATCTATATATGCATAAGATAAAATTTGACCCAATTTGATTAGATATGGATATTTTTTTTCTAAATAAGTTATTTGGAATGTGCATTAATATAAAATTTATTTAAATTAAAAGAAAGAAAGAATATGTATATGTATATATTACAAGAATTTCATTTAAATATAGGTATATATTACAAGAATTTCATTTAATTCTATGTTAATTATGAATGAAAAAATATTAAAAGCAATAAATTAATTGAATAAATGGATTTTAGTATCGAACTGTTTTAAATTGAAAAAACTGCACACCTTGCCGGTACTGAACTAGTTAATTCTATACTGTGAGTTCAATGCCGTGACAGACAAAGTACCACTACTTTGTCAGAATACACTAGGGGACATGATTCTAAACGATGATTTCGGTAGGGCTGTACATCGGTCTAAAACCTAATCAAACCGGGTTGAACTGAACCGAAACGAAACCGAAAGTCTCAAAATTTTAAACTGAAAGCATTAGGTTCGGTTTGGCTATTGGCCGGTTTGGTTTGTGTTCGGTTCGGTTTTAACATAATTGAACCAATTTTTTTTTAAAAGTATACAAATATATATACATTGTATTTGTGTATATACTATATATACACATATACACACGTATTCAAATATAAAGTATACAAATTTATATACATATGCAAATGCAAAAACAGTGTATATACAATGTATTCGTATTCTTTATAAAGTATACAAATATATATACACTCATGCAAATATAGTGTATATATATACACAATATATGTGTATACATAGTAAGTATCTGTGTATTAGTGTATATGTAAAGTATACAAATATATATACTCTGTATTTATGTAGTACATAAAAAAATCGGTATAACACAAATCAAACCGAAACCGAATATAAACCGAACTGAAAATAAAAATTCTCGAACTGAAAGTCGAACCGAAAAAACTTCGGTTAGGTTCGATTTGTGTTAGTTCAGCCAAAAAATTCGGTTTGGAATGAATCATGCAGCGCCCTAGATTTCGGTTAGGATATTTCTTTCCGAAGTCTTACCTAGTTAACATAAAAAAAAAATCTGGTAGTCCGTAATCTGCTAGCACTGAAAGCAGCGTCTTCTCGGCTTCGTCGGGAAATCTGGAGGTGCTTCCCTTGGATTGGCTCAACGGTGAAGTTGTTCATCGATTGTGTGTTCCCTTTGCTCTAATATAGAATCGATTATTATTTATGACGTTGTTTTCTCCAAATAAGTAATGGATCTGGCAAAAAAATTCTCAACTAAAATCAACGAAGCAAGTTTCTCGCTTTCTCTTGATTTTTTTTTTCTGGATTTTTGTTAGGTAAACAAAGGAAGTGAGAGGGAAAAAATGGCTCACAGGAAGTTCGAGCAACTCGAGCGTTGTTGCGTTGCGTTCCTCCAGAAGAAAAGGATTCCCCGTCGCAGCACATAAGGTCTTTATTTTCTGTTCCCTCCCTTTCGGTAAAGAGAGTTGAAATTTGCCTTTTAATTTCCAGAAATCCCTTTTCCCTATCTCTAGCTCTATGATGGAGTGGAAATATTTTGTGGAGAGTTCAATCCAATGTGTTCCGGTGCTCAATTGTTGCTTTTATTATTTGGGATTTTTCATTGTTCGGTCCCATCTTTGAATCACTGATGCTGTGCGGAGTAATCTGGGATTCACCGGCGCTCAATCACTTTTGATTAATTCATATTTAGGGCTGTTCGGGTCGCGAAGGCTGCTCATAGGGGCGTCGGAAAGGCTGCTCAGAGGGGGTCGTTTTGGGAGATATAGGGTCGCAAAGGCCCCTTAGAGGGGGTCGTAAGGGCTGCTCAGGTCGGAGGGCTGCTGGGCTACTCAGAGGGGAGACGGGGAGGCTGCTAGGGTCGGAGGGCTGCTCAGAGGGGCAACGAGGAGGCTGCTCGGGTCGGAGGGATGCCCAGAGGGGCGATGGGGAATAAAAACCCTAACCCTAGATCTCAAATTTCTATGAATTTTGAAAATTTCTCAACAAATTGAAAACCATAGTGGAAAAGAATAGATAAAAAGGGAAGAAGACATACTTGATCGGGTTGAGAAATCCAAGCTTGAGGGAGAAATTCACATGCAAACCACTCTCCAGAGAAGCTTTGAGGAAGAAAGAAGAGAAAGCGGCTGTTTTGATATCCCTCGTTTCATTGGTATATCAAAGTGGAGCAAAATACGAAGGATGAGAAATATAGGTATATCGAATTGATATCCATATACCTATTTACCAAACACTAGGTATGTGTATGAGCGATACCTATATATGATATACGTATATCAGTACAAAATGGGCCCTTAATGTTCATTGTTTTTTTTTCCCGAGTTTCAAATCTTTAGTAGCAAGGAACATAAATTTACATCTTTGGCCAACCATTCTTTTGTATTTTAAAACTAAAGGAAAACCTTTCAGGTAGCTCCAAGATGCTTTAATTTGTAAGTCCCCAATTCATGAATATTGCTTGCATCAATTGCCTTAGCAACTCGTGAAGATCTTTAAGTGATAGTTAGATCACTCCTTTTTGTGTCATTGCTACTACTTGTAAATTGAAAGGTCCTGATTCCTACTTATGTACCAAGCATAAACCAAGACATTGTTGCCCACTTGTAAATTCAAAGGTCCTCTCACCGACTTCTTTCAAATCAGCTGTTAGATGTGTGAGCGACAACCTTCTTTAACTAAGTCTTTGGTTGGACAGCAGCTGAAATGGAGTTATGTTTTTTTTAAGAATCTTAGGCTTCTAGGGTTGGCAAAATATTTGATGAGACCAATCCAATGATTTCACAAACAGGTCCAGTCAGTTGGTTGGATTTAGAATGTAATTTTCCCTCAGTTATTAATAATCTCAGTATTAGTTAGAATGCAGAAATTTAGATGGCCGAACCTTGCTTTGCGACTTCAAGGTCCCAGGGTTGATTTGAATAGGTGCCATTATGCCAATCCTTTTTTTAGAGTTTGTTCCAAACCTTTCTTGGTCCAATTATAAACCTGTGACAATGTGACACTGAGGGGATAAGGTTTTTAATTTTGCTCGACACTTTGTGCTTTGAACTTTCACTATTTCATTTTAATTGAATCTAGGATTTGAGAGGTTCGCTCAAGAATTTATTGCGATTATATTTAGAAGTTAGCGCTTTCAGCTTAGCCCTAAAAATGGAGATGTTTGAATTTTTGGTTGAGTTCTTAACTCACTTTCATCAATTAAAACTTTTTGGTTAAGTTGATATACACGATAATTTTTTCCCATTATTTCTCTTAATATTTACTGAATAGATATATATTTATTAGGGTAATTTAAGGAGATGCCTATACTCTAAAATGCTTTTGAACATTGATTTTGATTTCTGTGATTCAACTTTCGGTTGATTTTCATCCCTTCTATTGTTTTTTATCATAGGAACAACTGCAAAGGATGTGGAACTGTTGTAGGAGGAATATCGAGAATGCAAATATAAAATACGACTAAAGCAAAGCAAACCAGATTCCGTCCCTTGCAAATGATTACAGGACTTCCTCCCGATGCAGCAGTGGGAAGTCAGGATCGATCCACGAGGAAGCGTGTCAGCGGATCCTAGGCAACGGTGAAATCTCACGAACAGAAGTCGACCACAGATGCTCGATCTCGACTAGGGTTAGTCGATAGAAGATCGGACAAGTCGAACAGAGCAGCAGCAACTCCCGACAGTTGGTCGATATCGAGTAAAGTTCTTGTCGACGTCGGGTACCTGCACACCAGAAGCTACAGCGATCTAGGATCGAATATCAGTACTCGATATCGACCAGAATTTGTCGATATCGAGGAGACAGAAACTTAAAACGAAATAAATAAAGAACAAATCTTGTGGGATTCTCGAAGTAAACTATGAATGTAAGGAAACTTCTAAGATTAGGGTTTGCAACAACAATAACCAAACATGTATAAGGTAAGAAATAAACAGATAATCATGCAAATTGCATCGAAGGATCAAACTTTCGCCTTTTCCAACAATTAGACAACTCTTTCAAGAAACTCTAATTGTATCTACTGATTTTATGTTTACAATCCAAGTTGTTAGCATGGATCTCCAATAGATGGGTAATAAACACATAACAAGTAGTAGATGCTCAAGACATGATACAAGTTGGATCTTTACCTCAAACACGCGTGGCTATCGTTTGGCTCACCCCAACCCTAGAAGTAGGTGGACTACTCACGCCTCATCGCAATTGCAGACATTGTTGATGAAAAAGAACTAACTTGCATTAATAAACCAAAGAGAGCTTTACAACCGATCGAAGCCAACTTGCTCTCGCCCCTTAACTCCTCTCGGCCACTCGCTCTCTCTCTCTCTCTACCTCTATATAACTAATTGTCTCTGGAATTGAATGAATAGAAATTAGCCCCTAAGGCCTTATTTATAGGCTTCCAATCCTTGCTAATCAAGGAAAGAAAGTATATCTAATATCTAAAGATAAAACTTTCATAAAGGGAATATTTATCTTAAGGGAAATATATCTAAAAAGCTAAATATCTTCATGTGTGGATAAATCCTCTCTCCATGGATGGATCTTGATATACTTGATAGATCTCGGACTCCTTAGCTCCCAAGAAAGCCCAAACAATCCAGCTCGACTCGGACAGGCCCAACAGCGTTGCGCGGCCCAGGAAAGTTTGGTCGATATCGAGTAAACTACTCGATATCGAGTAAGGTTGTCGTCGACTTTGGCTTGCTGGCTTGCTCGAGTAACTGCTGCTCGACTTGGCTCGGACATGGGCTTCTGGTCTTGTCGATATCGAGCAAAGTACTCGATATCGAGTAAGTGCTGCTCGAGTTCTCTTGGTCTTCGGCTTCTCGATCAGGTGCTCCTCCTCGACTCCGGGTATGACTTCAAGTTTTGTCGATATCGAGTAAAAGTACTTGATATCGAGTAAGGCTCTGGAGTCGGGTTGGCTTCGTCTTAAGTTCCTCGATCAGCTCCTCCTCGACCAGTGTTCTGCCCGGACTTCTTTAGTCGATATCGAGTAAATGTACTCGATATCGAGTAAGACTCAGCTTCCGTTTTTTCTTCTTGGTTTTGTCCCGGAACGGCTCCAAATTCTGTAATATTAAACCAAAACTTATGTAGATCTCTATTTCTTGCAAATAAGCATATGTTACATAAATTCGACATATTCCCAGCCCAAAATATGCAAAGTGTATAGAATATGGAGCTAAAATGTGCATTTCAACATGACTATTTTAGTGGACATAAAATCACCCCATACTTAAGCTTGCTTGTCCCCAAGCAATAACTTGGATGGTCATTTAGGGGAAGAAATTTAGACTCTCAACATTATAGATTCATTTTTATATAACCCTGCAATCAATTACCATCCTCGAAAAGGTACTAGTGTCAAAAATCCATGCATGTGCAATTTAAAAGCAACATCTACTCACAAAAGGAGGGTTGTGCAAAAAACAATTTATGTGACAAAGCATTAATAATCAAGAGGACTTTAGTTTAAGCTCAATAAGGAGTAGATTGGTAAAAGGCTTAAGGTGGGTAATATTTGGCAATGTGGTGCTAATGATCCGGGGAAATGGATTATTTCCAAACTTTCATACCACATCCATTCTTCATAAGATTCATTACCTTTCATAATGCTTTTTCCAATAATAATGCTTTTACCTCTCTAACCTCAGCAATGCCTTCTCGCGAGTCGCAAACATGGGTGTCATGAATGGCCCCGGATACTTATTGCTTTGGAATCCTCACATTGTGTCCCATCCTGCGGAACTATTATCTCAACGCAGGCAGGGTCAATCTACCTTTATCTCCTGAGGTGACCGGATTTTCTTTCACTCATTTAATTTTCCATATATTTCAAACAATTTCCTACCAAACTCCAATAATGATAACAACACAACAACCATATAAAAATCTCCATAATGTAACATCATTCTCAACATAATCCCCGGATAGGAAATAAGGTAAATATAGGCAATTTTTAGATCATGTGGAGCAATAATTGAAATAAGGCATATTATGGCTTTTGTGATGCATAAGCATAGGTTTGGCTAGGATATAACAATATGAGCATTATATGGAAATATAAAGTCCTCTATCTTCTTATCATGCAACATGTCAAAAGCAACTTCAAATTTTACCTCCTTTCATGGTTTTCAAGAAAATATGCATTTCATTGTGACTTCCCTTTACTAGGTAATTTCATGCTATATCTCTAATGAATCCAATTTTGCATCGTCGAGTTAAATAAAACTTCCATGACACTATTTCTTTGAACAATTTACAAGCAATGGGAGATGTCTCATAGAATTTTGAGTTTTAGCCTATGCATAAAAAATTAAAAATTTTCTCAAAATTCACCATGTTAAACAAAAAACAAGAATAAAACATATAATTATGATAATGAGCTCTTCCCCCTATGATAATGAGCTCTTCCCCCACCCCATACTTAAAATATACAGTGTCCCCACTGTATAAAATCAAGAGTAAAGGAAGGAACTCACCGAAAATGCGTCGAGGAAGGCAATACAGGGCATGTCGAGGAACTGGGTTGGTCGATATCGAGTACTGTACTCGATATCGAGTAAGCTGTCAGCGTCGAGTGGAATGCTGAAGTCGAGGAATCTTCTAACTTGGTCGATATCGAGTAACTGTGGGCTGCTCCTCTTGGTCGTTCTCGACTGGCCTAGTCGATTTCGACTATCTTTCAGGGACTTCTTATTCCACCTTTCGCGATCTTTTTATGCTTGCCGACCTAAAAGTGTTAGATTTCACACAAAGACAAGATTTTCCACATGAAGTATTCTAAACTTAATAACAAAAAACCAAAATCAAAAGTTCCAAAGTCCCAAAATTCAAAAGTTTTATATACATGCTCTAGATTTTAGAGTCGCTAGGCCGACTTCTCCATTTGCGCTCAATGACCGTCAATGTGGGGCCCGCTTGTGCTTGGCCCTTCTCCTGGATCATCTAGGTCCTGATTGTAGTATGCAAGCTCAGCTGATAGGTGGTTGCTTGCATAGTCTCCCTTTTCTTCCTTCTTTTTCTTTCCAGCTCTTATTTTCCGCAGATTCTCTCGCCACGGGGCCTTACCTCCCCTTAAATTATTTATAAACTTCTTCATGGACTGAGGAGGAGTAGAACTCATACCTGAACTTACCTTTTTGGGCCCAAAACAGAAATCTTCAGGCTTAGGGTTAGTCGACATCGAGCAAGACTGGTTGATATCGAGTACAGGGACCCCATACTTAGGCTCTTGGCAAGTCTGGTGCTCAGCAGGGGAAGTCGATGTCGAGGAAGATTAGTCGACATCGAATAAAAGCTTGGTCGATATCGAGAAGTCTTTGTCGATGTCGAGTAGAGTTCTGGTGCCTTCCTCCGTTGTTTGCTTGATCCCGTGGTTGCTGATGCTTTTCACCTCCAGCCATGAAATTTCCTCTTTTTCAGGGCCAAAAGAGAAATCTAAGACCTCATCGCCTATTGTGAAGGTGAGCAATCGCTATTTGACACTAATCTTGGCATCTGCAGTAGCTAAGAATGGTCTACCAAGAATAATAGGGCTAGTAGGATCTTCAGCACAGTCTATAATAAGGAAATCAGCTGGAATAAAAAATTTACCAACCTGGACAGGGGCATTCTCAACCATACCTGTAGGGATGACCACTGTATTGTTTGCCATGTATAGCTTGGCATCCACAGGCTCTATAGACCCTATCTTCACCTTCCGCCAGATTGATAAGGGCATAATGCTCACACTTGCTCCTAAATCACACAAGGACTCATATTTATATTGTCCAAATCCCACAGTAACAGAAAACTTACCAGGGTCAGGTCTCTTTTCAGGAAAGTGGAGTACTTTGCATTCGCTGGCGATTTCTGAGAAGGATTGCTTGTTGCTCAGGATTTCCTTCATGAATTTGACATACGCAGACATCTCTTGCAGAGCTTCTGTAAAAGGAATAGAGACATTCAGTTCTTGCAGCATATTAACAAAACGTTTGAACCTACCTGCAGTAAGATCTTTTAGTGCTTTGTAAGGGAAAGGCAGTGTCTTTTTCTGCTTCGGAGCCAGAACAGATGTCGGTGGTGTTGCAGAGTTCTCGACATCGGCCAACTTCTCCTCGACATCGACCAGGGGTTGCTCGATATCGACAATAGTTGTCGATCTCAAGTTGCTGGGCTGTGCAGATGAGTCCGAGCTTGGCTTCTCCTCTGTGTCGAGTAGATTCTTGTCGATATCGACCAAGGTTTGGTCGACATCGAGTTGCTGCTGCTCGTTATCGAGTTGCTGCTCTACTTTGTCTTGGTGCTTTTCGACCTCTGGCTGGTGTAATTGGTGCCCGCTCCTGAGTTTGATAGCTGTGACGTGTCCGGTCTTCCCCTTAGGATTTGGTTCTGTTTGCCCAGGGAGTTGCCCGGTCGGTCGTGGAATCTGCACCGCGAATTGACCCATCTAGGTCTCTATGCTCTTCTTCCAGATATCCAGCTCTCCAAATTTTGTATTGATGTTCTGGAACTGATTGTTGATGGTGCCTTGATTCCGGTGCATCTCATCAAGGATGAGATGTAGATCATCCTTCCGTTGATCTCTCTCTGGATGCCCTGAAGCTCTGTATGGTGGGGGGTTCCTAGGGGCACCTTGGTTACATTGTGGTTGCTGAAACCTTTGGTCCCCCATATAGCGATTGGGACCCCCTGCGTAAGCTAATTCTTCCTGGGTCTCTGCCATCCTGACTTGCTCTGAGTGTGGGCACTCATTAGTGGTGTGCCGCTGTGATCCGCATTCGATGCAAGGCTAGTTGACAGAGAGATACTTGACTTGCTTGAGGAGCTTGCGATTTTGGTCTCTATAGTACTGCTCCCTGACATCTGGTTCAATCTCCTTGGAAGGCTCATAAAGGGGCATGGATGGGGCTGGCCTGGCGTAGGCATCATCATCATAGTTTGTTGAAGCCCCATACTTGTTGTCGTAGTTAGTGAGCTTGTCTAGTACACCCTATGCGTCAGCTAGTGGCATCGTCAGGTACTCATATCGAGTATACTGGTTGATCCTGTCCTTAGTAACTTGGTCAAGAGAATAGAAGATGATCTCTTGAATGACATAGGGTGGATGTCCATGAGTAGGGCAAGATCGCAGCAGTTCCTTGTATCGTTCCTATGCTTTTGCCAGCGGGTCCCCAGACTTCTATTTGAAAGCTGTGATCTTCTGGTGGAGGAGTGCTGTCTTGGCAAGAGGGAAGAATTTGTTAAGAAATTCATGTTCTACTTGAGCCCATTTCGTGAGGGATCGTGGTTTCAACCCTTCTAGCCACTTCAATGCAGGACCAGCGAGAGACCATCGAAAGGCCTTCATCTTGACATATTCTAGAGTAGTACCTTCAGCAAGAATACGACACATGTTAGAAAAATTGGTAATATGTTCAAGAGGGCATTCATTAAATTTTCCATGAAAAGCATTATTTTTAAGTTCTATAAGGAATTGAGTGCGAATTTCAAAAGTATTATCAGGGATTAGAATAGCCGATTCAGGCACGACGAGAGTCGGGTGCATGTAATCCTCTGCAGTGGTAGGATATTGGGCAAGCTCAGCTTCTGCCTGCCTCGCACGCTCAGCTTGCTGTTCCCTGGCTTCTCTCTCAGTGGCGAGAGCAGTATCCTTGGTGGCTAGTTCCCTCCGAAGCCTCTCAATCAGCTGTTCTTGTGTTTCTGCGGCTGCCATGGCTCTTTTTAATTTAGCGTGGACATGTAAAAGGCGTTCCGGTTCGTCTAAGCCGTCAAACTCAGGTGGTTGACCAGAACGGCGCATACACCTGTGAAGTAACTCAAAGTAGACGTGAGATTTAACTACCTAAGGCGTGAATGATTGCTTCCCCGGCAACAGCGCCAATTTGTTGTAGGAGGAATATCGAGAATGCAAATATAAAATACGACTAAAGCAAAGCAAACTAGATTCCGTCCCTTACAAATGATTACAAGACTTCCTTCCGATGCAGCAGTGGGAAGTGAGGATCGATCCACGAGGAAGCGTGTCAGCGGATCCTAGGCAGCAGTGAAATCTCACGAACAGAAGTCGACCACAGATGCTCGATCTCGACTTGGGTTAGTCGATAGAAGATCGGACAAGTCGAACAGAGCAGCAGCAGCTCCCAGCAGTTGGTCGATATCGAGGAGGGCTTACTCGATATCGAGTAAAGTTCTTGTCGACATCGGGTACCTGCACACCAGAAGCTACAATGATCTAGGATCAAATATCAGTACTCGATATCGACCAGAATTTGTCGATATCGAGGAGACAGAAACTTAAAACGAAATAAATAAAGAAAAAATCTTATGGGATTCTCGAAGTAAACTATGAATGTAAGGAAACCTCTAAGATTAAGGTTTGCAACAACAATAACCAAACATGTATAAGGTAAGAAATAAATAGATAATCATGCAAATTGCATCGAAGGATCAAACTTTCGCCTTTTCCAACAATTAGACAACTCTTTCAAGAAACTCTAATTGTATCTACTGATTTTATGTTTACAATCCAAGTTGTTAGCATGGATCTCCAATATATGGGTAATAAACACATAACAAGTAGTAGATGCTCAAGACATGATACAAGTTGGATCTTTACCTCAAACACACGTGGCTATCGTTGGGTTCACCCCAACCCTAGAAGTAGGTGGACTACCCACGCCTCATCGCAATTGTAGACATTGTTGATGAAAAAGAACTAACTTGCATTAATAAACCAAACAGAGCTTTACAACCGATCGAAGCCAACTTGCTCTCGCCCCTTAACTCCTCACGGCCACTCACTCTCTCTCTACCTCTATGTAACTAATTGTCTCTGGAATTGAATGAATAGAAATCAGCCCCTAAGGCCTTATTTAGACTTTAATAAAGGGAATATTTATCTTAAGGGAAATATATCTAAAAAGCTAAATATCTTCATGTGTGGATAAATCCTCTCTCCATGGATGGATCTTGATATACTTGATAGATCTCGGACTCCTTAGCTCCCAAGAAAGCCCAAACAATCCAGGTCGACTGGGACAGGCCCAACAGCGTCGCGCGGCCCAGGAAAGTTTGGTCGATATCGAGTAAACTACTCGATATCGAGTAAGGTTGTCGTCGACTTTGGCTTGCTGGCTTACTCGAGTAACTGCTGCTTGACTTGGCTCGGACATGGGCTTCTGGTCTTGTCGATATCGAGCAAAGTACTCGATATCGAGTAAGTGCTGCTCGAGTTCTCTTGGTCTTCAGCTTCTCGATCAGGTGCTCCTCCTCGACTCCGGGTATGACTTCAAGTTTTGTCGATATTGAGTAAAAGTACTTGATATCGAGTAAGGCTCTGGAGTCGGGTTGGCTTCGTCTTCAGTTCCTCGATTAGCTCCTCCTCGACCAGTGTTCTGCCCGGACTTCTTTAGTCGATATCGAGTAAATGTACTCGATATCGAGTAAGACTCAGCTTCCGTTTTTTGCTTCTTGGTTTTGTCCCGGAATGGCTCTAAATTCTATAATGTTAAACCAAAACTTATGTAGATCTCTATTTCTTGCAAATAAGCATATATTACATAAATTCGACAAATTCCCAGCCCGAAATATGCAAAGTGTATAGAATATGGCGCTAAAATGTGCATTTCAACATGGCTATTTTAGTGGACATCAGGAACCAAGAGACTCTTTTCCTGAGATCATTGGAGATGCCTTTGTTACTCAATTTTACTCTATTCTCCATCAAGATCTGCAAGCAGTACATAAGTTCTATCAAGACACTTGTACAATGAGTCGGCCATCATGTGACATCTCATTAACAACCGTGAAAACAATGAAAGTAAGGTTATAACTCATTTGTTATTGATCGTGTTGTGTCTTTGAAGTATTAACTGTCTTCATGAGTGAGTTCATCAGTTAACACGAATTCATATTCCTTTGAAGTGTGTATTCAATAACATATTCATGTGTCTTTGCTGATTAGTATGAATTTTTTCATGGGCATTTTTTTATAGTTAGATTATTCAATGAAGTTTGTAAATTATCTTGAAAATTTTCTACAACCATATTTGATGGTCAGTCTTTATTAGGGATGAGAGGCAACGCATAAACCTCAAGAAATTTCACCCAAGGGAATGAGGAAGTTCCCTGGGAGGTCTTGTATTCAATATCCAATAGGAATATTCTGAAGGGGCAACACAATTTTTGGAAAATGACAAGATGCATTACAGTGGTTAATTCCCTAGTTATTCATACATAATATTACTGTGACTCTTAGTGTTGCCCCTCATAACCGTCTATATTACCTCATGTGGCATGCTTCCTTTCTAGCATTCCATGGTCCCCATATGCATGAGATGGCCTTGATTCCTCAACTTGGCTTGTTTACCATACTTGTGTTTTGCTTGTTTACACCTTCATCACTCTCTGTAGCTTTATGATGGCTCATTAGGATCTGTCAAAAATGTGTTTGATTTGAATGGTTGTTTGTTGTCTTTTGAATCTCATCTTTTGTTGTCTATTTCCAGGGCATCAATGATCTCATCATTTCTTTAAACTACAAGAACTATAAGACGGAGATAATGACTACA
Source organism: Persicaria maculosa (assembly GCA_963922045.1). Lineage (NCBI taxonomy): Eukaryota > Viridiplantae > Streptophyta > Magnoliopsida > Caryophyllales > Polygonaceae > Persicaria > Persicaria maculosa. The sequence goes on from OY998254.1 coordinate 54,781,640, forward strand.
ATTGCACTGGCCTCTTACATGGATGGTGTAACTGTTCTTGTAATTGGTTGCTTGATTTGCAAGGACAACATGAGAAGGAAATTCACTGAATCATTCTTTTTAGCCCAAAAAAGAAATGGCTATTATTGTTTAAATGATGCTTTTAGATTCATTGAGGAAGATACACACCCAACCCTTACCTTGCCTGAAAGGGAGAAGTCTGGTAAGAGTGTTTAGGTTTCATCTAGTTCTTTAGGAAAAACAAACTTACTTGGTTCTTTAGCCAAAGTACATGTAGCAGCCAGTTTGACAGACTCCTTCCTGATCCAAGGAGTATGGTAAACTGGCTGCTGCATACACTTTGGCTAAAGAGATATTTACAGAATTGTAGTTCATCTATAGGGCTGTGGGTACAAAATGGGATGTGCCCTCTAACCATGTGAGACCAACGGTACTCAATCCCTTTGGTTTCTGCAAATGGGGTCCTAATATCATACTTGCTATGATGGATTTCAAACTTTTATTTATGTAGCGTGATTTACTTTGAAAAGTAAATTATATGGTAATACATACATGATAAGATCTTTGCAATGTTTTCTATTCAGTTATATTTTGAATTTATCTGGTAATTTAAAGAGATGCCTGTGCTCCCTAATTTTGTGCATTGGTATATTGGTTTTCATTTCTGTAATTTTGGTTAATCCTTCATATTGAATTATTGATTAGTTATGGAAGCACAAACAGATGTTGTGGAAACAAGAGACTCATTGCCCGAGATTGTTGGAACTGCCTTTGTTTGTCAATTTTACTATATTCTTTATCACACTCCGGAATTGATTCATAGGTTTTATCAAGACACTAGTACAATGAGTCTTCCAGCACACGACGATTCATTAACATCCGTGACAACCATGAAGGTAATTTTAGAACTCATTTGGTTGTGACGGTGTATTGAAGTATTAATTGTCTCTATAATTAAGATCAACTCGTAAGTTCATTATTGACATTCATGACAACCATGAAAGTAAGTTTAAAATTCATTTGTGTGTGATTTTGTCTTGGAAGTATTAACAATCTTTACGTGGTCAAATAGTGAGTAGCACTGTTCTAAAAATCCCGCCTAGGCCCCACCTAGTCGTTAGGCAATCTCCCACCTAGAGTTAGGCGCGCGCCTAGGCACGTCTAGGCGCTAGGCGGCCCCTCACCGCCTATCGCTTTTTAGAACACCGGTGAGTAGGATGTTAATTATGTTCCTTGTGGAGACATGTTGAGGTTTCTGGCTTGCTATCACTCTTTTTAAACTTTATGGCGGTTCAGCAGACAATAGGTTTTGTGCAATGTATTCGATTTGAATGGTTGTTCCTTTCTTTTTGATGTCATATTTTGTTGTCTTTTTCCAGGGCATCAATGATCTGATCCTTTCTTTAAACTTTAAGGACTATAAGGCAGAGATACTGACTACAGATACACAAGCCTCTTATATGGATGGTCTGGCTATTCTTGTTACTGGTTGCTTGACCGGGAAGGACAATATGAGAAGGAAATTCACGGAGTCATTCTTTTTAGCCCCACAAAGCAATGACTATTATTGTCTAAATAATGCTTTTAGATTCATCGAGGAAGATACATTGCAAGTAGTTACCTCTCCTGAAGTGGAGGAGTCCAGTGTACTGGCTGCTACATGTACTTCGGCCAAAGAACCAGGTAATTTTGTTTTGTTGCTCCCCTGTAGTTTTTCAGGAATTTTTCACGATGTTTTATTTGGTTCATATCATAAATGTACTTTGGCAATTTTGATATGTTTGTTGGCTTTTATTTCAATAATTTGAAACAGGAATATCACATGATAATAGGAAGTTTGGAATTTTTTTATTTTTTTTTACCTATATTAGTGAGCATTTCAAATTCTAAATGGTATATGTCTATATTATTTGCAGGTGATTGCAATTATAATGCGGAGAAGGTATTGCACATATATATACTGCTCTATATCTAGAGTAAAAGAGAATGTATTGGGTAGATAGAGAATGCTTGTTTGACCTAGCAATGATGCCGATTAGACTGCAATGAGAGATTACGAGTGTTACGAGTTAAGCTCCAATGTCTATTTGACTTTAATGTCACATAGTTGAAGTGTCCATTCTTGATGAGACTGACTTGGAAATTTAACTAAAACGCATTTGAAATGTTTTGGGCTTAGTTGTTAATTCTCTAAATTTTTAGATTTTGGGTTTCAATGTGTTGTTTACTTCAAAAAAATAATGACCAACATTTGAAATTTAGTTTAATACTAAAAAATGGCTACTCAAATTTGCAAACCATAAAAATTATGTTTGTTGCACGAGGATGACAGACACAAATCGAGAAATAGTCCAACTTAATTTTTTTCCCATTAAAAAAGAAAACCTAATGCTGCTGTGACTCCTAACCAAATTTGATTGGGATGCTTATTTTATAATTCATCTATATATATTCTGATATTACCAATTTTCTAAGCAAGAGTATATCCATTTGGTATAGTTTTTCAGTGTTGATCAATATGCTCGAGTTTAGATCTTTTTGAACTTCCCTATTGTTAATATTCCAATACCTAAGTATTTGGGGTTTTATTTTCTGGTGAAGTTGGATAAGTTGGTATTACTAGGTGGTGTTTGGATATCCTCTTTTATTTTGTACATCTGTTAATTGTCATTTTTTCCCTAGGCTTTGGAGGTATTGCTCGACTTATCTGAATCCTCGATTGGGCCATCTGGATGTGATAAAAATTCAACCTTTACTGGAAGTGGTGGAGAAGATACAAAACACTTTGGTGTCAGCTATGAAGTAAGTATGTAATAGACAAAACTGAATTAAAGTGTGATGTCTAGTTCATGTCTGATTTCCCTTGAAGTTGTTCATTTATATTATTTTATTTTTACATATTGGTTTTATTCTCACTGGCGAATAAGTCATGCTTCCTCTGATGGCTTTGGCGCATGCTTTCAGAGGAAACATCATCTTTCTCTTTAATTTCTGTTTTCTTATATTCATATCCGTGCGACATTCATCATTTTACTTAGAATATTGGTGGTTAAGTGTCTTGAAATATCTATTGATTTCATATTGTTTGGTATTGGGTCAGCTGCTTTTACTTTTAAGATTTTCCTGTATTTTTCATCAAATCCAATTGCACAAGAGTGAGTATTTTGTATTGTGATATTTACGCCTTTTGGATTTTGGAAAATTTTGGGCAGCTGAAGTATAGATCTTATTCAACTTCTCAAATGTCAGAAAGTGAACTTAGGGATAATGGATGTCCAGTGAACTGTTATGATAGGTATCATATTCCTACATCGATCTTGTTCCTTTTTTTTTATATGATGTATAAACAGATCTACTACTATGTATACTACTACATGAGGTATCAGAATCCTTGTTTAACACTCATAGGCTTCCTCGTGTTCATGATTCGAGCGTTGTGAATTGGAAAAATGCTGTTCAGAAATTGGAGTCATTTGCAAAAATGCGGCGTCAACTTTATCCTCTGGGAAGTTCCATACCTCTGCAGAATACACATGGTAAAAATTTGTTGGAAATTTTGTGCAATTTGTGCATTATACTTGGCAAACATATGTAATTCTGTATTGTAGGATTCTTGAGGTTAAAAGTAAAACCTAATTTAAATCTTTGTTTTGCCAATCTATTGTTAACTTGATTTGTCTCTATATTACTGCAGTTAAAGGAGATGAGTACCAGGAATTTAGAGAACCAGCAAAGCACCTCTGGAATTCAATGAAAGAAAATAAAAAGCAGGTGGGGGCCTATGTATTTCGATCTAATTAACATTGCTTGTCTCAACTATATGCATACCCTTATTGCGAAGGAGAATGGATCTAATGTGAAAGCAAAGTAGATCACTTATTCCTTCATTTGTCTTCAAATAATGAACGGATGAACACCATCTACAGGCTAAAAAGGCGTATTCAAATGGATCAAAGGACAAAGTTGCTTATTTCTCTGATAAGGTTTGCACCTCTTGAGTCTTCCTTTATGTGCAGATATATGTTCCTTGTGAACGAATGTGTGATGGCTCCTTTTTTGGGCACATGCTAAACATGATTGTAAATTGGCACGAGAGGCTGAAGAAAGAGCAAGCATGAAGATTTTTGAAGAGAGGTTGGGTGTTTTCCTACTTACACAAAGAAATTCATCAATTGTCAAAAGTCATTCCATTTTCTATCTCATCATATGCAGAAATAAGGATCAACGAAATATTTTAACAATCGATTTGCATGGTCAATACGTTGAGACTGCAATGAAACTAGTGAAGCTTCACCTGCTATTCGGAACCTGTATTTCCTGTAAGTGTCATCCTCTTGGTTCCATTGCCTTCATATTTGTGCATATTCATAAAATCTAAATGGCTGCTTGGTTTTAGCTATTCAATCTCTCAGGGTTATCACAGGTTATGGTTCAGGTAGTGCCGGGAACTCTAAGATAAAGCCATCGGTATGACCTTTGCATAATTTTTTTCTTTATTTGAATGCTCAGATTTATGACATCTGTCAGGAAAAAAAATAGCGCAAAAGAAAAATAGCGCGAAAGAGTTGATAAAACTTAGATATAATGTAGCATAATATGTAGGTAGGCAATGTAGCAAGCCCATCTGTTCGTATGTGAGCTCGAAATTACCGACATGGTAACTCTGCAGGTAATCAACCTCTTGGAGAAAGAAGGCATTAAGTGGAGGGAGGAGAACAAAGGGATGATTGTCATTGAACTACAAGGGCCAAGAGAGTTCAGCTTCCTTGCTTCTAAGTGCGACTCCGAGTAGGCGAGTGTTGTGAGCTGAATCTGTCATGTTTTACATTTACTTTTATATCGATTTCTGCATACATTGCATTCATTTGGGCTAAGATAGTACAGAATCTATGTAGTTTATGTTTATTTGCCAAATTATGGAATCTACACCAGTTTCTGTTTAATTCGCAGAATTCGAGGCGTTTTACAGCAATTCTAAGGAAGGTCGGAAAAGCTCGGAAAACAGCTACAGAAGTCCAAGGTCAAAGCAGCAACGGAACCAGTCGAATCGAGCCGAGAAACCAGACTACTCGACCTCGAGTAGCCCTTACTCGATTTCGACAAGTATGCCCGAGCACAGCCTTGTCGACCAGGAGCAACGTCGAGAGCCAGACCACCCGACTTCCGGACCCTACTCGATCTCGACAAGACCTGGTCGAGATCGACGAAGCCCAGCGCCACACCCGGAGTCGAGGAGAGAACTGATCGAGAAGCCGAGGACAATCCTACTCGATCTCGACAAGCACCTAGTCGAGATCGACGAGCCCCACAGCGCCAGTCCGAGTCCATGCCGAGGAGAAGCTGCTCGACCAGAGAAGGCCACACCCTAGTCGATCTCGAGGAGCCCTAGTCGGGATCGACGAGCTCCGAGTCCAGATCCGAGCCTGTCGAGTAGAGCCACCCGAGAAGACCCAGTCGACATAGCCAGTCTACTCGACCTCGACGAGCCCTTGTCGACATCGACGAGCACCGTGAACCAAGTCCGAGTCTGTCGAGCGCCAGCTAGCCGAGACGACGAAGCCGAGCCAGTCAACCCTACTCGAAATCGACCAGACCCTTGTCGAGATCGAGTAGACCTCCAGAGCCGCGTTACTCGGTTCGACGAATCCTACTCGACTTGGGATTGCTTGGGCGTGAAGATTGCTGATTTTATCCGAAAATATCAAGATCTACCCTGAAGAAGAAAAGTTCTATCCATTGAAGACACTTTAGATATATTTCCTATTTTAGATTTAATTCCTTTATGTCTTTTATTTATCATTAAAGTTTTAGATAAAGTTTTAGATTTAGATATAGATATTCTATCCTTGGATAGCGAGGATTAGAAGCCTATAAATAAGGCCCTAGGGGCTGGTTTTTCATTCATTCCAATTCACACACAATTCAATTTCGGAGAGAAGTAGTAGGAGAGAGAGAGAGAGAGAGAGTGAGTGGCTAAGAGGAGTTTTGTGAAGCGAGAGCGGAATTGACTTCCTTTGGTTGTAAGCTCTATTTTATTTTATTAATGCAAGTTTATTTCCTTTTATTATTGATGTCTTTAATTATGATGAAGCGCGAGTAGTCCACCCACTTCTAGGGTTGGGGCGAGCCCGATGATAGCCATGCATATTTGAGGTAAAGATCCGACCTTTATCATGTTTTGAGCATTTTCCTACTTGTTGATGTGTTTATTGCCCATCTAATGGAGATCCAGGCTAACAACTTGGATTATAAACATAAAATCGGTAGAGACAATTAGGGTTTCTTGAGAAAGTTGTCTAATTGTTGGAAAAGGCGAAAGCTTAGTCCTTTAAATGCGAATTATATGATTATCTGTTTGGTTCTACCTTATGCATGCTTGGTTATTGTCGTTGCAAACCCCAATCTTGGAAGTCTTTTTACATTAAGTTTAGTCGAATCCCCCAAAGCATTTGTTTTTACTTTCTTTTATTTCGTTTACTCCCTGCCCTCGTCGATCTCGACCAGTCCCTGGTCGACCTCGACTACTGATTCTCGACCCAGAGTCGCCGTAGCTTAATTGTGCAGGAGATCGACAAAGACAAGCCGAAGTCGACAAGACCTTACTCGACATCGAGTAGACCCTGGTCGATATCGACCACCCTTTGCCGAGCTGCTGTGCTGTGTTCGACTAGTCCGATCTTCTGTCGACTAACCCTTAGTCGAGATCGAGGACCCTGTTGTCGACTTCTGACCGTGAGATTACACCGCTGCCTAGGATCCGCTGACACGCTTCCTCGTGGATCGATCCTGATCGACTTCCCGCTGCTACATCAGGAGGAGGTCTTGTAATTATTTGCAAGGGACGGAATCTGGTTTGCTGTGATTTATCTATATTTTAAATTTTGCATACTCGATTTTCTCCTATCAACAAATTGGCGCCGTTGCCGGGGAAGATATCATTCGCGCCTTAGGTAGTTGAATCTCACATCTACTTTGAGTTACTTTACAGGTGTATGCGTCGTTCTGGTCAAATACCTGAGTTTGACGCCTTAGACGAACCGGAATGCCTTCTACACATCAGAGCTAAACTACAAAGAGCCATGGCGGCCGCTGAAACACAAGAACAACTGATTGCCAGGCTTACAAGGGAGCTAGCCGAAAAGGATACCACTATCGCCAATGAAAGGGCAGCGAAGGAGCAAGAGAAAGCAGCAAGGGAGCAAGCAGAAGCTGAGCTTGCCCAATATCCAACTACAGCAGAGGATTATATGCATCCAACTCTCGTCGTGCCTGAATCGGCGATTCTAATCCCTGAAAACTCTTTTGAAATTCGCACTCAGTTTCTTATAGAACTTAAAAACAATGCTTTTCATGGAAGATTTAATGAGTGCCCTCTTGAACATATTACCAATTTTCATGACATGTGCCGTACTCTTGCTGAAGGTACAACTCTGGAATATGTCAAGATGAAAGCTTTCCGCTGGTCGCTCGCTGGACCTGCACTGAAGTGGCTAGAAGGACTGAAACCAAGATCCCTTACAACAAGGGCACAAGTAGAGCAAGAGTTTCTCAACAAATTCTTCCCTCCTGCCAAGACAGCATTCCTCCGCCAAAAGATCACAGCTTTCAAACAAAAGCCCGGGGAGCCGCTAGCAAAGGCATGGAAAGGTACAAGGAACTACTGCGATCTTGCCCTACTCATGGACAGCCACCCTACGTCATTCAGGAGATCTTCTTCAACTTTCTTGACCAAGTCACTAAGGACAGGATCAATCAGTACACTCGATATGAGTACCTGACGATGCCACCAATTGACGCATGGGGTGTGCTAGACAAGCTCACGGCATATGACAACAAGTCTGGGACTTCTGCAAACTATGATGAGAACGCCTGTGCCAGACCAGCACCATCTATGCCACTCTATGAGCCAGCAAAGGAGATTGACCCAGATGTCAGGGAGCAGTTCTACAGGGACCAGAATCGCAAGCTCCTCAAGCAGGTCAAATATCTATCTGTCAACCAGCCTTGCATCGAATGCGGATCACAGAGGCACACCACTACTGAGTGCCCACACACTGAGCAAGTCAGAATGGCAGAGACACATGAGGAAGCAGCCTACGCTGGGGGTCCAAATCGCTATATGGGAGATCAAAGGTTCTATCAGCCTCAGTGGAACCAAGGTCCTCCTAGGAACCCCCCACCCTACAGAGCTCCAGGACATCCAGAAAGGGATCAAAAGAAGGATGATCTACAGCTGAGCCTTGAGGAGATGCGAAGAAATCAGGGCACCATCAACAACCAGTTCCAGAGCATCACCACCAAATTTGGGGAACAGGACATCTGGAAAAGAGGAATAGAGACCCAGATGGGTCAAATCGCTGCGCAGATTCCACGACCGTCCGACAAGCTCCCTGGGCAAACAGAACCAAATCCTAAAGGGAAAACCGGACATGTCGCAACTATCAAACTCAGGAGTGGGCATCAACTACACGAGCCAGAGGTCGGAAAACAGCAAAGCAACGCAGAGCAGCAACTCGAGACAGAGCAGAACCTGGTCGATCTCGAGGAGCCCGTACTCGATGTCGACAAGCCTCTACTCGACCAAGACCAGAAGCTGAGCTCGGACTCCGCTGCGCAGACCAGCAACCCGAGGTCGACAACCCAACTCGATGTCGACAAGCCCCTAGTCGAGATCGACAAGCCCGTGGTCGAGATCGAGGAGCAGCAAGCCGAGGTCGACGACTCTGCAGCATCTCCGACAGCTGATCTGGCTCCGAAGCAGAAAAAGCCACTGCCTTTCCCTTCAAAAGCACAGAAAGATCCCACTGCAGGTAGGTTTACCAGATTTGTTAATATGCTACAAGAACTGAATGTTTCTATTCCTTTTACAGAAGCCCTGCAAGAGATGCCTGGATATGTCAAGTTTCTGAAGGAAATCCTGAGTAAGAAGCGATCCATCTCAGAGATCGCAGGCGAATGCAAAGTACTCCACTTCCCTGAAAAGAGGCCTGACCCTGGTAAGTTTTCTGTTACTGTGGGTTTTGGACAATATAAATATGATTCTCTATGCGATTTAGGAGCAAGTGTGAGCATCATGCCTTTATCAATCTGGTGGAAGGTCAAGATAAGATGCATAGAACCTGTGGATGCTAAATTATACATGGCTAACAATACAGTGGTCATCCCTACAGGTATAGTTGAGAACGTCCCTGTCCAGGTTGGTAAGTTCTTTCTTCCAGCAGATTTCCTTATAATTGACTATGCTGAAGATCCTACTAGCCCTATTATTCTTGGTAGACTGTTCTTAGCTACTGCAGATGCCAGAATCAGTGTCAAGAACAGATCACTCACCTTCACCATAGGCGATGAGGTTTTGGATTTTTCTTTTGGCCCTACAAAGGAGGAAGTTTCATGGTTGGAGGTGAAAAGCATCAGCATCGACGGGACCAAGCAAACAACGGAGGAGGGGGCCAACTCTGTACTCGAGATCGACAAGCCCTCCTCGATCTCGACAAGCGCTCTCCTCGAGCTCGACAAGCCTTCGTCGATGTCGACCACCACCACTGAGCCAAAAACTTGCCAGGAGCCTAAGTATGGGGTCCCTGTACTCGATCTCGACCAGCAGTACTCGACATCGAGTAGACCCAAGCCCAAAGATTTCTGTTTTGGGTCCGAACAGGTAAGTTCAGGTATGAATTCTACTCCCCCTCAGTCCATAAATAAACTTTTCAATGAATTAAGGGGAGAAAAGGCACCATGGCGAGAGAATCTGCAGAAACTGAGGGCTACAAAGAAGAAAAAGAAAGAGAAGGGAGATGATGCAAGCAACCACCTGTCAGCTGAGCTTGCATACTACCATCAAAACCTAGATGATCCAGGAGAAGGGCCAAGCATGAGTGGGCCTCACAATAATGATCCTTGAGCGCAAACGGAGAAGTCGGCCTAGCGACTTTAAAATCTAGAGGATGTATATAGAACTTTATGAACTTTTAGGACCTTTTTGAACTTTTTGGTCTTTGGTTTTGGTTTTAGGTCTTTTAGAATACTTCATGTGGATAGTCTTGTTCTTTTCTAACACTTTTAGGTCGGCAAGAATATAAGGATCACGAAGAGTGGAATAAGGAGTCCCTGAAAACCAGTCAGAATCGACGAAGGCCAAGTCGACGACGACGAGGAGGAGAAGCCAGAGGTTACTCGACCTCGAGTAGACGTACTCGACATCGACAAGCCCAGATGCTCCTCGACTTCAGAAAACCACCAGACGCAGACGAAGCTACTCGATATCGAGTAAGGGGTACTCGATATCGACAAGCTAGCTACTCGACCTGCCCAATTTCGCCTTCCTCGATCCTTTATCCTGTGAGTTCCTTCCTTTACTCTTGTTTTTACTTGTTTTTATACAGTGAGGACACTGTAAATTTTAAGTATGGGGTGGGGGAAGGGCTTACTTTGTGCATATTGGATTTATTTAATCATATTTTGACATATATGTGCATTATTTCTTTGAATTGCTACATGGCTATTTTGGAATGCATTATTGATTTATGTGCTTATTTTCCAAAATTTGAGAAAAATGACCCCCATTGAAAATTTTGATTAATGTCATGGAAGCTTTATTGAACTCGACGATGCAAAATTGGATTCATTAGAGATATAACATTAAATTGCCTAGTAAAGGGAAGTCACAATGAAGTGCATTATTACTTGAAAACCATGAAAGGAGGTAAAATTTGAAGTTGCTTTTGACATGTTGCATGATAAGAGGATGGAGGACTTTATATTTCCATATAATTGTTTATAATCCTAGCCATACCTATGCTTATGCACATCACAAAAGCCATGTTATGCCTTATTTCAATTATGCTCCACATGATCTAAATATTGCCCATTCTTTACCTTATTTCCTATCCGGGGATTATGTTGAGAACGATGTTACATTATGGAGATGTTATATGGTTGTTGTGTTGTTCTATATCATATATGGAGTTTGGAAGGAAATTGTTTGAAATATATGGAAAATTTAATGAGTGAAAGAAAATCCGATCAAAGATCGACCCTGCTCTATGAGATAATAGTTTGGAGAGATGGGACACATTGTGAGGAGTCCAAAGCACTAAGTATCCGGGGCCATTAATGACACCCATGTTTGCGACTCGCGAGAAGGCAGTGCTGAGGTTAGAGAGGTAAAAGCATTATTATGAATAAAAGCAATATGAAAGGTGATGAATCTTATGGAGAAGGAATGTGGAAATTCAATTTGGAAATACTCCATTTCCCCGGATCATTAGCACCACATTGCCAAAAATTGCCCACCTTTAGCCTTTTACCAATCTACTCCTTGTTTGAGCTTAAATTAAAGTCCTCTTGATTATTAATGCTTTGTCACGAATGAATGTTTTGCATAACTCTCCTTTTGTGAGTAGATGTTGCTTTTATATATTTGCACATGCATGAATTTGTGACACTAGTACCTTTTCGAGGATGGTAATTGATTGCAAGGGATATATGAGAATGAATCTATGATGTTGAGAGTTTTGATTTCTTCCCCTGAATGACAATTAAAAGTATTGCTTGAGGACAAGCAAGCTTAAGTATGGGGTGTTTGTTGTGAGCTGAATCTGCCATGTTTTACATTTACTTTTATATCGATTTCTGCATACATTGCATTCATTTGGGCTAAGATAGTACAGAATCTATGTAGTTTATGTTTATTTGCCAAATTATGGAATCTACACCAGTTTCTGTTTAATTCGCAGAATTCAAGGCGTTTTACAGCAATTCTAAGGAAGGTCGGAAAAGCTCGGAAAACAGCTACAGAAGTCCAAGGTCAAAGCAGCAACGGAACCAGCCGAATCGAGCCGAGAAACCAGACTACTCGACCTCGAGTAGCCCTTACTCGATTTCGACAAGTATGCCCGAGCACAGCCTTGTCGACCAGGAGCAACGTCGAGAGCCAGACCACCCGACTTCCGGACCCTACTCGATCTCGACAAGAACTGGTCGAGATCGACGAAGCCCAGCGCCACACCCGGAGTCGAGGAGAGAACTGATCGAGAAGCCGAGGACAAGGACGCCGAGGACAATCCTACTCGATCTCGACAAGCACCTAGTCGAGATCGACGAGCCCCACAGTGCCAGTCCGAGTCCATGCCGAGGAGAAGCTGCTCGACTAGAGAAGGCCACACCCTAGTCGATCTCGAGGAGCCCTAGTCGAGATCGACGAGCTCCGAGTCCAGATCCGAGCCTGTCGAGTAGAGCCACCCGAGAAGACCCAGTCGACATAGCCAGTCTACTCGACCTCGACGAGCCCTTGTCGACATCGACGAGCACCGTGAACCAAGTCCGAGTCTGTCGAGCGCCAGCTAGCCGAGACGACGAAGCCGAGCCAGTCAACCCTACTCGAGATCGACCAGACCCTTGTCGAGATCGAGTAGACCTCCAGAGCCGCGTTACTCGGTTCGACGAATCCTACTCGACTTGGGATTGCTTGGGCGTGAAGATTGCTGATTTTATCCGAAAATATCAAGATCTACCCTGAAGAAGAAAAGTTCTATCCATTGAAGACACTTTAGATATATTTCCTATTTTAGATTTAATTCCTTTATGTCTGTTATTTATCATTAATGTTTTAGATAAAGTTTTAGATTTAGATATAGATATTCTATCCTTGGATAGCGAGGATTAGAAGCCTATAAATAAGGCCCTAGGGGCTGGTTTTTCATTCATTCCAATTCACACACAATTCAATTTCGGAGAGAAGTAGTAGGAGAGAGAGAGAGAGAGTGAGTGGCTAAGAGGAGTTTTGTGAAGCGAGAGCGGAATTGACTTCCTTTGGTTGTAAGCTCTATTTTATTTTATTAATGCAAGTTTATTTCCTTTTATTATTGATGTCTTTAATTATGATGAAGCGCGAGTAGTCCACCCACTTCTAGGGTTGGGGCGAGCCCGATGATAGCCATGCATATTTGAGGTAAAGATCCGACCTTTATCATGTTTTGAGCATTTTCCTACTTGTTGATGTGTTTATTGCCCATCTAATGGAGATCCAGGCTAACAACTTGGATTATAAACATAAAATCGGTAGAGACAATTAGGGTTTCTTGAGAGAGTTGTCTAATTGTTGGAAAAGGCGAAAGCTTAGTCCTTTAAATGCGAATTATATGATTATCTGTTTGGTTCTACCTTATGCATGCTTGGTTATTGTCGTTGCAAACCCCAATCTTGGAAGTCTTTTTACATTAAGTTTAGTCGAATCCCCCAAAGCATTTGTTTTTACTTTCTTTTATTTCGTTTACTCCCTGCCCTCGTCGATCTCGACCAGTCCCTGGTCGACCTCGACTACTGATTCTCGACCCAGAGTCGCCGTAGCTTAATTGTGCAGGAGATCGACAAAGACAAGCCGAAGTCGACAAGACCTTACTCGACATCGAGTAGACCCTGGTCGATATCGACCACCCTTTGCCGAGCTGCTGCGCTGTGTTCGACTAGTCCGATCTTCTGTCGACTAACCCTTAGTCGAGATCGAGGACCCTGTTGTCGACTTCTGACCGTGAGATTACACCGCTGCCTAGGATCCGCTGACACGCTTCCTCGTGGATCGATCCTGATCGACTTCCCACTGCTACATCAGGAGGAGGTCTTGTAATTATTTGCAAGGGACGAAATCTGGTTTGTTGTGATTTATCTATATTTTAAATTTTGCATACTCGATTTCCTCCTATCAACAGCGAGTAAGGACTGTATAGTATATATGGATAAAAACACTATACTCACAAGGATTTGGATTGTAATGGTTCCCTGTCAGAAAACGGTTGCAGAATAACTGCTTAGTTAGGTAGCAAATGTTCTTTTTAATGGGGAGTCCAAATTGGTAGTAACTGACTGAATTACACATATGGACCCCGTCAAGTGTAATTAAAGTTACTGATTTTAGATATGTGCAACCCTAGAACTGAACTAGCTACTTGCATTCTTTATCACGTTTTTTGGATCTGCCATTGCTATTTGGAGGGGTCTTTATTTATTTATGGACAGAAAGTGTGTAGGAATTTGGATCGTAATATAAGAGCAACCCCAATAGCATCCTTAAAATAGAGAAAAGTGGAGAATTTGGAGAAAAATGAGTGTTTTTCGCTCTAATATCTCTTGTATATCCATCTCTAAAATAGAGAAGGTTGGAGAGAGACTCTATTTTTCTTTATATTTGCAGCAAAACAAACTCACTCTAAACATTAATTGCTTTGGAAGAGAGATGGAAAATTTAATACTCCACCATCTTTTTTTTCGTAAGATCCACCGTTTTTGGGAGAGAGGTAGGAAAACATTAATTGTTTTGGGAGAGGGAAAAACATTAATTGCTTTGGGAGAGAAAGAAAAATATTTTTATTTATTATATTATATAATTAATTTAGAAATCTGTATAATAGAGAAGCGGTTAGAGTGTGAGGGTATTTTTTTTTAGAGATTTTGATATTTTGATCTCTATTTTACAGATTTTTTTACAAAAACCGTTAGGCTTGCTCTAACATCTATACCATGCGACGCTTAGTCTAGGTTTTTGGAAACACCACATCAATGCAAGTTGTCAGCTTCAAGACCGAATTAAGTCATTCCTTTTGCAGAATTAACTATCTAAAAACAACCCCAACAGCATCTCTAAAATAGAGAATTTGGAGAAAAATGAGTGATTTTTGCTCCAACAACTTTTGTATATCCATCTGCAAAATAGAGAAATTTGGTGAGAGACTACATTTTTCTCTATATTTACAAAAAAAAAAAAACTCACTCTAAATATTAATTGTTTTGGGAGAGAGACGGAAAAATTTAATGATCAACCATCTCTTTTTTGGTAGGATCCACCATTTTTGGGAGAGATGAGAGAAAACATTAATTGTTTTGGGAGAGAGAGATAGGAAAACATTAATTTCTTTAGGAGAGAGGGGAAAATTTTGTATTTATTATATTATATAATTAATGTAGAAATATGTATAACAGAGAATCTGTTGGAATGTGAGGGTAATTTTTTTAGAGATTTTGATATTTTTATCTCTATTTTAGAGATTTTTTCCAGATTGTATACGATTCAATCGTAGCTTAGGCGATTTTTATAGTTCATATGTCGGTGGTGATGTAAATGGGGTGAACTTAGCAGAGAGCAGTGGCGGCCGGTGATGTTGTAAATGGGGTGAACTCAGAAGAGAGCAGTGGCAGCCGCAGGAATCGCTAGAGAGGGGGCGGAATTGTTTGTTGGGGAAAAAAATTTCCTCGGTATATATAATAAGGAATACTATAAATTGTGGTATAAATATGATATTTTATAACATGCAATAATTTAATAATTTATATGTGTGTAGCATGATTAAGATTTTTTTTTAATATTGAAAGAAAATTATAAATTTTATAAAGAATTTGTCATTGGTAAATGAAATTTTTTTTATAAGATTGAAAACTATGACAAAAAACCTCATAAATTGTCAATTAGAAGAATTTTTTAAAATATATGTGTAATATAATGAATAATTTTATTAAAATATTAAAAGAAAAATATAAAATTTGATTTAAATATGACATTTATAATAGGAAAATTTTGGTTGGAATAAAAAATAGTGGAAAAAGGAAATGAGTGAGGTTTTAATGGGATAAGATGATTGATCCAAAAACCGGGTCTGGTCCAAACCCAACCTGTTAAATGGGACAATAATTTCATATAGGTCCGACCCAACCCCACCCAGTCGACCCATGCTCAAGTCTAATTATCAGCTTTTCATCATACATCTACAATTTAATTCCATATCGAGTTTATTTGTTTATTTTTAAAGATGACTCGAGATCTTTACAATCCAAATCTTAGAACCTTTTGGAGTAGCAAGATCTTATAGTCAAAACTTTTAATCGGATTAATATTTGCATGGTCAAAATTCCGCCAAATATACAATATTGGTGATGATTTTAAAAACCATGAAAAGTTAGACCCCCTTTAATCACCAACGGCATAAGATGGACATTAAAAAGAAGGGGATTTGGGGGGGGGGGGGGATTGCAAAAAAAGTTGACTCCCACCCCGGTTTATGAAACCGTGACAAGTATTGTTTTTTTTAATACGCACTTTGTTGATACAATATTCTCACAATTTGTGAGACTGTACCCATACGACCTCCTCAGAGTTTTAGAAATAGTGACCACCTAAATCGTCAAGAACTTTGAAAAATGTCATTGGTACTGTCAATGTGTTAGGTGAGATTTTCATCGTGCTAATAGTAGCCTCCCTTCTTAACTAGTAATTTCCAAATTTCGATTTCATGATTATGTTTTTTTTTGTGAGATGCATGAAAAAAGTGCTGACTTACCAACTGGGTCAGGGAGATTTTGTGGGATGCATAGAAAATATGGCTTTTCTTACCTCTTCCCCAGTATAGGGACGCAACACATCGGAGTTATCTTTTATCAACACTAGTTGCTCGATTTCTTGAGAAGCCGAACTTGGTAGGGCTTTCACATCGGACTTGAACAAGGCTTGAAAATAGTCCACTGCAACCCTCGACATCCCCTTTCTACCTCTGTACTCCATTCCATTATCATCCACCAGTTTAGTAACTCTACTCCGCTTTCTTCTTTCGGAAGCCTTCATATGAAAGAACTTTGTATTATGACCCCCCCCCCCCCCCCCCCCCCCAAGAAAATTCATCTACTCTTACTCTCTGAAACCACAACTTCTCCTAAATCCGCACCAGCTCCCTTTTCCGCCTCTCCAACTTTGCTCTCCTACCCATTGTATTCCCGGACAACCCCCATTCACAAATGTCGGCCAACTCTTTCCTAACATTAGCGAGCTCTCTATTAACGTTGCCAAACGACACAAAGTTCCACTTCCTCAAATCCCTAGCACACTTAGAAAATTTCCCAAAAACACTGCTCTTAACAACCACACTCCCAGGATTACACAACCCATTTCGAATCATCTCCTCACACCCCTCATCTCTCATCCACATGGGCTCAAATCGGAAAAGTCGAGGTTCCCTCCTAGTTTTCGTGGCTCCCTCCTCCCCTTCTATGTTCACCAACACCGGTATATAATCTGATTCTGCCCTCGGTAGGGTGCAAAAGCACACTAGGGGATTTCTCTAAAAAAATCTTCATTTACAAAATCCAAGTCCAGTCTCTCCGGAATGAAGTCATCTCCTTCTCGACCATTATTTCATGTGAATCTCCCACCCTTAAAACACACCTTTCGTAATCCGCACTCATCTAGAACCCGCCTAAATCCCTTCATTCGGTTGAATTTTGCCACCCTACCGCTCTCCTTGCCCGCCATATTTAGGACCATATTAAAATCACCAACACGAATCCACCTCCCATGAGCATCCTCATTTAGCCTTCTCAAAGACTCAAGGAATAATGTCTATCACCACCATCCGACCAACCATACATGCACGTAAACCTCCATTCTACCCCCTCCAGCTTGATTGTTGTATGGACATGATGGCAGGTGTAGGAACGCACATGTAGTTCCACTTCTTTCCCCCACATTAGACTCAAACCACTTGATTTTCCAATGTTATCCACCGTAAACACATACTTTAGCCCTAGCCTTTACCTAACCTATTCCATTTTCCTCCTGCTACTCTTTATTTCCATCAAGAATACCACCTTTGAGGCCCACCTTTTCACTACTCTAGTGAAATAAGCAACTGTCGGGTTATTCCCCAATCCCCAATAATTGAAATTTAGTATTTTCATGGCGTTTCGCAAGTGAGATCACTTCTCTCCCTTGTCGATTCCTCAAGAGACCTCGCGTCACTTTCCTCCATAACTCCTCTTCTACACGGTATCCTCACCATCAATCATCATAGCATCTTTTGTTCTTTCTCCCTCTTTTCTTTTTTTACGTATCTCAGATGGCAAAATCCGAACAGAACTCGAAAACCCGAGACAATGGAAACCCAAATAACCAAAAACCGAACCCGACCCAACCGAATGACCAAATTATTAGACATTACCCGAAACCCGAATGACCCAAAACCCGACTAACTGAACCCAAACCCGACCCAATCCGCCCGATTGCCACCTCTAAGGTGGCTGTTATACTCCGGCCCATTCCCTTCTCCACCTCCCTAGCAACCATTTTTCACTTCTCCCAATTTGGTGCACCACCTCTTCCCTTTCAGCGTATAGCTCTCCCCCTTTACCCCCCTTCTCGTTCTCTTCTTCCACTGCCTCAAGCTCTTCCATCAACATCTTTCGAGCTTTGATTCACCCTCCTATCATTACGCCCCTCCCTCATCCCCATGACCCTCTCTCTTTCTTGTTCGCCCCTCCTCCCCGTACCTCTCTTGCTTCATCAGCGAAGCATGAAACTAATCACCATACTCCTGGGTGTATAGATTCGCATCCTCACTTTAACAATCAAGCTCGGCATGACCCAACCGTCTACACTCATAACAGAAGTTCGGAAGCCTTTCATAATTGATTTCAATCCACATCTTGACCCCCTCTATTACTACCATCACACCACACCTAAGTGGTTCAGCAACATCTATGATCACTCTAATCATCGAGCTCCACCACTTTCTCGATCACGCCTCCTAGTTTTTGTGCCATAACCACTATTCTAGTCCCAAGGGGGAGATCATAGAGCCTCACCCAGAATGGGCTCCTCTCAAACCTCATCTTTGACGGTTGTTCTTGTCCCGGCTCCGGAAGCACTAGTAACGCTCGATCGAAAGACCATGAACTGCCTCGCACCACCTTGTCCTTATCTAGTACATCATTGAATTGGAACGCAGAGCAATTGTTGCTCAACTCTCGGAAAGCAAAACCCTTCCTTGTCCTTCACATCCCTTTCATCACCAAGTGCACTGCGTGCGCATTGAAAGGGTCGTCTCATCAACAAGGATCGCACCAAAACTTGAGTTGGCCTCTTCCTTATGCTCCCCCATTGCTAGCCCCCCTCCACCTGTAACCTCTCATCATCTGTCAAGTGCAAGTTTTTCCCTTTCTCCCGCATCCCATCAACACTGTCCTAATCCAAGATTCGTTATGTCCGCAACCAGCCCCGACCACCAAGCCCGACGAATGTCACATCGTGTCAATGAGAAATCCTAGCTTCCACAACCCTATGCCAGAGAGAGAGAGAGAGAGAGAGGACCGCCGAGATCACATGGGGGTGAGTTACCGTGAATCCGTGATCGCCTATGCCCTAGGGTTTTGTCAAAGCTTAATTTTCAAGATTATGGGCATATAAGCAATTATGACTAAAAAAAATTGAAAATCCTCCAAGGTAAGTAAAGTAGAGAATTGTAATGATTTTTATCGTGCATAAGTGGTTGTTAGTCAGAGGATTTTATCCTATAAATCGTTTGTCATGCTATTTGATTCTTTAGTGTTTTATTCCATCTAGATAACTTTTAGTAGAATTAACATAGCTATATTTCACTTAATTAGAATTTACTAGCATTAACCTAACCTCTCGATATCTTTTTTTTAAACAAAGTAATGATTCAAGATACCCGATGACACCATCAGTGTCGGGCAAATTGAGAGGCTCAAACAATCGACAGACAGACAATCCATCAAGATACAAGCGAGAAAAAATATAGAAAGATTGAAGTTCTAATTGAACACAACAACGATAAGCCTGGCAGGAGGAAGTCGAGGAAGACTCAGAGATGAGACTATCTCGATATCCAAAAGAATAACTTTTGCCCTGTTAATGTTGACGAAACCCGATTTTCAGAATCCTGTGTCGGCGGGTTCCGGGATCAAGTTGAATACGAGCGAGATCAAACGATCGGGCTTACCTGAGATGCGTGACGAGATTACCGTTGGCGTACCCAAACCTGTGCCGATTCGAGCTCAAGCCATTCGCGGACAACCGTTCTCCCTGCAGGGCTCCATCAAGTGTTGGTCTAACCAAGATTAATCCCGCTTGAGAAGGGGGGCTCATCGCCAGGGAATCTGGCCTAATCCTAATGAGATTCCAGTTTCCGACCTCTTTTACTTCCATCCTCCCTCATATATATAGTGCAAGTAATTGCACATGAATGTTTACATATTGCCAAGTGTCGTAAGCTTCATGACACTTGTTATGGAGGCATGATCGCCACGTGCCATGATAGGTGTGTAGGAGGCATGATTGCCACGTGTTGGTAGGAGTTTTTAGTGGATTTTTCCACATCTTGGTCAGGTTTATAATCAACCTAAAAACGGGTTTATTTATATAGCGGGAACCCGATTATGCATATGTTTATTTATGTTTTGGTGTTTCGTCACAGCTCCTCGAACCTTAGTTAAGATGGAACTTATCTAGGGTTCGATTCAAACGAGGCAACATATGCATTTGTACTTCGCCTTCCTTCGGAAGAGTACTCAATATATCAAACTTTTGGCGTAAAGTTTTAACTAAGTCTGTTTGGTCTAGGCTGTACCCAACTTATTAGTGGGTTGCCTACGTATCTCTTGGGAAGAGAATCAAGCATTTCATAGTTCAATCAGAAAGCCCTCCACGGATGAGAGTTCCGGCGTTGAAGGGTTTTAATTTATACTCATTTCGAGTTTATCTCTGCGAGATTACAGGCTACGAGCAGGAGGCCCTCTGCGAGCATAGCTCCAGCGTTGAGAGACTTATCGAATGTGCTCCGAGAGGCTTAAGCTACGATCGGAGGTCCTCCGCGAGCGATAACTCCAGCATCGAGGGACTTGGTTTATACTCGTTAAGAGTTTATATCTGCAAGCTTACCAGCTACGAGCAAGAGGCCCTTTGCGAGCATAGCTCCAGCGTCGAGGGACTTATCAAATGTGATATGAGAGGCTTAAGCTACGATAGGAGGCTCTCCGCGAGCGATAGCTCCAGCGTCGAGAGACTTATCAAATGTGCTCCGAGAGGCTCAAGCTACGATCGGAGGCCCTCCACGAGCGATATCTCCAACGTCGAGAGACTTGGTTTATACTCTATAAGAGTTTATCTCCGCGAGCTTACCAGCTACGAGCAGGAGGCCCTCTGCGAGCATAGCTCCAGCGTCAAGGGACTTATCAAATGTGCTATGAGAGGCTTAAGCTACGATCGGAGGCTATCCGCGAGCAATTGCTCGAGCGTCGAGGGACTTAGTTTATACACGTTAAGAGTTTATCTCCACGAGCTTACCAGCTACGAACACAAGGCCCTCTGCGAGCATAGCTCCAGCGTCGAGGAACTTATCAAATGTGCTCCGAGAGGCCTAAGCTACGATCGGAGGCCCTCCGCGAGCGATAGCTTAAGTGTTGGGGGACTTAGTTTATACTGGTTAAGAGTTTATTTCCACAAGCTTACCAGCTACGAGGAGGAGGCCCTCTGTGAGTATAGCTCCAGCATCGAGGGACTTATCAAATGTGCTCCGTGAGGCCCAATCTACGACCGGAGGCCCTCTGCGAGCGATAGCTCCAGCGTCGAGGGACTTAGTTTATACTCGTTAAGAGTTTATCTCCGCGAGCTTACCAGTTACGAGCAACAGGCCCTCTGCGAGCATAGCTCCAGCGTCGAGGGACTTATCAAATGTGCTCCGAGAGGCCTAAGCTACGATCGGAGGCCCTCCGCGAGCGATAGCTCCTGCGTCGAGGGACTTATTTTATACTCTTTAAGAGTTTATCTCCGCGAGCTTACCAGCTACGAGCAGGAGCCCCTCTGCGAGCATAGCTCCAGTGTCGAGGGACTTATCAAATGTCGCTCCGAGAGTCTCAAGCTACAATCGGAGGCCCGACGGGAAGCCAAGCTCTAACGTCTTAGGGACCTTAGTTATTAGAATCTCGATCCGGATCTTTAGAATCTTAAGATCTTACGATCCTACCTAGGAGTCCGATCCGGATCTATGCATTGAATCTTTTTTGTGTAGGATATGCTATTGGGTCTTTAGAATCTTAATGGATCTATAGGATCTTACGATCCTACACGATCCTAAAGATCCTATTTTTTTATTAATAATATGTATTTTTTGAAAATTTATTTTGTTACCTTTGTTGATTTTAGGTTGTTTAAATGTACACATTCATGTATGAAACATGAAAAATGGGTCAGAGATAATTATTTTCGAGTTTGTTAACCAATATGACAATGTCTAAGATCGTAAGTATAACTTTTTATGTGTTGAAACAAAAATATATTGTGTAACTAATATTTTTTTTCCTCATTCTAGAACTTTAATTAAACAACTTTATTATATATATTTATATTTATATAAAAATTATTTTTTAATTATATTTTGAGGATCTTACGATCCAATCCACGGACCTTGTTGTGATTCGATCCTAGAATCCCGATCCAAGCTCCAGCGACATTGGACTTATGAGATGTTGCTCCGAGACTCAAGCTATGATCGGAGGCCCGACGTGGAGCCAAGCTCCAGCGCCTTAGGGACTTGTGCATTTTTTCTCCGAGAGACTCACGCTACGATCAGAGGCCCGATGCGGAGCCAAGCTCCAGCACCTTAGGGATTTAATAAAATCATCGATCCGGGAGGCAAGCTCTACGACAGAATATCCGACGCGGAGCAAGCTCTAGCGTCCTGGGACTTATGAGATGTTGCTCCGAGAGGCTCAAGCTATGATCGGAGGCCCGACGTGGATCCAAACTCCAACGTCTTAGGGACTTATGTATTTTTTCTCTGAGAGACTCACGCTGCGATCGGAGGCCCGATGCGGAGCCAAGCTCCAGTGCCTTAGGGATTTATTAAAATCATCGATCCGGGAGGCAAGCTGTACGACCGGATGCCCGATGCGAAGCAAGCTCCAGCGTCCTAGGACTTATGAGATGTTGCTCCGAGAGGCTCAAGCTATGGTCGGAGGCCTGACGCGGAGCCAAGCTCCAGCGTCTTAGGGACTTAATAAAATCATCGATCCGGGAGGCAAGCTCTACGACCGGATGCCCTCCGCGAGCGATAGCTCCAGTGTCGAGGGACTTAGTTTATACTTGTTAAGAGTTTATCTCTACGAGCTTATCAGCTACGAGCAGGAGGCCCTCTGCGAGCATAGCTCTAGCGTCGAGGGACTTAGTTTAATCTTTGATCCGGGAGGCAAGCTCTACCACCGGATGCACGATGCAGAGCAATATCACGCGTCCTAGGACTTAATAAAATTTCCGATCCGGGAGGCAAGCTCTACGACCGAATGCCCGACGCGGAGCAAGATCACGCGTCTTAGGACTTAATAATATCTCCGATCCGGGAGGCAAGCTCTACGACCGGATGCCCGACGCGGAGCAAGGTCACGCATCCTGGGTCTTAATATAGTCTCCGATCCGGAAGGCAAGCTCTATGACCGGATGCCCGACGCAGAGCAAGATCACGTTTTCTGGGTCTTAATATAGTCTCCGATCCGGGAGGCAAGCTCTATGACCAGATGCCCGATGCGGAGCAAGACCCAGTGTTCTGGGACTTAATTGTACAAAATACGAACCTCGTGAAGTTATGACTGTAACGACCCAAAATTTAAGTACCCGAATTAACCTCCATAAACCTACTTAGAAGGTAAATAAGGTTCAGAATACTAGATTATCGGGGAACGTTATAGGAGAAGTTTGATCTTCTCCCGTGAGCTTTGGATCTTACGACCGAGTACGAGTTATTATTAGGTTCATTTAAGCGGAAGATTTAGTTGTCAAAAGATGGGGACTGCGAACCCCGAAAAGATCGTAAGCCCGTTTGAGGCTTTACCTGTCCTAGACTATCGCGAAAACGTTTCAAACAGAAATAAAAGCGGAAATCATAAATACAACAAAACGCCACGGCCGCGCCGGGTCCAAACGATAAAACGTATGAGAAAAAGAGTACGAATGTCAAGCGCCTCCCTTACTCTAATCGTCCAAAAGGTCTGTCCCGACAACCATCCACATAAGTAAGTCATATCGGGTAAGGGGTACCTGAATCTAAAAAGAAGAAATAAATCGGGGTCAATCATCGGAAATATGTACACTCAATGTCATATAAAGAGGCATACTTAAACTACATTAATGTTAAAATGTAACAAATAAGCAAGTGTATAGATATATATAGATGCGAAATAAACACACAAGGGCCCGTATCATCATCATCATCATATCATAATATCTTCTCAAACGTACTCATCCTTCTCAAACATACTCATTAATTCTCATCATAAGTCTTTCATCATTTCATTCTTGTTCCATCGAGTATAAGTCATTTATTCAGATTTTGACGGCCGTCCTACCATAGACACATAGCATACATATGAATTATTGGATTTACTAAGTTCATCCTACGTCAAATTACCAGTTTATATTCCTAAACATGTTACTAGGTCGCGTAATGCATGAAGACTCTCGATAAGACAAAGAGTATCATATAAATCCATCATGAGTAAGTCCAGGGGACTTACCTGGAGTCCGGAGAATAAACAAGCAATAAAGTGCACAACCAAGGATCCAATCAACAAGAGCCTATTAATTTCATTAAGCTTTCATTAGGTGGTATTCTAATGCATGGTACCCAACCTAATAATCAACATACATCCACATGAGGTTCACGATTCTATAGATTACGCACTTTGTTTAAGTGATCCGGACTTATCCAGTTATAATCTATATCGTATTATCACATAAACGATTTTCTTCTTATCGGATCATAAGCCAAGTTATGGGTATACTTCATTTCTGTATTTTATATACTCTAAGTTTCGGTTATGCCATCATATATTTAATCATATTCTTAGCATTCCCTTAATCAAGTTGTTTAATCGAGTCATTATTAACACTGGTTACTAAAATTATAATAAATCTTGATCCAACCGTTGGATTGCCGTAATTTTTTAAGGAAAGTTAGATAACATTTCCATGAACATCATATTAAGATTTCAGCCGAATCAGGTCGTTGGATTGGAAATAAAGTCCAAATTACAGAGGCACATATATTCATTTTTTTTTTATGTTTGCTACAAAACGCAACCAAAAACACATAGAGGCTCCACTTCCTAAGCCCTAATTTACACATAAGGATCCTAATCTATAGAGGGAAAGGTGGATGAGAGATTACCCTCGAAGCCTCTCTCGAAAAAGATCAAATTACCCCTCCAAGCTTTCCGGGACCTTGCGCCAAACACCTAGCATTTTTGACAAATCCAAACAAAAACATAAAAGGAAGTCTTAGACAAAAACCTTCAAAATTAGTTGTACAACAAGCATAAAATCATATTTGAAGAGGAGGAAACCAAGACTCACCCAAACACAGTTGAAAACCTCAAGAACACAAAGGGCTCGGCACAGCTGGCTCAGAAATGGGCCTCAACAATCAGCTTGTTGGGACTGGATTTTTGTGAACTCACTATAGCTGGAAAGGCCTTTATTTTTTGGTGATTTGGCTTTGAGAATCAGCCAAATTGGTTGAGGGAAGAGTGAGTTATATGTGTTTGAAGGTGGCAAGGTTGCTAAGGCAAACTTGCTCTCTCTTTCTTTCCTTCTCCTTTCCTCTCTGATTTTTGGCGTGTGGAGTGGCTGAATGAGGCCATAAATGTGGCTTTAAGAGAGCCAAAAGGTGAAGCCAAAGTTGGTTAAGGAGTTGGTAAGGCTTAGGTAGAATAGTGGCCACATAGGAAAAAGTCATTCATCCAACGTGGCTTCTACTTGTTTAATGAAAAAACATATGGCTCATATTTGATCATATAAAGGGCTGAAATGGGGTGGTTTGGGTGGCAATTTAATGTTAAAACAACGTCCCGAAATGTCGCGACAAGTTACGGAAATTACCGAAATAAACGGATGACAAGGCTTTTGCCTCACTAATATTTCTCGGAAAATTATCATACGAATTCTAATAGATTGGAATTGTAATCCTCTTTCCATATAAAATATGTCATCCAAAAGTTTTTTATATTTTTCCGGGTTTTCAAAATCGTCAAAAGAAGGATAATTGATCGAATTATCCCTCGAAAATTAATTAAATCTTAATTAATCATAATTAAAATTTTCGGTCTCTACAATGACATGAATTTAGTCAAATACCTTTCGAATGGAGGCCCGTAAAACTGACATATAGCATAAGTATGTATAGAACGATTATCGTGTGCTGATCGGAGCACTTTACTAATCAAATTGCTTTTCTTCCTCACGTGATCTCCATTTGGAGAGATTGTATGAGGTCACTACTATCATCAGATCCGCGCGCAGTGCACTCAAAGGAAAAGGATGCCCTGTCACTAGGGCGGCCTGTTATTGTCACACTCACATCCATAACCCACGTTCCAAAATTAGTTGATGCTACCCACCTGGTTCGCGGCAGTGCTCCCCCTGCTTTCCATCCTCTAGTTTTTACGGGCCGTTCTCCTCCTCCATTTCTGACGCGGATGAATTTTCGTAAAATTCTCTCTCATTGTCGTCTTGCTATGGAAGACTGATTCCTTCGCTTGAAGCAGTGATGGAGGGACCTCACCCGCTCTAAGTGTCGCCCATGCCGGGCATCTTTTGCGGCTGTCTGCGTAGGACTCTATCCGCAGCGGACTTCATCTGTATCGTACTTTATCCACGACGGGTCTCGTTGTTGTCTCAAGTCGACCGTTCTTCTGGATTTGGCCTTCGTTTTCTTTTGTCCGTGGATTATCTGTTAGCAGCGTACGAGTTCAATAGTCAGGCAACCTCGCGGTTTTCTGATTTCGCAATCTCCGATTAATTCCCGCAGCAGGAATGTAGGCGGAGTACCGCCGCAAAGATTTAGCATCTGCGCTTCGTTATTAGGAAAAGATCGATCAGGGATAGGAAATTTGATTAGGAGGAGACGCGGATGGGAGTCTAGAATCGTCATCGTCGTGAGTTGATGGTCCGTGGACGGGGGGCGGCGTCCTAGGCGCGGCAGTAAGGCGCGTCAAGCTGATGTGGCCGCTTTCAGTACGTAGATCATCCGCATACTGAAATCAGGATGAGTTGCGGCGTCATATCCTTGATTCCCTCCTTGTACCGATTTTTGTTTGTGAATAAATACTCAATATTCCCCCGGGATGATCTCGTATAAAAAACTCCGATGGCCACCCATAATAATCAGATCCGATTCATTAGTTTTGATCGGAGCGATCGTTCCCTCAGTCTAACTCTCTCTCAGATGATTAAGCCCAATCAGATTCATATCAAATCACTTGAATGCTCGATTAATTCAATAACCGTAAGCTGGGCGAAGCTAATTAAGCGTCGTAAGCAACTGAATTACTTCATTAGAGTCTAGACTGCCATTTATGCACAAAGAATTTAATCAAGGTGAAAATTACATCATTTTTCAGAAAGACAGTAGAACATGGTTGTTCCCATATATATATATATATATATATATATATATATATATATATATATATATATATATATATATATATATATATATATATATATATATATATATATATATATATATATAGGGAATAGGTAAATTATGCATACCTCTTAAGGTGTATCTTGTGCACAATTGTGGACCATTGATCATGTTGTAATCAATGGTTCAGATTAAAAAAATCTTGTGCACAATTGTGGACCATTGATCATGTTGTAATCAATGGTTCAGATTAAAAAGGATTTTTTTTAAATACAAATCAAGTGGACCCCGCATGTAAACAATCCTTAATCGATGTAACTGGCGCGTGGAGGGTTTGAGAATTCAAGCACCGTCATCTTCTTCATCTTGTGGAGCGAGGAAGGGGATCTCGACTCGGCGAGGAGGCAAGGCGGAGGCGAGCCCTGTCTACCCGGAATCGAGGCTTGGCGGAGGCGGAGGCGAGCCCAGTCTACCCGGAATCGAGCCCAGTCTATCCGTCAGTGGTGGCAGATCTCGTCGGTGGTCGCGATGGAGAACGATGGAGGCGACGCTGGCTCTGACCCCCTGTTAATCCTCCCTTCAATTCGAATCCGAGCACGGCAATTGTGGAGAGATCTCAATAGGAGGCAATTTAGCAGACGACAATTGTGGAGTCGAAGGCGGAGCGGACAACCGACGAAGGCAAAGCCATGAAGGTGCAGCGAAGAAGAGGAGATTGGTGAGCACACCATCGGACCTGTGCTGTTGTTGGAGCAATTCCAGATTCCGACGGTGAGGCGAGGCGTCCCCCAAGGGCTGAGTTGAAGGCGGTCGAAGCGGCGGCGATTCATCACGAGGTCCGATGTCGAAAGCAAAATGAAGGTCGACCATGCTAGACGCTTCAATCTTCATCACCTTCGATTAATTAAGGCCGACCACGCTAGAAGAGATTGGTGAGCCGTGAGCACCCTAATTGTTTTAGAATTCAAATGCCATTTAACTTGCAGCTTCTGTATTTTTTATTTTAGAATGAATCCTTGCTTGGAATTCTTAGAAGGAGCAGAGCTTCAAATCATGGAAAATATTTTTTTTTATTCGGTAGAATTCATAAAATTTTGATTTTTAGTCAATTCAAATATATATTTTTGGTTTTCGAGATGCATATAATTTGATTAATTATTTGTCAATTGTTCAGACGTATGTGTCGAATTTTGGTTACTACTGGTAATGAGTTAGTAAATTATTCGGTGAAATCTGATTCATTATTCGTCGGAATATGGAGTCTTCGGTTTGGTAATTAAACTACATAAAACAAAACATTATTCGGTAAAATGTGAGACATTATTCGGTGAAATATGAAGCATTATTCGTATTCATTGTAAGTATTGTTTAGGGATTTGAGGTTTTCTTTATCTGAAATTGATTAACAAAAAAAAACAATATTCGGTAGTATGTGACAAATTATTCAGTGGAATTAGTAATTTTTTATTGTAAATGAAAAAAATAATAGAAAATTATTCGGTAGCAAGTGAAACATTATTCGGTGAAATTGCCAAATCGGTAAAACGAACTAAATCAGGTGGGTTTAAAAAAAACATTTATTTCCCACCGGAAAAAAAAACATTTTTTTTTCAAAAATATTTTATACATTTAAAAAAAAACAAGGAAAAAAAAGCAAGGTGGAGGGTGTAAACACGCACTAAGGGCTCGTTTGGTTCAATGTGGGAATTGAAATTCCCGAGAAGTTATTTCATGGGAATTGAATTCCCAGAAATTGTGAAAATATGTTTGGTTAACTTTTTAGTTTAGAGGATTAAATAGGGAAATTGAAAATTTTTAAATAGAAAATGGGGGAATTGCAACTTACCTAGGGAGGACTGGGTAAGTTAAATTCCTTTGAAATTGAGGAATTGAACTTTCTGGGAATTTAACTTCCTGGGTTTTTCTGCGGAAAAAAATTCAACCAAACACATATTTTAGCTACCTCCTGGGTTTTTGTACTTCCTGGGTTTTTCCATTGTCAACCAAACAAACCCTAAGTAGTGGAAGTGGAAGAGATTGGTTTTTTTTTTTTGCCTGGTGGGTCCCACTGTATTAAAAAGTAAAAAATAAAAATTTCTTTTAATCTTGGCCTTCCCTCCCCTCTCCATCAACGGCCAATAATTGTGCACAAGGTACACTATAAGGGGTGTGCACTCTGGAACCACTCCCTATATATATATAGGGTCGCGCTCCGGTGAAAACCAAAATTACGGTAGAAACCCGTGAGGACCGGCTTTTTAGCTCGGTTCACTTGCTTTATAGTCCGGTTATGAATAGAACCGACCTATAAAGTCACAAATTTTAGCCCGGTTCTGAATAAAATCGAGCTATAAAGTCACTATATAATTTTAAAACATTAGCTTTTTAGCACGATTTTTCGGTTTGACCGAACTATAAAGTCATGTGTTATTTTAAAATTGGAGTTTTTAGCACGGATTTTAGATTGAACCGAGTTGTAAAGTCACCGTGTGATTGAGGTTTTAGCACGGGTTTCAAAAAAACCGAGATATAAAGTAGTCCTCACGGGTTTTTACCACAATTTGAGGTTTTCACCGGAGTCAATCCCTATATATATATATATATATATATATATATATATATATACATATATATATATACATATATATATATACATATATATATATACATATATATATATACATATATATATATACATATATATATATACATATATATATATACATATATATATATACATATATATATATACATATATATATATACATATATATATATACATATATATATATACATATATATATATACATATATATATATATATATACATATATATATATACATATATATATATATATATATATATATATATATATATACAATGTTCTAAAAGGCGCTAGGCGGGTGACTAGGCGGGGCCTAGGCGGACTTAGAACAAACTTGATTATTTTCTTATATTTTGACGAATAACACTTGTCAATAATTCATATAATGTAATAACAATCCATAATATCACTCATAAACCCAAATTTGTAGTAGTTAACTAACACTAAAGTAAATAAACGCAAAATTACATATCTGACTAACAACTCTAAACCTCCTAAAATCCAAAACTATAAGTTCGACTGAAAAGCAAATGTATCCCGACATGGGGGATAAAAAAACCCTAAGTCAACTAATCATATGCTTAGAAGCTCAAATTGAATAATCGTTGGACTAGGCGGTGCCTAAGCGGGCCCAGGCGGCGCGTAGGCGCTGCATAAAAAATTTCAATCTTGACTTGCCTGCTTCTACTGAATTGGGACCTTTTGTTCTTGTTTATCCTCTCAGATATGTCTTCACTGAGTTAAGGAAGTGATAAGAAGGCACTTTGCATCATC
Organism: Persicaria maculosa; assembly: GCA_963922045.1. Classification (NCBI taxonomy): domain Eukaryota; kingdom Viridiplantae; phylum Streptophyta; class Magnoliopsida; order Caryophyllales; family Polygonaceae; genus Persicaria; species Persicaria maculosa. Next base: position 54,812,268 of record OY998254.1, read on the forward strand.
TCAGCTAGGAACAATAATTGGTAGAGCTTGGGAGTATGTGGATTTTTATTCTCTCACTTTAACTTGTAGCCTATTAGATCAATTGGTATAGCATTGTGTGTATGACAACGATGTGGGTTCAAATCCCACATAGGCTTACTTTCTTGCTAGAGTACCATTTCGCACATTAGCTCAATTCAGCACATAAAACCTCCCAAAAAAATAACCAAATTATGACCGGAAGTATTTTAGGACAACAAGATATAAGTGGGCAAGCTTTTATGACAACTAGTGAACTGAGTTGGTTTTTTTTTATCACAACAAGTGAAGGCTGAATTAATAAACTAAGGGGCAAAAACATCTCCTAAAATAAGTGGGTAGGTTGAATTAATGAATTGGTTTTTATGACATGAATTGGTTTTTACGACAATTAGTATTTTAGGACAACAACATAAGTGGGCAAGCTGAATCAAATAATGAAAAACAGAGTACCATTACAGGTTAAAGACTCTATGCTAAATAAGATTACAAAATGGAAGCCAAGCTCTCATTCTAGGTTGCAAGAACTAACAGCAAATCTATTACTACAACCCCTAGCTTAGTGAGTACTATAAAAGAAAGATATTTATGACATTTTATTCAACCTACAAAAAAAATTAAAAGCCAGAAGCTATCTGATGTCTTTTCTAAGCTACATAGTATAGTATCGATTGTAGACAATTGTAAATATCTAGATAGCCTATGTGGGCTTCGAACCCACGTCTTTGTACCTAAGCACATTGCTCTACCGGTTGAGGTAATATGCCAAATATTTTAAAACAACTAAACTTCAATTTGACATCAAATTCACAAAATGCTTCCTTAAGGGACATGAAAATTCAAACCAAAGTGTAAGAAAAAAAATGTAAGGCAACAATTAGTAAAACACAAATCATTGATCGCCAAAATAACTTTCATCTTCATTTATTCAATCCAATTTGAACTTTACAGTAAAATACAATCCTAGCTAGGAACCTAAACCCCACATCTCCAAATAGAAATTCCAATCTCTGTCAAGAACAAACTACAAATATATGACACAAATTAGTTATTTCCCATTGAAGTGGTTGTTTGCACTATATAGCATGAATTTTATACATCCAAGTGAATTTGAGGACGATTTGTGCAAACAATACCAATTAGTTAGGAATGACAAGAACATGATAAAATCCAGTATATCATAAACAACCACTGGACTAGCAGACCATGATAAAATTCATATGCCCGCTTGCAAGCTATGACCTACCCAACAAGTTCTAACACATGTACAAATATAAACATTGAAAACGATAACCAGAGGAGTCAATCATCCTATGAAGAATCAAATTAGAGCCCTAGATTAGTGGAAAACAAAATCAACCATTCACAATTCGAATCATCCTATCAACCACATTGAAAACAAAATCAGCATGTTTTTTCTGGAATCAAATTCGAACCTTATAGTAGGCAAACATTCACAATTGGAATCATCACCCCTAACCCCAAAATCCCCAAACCCTAGATTAAATTGAGAGATACTCACGTTCTTCTTCGGCACCAACTAAGCTCGATCCACCGGCGATAATTTTTCCGCCGCTCTCAGTCGACCTTCATTTTCTCTCTCTCCCTTTGAACCTTTGCCTTCTCTCTCTTTGGAGACCTGCCTTCTCCCTCCATCTTCTCTCTCTCTCTCTCTCTCTCTCTCTCTCTCTCTCGACCTTTTTTTTTATTAGGTAAAAATTCAGATGGGAAAACCCCATCCGAAAGCATCATGTCGGATGAGGCCAAGTAGGCCTGAGTCAAGATATAAATCTGGCCCCCTGGTAGAGTAGCAAAGGTGTGCGACTATATCCGCTACCCTGTTACCAATGTGGGGAATATCTCTCGCGGCCTTTCGTTCTTTCGCTTGAGCTTTCTTTCGTTTTTTTTTTAAATTTCCAAAGTAACGGAACTTCCTTCCTCTGTTAAATTTAACCACTGAGAGCGCGAGGCGAAATCTAACAAAAACTCAAGGCACCACACAAAATATGTAAAAAAGTTGTATGCCCCGTGAAAATTGCAATATAAATTTATTTACAAAAAAGTAATTGCGCTTGTTGTATTAAGAGCGATTCAAGGATGGAGCTTCTTCCGTCTAATGGTGATATTAAGAGAGCTATGTGGGCTGTTGGAAATAACAAGTCGCTGGGGTCAGACGGGTTCAGCAGCCTATTCTTCATGTCTTGCTGGAATATTGTCGGCAATGACGTGTGTGAAGCGGTCAAGGAGGTGTTCAGGAACGGGAGGTTGCTGAAGCAGTCCAATGCCACTTTCATCTCTCTAATTCCCAAGGTTGTTAACCCAACCTTTGTCAAAGACTTGCGGCCAATCTCCTGTTGCAACACGGTCCAAAAAGTGGTCAGCAAGCTCTTGGTTGAAAAGATTAAAGACTTCCTTCCTGGCATCATCTCCAAATGCCAAGGAGCTTTTGTGCCAGAGTGTTCACTTGCACACAATAGTGCGGTGGAACTGGAGATTGTTAGAGGGTATGGAACAAAGAGGGTCTCTCCTAGGTGCACCATAAAGGTTGACCTCTAAAAGGCCTATGACTACCTTCGATGGGAGTTCATTGTTTATGCACTGAGACAGTTTGGCTTCCCTAAAAAGCTCATTGGTGTAGTGATGGAATGTGTGACATCCACTGCGTTCTCGATCCTAATTAATGGAGCGCCAGAGGGATTTTTCCAGGGTAGGAGAGGAGTGAGACAAGGGGACCCTATCTCCCCTTACCTCTTTGTTATTTGTCTTGAAGTATTGAGCCGTATGCTGAAAGCCGCTGCTGCACAGCCTGGGTTTAAGTTCCATGCTCGGTGTAAGGACCTTCAACTGACACACTTGGCTTTCGCAGACGATTTACTTCTGTTTTGCAAAGCTGATTCAACATCTGTCGGAATTATTAAGGGGTGTTTGGACAAGTTTCTAAGCGCTTCTGGTCTGAAAGCCAATGCAGAGAAGAGTGAGTTGTTCATTGCTGGCAAGTGATGTTGCACTGATTGCCGATCAGGTGGGATTTGTCGTGGGACAGTTCCCCGTCAGATATCTGGGTACTCCTCTTCAATCTAAACGCATCAGAGTTCATAAATACAAGCCTCTTCTAGACAAGGTTAAAGGGTTGGTTGCGGGGTAGACTGCCCGGAAACTTTCTTATGCTGGGCGCCTACAACTCCTAAAATCTGTGGTGGGTGGAGTTGTTAACTTCTGGAGCCAGATGGTATTGATTCCCAAGGGGGTCATCAATGAAATAGAAAGGTTGTGTAAACACTACCTTTGGAGCGGCACTGACGACAAATCCAAATGCTTGGTGGCTTGGACAGAGGTAACAAGACCGTATGAAGAGGGTGGTCTCGATGTCAGGGAGATCTTATCATGGAATAAGTGTGTGTTTGCCAAGTTGTTTGGTGACGTTATCCTTCAAAAGCAAAGCATATGGTTTGATTGGGTCACTCACAACGCAGTAGCTTAGGGTGATCTCTGGATGATAGAGGGGCGGATAGATGACTCCTGGGCCTGGAAGTCGCTCATTCATATCAAGGATGAGCTGAAGCTGTTGCTTCCTCCAGGAGTGGATGATGCGACCTACAACTTGGACCCAATCCTAAGCTCTGATGGTGGCTTTTCGTGCTCCAAGATGTATGATCTTGTCCGAAAAAGGGGAGATGAGATTGGATGGGGAGATATGATATGGAAGGGAGCTCAATGCAAGAAATGGAGCTTCATTGTATGGCTTGCGGTAAAGAGGAGGCTGCAAACTGGTCAGCGTGTGAGGCATTGGAAAGGGGATGATGCGACATGGTGCCCGTTCTGCAGATTGGAAGTTGAAACTGAAAGCCACTTGTGGTTTGGCTGTAATCCAATCAAGGAAACAAGGCGTATTGTGTGGAATTGGGTTGGAATTGCACATGAGGAGCAAGACGTGGAGGGCTGGCTGATTTGGTTTGCAAGGGAACCTGTGCGGGTAAAGACGCCGGTTCCGTTTCAAGGCAAGCTGCTCGCATTTTCAACAGTCGTTTACTTCACATGGCTGGCGAGAAATCGCATTATATTTCAACATGAGAGATTCTGCCCGGAAGAGTATGCGAGGAGGACCATCAAGTCGTGCAAAAGCCGGATTTTGGCTAAGTGCAAATGTAGAACACTAAGGGAAAAGAGATGGAAGCAACACATAACTAAGTAGGAGGATAGTTTGTAGGATGGGATTGAGAGAGATAGCAATTTTTTGGGTAGGGGTGTACTTTTGGGAATACTTGGCCCTGCATGGTCAATAGTCTCATTCATTTTTACACTAGACCCGTTGTATGGTCTACGTCTCTTTGTAACTATGTTACATATTTTGAAATATATTTACCTTTTCGGAAGAACAAAATTCAAAGAAAGCAGGAGTCACAGGATGGGGTGGGGTCTAGTAGCTAGGTAGCCCAAAATAAGAGAGAGTTCGTACTTCGTATCACGCCTGCAGTTGAATTTCCCTCTCCTAATTCCAACCATTCAACTAAATCAATCTCTGCTCTCCCCCTTGGATGTCGCCGGAAGGGTCTCTCCGGCGCCGTTCATCGGTTTCCTCCCGGCGTTCTAACCTCCGTCTTCCACGCCCTTCCTCTCCTCCTTCCCCGTGCCGGGGAGCCCCTACCTCCTCAACGCCTCGCAAGTTCCCTCTTCTTTCTGAGCCGATCGATATTCTCCCCAAGTGCTCCTCTGAGCCTCTCCTTCCCAGTACCACCGGCGGCCGTGACGGTTCCCCGGTCCTGACCCCCGATGGCTGGTTCTACCGCCAGATGACTAGTACCGACGTGTTCTCCCCTCTGACATTGCTGTCTCCGGAGAGCCCTCACGAGGTCAACGATTTTCGAATTTCTAGATTTCGCTGTTTCCTCTCAGTGCCGATTTCTGTTCAGCTGCTATGAGTAGTTCACAATATACCTAAATTGGTATCGATCGGTCGATTATCTGCTGATCAATTGCAGATGACAGAACCTTGATTAGTGTCACTGTTGTGTGGTCAAATTCGTTCAATTTCAATTTGTGTGTACAAAGCGAATACCTGATTAGATCATACTAATTGTGAATGGTGTTTATGCTAATTAGGTTTATCAAAAGGATACAAAAGTGGTAGTTACGGTGACGGTGGAAGGAAGCCCGGGGCCGGTTCGAACGATGGTGAAATTGGGGACGACCGTGGAAGAGACGATCAAGCTGGTTATTGAAAAGTACGGAAATGAAGGTCGCACTCCCAAGCTGGATAAAACCTCGGCTTCAATCTATGAATTGCATCTTTCCTACTTCAGCCTCGAATGTACGTAACCTTAATTAATTTCCACTTCCATTTCATCTCCCTTTCTTTCTTGAGATTTTCGATCGTATTCCGTTTTGGGGCGAATTTGACTTCGATTGTTTTGGGTAATTTGAACTCAAATGATTGGAGAAAAAGATTGAAGACATAGGGTTGGGGGCAAGAATTGGGGAAATTTTTGGTGGTTGACTAGTAGTTGTTGAAATTTGAGTTTCCCCAAAACAAAGCAAAAAATTTCATTTAATATTTCTGCCATTTTTGCAAAATCAACCTTCACTTACTCCATTTTGCACAAAACCATATCTTATTTTGAAGATTGCATTTAAACTACAAGTTATATACATTATGTTTGTTTCGGTATAGGTTTGGATAGTTCAGACTCGATTGGAAACGTAGGAAGTAGGAACTTCTATCTCCGAAAGGGGAGGAGTAGTCTTGAAGCCGTGTTCAAGGCACCGGACACTACTCCAACCGAAAGACCTTATCAGGCAAGGACATGGACGTCATTGGTGTTCTTCCCTGCTTACATAACTCGAAAGACATCCAAAATTGCGAGGAGAATGCGTAAGGTGTGGAAGGTGTTAGGGTGCCTTCATTGTTCTTCATGATCTCCATTAAAAAATGTCATTTGATCAATTTGGAGGTGGGTATATATTTCGCGTATTCATTCATAAATATGTATAGGTATAGTATTTCCTTTTCCCCTGTTTTTATTAATTGGGAAAATTATCTAAACATAGGAGTTCTCCTCAGGGAAGAAAGAAAACGAATTCACTCTCTACTGTTTGTAAATAACTTATAAAGATTATTGTAAAAGAAAAAAAGAATTGTATATACATAACATGAGTTTGATGTTTCCATTGTTTTTAGGAGCTCGAAAGTGGGTTGGCTAGTGAATGATTTTTGAAGACAATATTTTTTGAATAGATATGAACATAAATAACCAAATCCATAGTTACTACCTACAAAGTACATTAAGCCAGTAGTGGAGTAGTAAGAGAGCAAAACAGCAAAGAAAAGCTTTACTATTTCTATTGTTTTTGTCAGTTGAGTCATATAGGGATGATTATCAAAAAATATTTATCAGTTTCTTCTTTCTTCGGAATTCAAGCTTCCTAGAATATAATTTACTTACCAACCTAGTGTATTCAATTCCCTCTTAATTCTATATAATACTAAGTATGATTGTATTTGGCTGGTATCTGTTGGAATATGGAGGTACAAGTGATACGTTTGGGATACCCGATCCTTCGCCTGTGGGCTCAAGATCAAGAACACCAAACTATTGATGGCCCGATCTTGCAATTATCCTTGCTATTCTCGATGTTTACAATCAATTACAATAAAGACTTGAAACTATTGTGAAAGAAAAGAAAAACAAGTAAATAAAACTAAGTAAAAAGGGCAACAGCGAAACAGCGACAGAAGCAATGCAGCAGCGACGACGCTGGGATGGCCGCGGGGCGGCCAAGGAAGCCGCGGGGCGGCCCGGACAGTGGCGACGGTTCTGGGCAGACTCAGCGACAGCTTCTCTGATGCAGCGACGGTTTCTCAGGATGGGTTTGTGTTTGGACGTGTGTATGATGTAGGTGTTTGGGATCTTTGTGAATTGAATAACCAAAAACATAAGCTTGATTGCAAAGGCTTTGGATTGGGAGATTGAAGAACCTTTTTAATCCTAAAAAGGGTTCCTCAATATAATTTCCAATCTAATTTTTATTGAATGTAAAACATGAGTTTAAATAGACAATATACCAATTCTATCTTGTGCAAAAGATAGAGTTTTGGTAACTAAAGATAAATCAAATAATCTAAAGATATGTAAATCTTTCCTAAGATAAGTAAAACTAACTAAGGATAGAAAATTAACAACTTGGTGGAAAAGGAATTACCTAGATGAGATATTTTTCTTTCACCTTATTATTTCCTAATTGCATAAAATGAATATATCTAATTGATTAAATTCGAAATTAACTAAATAAATATGTGGAAATTCGTCCAAACAGTGACAGCTGCAAAGATGATGAATTTCGGCCATTCTCGACGTCGATTTTGGAGAAACCTTCAACAGCAAAGTTGTAGATCTTTTCGTCCTCGTTCCAACAAGGTATGGCACGACCTCATCCGATAAATATGGACTCCGAACGACCCATTTTACTGAGACGTCGAAATGCTGTCAACCCATTAAGAACGAACCCAACTTGACCATTAGCTCAACTTACTCCTTTGAACCTTGTTCCATGTTGGAGCCTTCTTCCTCCTTTTGAGGATGACACTCTTCGCCATCAATGGCTCTCGAATCGGTCTTGAGAGCTCGCCTGGATCAAGATCATTGTTTGACTCACAGAAGGCCATCTTGATCCGCATCAACAAGTCTATGGAACCCGTTGAGTTTGTGCATTGTTCGTGTCTTCCGTACATGGGCCCACACACGACTTATTTCCAGCTTATCTAAGCCTCACAAGACCCAGCCAAGTTTAACGTACAGTATCAAACTATATATAATGTGATGCAATAAGAGTAACAGGAGAACTTGATCATGATTGATGATATATGTTTTTGACGTGCATCGATCATCAATCATCGATCATCGAATGGGTCTCCAAATTCATATATAGCCTCATGAAACTACCATTCTTGCCAACTAAATTGGAAACTTGTAAATAATTCTAGTGACTGTGTTAATACATATAAAAGGAAACATCGATCATAATCAGAACGTCATAAAAAAAAACATTATAATCAGAGTAAGATATAGAGAAACAAGATCTATGCATTTACATTTATTTTATACATTATATATTATATACATATACATACCTATGCACATATCTATTCACAAATATTTTTCCTATATGTAGTGACCAAGGTCGTTCTAATACAATAAAAAAATACTTTTGCACAAATCTACACAAACATTCTTCAAATTAAATTACTAATATACTTTACAAGAAGGAGGAAAAAAAAAGTGGAAGCACGGTCTTACTTCAACATGAATTGTTCTATAAACTCGTACCTTTGTATATGTCCTTGAGGAGAAGAAATTAAGGGAGTTCATTGTATGTACTTTCAAGTTTCAACCCTACATGACGTGACCTATACATAGAAGAAACTACCTGCAACCATCAAAAACCGGTTCGAGAGTTTCTACAATCAACAACATATATGTCCTTGGGCATGCTAGCAATGCAAGCTATGGTGGATAATCATCTGAATCAAAAATCACAGACTTGTTTCCAAACATTTCCTCAAACCACTCTCGTCTCCATCTCTCGACCACTTTTTCGATAAAACCATCAATCCTCCTTTGCAACTCAGGGTCGTAATCCTCCTCCTCCTCTTCCTCGTCCCATCCAAATTCGTACTCATCACTTCCACTGTCATCATCATCTTCATCGTGCCCATCAAACCCGTGATAGTACCCAACATCTTCTTCGCTGTCACTGCTTATATATCCCCCCTCCGAGTCAACACCCCTAACAAAGAGAAGCAAAGGAGGATTCTCTCCCAATAGTACCCTATCATGAGCCGATAACCATATTATCGCAAAGATTATGACGTTGAGCACCGAGAAGGACAAGAGTGGACTAGAGCATAGTTCGACAAGATTCGAACCTTGCGACAACCACAACTTTACAAAGGCGATCAGAACAATCGATGAACAAAGTAGGAACAGTAGTTGGGGCTTATGGGCAAACACCATTCGGGTTGTGTTTACTCAAAATATATTATAAGGCTGATCACCACATTTTGCAGTGGACAGTATATATATACAAAGATGGGTGTCCGTAGGGAGCAAGGAATTTACTGTATTGAAGGAATATACATGGGGAGGTTTCGTGGAAACTTATAAGAAGGCATAAAGAATTAATGTAATGCAAGTAAACCATTTGATCGATTTATTAAACAATTGGGCTTTCTGACTTTGCCAATATCATATTAATATTAATATATATAGTTCTTTAAGAATGTTATGCGGCAATTATATATTGATCAGTAATATAAATTAATATATATATTATGCTAGCTATTTCTTCAGTTATATATGTTGATTTCGTCAATGGAATTAACCGTGTTTGGATTTTGGAAACACAAAAGGATTAACTTAGTTGCGGGGATATTAGGAGGGTATTCCTAAGTAACATCTACCTCGGCTCAACTTTCGTCAGATTAATGACGCATTACTCTCATCATCAGATATATGAGGTGCTACAAAATGTGTACATGTACGTATACGTACTCCATCGTTTTCTTAAGTTTTAATGGGAAATTTCGATCGGTACCTAGCTTGAGGTATTTTTATGTTCCCAATTGGTGGTTCTAGATGTCTATATAGTTTTTTCCAAAGGGAAAATTTACAGAAAATTACTCATTAAATATAGACTTTTACACCTAATCACATATTCAATACAAAATTATAGAGAATCACGTACACATTAAAAGGTTTTTGTAAACAAATTAATTTGAAGAAGGGTGTAGTGGGCCGAAGGCCCAACCACAACTTTTACACCTAAGTTGTTAGTTAGCTTAGCTTAAGATGCTGTTAGTTGTGTATATATATATAGCTTGTATCTCATTACTTTGGTTAAGATTTCAATACATAAGAAAATTCCCAAATTGTTCCCGGTTTCCATATGGTATCAGAGTCTGTGGTGCTTGGAAACTGATCGATTTGCGCGAATCGATTGGAGTACAGATCTCGGCTTGATCAAGTGAGATTGATTTTTCCGTGGATCTGCAATCATGGAGGAAGGAAATGAAGGGAGAGTTCAGGATCTTCGAAATGAAGGAAGAGCTCATGGTCTTCGGAATGGTGACATGAATCGTATTGGAGAGATGCTGAACCAAGGAGCCATCGCCTACAATCCTTACTTCCTATCTGGATCTGATCATCCAGGGATGATGCTGGTCGTGACGAAGTTTAATGGATCGAACTTCTCCAGCTGGAGCAGAGGGATCCGTATGGCCTTGGGAGCCAAGATGAACCTCGGTTTCATCTTAGGTGCGTGCATAAAACCTTTAGATGATGATGATGAATTAGAAAAATGGACTAGAGCTGACTATATGGTGATGTGTTGGATAATAAACTCGATGGCGCCAGAGGTAGCTGAGAATTTTATGTATGTTGAATCGGCGAAAGAACTTTGGGATAAGATATCAGAGAGGTTTTCTGAATCTAATGCGCCTCTAGTTTACCAATTACACCGAGAACTTAGCAATATTAGGCAGGATAATGCTAGTGTTGCTACTTACTTTGGAAAATTGAAGAAACTGTGGGATGAACTGACTTTGATCGAAGGAATTATAAACTGTGAATGTGGAGCTCTTGCTCAGTGCAGGTGTCCAGTGCTATGGCTGCTAATAGAGCTTTTCAGCGACGTCAAAGCCAGGGAGAGCTGTCCAAGTATGAACAGGCTAAACGCGAACAAAAGAGGGCTAAGTATGAACGAAAGTGCTCTTACTGTGGAGCTAAAGGTCACCTAAAGGAGGATTACTTCAAGATGATTGGTTATCCAGACTGGTATACAAGCCCTTGGGATGGTGAGAAGGACAAGCAGCCTCAGGGAAGGAACTTTGTGGCTCAGTTTGAAGAAGTGGCAAGCAGTGACAGTCCTCTTGATTGTGAATCATCTACTCAGAAAGTTGCTCCAGAGATCATTGCTACTGTCTACCAGGAAGTGATGCGTATGATGAAGGGAAAAGGACCAGCTAATGGCAATGAGTTTGATCTGAACCATGCTGCAGTGAACTTTGCAGGTAATATACACACACCTATGTATGTATTGAAAACGAAAGGGAGGAAGTTAGTTTGGATAATTGATACAGGAGCTACCGATCACATTGCCTTTGATGCATCTATCTTCACTGAGATACAAGCATTAAAGAAGTTAGTTATCCTTGGTTTGCCTGATGGTACTACCAAGAATGTCCTACTCTGGAACCATTGTGATTTCGAAAGGCTTTGTGCTGAGACATGTACTTTATGTACCTGGATTTCATCACAACCTGATGTTTGTGTCCAAGCTACTGACTGGTGGATTATTGGAATTAAGGTTTAATGATGTTGCTTGCATTCTTCAGGACCTTACAACTGAGGATGTTATCACTAGAGGTAAATCTGAAGGAGGCCTATACAAGGTGATTGTTGGTGATCATTTACAGTTTACTTACAATAATAAGGTAGTTGTCAATAATTGCAAATCAAACACTGGTGTCAATGATTTGCATCTGTTACATGCTCATTTAGGTCACTCATCTCTTTCCAAGATGAAAAGACTTCCTTTTCCTAGGAGCATGTCTCTTGCTGAACATGCTTTTGATCTTGTCCACCTGGATGTGTGGGGACCTTACAAAATTGCTTCAATTACTGGTGCTCGTTATTTTCTTACTGTTTTGGATGATCATACAAGATGCACTTGGACCTTTTTGTTAAGAAACAAGGTTTATGTGTTTTCTGTGATAGTCAATTTTGTTGCTATGGTGGAGACTCAGTTCAATGTTCATGTGAAGTGTTTTCGAACTCATAATGGGATTGAGTTTACTCAACCGAGATGTAAAGATTTCTTTGCTTCCAAAGGGATTTTACATCAAAGGTCTGTGGCTGAGGTCCATCAACAAAATGGTCGTGTGGAAAGGAAACAGAGACATTTGGTTGAGACTGCCAGATCTTTACTTCTCCATGCCAATCTTCCTAGTCGATTTTGGGGTGAGTGCATCCTTGATGTCCACTAAAGTAACCATGTATTTATATACATTTTCGCTCCTTATTCTATATACTTTGCATATTTTGGGCTGGGAATATGTTGAATTTGTGTAGTATATGCATATTTGTCAGGAATAGAGGTCTACACAAGTTTTGGGTGAATTTTGCAGAATTTGGAGCCTTTCTGGGACGAAACCAAGAAGAGAAGATGAAGCTGAGAGTTACTCGATTTCGAGGAAGCTTCCTCGACATCAACTACAAGAGGAACATAATTGGCTAAGGACAAGACGACAAAGACAACTCGAGCTCAACTTTACTCGATGTCGACAAACCTGCTCGACATCGACCAAACCCAAAGCCGCCCGAGTTCGAGAAGAAGAGAGAAGCTGCTCGAGGTCGCGAGGAGAAGACGAGATCAAGCAACTTTCCTCGACGTCGACCAAATTGGTCGAAGTCGACCAAAATGTTCTTGGGCCATAAGTCCAATGGGCCAATCCGAAGTCGAGTTGATTGCTTGGGCACGAAGGAGGTCCGAATCTATCTAGTTTCTATCAAGATCTATCCATGGAAAGAAGATTATTCACCAATTTGAAGATATTTAGTTATTTCCTTTTTAGATTAATGTTTTATCTTATTTAAGTTTTATCTTTAGAAAGTAGATATAGTTTGCTTTCATTTATTAGCAAGGATTAAGCTCTATAAATAAAGCCCATTGGGCGGATTTCTATTCATTCAATTCTAGAGAAGTAGTTCAATACATAGTTTAGGAGTTCAAAGGTTTTAGGGTTTTGACATTCTACGAAAGTGTGAGTGCCGAGATTGTAAAGATTTTGAATATAGTTTATGAAGTTTATTTTACATCAATGATGTCGATTGCTATGACGAGGCGCGAGTAGTCCACCTACTTCTAGGGTTGGGGTGAGCCCAACGAGAGCTATGTGGGTGGATTAGCGATTTCAAAAGAAGGTACTTTATCTTATTCTATTCCTTGTGCTTAACCTTTGATTGAGAAATTAAAGAACTCATATTGTAAAACTTGGGTAGTAATTAGGATTTTTTTTCGGAAGATAATAAATTCTAATTATGAAAAGGAATAGATACAATTAGGGTTATTTATCGCGTGATTTATATTCCTAGTTGTCGGATTGGGTGAAAGCCTTCTCCTTTATCGATAAAGTCACCATCTTTTATGATTTATAATTCCTCCTTCCTGGTAATCGTTGTTGCAAACCCCAATGTTGGAAGTTCTCTTTCATACATTGTTTAGATTCGAAATTTGCAATTTAGTTACGTATTGTTACTGCTCGATTTCGACCAACCTTGGTCGACGTCGACTACTGATTCTCGATCGAGCAAAGATCGTTGTTGTTTCTGTCTCTGCAAGTTCCTCGACATAGACAAGCTTCCTCGACTACGAACAGTTTCCTCGACATCGAGTTTACTTCTCGAGATCGACCAACGCCAGTGTCTTCTACTTGCTCGAATTCGACGATACCTGGCCCATATCGACTAACCTTAGTTGAGGTCGAGTACCCTTGAAGTCAATTTCTGCTCGTGAGATCCCTCCGCTACCTAAGATCCGCTGACCAGCTTCCTCAAGGATCGAACCTGACTTCCTGCTGCTACATCAGGAGGGAGTCTTGAACATTATTTGCTGGGAACTGAATTGGTTTGCTTTATTTTATTTACATTCAATTTGCAATCTCGATTTCCTCCTACAACAAATTGGCATCATTGTCGGGGAACAGAGAAGAAAAGGAGAAATCTGCACTCGACAACGACCAACAGCAACTCGATGTCGACCAAACTTTGGTCGCGGTCGACCAAACTCTTCTCGACTTGGAGAACTTGCACGGCCAAGATTCGTCTGCATAGCGATCCAACTCGAAGTCAACTACAGTGGTCGATGTCGAGGAGTCTTCCTCGCCTCCGAAAGCTGTTCTGGCTCGGAAAACTAAGAAGACGCTCCCTTTCCCTTCCAAGACATAGAAAGATCCAACTGATGGTAAGTTTAAGCGTTTTGTGAAATTGCTTCAAAGTGTAAATGTTACTATTCCTTTTACAGAAGTACTTCAAGAGATGCCTGCCTACGTTAAGTTCCTCAAGGACATTCTTAGCAACAAGCGATCAATGACTGAGATTGCTAATGAATGCAAGAAGATGGATTTCCCTGAGAAGCGGCCTGACCCAGGTAAGTTAGCTATCACTGTTGGACTTGGTCAATATCGTTTTAAGGCACTGTGTGACTTAGGAGCAAGTGTGAGCATCATGCCCCTATCCATCTGGTCGAAGGTAAAGATAGGCGCCCTGGAACCTGTGGATGCCAAACTCTACATGGCAAACAACACGGTGGTAATCCCCACATGTATTGTTGATGATGTTCCTGTTAAGGTTGGTAAATTCTTTGTCCCTACAGATTTTCTTGTAGTAGAAATGGCAGAGGATCCAGCTTGTCCTATCATCTTAGGGCGACCATTCCTAGCAACAGCAGACGCCAACATTGGCGTGAAAAGGGGACTTCTCACCTTCACCATTGGGGATGAGATTATTGAATACTTTTTCAATCATGACACAGAAGAGGTAATGGAAATAAAAGTTATTTATTCAAAATTCAATGTTATCTCTTGCGATGAGCCTGCAGGAAGACTTTTAGCACAAGAAGAGGCTGTTGTAAAGGCAGAATCCACGCTGGAGAAGGAACTAGTTGCTGCAGAGTCGAGCGAGGAAGAGTTCTTCGACGACGCATTATCGGCAGAGCTGAACGACCCACTCGAAATCGAGCAGACCAAGTCGACATCGACCAGTCTACTCGACTTCGACGAAGCTTACCCGACCTCGACCTCGACCACTTCTCCAGACAAGGTAAGACCTCGAAATCTCCTCGACGTCGAGCAGTTATCCTCGACGTCAACTACTTTTGTCCCTGCATGAACACCCGAGGTCGAGAACGACAACTCGACCACATCAGTATTACTCGACGTTGAGCAATCTTACTCGACATCGACCAAATCTGCAACAGAGGTGAGTTTTGATTTTTTATTCGATTTCGATCACCCTAAGTCGATGCCGAGTAGTTCTTTGCAGTTGTACATCCCTGTGTCCGATTCAGCGTTGTCATCGATGTATGCTTGGTCGACGCCAACTCCTGTAGCTGATTTGGATGCTTTTGTCATGAGGATTGAGACGGGTTACCTAGGGGAAATCATGAAGACGGAGGAAATAGAGCCCATCTTGATTCCACAATGCCCTTGTCCGGTGTTGAAACCCTTACCTGATACCCTAAGGTATGAATTCCTTGGTCCTAACTCTACTTTTCCTGTGATTATCAGTGCTTCACTAACCACATAGGAAGTAGACAAGCTAGTGGAAGTCCTCCGCACTCACAGGAAGGCCATTGGATATTCTCTGGATGACATAAAAGGTATTTCACCCATTACTTGTATGCATAGAATTCTTTTGGAAGATGATCACAGGGCAACAATTGAGCATCAAAGGAAGCTTAACCCCAACATGAAGGAGGTGGTAAAGAAAGAGACCATGCACATGCTAGATGCAGGAATCATCTATCCAATCTCCCACAGCAAGTGGGTAAGTCCAGTTCATGTTATCCCTAAGAAAGGTGGAATGAACGTTGAGGAAAATGAGAAGGGAGAGCTTGTTCCTAAGAGAATCACTACCAGCTTGCGGATGTGCATAGATTACAGAAAGCTCAACACCGCCACCAGGAAAGATCATTTCCCGCTCTCCTTCATTGATCAGGTACTCGAAAGGTTAGCTTTGGTGTTCCTAGAGTTCTTATTTCAGACGGTGGCTCACATTTCATCGAGAGAGGGTTTGAGGCTCTTTTGGCTAAGTATGGGTTGAGGCACATGGTGGCAACACCCTATCATCCCCAAACTAGTGGCTAAGTGGAGGTCTCTAATCGTCAAATCAAAGCCATCTTGAAAAAGACAGTCTCCCGCTCAAGGAAGCATTGGTCATCTAAGCTTGATGATGCGCTATGGGATTATAGGACGGCATGTGAAACACCGCTGCGAACAACTCCTTACAACCTGGTCTATGGAAAGTTAGGCCATTTGGCTGTCGAATAGGAGCATAAGGCAATGTGGGCCCTCAAGGGGCTCAACATGGATCACGACGAGGCAGGTAAGAAACGCTTTATTGACTTGAAGGAGTTAGAGGAGCTAAGACTGAAGGCATATGAGAATGCCGAAATCTACAAGGAGCGCACCAAGAGATCGCACGACAAGAAATTGGTGCCAAAGACATATGAGGGAGGTGACAAAGTGCTTTTATATAATCCTAGACTCCGTTTGTTCCCAGGGAAGCTCAAGACAAGATGGAGTGGACCTTTCGTGGTTCACCACATATACCTTCATGGAGCAGTAGAGTTACTTGGCACTAATGGAACCACCTTTAAGGTAAATGGGCACAGGGCCAAGAAATACTATGACAAAGAAGACCCGGAGGAAGAGATTTGCGCCACCCTGGCGTTAGTTACAACTTAAACAGGGAAGTAGGTCGAGCTAACGACTTAAACCTTAGCGCTTACGGGAGGCAACCTGCTTTTCTTATTTTTTTTCTTCTTTAATTTAATTTAATTTTATTTTATTTTCTTGAAATTCGTGCATAATCTCTTCTCGTTGGTAGATGTAGGCAAACACACGGGAATTCACGGTCTCCTCGACATCGACTGAATTTGGTCGAAGTCGACTACTTTCAAGGGTGGTTTGTTCCAAGTCGAGTTCTTCTGGTCGAGAGCATGTGGAGGAGTTCTTTTTCCTCGATATCGAGCAACTTCCTCGACATCGACAAAGACCATCAGGTAAGCGGGGAGTTCCTCGACATCGAGCAACTTGCTCGACGTCGAGCAAAGCTTCAGGTATGTTTTATTTCAAAAATATATATATATATATATATATATATATATATATATATATATATATATATATATATATATATAATATAAAATATTAAAAAATATAAAAATAAATTACTTACAGTTTTATTTCGGTTTTTGTTTTTTTCCTTATTTAAACCTCCATGGAACCTCTCTCTCCTCCCCCTTTCCTCAACCTCGAAGAACCCTAGCCGCCCCTACACCGTCTCCTTCCTCTCGCTCCCCTTCCTCTCGCTCCCGCTGAACCCTGCCGGCTACACAGACGAGTTCCCAGCCCCAGCCGAGATAATCGAGCCCCACCAGTGCCCTGTCGAACCCGGATCCGCTCACTCCTTAGCGCTCATACTTCCCGCTGTTGCCCAGCAACTTCGTCGACGGCCTTCACCTCCTAGACCCGGTATCCCCGCTCCGTTTCCGGCTTCCTCGAGCCCGGATTCAGACACTCCGAGCTTCGGAAGTCCCTGCTGCCACCAATCTTCTTCTCCCCGCGCCTCTGACAATTCAAAACCACAGCCCTGTTGGTTTCTTGAAACAAAACCGAGAACCAATCCCTCTATTCTCTCTATTTACTAATTTCTTCCCACTGTTTCAACTCTAAGGTATGATTTCTCCCTCTTTTCTCTCTAAATATCAGATTCTTTATTTATGGATGAGAACCTAGGTAGAGATTGGATCTTGAGTTGTATTTTGAATGTTTAGGGTTTGAAATTTGCACGGGAAATTGAAATTGATTATTGAGGGTTGTTATACCGGTTATATATGGGGAAATTGCTAAATTTTATGTGCTGAATTTTATTTATCTAAATGATTCTTATACTTAGTTCCTATATATTGTCAATGAAATTCATGAAATTTGAGATCTATTACATTATATATGTATATTTGGAAATTTCTTGAATTTGAGGCTTTATTTAAATTCATATATATGTTGCACTTATTGTTTCATTATTTGAATTGATGCATGTTTGATAATATGAACTTCCTTATGCTTATTTGATATTTCTTCTAGGATAGTTTATGAACTAAGTATGGGGTTATTATAATCATTAGATATTATCTTATAAGGGTTCTTTGTTTTGCAGTTTATGGTTAGGACAAAATACCTTGAGATGGATTACTTGAGGATAGATGATGATGAGACACGACAGCGAGGAGATGATCTAGCACAGCGGGCCGAGAACGCCCGCTGGTACCACAAGCCGAGCATGGAGGAGCTCGGCATGCAGTTATGGATGGTTCGGGCATTTGGCTGCATAGATGCCGAGTGGCTGATTGAGTCGCTCGACCACCACTATCCTACGCTGTCGGGAGAGTTCTTAGCGACTCTTTGGATCCCAGATTCCCCAGCCTCTCACCGCCAAGTCAGCTTTCGGCTGGCCAACATCCAGTTCAACCTTACTTTGGAGGAGTTGAGCGAAGCATTCAACTTCCGCCACACCACAGACGCCTTTCACATACATGACACTAATGTGATGTGGCGTTAACTATCCGGCGAGCTGGCGCCTACCATTGCAACCACTTACAACAGCAACATAGGTAGTCCTTTATTCTCCCCTATCATGCAGATCCTGGGGAGCATGATTTGGGCCCGCCTCGAGCTGCGGTGGCCCAACCAACATGAGCTGGAGTGTCTGCGCCGTATGCTCTTCGAGTCCGATCCCCTACCGCTTGCTTTTGCATGGCTACAGCACTGCATCACATGCCGGAACACCCCGCGAGTAGCCATCTATGATGGTTGTATGGTGGTTGTCCTGGTCATCCACCTCCAGCTCCCCATCCACATGTATACTGCTTGGGATGTGATGCGCATCGATCTGACTTCCCTGCAGAAGGGACATATTATATCTCGCTGTGATAGGATATGGTTCCACTATTCTTCATGGGTTCCGATCCGTCAGGATTTGATGGACCTGCACCACGTCCACGATTGGTACACCACCTGGCCGGGGATCGACTACCACCCTAACATCAACCCAGCCGCAGACCCTACCCTACGAGACCACCCTCTGCTCTATGACCACCCTCACTTTGCTCCTATGGCGGTGGACCCTCAGCTAGCTCCTGAAGATAGTGATGATGACGGTGACGACGACGACGAAGAAGCCAATGGCCCACAAGCCTCTCACCACTCCTACCATTCACAGCAGTAGATCCCCTGCCACCATACCCAGCCGGCTCACCATGCTGGGGGGCATCCGGATGACTTGGCTGCTGAGCAGCGCTAGATGCGGCTGAACCCGGAGGCCATGTTTGAGCAGATGACCTCCTTGACCGTTAGAGTAGAGACCATTGACCATCATCAGGAGCAGTTCTACTCCACTTCCATGGACCACTATTCCATGGTCAGAGATCACTTCAATGGCATAGATCACCGCCTCTGGGGCCGCCCGTCCCAGTTCTAGCAGCATGGGAGTACTCATGCCTCTGGGGGGTCCTCACAACAGCAGCAGCCTGGTAGCTCTTCTCAGGGAGGAGCTCCTGATTACCAGATTGGATTCCCCTTCCCCTACTACGGCTCGGGTGGTTGGTCTCCATTTCCGCCGCACCAGTGAGCAGGCTCTGTAAGTTTTTCCCTTCCTTTGGTTTTATTTCATTGACAGTGAGGACACTATCCATTTTAAGTATGTGGGTGGGATTAAAGACTATGTTTATGACATTTGTTGCTTCCATTAACTTCCGGATTGTATTTTAAAACTTCATTGCATGGTGTGTATTTGGATTTTTAGGACATGGCACAACTCTATATTGAGTTTAGTGGCTTATTTTGAATATCATATTTGCATGTTTAAATTCCATATTATTCGAAACATGCATTTTTAAAGAGAGTTGTAAGGATATCGCCCAGAGCTTGCAAATTGTTCAAAGAAAAGAGTCATGGAAGCCAAGACAAGACTCGACGATGCAAGGATGGATTCGTTAGAGATATTGCACAATATTTCCTAGAAAAGGGAAGTCTCAGTGACGTCCAATTTTTTATGGTAAAACCACAAAAGTGAGGTAAATTGATGTTGCTTTTGACATTATGCACAATAAGAGGATGGAGGATTTTAAATTTCCATACATGCTCATTTTCATACTTCTAGCCATACATTTACCCAATTGCATCACAAAAGCGATATTACGAGCCTCATTTGCCTATATATCATTATTTGCTCCACATATGCTTTATATTTCCCATTTTTACCTTATACTCTATCCGGGGATTATGTTGAAAATGGAAATCATGTTATCGAGACATTATATGGTTTGTTGTGTTTTTATGTCATTATTGGAGTTTGGCAAGAAAATTCAATTTTATTGAAAATTTGATGAGTGAAAAAAAAATCCGATCACCTCAGGAGATAAAGGTAGATCGACCCTGCTTATTGAGATAATAGTTTAGTAAGATGGGACACATATGTGAGGAGTCCAAATCACTAAGTATCCGGGGTCATTCATGACACCCATGTTTGCGACTCGTAAGAAGGCAGTGTTGAGGCTAGAGAGGTAAAAACATTATTATTGATAAAAGCATTATGGAAGGTGAGGAATCTTATGAAGAAGGAATGTGGTAAAGAAAGTTTGGAAATAATCCATTTCCCTGGATTTAACACCACATGGCAAAAAATTCCCTACCTTTAGCCTTTTACCTATCTACTCTTTTTTGAGCTTAAATAAAATCCTCTTGATTATTGTTGCACTGTCACATATAATTGTTTTGTATAAACCTCATTTTGTGTGCAGAAATTGCTTTTCATTCACAGGCACAGATTTGTAGGCACAAGTATCTTTTCAAGGATGGAAATTGAGTGTTGGGTAATATAACAATGAATCCATTATGTTGAGAGTCTTTGCAGGTTTCCCCTGAATGACCATCCAAGTTATTGCTTGGGGACAAGCAAGCTTAAGTATGGGGTAATTTGATGTCCACTAAAGTAACCATGTTTTTATATACATTTGAGCTCCTTGTTCTATATACTTTGCATATTTTGGGCTGGGAATATGTTGAATTTGTGTAGTATATGCATATTTTTCAGAAATAGAGGTCTACACAAGTTTTGGGTGAATTTTGCAGAATTTGGAGCCATTCCGGGACGAAACCAAGAAGAGAAGATGAAGCTGAGAATTACTCGATTTTGAGGAAGCTTCCTTGGCATTGACTACAAGAGGAACATATAGTTTATGCAAGTTTATTTTACATCAATGATGTCGATTGCTATGATGAGGCGCGAGTAGTCCACCTACTTCTAGGGTTGGGGTGAGCCCAACGAGAGCCATGTGGGTGGATTAACGATTTCAAAAGAAGGTACGTTATCTTATTCTATTCCTTGCCATTAACCTTTGATTGAGAAATTAAAGAACTCATGTTGTAAAACTTGGGTATTAATTAAGATTTTTATTCGGAAGATAATAAATTGTAATTATGAAAAGGAATAGATATAATTAGGGTTATTTATCGTGAGATTTATATTCCTACTAGTCGGATTGGGTGAAAGCCTTCTCCTTTATCGATAAAGTCACCATCTTTTATGATTTATAATTCCGCTTTCATGGTAATTGTTGTTGCAAACCCCAATCTTGGAAGTTCTCTTTCATACATTGTTTAGATTCGAAATTTGCAATTTAGTTACGTACTGTTACTGCTCGATTTCGACCAACCTTGGTCGACGTCGACTACTGATTCTCGATCGAGCAAAGATCACTGTTGTTTCTGTCTCTGCAAGTTCCTCGACATCGACAAGCTTCCTCGAGTACGACCAGTTTCCTCGACATCGAGTTGACTTCTCGAGATCGACCAGCGCCAGTGTCTTCTGCTTGCTCGAATTCGACGATACCTGGCCCCTGTAGACTAACCTTAGTCGAGGTCGAGTACCCCTGTAGACTAACCTTGGTTGAAATGCATAGGATAGGCAACCAATCACCCTAAGATTATCCAAAGAATGTGGAGCATGATACAAGATCTCAAAAAGAGATTTTCCATTCCTCACTGATGATGGCATTTTGTTCATCAAATAAGCAGCACTAAGAATACAATCACCCCAAAAATGAATTGGCAAACCAACAAAATGTCTAATTGCCCTTGCAGTTTCAATGAGATGTACGTCGATGTTTCCTTTTAATTCTACCATTTTGTTCAGGCACAACTGGGGTTGTCCTTTGATGCACAATCCCTTTACTCTCAAACAACATAGCACAAGCTTGTTGTGTGAATTCTATACCACTATCTGTACATATGACTTTAACAGTAGAGTGAAACTGATTCTCCCCTAAGTTGACAAGTGCAGTTAAAACACGAAATACTTGAGCCTTATCTTGGATCAGATAAACCCATGTTGCTCTAGAAAATTCATCAAGAATGGTGAGGAAATACTTAGCACCCCACATAGAAGGAACCCTGTATGGCCCCCAAACATCCATGTGAACTAACTGAAATGCACACTTAGTAACAGATTCACATCTATTAAAATGCAAACGATGATGTTTAGTCATATCACATGAATTACAAGAAAACTTGCTGAAATCACAATCATTGCATGCATCCAAATGTTGCATCTTAGAAACTGATAAATGCTCCAATCTGGCATGATGTAAGTCTAAAATCTCCACTTTATTACAAGATCTTCCAACATAAGTAAGTAAACTCAAACTACAACTCTTGTCTTAATACTTGTATCTCTTAAACCATCACTGCACTTGGATTTAGCCTTCAAGAAGTATAAGCCATCTTCTTCAACTCCCTTAGCAATTAGGCACCTAGTTGTAAGGTCTTGTAATACACAAGATACTGAGTCAAAACTGAAATCCATTCCCTTGTTCTGAAGAAGTTTTGACACAGACATTAGGTTGTGCCTAAACTTAGAAACTAACAAGACATTATGTAGGGTCAATTTTTCTGAAATAACAATAGTCCCTGACTCCTTCATTAAGAAGGTAGTACCATCAGGTAAACCAAGAGAAACATGTTTAGCCAAGACATGTAATTAAGAGAAAATGTCCCTATCAAAGGTATGTGATCTGTGGCACCAGAATCCACAATCCACAATAACTTGGCAGCCTTGTGTTTACCAACTAAAAAGGACAAACTCATATTACCTACAAAGTTCACTTAAGCATGATTGACAGATATATCGGCTCCATCCATTGGAGCCTTCCCTTTCATCATTCTTACAATCTCAAGAAAGATTGCATTCACCATGCTAGGATTAGGTTTCACAGATTCACTCTCTAAAGGATGCTCAACCCCTAACTCACTTTGCTGTCCATCAAGATTAGCTGCAAACTTAAAGTTTCCTGAACTCGGACCTTCATTGTCATGTGGTCCTTTAAACCACTCGGGGTAACCAATTAGTTTGAAACAAAACTCCTTGGTATGCCTCTTTTCCTTACAGTGGTCACAATATCTATCAAACTTAGTCCTCTTAAAATCCCTCATGTTTTAATCAGAATTCTTCCCATTGATATACTTATTCATAGCGGCAAATACAGTACTGTCTATTTGCTCCTGCCTACCAACAACAAGTGCATTCAATTCAGGTTGAGAACCTGTAATACCTTTCTGCCTTTCAATCTGTACAACCATCTAAAACACCTTATTTATCCCATGCAGTGGATCCATTGACAACACATTGTTACGCAGCAACTCATATCCATCATGTAATCCCATCAAGAACTGCATAACTTTTTTCTTAGCCTCTCTATCAACCATTCATTTCAAGAGTATACAACTGAAATGACTAATCCCATCACAAGTGCACACATGCATGGGATCTAGCAATTGAAGTTCATCCCAGATTTTCTTCAATTTTCCATAATATGCAGAAACATATAAGTTGTCTTGAGGCAGATTGCTTAGTGCTCTACGCAATTGAAAGATGAGAGGATCATTAGATTCATAGAAACGTTCATGGATTTCATCCCAAAGTTCTTTCGAAGACTGAACATACATGAAGTGTTCTCCAATTTCACTTGTCATTGAGTTGATTAGCCAGCACATAAACCATCTAATCTGCTAAACTCTATCTATCAAAATTTTCATTATTCTCATCTGGTCAAACACAAGCTCCAGTAATAAAACCTAACTTCGCCTTGGCTCCCAAAGCCATTCGTACTCCTCTACTCCAACTAGTAAAATTGGTTCCATTGAACAAATGCGTAACTAAAGTCATGCCTGGATGATCTGAATTTGAAAGGAAATATGGATTGACATTAACGTTATTCATACCTTGAACAAATTCGCCAAACTAAATTAGATTTTGGCAAAAATTCAATCCCCTTTCACCAGATCCAAGCGCAGGTGGAGTGACAGTAGCGAAGGTACCAAGTCCGACGCCATTTCCAACACCAGATCCTCCAATACCAGATCTAGATCCCTGATTTTGCAACGGAACACCTTTTTCATCCATGATAGAGCGCAAGTAAAAACAATAAAAGGGATTGTTTCAAAAGGGGATTGCTCCTGTCGGGAGCTAGTTTCATAGCGACCTGCCATTTACATTTCGTAAGCCCATCGAATTGTTCAATGAGTTAGTTATGGAGCTTGCAAATATACCAAACTTGGAAGCATATATAAGAATTCATACAGTGAAGCTTGAACTAGCAAGCCAACCCTGCCATTTCTTCAGGGTCTTGCCATACGAATCTGTACAACATTGCGTCATTGTCGAGTCAGGGTGCTCTATCAGATTGCAAAGCAGCTCCACCAGGAAATCCATTGCTCTGTCATATTACAAACAAGCTTCGTCGTACGATGATCTTGACTTTGCATTTGCATATACAATAAAGACTAGAAGATTAGAATTAGAAGATCAATTTGTGCAGCTAGATGACCCCTTTGCTGTTTTAGTTTCAACCTCTATCTGTATCATGTTGTATAACAGATTATATTTGGACGGATCCTCGGAATACTTACTGTCCAATCTCTAAATCAACATTTTCATCAGCAAAGATTAAGCATACAGACTTTGAAACAATGGCTAATGACTTCATCGCCAGGTGGAGAAGCTTAAGACTTCAATGCCATGAAAGATTAAGTGAACAAGCTTGCGTTCAGATGTGCACCAAAAACTTAATACCGGAATTAGCGGTACATGTTGGAAGTGTCGAACCTCGTTCATTTAATGAGTTGGTGTCTAAAGCGTGCAATGTTGAAAAACAACTAGCACGAAGATTCAACTGGCCTCAAGATAGTAAGGCTAACAAAAACGACGACGATGAACTACAAAAAGAAGAAGAGTTTATGGTGACTTTCGCCAAACATGATCGAGAGTCTGGTAATGGAAATGGTTCTAAAGTTCAAAGAAAAGAGAAAGCCAAGGAGCCAGCCAATAGACTTGCCCTTCATGAAAGAAGACAAAAAAAATATCCTTTTGATGATGATGATGTACAAGGGATATTCGATGAGTTGATGAGTGCTAGACTTCTAACACTCCCAGAGCTAAAAAGGCCAAAAGAGGCTGGCAAAAAGAGTGATCCAAAATACTGCTCGTATCATCAACTGGTTAGTCCTTCAATAAAGGATTGCTACGTCTTCAAAGACATCATAGAGGAGATGATTAACAAAGGAGAAATTGAAATCGAGGGGGCAAAACCCACCACTCTAGCGGCTTCATCAAATACCATTTCAATGGTAGCCATTGCAGAGTGCACTCTCTCACTCCAAGTGTCTTCTCTAGCAGAAAAAACATCTTCTATGGCTATTGAAACGTGGGGCATCCCTACAGTTTCATTGCCTCCTAAAGAATTGGTGAAAGATTAGTCTTTGAAAGATAAAGAAATTGCTCAATGTT
Source organism: Persicaria maculosa (assembly GCA_963922045.1). Taxonomy (NCBI): domain Eukaryota; kingdom Viridiplantae; phylum Streptophyta; class Magnoliopsida; order Caryophyllales; family Polygonaceae; genus Persicaria; species Persicaria maculosa. Next base: position 54,837,959 of record OY998254.1, read on the forward strand.
GTATGGTCTCATGGATCAATGACATGGGCGAAGAAGAAGCGAGAGTTGATAAGATTGCTCTTTGCTCCAAGAAGCAAATTCTCTCCTTAAAATCAAGAGAGAAGTCAAAGGGAAAAAAATCAAGCTTCGGTAAAGCTTAAAAAACGCACAAGAAGCACAATGTTCCAGTGCAAAACCTAAAACACTCTTTCGAGGTTAAAGCTCCACAAAAACTTGTCGACGAGGCTTGTGTCACAAATTTTCAAATCTCATACGAAGAGGGCGTTCTAACTGCAAGTGTAATGGAGCCGAGAGTGTCTCCATTTGAAAGGCTCGAGACAGCTGCAAGTGGAACTCCTAAATCTTCGGTGTTTAAAAGGTTTGATCTAGCCTCTACATGTGAAGCACCGAAATCTTCAGTATTCGAAAGACTCGAACTAGCCTCAACAAATGAAGCATCCAAATTTTCAGTGTTTCAAAGGCTTGATATAGCCTCGACAAGTGGAGAGTCTAAAGCTTCAATATTCGAAAGGCTCAGAAAATTTGATGAACCTAAAAGCAAGAAGGTCCAAATGAAAAGGATTAAAAGCAAGAGCTCTAGAAGAGGCAGTCAAAAGTTCTCATCCATAAGCTCAACCAAATCATGAACACCCAAAGTCAAGTAAGGGTGTCAAAATGTTCAAGTAGTCTCCAAGGCGGAAAAAAAAATTATATCGCCTAGAACTACGTAAAGACTTGATCCCCAACAAGGGGTACGTAGGAAATTTGGCATCAAAAAAAATCGTTGTCAAATTCAATCGCACAAAAAAAAAAGTTTTCGGGTTCGCAAATGATAGTCAGGTTATTTGGGAAACCCTTCCTAGAAGGTGGGCTCGAGTGATCTGAATGATGCGGTAAAAAAAAAGGAAAAAGAAAAATCCCAGTTTGCAAATGATAGTCGAGTTATTTGGGAAACCATTCCTAGAAGGTGTGCTCAAATAATTCGAGTGATGCATATCAAAAAGAAAAAAGAAAAAAAAGGACTTGAAATTAGTCCGAAATTGAAATGACCCGAAAGCATTTATGAAAAATGGGTTCACAAAGAACTAAGCTGTTTGATCCCTCATAAAGAGGGTACGTAGGCAGTCTAGCTAGTCAAAGTGCTAGGTGCAGCCACAAAAACAAACAAAACATCTTCTTTTCTGAAGAAATAAGAAAAAGAAAATCAAATCCTCTCCTTTTGTGGTCATATGAGCGTTACCCTGACTACAAGGAGAATAAATCAAATATAGTCCGAAGACTTGCAATTTTTTCCTATATTGAAAATGAGGCAAAAGAAAAGAGAGAAGAAGAAAGAAATTGTCTTTCAAAGATATTCTCACAAAGAGAAACAAGCAAAAGGCTCCTACCTAAATTTTCCGACTTTGATCATTACGGCCAAATGTGGTGATCAATTCAAGTCATATATATCAAAATTTCATTTCAAGGAACCATAAACCAAAAAATGTCTCAAAAGTTGACTAATCAAATGATCAATGTTTTTTTTTTCTCAAAACCAAAAAGGCCTAAGCCTCTTAAAACCCTTTAAACCCTCCCAAACAAAAATTGGCCTACATTATCTGTATATGTACGGTCATTTAAAGACCCCAAAACTCAAAACTGAAACCGAAATAAAGAAGCCACCAAATGCCTTGGCTTTAAATGGTATGTGTATCAAATTTCAAAGTCATCTCATATGGGATTTTGATCACAAAGCTTCAACCACAAAGGTTATCAAGATCCAAATAGATGATATCAAGACGCCTAAAACCAAATTTAGTCTAAGACCGGAGATCAAACTTAAATCGGTCAAAAAACAAAAGTTCAAGCCTATGACACCAAGTCGTCAAAATTAAATTCTTTTCCCCCACAAGAAAGCCGTCAAATCCTAATTCAAGCTTAAAGTCAAAAATCTTAGACCATGAGCCAAAAAAACCAAATCGGCCAAAAGTCAAACCGAAATTGACTCATAGCCAAAAATCCAGTCAGATTGAAAACTCAAAAGCCAAACTGATTGAAAAGCCACAAAAGCAAAAAATCTGATTTCGAGAAGGAAAATATTTCCGACTTTCACGTACCCATGCCAGATTATCTCTCATTGGTCATAAGCAAGTTCTAAGTAGAATTGTTTTTCATATATGATCAATTTTTATCAGAACGGTAAATACTAGACCTGTCAATCGGATCATTTGGGTCGGGTTTGGATCGGATCACTTCGGGTTTCGAGTAAAACGGGTTCCGAGTAAAACGGGTCTCGGGTATATCCGGGTTGAAGCGAAACCGGGTTTGACCGGGTTTCGGGTCATTTCGGGTCGATTTCGGGTCCATCAATTTTAACTTTTTGCAATCAAAATTTGTGATAATCGCTATAAAATAAAAAATGTTAAAATAGAATATTGACTAAAAAAGCACCACATAGAATCCTTGCCACATTTAACAACTTTTTAAAGAAAGAAAGTGACAAGAGATGAAGATTAGCGTGATGCACCAAACAACAATTTGATTTCATCTACAAAGTGGATTCATAGTGTAGCCTTATTCAGAAAAAAAAAACTTTAAATATACAATTCCATGGAAGGTTTGTTTGAGGCTTCAGTTCCTTTACTACAAATCTTGTGGCAACGTCCTACTCACCAAAAGCACACATCATCTAGTTACTCATTTCACACACAACATTTTCACATAATTGGATACAACCACTCAGTTAAAGTGTTAGCCAAACGTCACCCAAGTCAAATATTTGAACAAATATTTTTGCAGAGGGAAATGATACAACACATTATTCTTTAAATTTCACAGTTGATGGTAAGAAACACTCAATTAAATGTCACAACTTGTCATCATTGATAATTGATTATGGTTAAGACTTGAATGTATGTCATTTATCCCACTACTAGAATACTGCAATTAGACATCATGTGATTTAAGTCTGTCAAAAAAACAACTGATGTTAAAGTAATCTACTACATCAAATAATAAATTTGTGATGTTAAAATAATTTAAGACAACAGTTAAATTTTTTGACAGATGTTAAATGGTTAATTTAAAAAAAATTGAAACGCCCGCCCAATGAAATTTTACAAGTGTTTGAATGCCCGCCCATACTTAGAAATTTTTTCTATACACCCACCCATACTTTAGTGAAATTAGGAGAACAAATCTCTCATTTCTCCCAACTCTCTCCTGTCTCACCATCGTCCTTTCTCGCCTCTCCACCTCCACCCGTTCTCTCCTTCTCCCTCTCTCGCCGGCGGCCATCCACCACCAAACCGGAGATCTCTTCACATCTCCCACTCTGGCCAGTGGCCACCCTTCACCGAACCATCCATCCTCATCCTTAATTTCTCGCCCTCGCCTCTTGTCGAGCTCCCTCCCTCCGTCCCTATTCTCTGCCTCTCTCTCAGATCCGTCGAATCTCGACGCCAAATCGAAGACAGAGGCCGGTACTTCTCCTCTCGGCTCCAACACTGCCCAGGCGCCACCTTCAGCAGCACTCTCCCTCTCCTCCTCCACCCGAGGTCGGCGGCCAAACCCCGTAGAGACGAGTATTCAATCTAGTCCATACACACCACCAAGAGACAACGATGGTTAGTTCTCTGTTGTAAGGAGGAAATCGAGAATGCAAATAAAATACGAATAATGCAAAGCAAACCAGATTCCGTCCCTTGCAAATGATTACAAGACTTCCTCCCGATGTAGCAGCGGGAAGTCAGGATCGATCCACGAGGAAGCGTGTCAGCGGATCCTAGGCAGCAGAGAAATCTCACGGAAGTCGACCACATATGTCCTCGATCTCGACTGGGTTAGTCGACAGAAGATCGGACAAGTCGAACAGCGTAGCGGAAACAGGCACTGGGGCTCGTCGATCTCGACTAGAGGCTACTGATCTCGAGTAGGCTTCGTCGACGTCGAGTTGGGTTTTGTCGAGTACCTGCACACATAAGCTACAACGATGCTAGATCGAAGATCAGTAACTCGAGGTCGACCAGGCTTAGTCGAGATCGAGTAGGGGCAAAAAACTTAAAACGAAAACGAAAGAAAATAAAGACAAGGGCTTTGGGACTTCGAACTAAACTTAATGTAAAAGACTTCCAAGATTGGGGTTTGCAACAACGATAACCAAGCATGCATAAAGCAGAGATAAACAGATAATCATGTGAATCGCATCAAAGGACAAGCTTTCGCCTTTTCCAACAATTAGACAACTCTTTCAAGAAACCCTAATTGTCTCTACCAATTTTATGTTTACAATCCAAGTTGTTAGCATGGATCTCCATTAGATGGGTAATAAACACATAAACAAGTAGTAGATGCTCAAAACATGATAAAAGTCGAATCTTTACCTCAAACACGCAGGGCTATCGTCGGGCTCGCCCCAACCCTAGAAGTGGGTGCACTACTCGCGCTTCATCGCAACCTCAGACATTGTCGATTGAAAGAAAACTAATTCCATTATAATAAACCAAAGTTTACAACCGCTTGAAGCCAATTCCGCTCTCGCTTCACAACTCCAATCGGCCGCTCACTCTCTCTCTCTACTTCTCCTACTTACTTCTCTCTGAAATTGAATGATTAAAACTCAGCCCCATGGGCTTTATTTACAGGCTCGGACATGGCTCCTGGCGCTCATCGATCTCGAGGACCCCTTGTCGACATCGAGTAGAGAGGCTCGTCGACTAGGTTTGGCTTGGCTGGTCGGACAAGTCTTCTCGATGTGCTTCGGTCCTGGCTCCACGTCTTTGTCGACCTCGAGTACACGTACTCGATCTCGAGTAGGGTGTGGAGTCGGGTTCTTCGTCCTCAGTTTCTCGACATAGGCTCCTCGATGCTGGCAGGTGCCTAGGCATGTCTTGTCGAGATCGACTAGGGTTAGTCGATGTCGAGTAGCTTTGTGCTTCGGTTCTCGCTTCTTGATTTTCTCCCGAAATGGTTCCATATTCTGAAATATTAAACAGAAACTTATGTAGATCTCCATTTCTGACAAATAAGCATAAACTACATAAATCCGACATATTCCCAACCCGAAATATGCAAAATGTAAAGAATATGGAACTAAAATATGCATTAAGACATGGCTACTTTGGAGACATCATTCTCCTCCATTGATTCTTCAGATCTAGGTTTAGGGTTCTTTGGCTCAAATCTAGGTTTTCAATTTTGGGAAAGAATTTTCGATTTAGAGTTTTAATGTTGGTAAAATCTGCTCTTGCACGGGTCGAACTGGTTAGGGTTTTCAATTTTCGAATTCGTTTCTCGCATTTGAGTTTGTAATCGCGTTTGATTTGGCTTCTGTCAAGGTTCAAACTTGGGTGTTGCTCAAGGTGGGTATTGCTGGGGAGCTTCTTCGAAGCGTCTTCACAAAAAGGCAACCCTTACTGAGATTTGTGAAAGCTATGTGAGTCACACTTTAACTGTTCTTGAGTTCCCTACGGAATCAAAAGATTTTTACATTCTGTTATGGTTTGAATATTTTCAATGATTTTTTATGTGAACTTCGCATGATTAATAAGATTTTTTTTTTCTCGGACCCATTCAGGTGAAGAGCAATATAGTGGATAAAACAAGATGGGGCTATGTAAGAGCAATAGAGTGGAGGATTCACTGTTTGTGACAAGCTTAGAGGCCATAGTTACACAACCACCTGAAGAAGAGATTCCAAAAGAAGGCAATGTCCAAAGCCAAGAACTGAAAAAAAAAATGAGTCTTGAAGAAGATGAAGTAGCAGAAACTTGCAGGAACTTGCAGCAGACGACATCCGATCAGAAGAGATGAACGAAGCCACATCAATTTTCATCTAATGAGTGTTCAGAAGTTTCATGGTTAGTTCAGGAAGTACTAGTTGACATAATGTGTTTCTATAGATCAATAATCATGCACATGATATAATTAGGCATCGTTATTCTACAAATCATATATTAATTTAATAATAGATTTACACTGCAATTCAAAACTTAACCGCAGGAATATGCATAGGTGTCTTGACCCTTGTTGAACTCTCTTCATGAGCATATTAACTAATATTTCAAAGCTTGACTACATAACCTAATATAAAAGAAATTCGATCAACATTTAGATTTTGGTTGTGTTGGCCACTTTTCTTTTTCAGTTGTGTTAATGATAGAAGAACACTTTGTATGATGTTTCTTGTTTGATTATGTTTCCCTTTCATCTCCTAGTTTGTTTAGTTTGCATAGATTGTCTTTTCTATGACAGATTGTTGTTGTTGTTTCTGTTCTTAATGAAAGATTGAAAGAATTATGTTTGCTCTCTTTCTCAGCTAGCGCACTCTTCTCTTATGCTTAATCTTTTGAGTATTGTTTTTATTGCATGGTTAATATTACTCTAAAGGCAAGCAGTTGAATATTACTCTAAAGGCAAGTCGTTGAATACTTTCTCCTTACTTGTGAATTGTAAAGTAGAATAACTAAGATCTAAATTAGAGCATTCGATTTAGTGCATTGGAATAAATTACCAGTTTCTGAAGACTTGTGATAATAATACACACTTGGAATTTTTTTCATATGAAAAAATATAGTAGTTCAAATAACACGAAAGGTTGAATTTGTCATCTGTAACTCTAAGGTTCAAAGTTTCTTCTCCTTCTACAAATACAATCAAATATAAAATTATATTTTTATTTATTCTTTATTGGTTGATTTTGTTTCTTTTTCGTGTCTTTGAAGGATATCTTGTCCAGTACTGATTTCCTTGTCTGCTAATGATTTTTGACATGATTATCTTACATGAGGCACAAAATGTCAAACACCTTAATTTGTAAATGTTTCCTCTGCATTTTCTTTTGTGTGAATATCATGTATGGATCTCCCTTGTATGAATGTCATTCTTGCTTCAGTGATACTTTTTTGCTTGCTAACTCTTGCTTTTGTTCCTCTTGCATCTGTCATACATTTTACATTATGTTTTGCTGTCAAACTCCCCTGTATTACTCTTTTCCTGGTTGCACTTTCAGCACCACTCTCGCATTTACATGTCATACTTGCTACATTATGTTTCACTTCACTGATATGCTCTATACTTCATTCCTGTTGCTCAATCTCGTTTCCCTCATCTGTTATATTTACTTGTTGCACATACTCCTTAATTTTTCTCTTTATTTCTCTATCTTTCTTGTTGTTATAACTCACGCGCTTCTATTCATGCTCCACATGTACTTGATGCTATGCGAGATGCTATGTATAAGCTTGGCATGGTATGGTTTCTCCTTTTATCTTGGAATGGTCTTTGGTTTGATCGATAAATGTGTTTGTATCCTTCTCTAATAGCCTAGAAACACTCTTATATATTCTGAATCTGTGGATTTTATCTTTCAGAGCCAGCTCACCTTCTTCGAGTCAGCTTGCCACGCCGATTTCTCTGTCCCTTCCTCCGGCGAACTCTCTCCTCTCTTCAGATCCTCCAACGATCTCTCTGTCCCATACTCCAGCGACCTCCCTCCTCCATCCTTCAGATCTCCCCTGTTGCTCATCTGTTCCCATTCTTCCTGCTCTCTCACCCTTGCCCCTTTACATTCCTCTCCTCCGCCAATTGGGGATGGAGCTAGATATGTAGAACGAACGCCACTTGCAAGCCCATGCTCTCCGGACCACCTTCTCTGTTCCCTCTATCTCTCTGATATACGGGACTCTTCATTCTCTCTACACAATAGGTACGCTCTTCTTCTTCTTCTATTCTCTTCTCTGTGTGATCTTTCTTTGCTTGGAATCTAGGGTTCTAAAATTGTTCGATCTTTCTCTTTTCTGCGCGATCTTTCTCTACAATATCTTTCTTTGTTGGAATCTATGGGTATGTTCTTGATGGATTAATGAAAATCCCTTTGCTTTTGATGATTTCGATCCTTCTCTCTCTTGATGCGTATTTGAAAATTGAAAAGAGGGGAAATGAGATGTCTCTCTTGTGTGTGGATCGGTTTTAGTTACATAGAAAGTGTGCAATGTTTGCTTTGATTTGGAAGATTGGCCTAGTATGATTCTGGTTTACCTAATGTTAAAGACTGGAATTTTCTGAAATGAAGATAGAAATTGGACAGTAAATCTTAGGTTACTAGTTTTGGATGAGATTAGTGACTCGAATAGGCTAGAATTTTATGATCCGTGAATAGTAATTTGACAAATACTTGGCTTTTACTACTGATTTTTACATCCCCTCGACTCATCAAGTGAGATGAATATGTTCTATTTGTGCACTCAGGAGCTTGGATGGGTTTCACATGAAATGGGGTTGCGACTAACAAAAGGGTTATCATATCAGTCATGATTTAGCTTTGCAACTGCATTTGAAGTATACAGATTGTTTCCTTTAGTATTTGGTGTCCTTCATGATACGACAGAAATATGCATACTGATCTTTTGGCTTGTTTCTTTAAATAAGTTGAGCTGAGAGCTTCTAGATGGTAAATTTTCCACTTTAGATTAAAACTTAATAAATGGTCCTCTATTGTAGGGGTCTTGGCAGTGGGTATGGTTTTGGTTTTTGGTATTATCTTCTGTTAAAAGTCATAAACATCTAATGTTGCCTTCTTGATGACCATTATTAATGTGATATAATATGCGCTTGAACAGTTAAGGAAATGGAATGAGCGATGGATGATCTTAGATCCCACCACTGGGAAAAGGGAATACAAGTAAGTTCTCTCTACACAATTGGTACGCTTTTCTTCTTCTTCTTCTCTTCTCTTTTCTGCTCGATCTTTCTTTGCTTGGAATCTAGGGTTCTTAGACTGTTCGATGTTTCTCTTTTCTGCTCAATCTTCCTCTACAATATCTTTCTTTTCTGCTCGATCTTTCTTCAGACACTGAGTGCTATGTACAAGAGATTTAAAGGCGTCAAAAGTCTGCCCATTTTGAACCCTCCTAAATGTGGCTCGAGTAAAGATTGTTAGGAAACTGTGTGAAGCATTTATCGTGTGAAATGCTATCACCACTTGGTGACATGGATGAGCTACCAGAGCCCCTTCATAGAGCGATGGCAGACGCTACCTAATCATTAAAGATAAGTGATAATTAGAAGGCTCCAGAAATAGAATTCCTGCAGAATGAGATAGTTAAGGCACTTAATCTGCATAATATTCGTGTATGCTTATGTAACTAGCTTCTGTTGTTCACTTTGTCGTGCCTTGTCCGCCATGTTTTCTAGGCAAGTTTGCATAGAATCAATTGACCTTGTTCTAATGAATCTTAACTGGAATTTAAGCTTGTGTTTTTCTGTTGGCATCTCAGAAGTTTCAAACTTTGCACATAAATCTTTATATCTATCTGTCTATCGATGTTCGATCTGATTTAGTGCTAGGAACTTTATTCAGCAACTGATCTCTGAATGTGGTATGATTGTTATGACTATTACTTGATTTGTCAGAGATGTTTAACGTTGTTGGAGAATCGTGTGAGTTTTTGTACGTAAATGTGGATATTGTAGCTAGTATAAATGTTCATTTGATGCTGACAAGTTCTAACTAGTTTGCCTGAACATTTTGGATCTTTATCTTAAGATTTTGATGCTTTAATGGGTTGTGTCCACCTTGTACTTCTCTGTATTCTACCAGGCAAACTTGAACAGCTTAATTTGAGCAAGATTCTGAGAACAATAGTGGCAACACAAGGTCTGAACGAGAGAAAAAAGTACCGAACGACAAAGAGGAAGATCGTTACATTTTGGCCTTGATATGCAACCGAAGAGTGACGAATTTGTATGCTTTTGTTTTTGCCTTTAGAGCAACCTTTGAAGTCGGGATTAGCTTGAACCTCGCAAATATATCGTTGTGCCCATTTTGTTTATGTTCAATTGGGATGGGTACTTTAAGCCCTATTTTATATCGAGCAAAGAATGTTGTGTATCAAACGAAAAATTATCAGATTATAAAGGAACAGTTTTGTGCCTTAATAGCTATGAAATCGAACCATTATATAAATCGGATGTTAGTATCATTATAGACATCGTCTGAATAATCTAAATGAATGTGTAACATATATTTTTACATCACAATGTTAATAAAAATTGATATATATTACTAACAACAACATCTTTATAAAAATCTAAAATGATGTCCATATCATATTAATACATCAGTTATGTACATATTTTATACGATAGAATATTTTAAAACAATAAAAAATTACAAATTATATATATGAAATTAATATACACAATATCAATATAATAAAAATGATGTCTATTTTGATTTAATATATTAATTATTTTAAAAATAGTGATGTAAATGTAAAATTTAGGCTTGATGTGGACATCTTCAAAAGCTTATATATGAAAAATAATGAGGTTTTAACAACAAGTGAACATGTCAAAAATAAATTTGAGGGGCTGATTTATATCTAATTGCGTTTTTCTAGTAGTGTCCGTAAACATGAATAGAAAGAAACCTTATCAGTAACAATCTCGGAGAGCAAAGCATTGGAATCGGTCAACAAAACGGCATCGACAAGGCAAGAGGCCATCCACCGACAGGCCTCGGGCACCGTGGTGCCCCCCCCCGGAATCGTCAAAGCCCCAGACAATCTCAGCCTCTCCACCGTCCAATCGCCACTCCTCGACCTTATTCACAGACAAAAGCACCAAACGAAATCACAATCACAATCAAATCAACTTCAAAAATGAAAAAATCCAAACAATTTGGTGGAGGAGGATTACCGAATCGAAGACGTAGGAACGAACAACAAATAAATTGAATGAAGCAACAAATCAGAATGAATACCGACCTGGCCGGACAGATTTGAATGACAGAACGCTAGGGTTGAAGACTGTGAGTGCATAAATCTGCTCTCAATAATCGTTGATGGAGATCGATCTTGATGATGATCTCAACACGAACCCTAGCCTGCGAAACAAGAACAAACGAGGTCGGGGCGGGGCTTCTCTCCCCCGGAGGACCCTTCGACGCTCAAGTCAGTGTTGTTTTCATCCCCCCTCCCTATGGAGGCATATCTCACGTTTTATAATAGAAACTAGAGTTTGAGGGTTTTACCGTAGGAAAGACAAGAATGCCTTGGGGCCTTAGTGGGCTTGCTTAGTTTTTCTATCTCAATTTCCCCTCGGGCTTCTTTAGCGCTTATCAGCGGTTGACGGAGGGAAAGTCGTTGATTTACCTCGCCAAAAATAAATCCCAAACAAACAAACTAGTATAGTATGCAAGTAAGGGGTCGAACCCAAGAGAATCAAGTATTTATAAATATTGTGCATTTATCAATATAAAATATAAGATTTTTATGAATGAAAATAAAAGAAAATAATATTCACAAAAGCAAATAAAGAATAGAAGAAAAGCGTTTCCACCTACAAGATCTCGACTTTGGTTGGTTTTATTGATCATTGAATCATTTTCAAGTTCTTGTCTTTTCCTACGAATTCCTCCCGTCTTGGTTTAAATAGATTAAAAGTCCTACGAGTCCAATTAATCCCTTACACCTCAATGCAACCTTAACCCGGTCAAGATTTAACAAAGAGATAGAAAATAGTCCCAAGAACTTGAGCATATAAATAACACCAATTAAACACGGTAAATCAATATTTAAGATATATGTCAACTCCCTACATAATCATGCTTCAAACACGGAATCCCCAATCTTATGCATGCTACTACGGAAATAACGCAAATACGAAAGTATTAAATCCTAGCATGAAATCCATATTATCAAGGCCGCGAATCAAGATAACATCAATAACATAATCAATATCACACAAAGAAGTTGAAAGAATTAAAGAGGAAAAATAACTTAAATTAGAAACTCACAAACCACCAACCAAGTCTCAAAATGTAGTCAAAAACTATAAAATTAACCAAACATGGCTTACCTAAACTTTCTTCTCTTTAATGGTGATTGCTCTACTTGAATCCTTCCATAAGAAAACTAACCCTAAACATCCTATTTATAAGTCTAAAGGCTTGTATAAACAAGGTAAAAGATAGACAAATAAGATAGAAACTTCCTAAACAAACTACGTAGAAGATAGACTTTCCATGTATAGTTCAGCGTCAAATTTCGCTGCCAGTGAGAATTTCCGCTAGCAGCGAATGGCCTTAATCTAGCTACTGTTGGATTTTCGCTACCCCCTCGCTACCATACTCGCTGGCAGCGAATGTCCATGCCTTAGAATATTTTCAAGCTTCTCTGATTCCATCGTTTTTGCTTCCGCGAGTCCACCTTTCCGCTGCCGTGAGAGTGCCCATCCGCTACAGCGAGTCCGGTCGTCCGCTGAAGCGGCTCCATTCGATGGCAGCGAGTTTCCTTTCGTTGAAAGCGAGTCTTGCTGCTCTTGGACATGCTCCGGCTGACTCCACTCCCTGGCAGCGAGATTCCATTCGCTGGCAGCGAGTACTGCTCAGGCCACCTTCTCGCATGATGTTGCTGACTTGATCCGCTGCAGCGGAAAGCCATTTGCTGTCAGCGAAAATCCAACAAACACCATCACGTAGAACTTCAAAACAGCTCGATCGGACATCTAAGGCATCCGGAAAGTGCGTTACAAGTTCAGCTCGACGGGCGGACTTAGACCTCGATTTCGTTCTACGTTGCTCCTTAGGATGTTCCATTCTCTTCGGGACTTCTTCCTTAAGCTTTCCCAAGTCTCGCCTTAGCCTTACTTAGCTCCGTTCCTCGTGTTCTTTGCCTCGGATCTACGAATCTACATAAAACCATCGAAATAGCGTAGATTCCGAACTTTTTCACAAAACGGGCGCTAATCTAATTAACACTAAAACATGAATATATGACAATAAAATGCACCTAAACTAATCTATAATTCCTATTGGAATATGCCTTATCAAACTCCCCCACACTTAACCTATTGCTTGTTCTCAACCAATGCAAAAACAAGAGCAAAACCATCATACCACAAATAAGATCTTCAAGCACTAACCTTGTTAAAAGCAACATCAAAGGGTAGGAGCTATGAACATGAAAGTTAACATCCTAGCAAGTATATGAGCGATGCACAGTCAAAGGCACAGCAAGTCCAACCTCACCGGGATAATGTGTTTACTCTCACTCTCATGTGTTTAGGCTTAATAATGCAATCTCTCAACTCAATCCAAAATACAAAAAGCTACATAGAAATTGACACATATATCACATATTCTCCACCGTGGATGCACTCACTTATAAGAAACATCAAGATGTCTTTTATCAAGGTTGTAATGGGGCTTGGTAAGAAATTAAGGTAGGAAAATATTTAGGCTTGTGGTGCTAAAAATCCGAGAAAAAGGGATCCCTAAGACAACCGGAAGAACACTTAAACCCAAATACTTCCAAAACCAAAATAACTCAAACTTTCACTCTCAAAACACTCAAGAAAAGAACTTTCTCTCAACCATACATATTTTTTTCTAACTCTCACATTCATAATGAAAATAAAAGGCTCTTTATTCATAATTTTTCTTTCTTTTCTTTTTCTTTTTTTTTCTTTTTTTTTTCAATTTTTTTTCTAGAGCCAAAAATACAATAATGCACAATGTAAGGAATAACCAAAATTACACAATAATCCAAAACTTGTAACTCTGTTAACAATATTTTCCTTTCCACTCAACTAGATCAATCATTCACCAACTCTAATCCCAATTCCCGGATAGGGTAAGGCTTATCATTGGCTAAGGATAAATTTTGTGGAGCTTCAAAGAAAAGGCTAAGGCTCAAATTTGGCTTCAAGCAAAGGACACATATATAGGGTAGATATGGATAATAATATGGTTAAGAAAATCATGCCTCTATCATTTGAAACTTATAAGCAATAGATATATAAATTCGGCCTCAATTATAGATAACAATGTCAATCTCGAGAGGTAATTGCATAAGGATAGTATAATGTCACACAAGAAAGCAAAAATGGAATAAATATGATGAAAATCCCTATAAGGCCAAAAATTCTCACTAGAACAATATTTGTTGGATTTCAATAATGTCCAAGACTAAGAATCATACTTGCTCAATTGAACTAACAAGTCATGCTCCCATAAAAATCATCTCAAGTATGTGACAAGGCTAGGTAATTCAATCATATTATGGAACATATAGGTTAAAACTCATAAAGATAAATATAGAGAACAAACTAAGGCAAGATGGGTATTTGAATAACACATATATGCAATGCATGATCTTTTATGATTTTTTTTTATTTTTCTCAATTTTTTTTCATTTTCCAATGCAATAAATTAACGAAAAAAATAAATATGAATGCAAATCGGAAAAATAAATATGAATGGATGCATGAATCTATGAATGCAACCCTCCCCCACACTTAAACTCTTCATTGTCCTCAATGAAAATCAAAGACAACAAAACATAAAAAAAAATATGAGAGAAAAATGGGCAAAGAATAACTCACATTATGGAGAAAGTTTTGGTGGCGATGATGAAGAAGCTTGGAAGAAGAATGGCGAAGATTGACAACGAAAAAGGCTGACGAACCACGAGCACGAATGAATCTAGATGACGAAGAATGAATAAGATAGGCTGCGACGACAACGGATGAAGACTGGGCATGAGCTGCTGGATTCGCTGTCAGTGAGTTTTGGTTCGCCGTCAACGAATGAAATCTGCTCTTATGTCATCTGGGCTGCTGGACTCGCTAGTAGTGAATCATGATTCGCTGGCAGCGAATTGAGCCCAGAATCTCAATTCTTCGATCTTTTCTTTTTTCTTTTTTCCCTGCATGGGTATCTCAAAATATCCGAAAGCATCTATCTACCATACAGAATAATTAGGAAATTTCTAAGTTATTAAAGAACAAAACTAATTAAATAATTAGGAATTGAAATAACTAATTTAGGAAAACTTACCTCGGGTTGCCTCCCGAGAAGCGTCCTTGTTTATCGTCATAGACTCGACGGTTTATTTGTTCATGTGTTCAAGACTCACCCGGACATTGCCAACGCTCTCTTTAGCAAATCAAACTCCGGTGCACACCATCTAGGTAGACGATCACAACATATGAAGAAGCCGAAGTCAAATGATGTGATATTGAAGAAGGTCTCCAACTCTTCATATGCTCGAGCGTGACTTCCCACTGAGGGCATGTAGTACCACCAACATAGTTCCGTTGGTGGCTTGTCGAAGTAATGCTCCCAGGGATCTACATACTCACCAAAATCCACAAAAGTGTAAGAATATCATTACCTTGCTCGGGAGCCACATAAATCGGCTCAGAACTTGGTTCCTCAATAGATGCGTTGGGAATGATTTCTATAGGTGGAGTAGTTGCCAAAATACATGGTTCCTCACGTGTGCACTCATGAGACTCCATGTCAAGGGGCATCGGGCTCGCTTCTCCATATTCGATTGAACCATTGATGCCTACATCTTGGCTTCCCTTATGTATCTCACCCGCCATTGGTTGGAAAGGTAAGGGTATGGATGCCAACTTGTAGCCTTCTTCCACCTTCGCCATGTCACCCACGCAAAGGAAAAGATCCCACAATTCGGACCAATCCAAACCGTAAAAGCCTTCCTCTTTCAATGATTGAGCAAATTCTCGTATCTCGGGAAGCATGCCATCTTGAACACAAAGTACTCATTCCTTCAAATCATCTTGGATACCTCGTGAAGCACGGTCATCCACTAAATCTTTCACTCATGCGAGGCAATGGTGAAAGTGTTCTCCCTGGTATTGCCAAAGGCCCATAACTCCAACATTTTGAAATATTAGTAACTAGGGTGTCGTGAACCCCTAGATAGGTCCACAACGAGGTTAGATATATATACAAATATTAATAAATACACAAAACAAAGAAATAAACTTGATTCCCCGGCAACGGCGCCAATTTTGACGGAGGAAAAGTCGTTGATTTACCTCGCCAAAAATAAATCCCAAACAAACAAACTAGTATAGTATGCAAGTAAGGGGTTGAACCCAAGAGAATCAAGTATTTCTAAATTATTGTGCATTTATCAATATAAAATATAAGATTTTTATGAATGAAAATAAAAGAAAATAATATTGACAAAAACAAATAAAGGATAGAAGAAAAGAGTTTCCACCTACAAGATCTCGACTTTGGTTGGTTATATTTATCATCAAATCCTTTTCAAGTTACTGTCTTTTCCTACGAATTCCTCCCGTCTTGGTTTAAATAGATTAAAAGTCCTACGAGTCTAATTAATCTCTTACACCTCAATACAACCTTAACACGGCCAAGATTTAACAAAGAGAAAGCAAATAGTCTCAAGAACTTGAGCATATAAATAACACCAATTAAACCTGGTAAATAAATGTTTAAGATACATGTCAACTCCCTACATAATCATGCTTTAAAAACGGAATCCACAATCTTATGCGTGCTACTACGGAAATAACACAAATACGAAAATATTAAATCCTAGCATGAAATCAATATTATCAAGGCCCTGAATCAAGATAACATCAATAACATAATCAATAGCACACAAAGAAGTTGAAAGAATTAAAGAGGAAAAATAACTTAAATTAGAAACTCACAAACCACCAACCAAGTCTCGAAAGTGTAGTAAAAAACTACAAAATTAACCAAACATGGCTTATCTATACTTTATTCTCTTTAATGGTGATTGCTCTACTTGAATCCTTCTATAAGAAAACTAACCCTAAACCTCCTATTTATAAGCCTAAATTCTTGTATAAACAAGGTAAAAGATAGACAAATAAGATAGAAACTTCCTAAACAAACTAGATAGAAGATAGACTTTCCATGTATAGTTCAGCGTCAAATTCCGTTGGCAGCGAGAATTTCCGCTAGCAGCGAATGGCCTTAATCTAGCTACTGTTGGATTTTTGCTAACCCCTTGCTACCATACTCATTGACAGCGAATGTCCATGCCTTAGAATATTTTCAAGCTTCTTCGATTCCATCGTTTTCGCTTTCGCGAGTCCACCTTTCCGCTGCCGCGAGAGTGACCATCCGCTACAGTGAGTCCGGTCGTCCGCTGAAGCGACTCCATTCGCTGGTAGCGAGTCTTGCTGCTCCTGGACATGCTCCGGCTGACTCCACTCACTGGCAGCGAGATTCCATTCGCTGACAGCGAGTACTGCTCAGGCCACCTTCTCGCATGATGTTGCTGACTTGATCCGCTGATGTGGAAAGCCATTCGCTGTCAGAGAAAATCCAACAGAACACCATCCCATAGATCTTCGAAAGAGCTTTCCAACGCATGCTCATATGCGTCGATCGGACATCCAAGGCCTCCGGAAAGTGCGTTACAAGTTCAGCTCGACGGGCGGACAGCTTTCGCGACTCGCCCTCGTTTTCGCTCTTAGACCTCAATTTCGTTCTCCATTGCTCCTTAGGATGTTCCATTCTCTTTGGGACTTCTTCCTTAAGCTCTCCCAAGTCTCGCCTTAGCCTTACTTAGCTCCGTTCCTCGTATTCTTTGCCTCGGATCTACGAATCTACATAAAACCATCGAAATAGCGTAGATTCTGAACTTTTCCACAAAACGGGTTCTAATCTAATTAACACTAAAACATGAATATATGAAAATAAAATGCACCTAAACTAATCTATAATTCCTATTGGAATATGCCTTATCAGCGGTGAAGGAGGTCGATGATTTTCGACCCTTGGGAATCGTTATTATGCTCGAATTTTCCCCTTGATCACTTAGTTGGTGTTTGATCTCGTAGATGGGTACTTGGATAACAAGTTGCATAAACTCTCTTGATTGCCAGTGGTTGCATAGTATTGATCGTGATTGGTGCCGAGATTCTGGCCTGTAAATGGCGAATATTGACCTTAGTTGATTTCCACTGTTTGGCCTATAAATGGCGTCCATCTTGATGGCATGTGATCAGCTACTATTGGCCTTAATTGGCGAAAGCGATCGGCCCCTATCGATGACGGATTATAGTTGGCCTTTGACGGCTTCTACACATTTGGCCTGTGATTGACTTCCATTGGTTTTTATTGACGAACTCCTTATGGCCTATGATTGGCGACTATTGGCCTTAATTGGCGTCCTCCTCTATGGCCTTCGAATGGCTACTTTTGGCCGTAATTGGCGAAAGGAATCGGCCCCTAACAGTGACGGATTATATTGGCCTTTGACGGCTTCCACAATATGGCCTATGATTGGCTACTTTTGGTCTTTATTGACGATCACCTGAATGGCCTATGGGCGGCGAGAATTGGCCTTAAGTGGTGAACTGTTGGCCTTGAGTGGCTATTTTTTTGCCTTGAGTGGCTATGTTTTGGCCTTGATTGGCTATTTTTTGGCCTTGATTGGCTATCTATTTAGGTGGACCTACACTTGCAGAGTCGAGAGGTGCAAGGGGTATACCCTCGGCTTTGCTTGGCTGTAATTCATGGCACTACATTATTTGTCACTACCGATGACGACTTGTTATTCTGCTCCAAATCTGAAGACAAACACGGTTCGTTACATTGAATCTTGCTGCTGTGGGGTCATTTTTTACCAATGCTGATGTCATCCTCAAGCGAAAGAAGAAGGCTCCACCTTGGGAGTCGTTGAAGAAACGGCGTTAATTATTTTATTATTTATATTTCTTATTTTTTATATATATTCTATTTTTAGTAACTCCTATGTTAGTTAGAGTCTAATTATAGAATTGCTTATTTTTAGTATTTCTTAGTTAGATTAAATAAGATGGTTAGGATTTTAGATTAAGTTTTATCTTCTAGGTTTATTTATCTTTAGGATTAAAATTCTATCTTTATCAACCTAAATTCTATCTTGCACGGTAGAATTAGTTTTTAGGTTTTCTATTTAAACATTGTAGTTCTATTGAATTAAATCAGATTGAATATAGTTTGATCGAAAGGAGGTGGAGCATGATGATTCCGTTTGCGAGGATGAGGTACTTGATGACGTGTCTCAAGAGTTAGCGATTGTACCTCTTGGGCATGTTCATGAAGTTCCAGTTGCTGAGATTTGTGTGTTCATTGATCCTATTCTTATTGAAGATCAAGTCCGTTCAACGATCGTGCATGAAGGTGTTGTTTTTGGGGTTCATATACCTCGAATTCTCCTGGCACCTATTCCACCCATTTCTCCATCATCTTCTTTGAAGGTTGCTGCTCCTTCCACGCTGATCATCGTCGACTAGATTCGGGGACGAATCGAAGATAAGAGGGGGAGAATGAAGCGGGTCAAGATGGCCTTCTGTGGGTCAAACAACGATCTTGATCCAGGCGACGACTCGAGTACGAGTCGATTTCAAATGGAGGAGAATGATGTCATCCTCAAGCGAAAGAAGAAGGCTCCACCTTGGGAGTCGTTGAAGAAACGGCGTTAATTATTTTATTATTTATATTTCTTATTTTTTATATATATTCTATTTTTAGTAACTCCTATGTTAGTTGGAGTCTAATTATAGAATTGCTTATTTTTAGTATTTCTTAGTTAGATTAAATAGATGGTTAGGATTTTAGATTAAGTTTTATCTTCTAGGTTTATTTATCTCTAGGATTAAAATTCTATCTTTATAAATCTAAATTCTATCTTGCACGGTAGAATTGGTTTTTAGGTTTTCTATTTAAACATTGTAGTTCTATTGAATTAAATCAGATTGAATATAGAATTGAAGAACCCCTTTATGGATTAAAGGGTTCTTCGATTATCAATCCAAACAAAAACCTACTCGCAAATTAACACGTTCCGTTCCAATTGTTTCTTTAATATGCCGATCGAAATTGAGATTCACTTTCATTACATTTGATCGAAAGGAATTCCAATATATATGTTCAATAGCCAATTCATGTACACCGTTTTCAAGTGGAATTCGAAATCAGTGCAAGACTCGGCCGTCGCTTTTCAATTGCAATTCTAAGGTCAACGTGCCATTCAAGAATTTGATTAGTGCCATATGAATTCAATCCGGATGAATTAATTCAGCCTTCCTTCTCGGAAATACAAGGAGCTAAGCAAGATCGACGCATTAGTTTAGTAATTGGCCGGCCTAGCCAATTGCTATACATCAAATGCGTTGCTTTGCACCTTTGATGTATGTGGCTCTTGGTACCCCAGATTATCTCGGTTTCCTCAATGTTGCTGGCCTCGGTGGTTTGAACCGAATGAAGTCGATGCCCCTTTTTTGATGATCCCATGTAGATAATGAATCGTGTAAATGGCCAATTCCTTGATTTTTTATATCCACTCGAGAGCGCTACACTTCTAACAAGAGTTAGTAAAGTCCATGTCTTTGACTTCAACATTAATAAAGGAGGATACATGCCATATTTATGAAGTAAATAAAGGAAAAATCAAGCCATATATACCAAAAACCATATTTGTTAAGAGAAAGACAAGGTTTTGAGCACTTCCTGATTTTGAATCGTTCGGTTTTAATGTTCTGAATTCTTAGATCATTTACTGTAATTACTTAGAAAAGTCAGGCTAATTTCGCAATTTATGAGAGCTCTGGGCCAATTTTGTAGTTAACCCAAATTTGTCATCTTCCTCATTCGGAATTGCACAGAGCGGCGACGATAGATTTTCAAATGGCGTCCTCGGCCTTTTGTTCCTCATTCTACCGGACCACGATCGGCGGCGCAGGTCAGGCGCGGGCAGCGGGGACCTTGGGGTAGACAGGTCCGTAGTTGGGGAACCCCGGTTGGGAGCAGCACAGAGTCTTGACGGGGGCAAAGGCGTTGCTGCGAATGTGCGATGACCGTCTGAGGGGCAATGGGAATGGGACGATGATGCCACTACTGCCCGATTGCGAGTCGGCGACAAAGGCGATCGAGGTCGGGTAGGCGAAGATGCTTCTGGCTGCGCTTAAGACCAAGGAACTTTGATCGATCTAGTTTCGAAAGTAGATCAAAGATCAATAAATTCATATATGTATATATCAGATTTGTTAAGGAAACATATGAATAATGAAACCACACTCGTCAAGGAAATAAAGATCATATTTGTTAGATTTCTTCCCTTCCTGATGTCGTGAAGCCACTCTCTCGGATCGGCACTGACTGTGGAGCGGTAGCAGCTCGATGGCCCATGCACCGGCTTGCCCCTGGATGAGCAGATGCCGTGAAACCCTGGGACACCACTTGGTGTTTAGATCGGTAGGTCACCGGGCCGAATTCCTCGATTTAAACCGACGAAGATCGATGAAGAACCGCAATTGGACTTGACAAGAGGGTCTGCCAGCGTCAGTTGATTGTTGCGAACTCCAAGCCACCAGATCTGCGGCTGTTGCGGTCATGAACCAAGCCACCAGATCTGTGGCTGAGAACTTAGATCTCAAATCTGAGGACGGGATTGAGGGATCGAACGAATCCACGAGAAAAAAGGTGGGCGCTATCATTGGAGCCGGCATGGAGCTCTTGTTGAGGGACGACTCCACCGCTTCATGGAGGTTCAACGAAGATTGGTAGGGGATGGGCAACGCCAGCGATCCCGGACCCGATTCGACCGGCGATCCATTATTCCTCCGTCGACATCCAGCCTTCGACTTCGATTGCCCTAACAATCGATTTCACATTGTTTGATTGATTGGGAGTTTCGACCGCCGTGTTTTTTGATCGAGTCCCCACGGACGGCGCCAATTGTGAGTGAATAAATCTGCTCTCAATAATCGTTGATGGAGATCGATCTTGATGATAATCTCAACACGAACCCTAGCCTGCGAAATAAGAACAAACGAGGTCGGGGCGGGGCTTGTCTCCCCCGGAGGACCCTCTGACGCTCAAGTCAGTGTTGTTTTCATCCCCCCTCCCTATGGAGGCATATTTCACGTTTTATAACAGAAACTAGGGTTGGAGGGTTTTACTGTAGGA
The DNA here is from genome assembly GCA_963922045.1 of Persicaria maculosa. Lineage (NCBI taxonomy): Eukaryota > Viridiplantae > Streptophyta > Magnoliopsida > Caryophyllales > Polygonaceae > Persicaria > Persicaria maculosa. The sequence goes on from OY998254.1 coordinate 54,859,686, forward strand.
AAGAAAAGAATACCGTTGGGCCTTAATGGGCTTGCTTAGTTTTGCTCTCTCAAAGACGACGGCGGCGGCGACGTAGCACAAGGTTAGGGATGAAGACGGCGGCGGCGGCCCACAAGGATGACCACGAGGCTCCACAGTTCGGGTTGAAGTTGAAGAAGGAAGAGCGCAATAGAACAACCGTGAACTGGAGATGGAAAAGGGTTACAAGAGAACGGAAAAAAAAAAATTCGGGTCAACCCGGACTGAACCCGGTTGATCCGGAAAATTACCGGATAATTTGGGTTCTGGTCCAAAAAAAATCCCGGGTCGAAAATACCGGGTCTCGACCCTGAATTTACCGGGCGTACGGGTCGGGTTTTTCGAGTCGGGTTGTGTTTTGACAGGTCTAGTAAATACAAGTTCTAATTTTCTTCGGACAATAAATCAAACAAAATGCTTCCTTAAGCAAGAATCGCTTGAAACATAAATAGTGCATAAATAACACATTGTTCAAACTTTGAACGTGTTCAACATTTCACATGCACAAAGTTCAGGGGCAACTGTTGAAGGGTAAAATTTCATGAATATATTTTTGAATTCGTGATTTTATGTCGTCACATTTATTATACATTAAAAAAAAGTGTGATTGATCCTCCTATATCTTAAAGCTGAGTTCTTTCCAGCCCTCTCACCCTATCCACGTGGAAGCCTATCTGATTTTTTTTTCTTTCCCTCTTTTACCCTTTTTTTCATCTTTCTTGTGAAAACTGCTCTCTCCCACTGTTTCCCGTTCTCTCTCTCCCACGATCTACTCTTGGAAAACCGCTTTGCCCTGCCTCGTTCTGAACGGTTTGCCCTCCTCCTTTTTTCTTTTCTCTACTTTCTTTTTCTTCCAATCTTTCTCCATAGCTTTTGTATATGGAAACCACTTAGCAAGCTCTACAAAATTGGTGACTACGGGCAACGCTCGAACCCTATGACTACTCTATCCGAATAGCTCGTCGGCGAGCTATTCGGATACGTACCAACACTTTGAGCTCAGTTGATCCCCTTTCTCTCGTCGATCCCCCATCGTTTCCCCTCTATCTCTCACCGACTCATTTCAGGCTTTCATGCCCCTAATCTGTTTTCCGATTTCTGATGCATATCTTCGATCAATTGTTCTTTCGCTGTCTCGCCTAGGGTTTATCTCTCTTGATCAAAAGATTGTCGGTTTCTTGGTTTATTCTGAATTTCAATTTTACACGTTGAGGCCTCATGGGAGGAATCGCCTCTTTTGTGTCGATCATACGTCTTCAATGGTTACAGAATTTGCGATTTCACCAACAATTGCGGCCGGATTCAGCCTCGGAGAGATGGACCAGGAAAGAAACATCCAGATCGATAAATTTCTCCTGTTATGATTCTCGATCTTGCACGTATGTTTTATTTTGAACCCCATGGGATCTGCAAATTTAATTGCAGGGTCTCGTACTCTCGTGTGCGTAACTTTTCCGTGAATTTGGCCAGAACGAGTTCGATGCGTGCACAAGAACGGGTAAAATGCCGAAAAGCCGTTGCTGCCCCTCTGAAAGAAGTCACATATAGCATGGATCGCCTGGAAAGGCCTCAGCCACAAGTTCACAACTCCTTAACAACGCACACAGTACCGAGTTAGTAGTAATTAATGACATATAATAATATAGCTTTTCCTATTATACTAATGTGACAAAACCCTAACTTAATTTGAGTTTGTGATCGCAGCAGATACGGAATGAGTTCCTTTCCTTACCTAGAGTATATTCTAGGGGGAATTAGAGGTGTGTACTTATGGCTTCTTTTAGTTATTGTTGTTCTGTTGTGCAATGCAAATTCATATATCCTGATCCTGATATCAAAACTCAATTTATGTCTGCCTAATAATGCACCTGCTCATCTTCTGTGACAATATGTTTCTTCGATTGGCCATGACACGTGGAATTTTGATGGCATTGATAATTTGATAGTAGTATGACATCTTATTCTTAAGTCAATTGACAAATTTGTTCAATCATAACAGATGATCGAATTGAATCTTGACATTTCTACTTTTCCTGAACAGGTCTTGCTCCAGCCCATGAGAATCCTTTATAGGCTTGTATATGTAACAACTCAACATAGTTTTCATTCATGATTCTATTCAAATGCAACTGTTTAGCTACTAGTGAAGGCCTACTCTTTTGGCACTGCTAAAATTCCAATGAAAGAGTTAAACTATCTGTTGTGAGATATTCGAGTTAAGCACTCCTGATTTCTGTCTTGTATTTTTCGTTTTCCACTCTTTAAACTTCTTTTGTGTCTGCAGAATTCTGACAACCAAAGGTTTGCTAATGGTGAAACCAAGAGCAAATTGGACAAATCGAAGGCCTGGAAAGTTCTTTAAGTCAGTTAGAAGTGTAAAGGGCCTTAACCTTCCTTTTCTGGCTAAGCAATTACCTTCCTATCATGTATTGATTTAATTTTAAAGTTGGTCTTTTATTGTGGGTATGTCTAACTTTTTTATCTATTTTTTATGTATGTTCCGTCAAGAGATTGTTTCTTAGCTTAGTCTCTTAGCTTCTGTCTTTATTGGTGGTTAGCTGGGCCTACCTACATCATTGCTATGCGTGTCTTGCAGTGCAGAGCGAAGCATATAGGGCGTTGTCTTTTATGCTCAATTGGATATGCAAAGTCAAGAAAGGATGGGAAAGAAGTTAAGAAAACAATTGGGCGTTGCAGTTAGGAGTATTCAATTGAGCATAAAAGACAACCTCCTAATGAAATTGGGATTTCAGAGGAAGTGCTCAATGACTATTTAGATTGGGATTTAAAAGTATGATTAATGTTAGTTGCTTCTTCCCTTGCAGCTTGATGAGAAGTGAGAATAGCAGGTTGGAGAGATTAAAGCTCTAGCATTCAGGCTGAGAAGGCTTGTTTTGAGGAGCACGAGAATAAGAAAGAAGATGAGGTAATACGTTAAAAATCATTTAGGATATATTTTAGCATCACCAATGCACTTGTGAAATACGTTAAAAATAATATAGGATATGTTTTAGAATCATTTCAGGATGAGAAGGCTCCTCATTATTGTACACCTTTTGAATTTGATAATGTTCAATAATGTCAAACACACTGAAAAATTTCAAGGATCTTTGACTTCTAACGGGATGTTGTGGACAAGGAGATTTCATTATTTGACAAAAGTGAGCCTAGTATTGGTTTTAGTCATTTGTTTTTGCGATTATATTGACTGCCGATCTTTGTGGAATGAGATTGAGCCTTGCATCAGTTTAAAGATTTTGATTTTCAAGTTTGAAATTACCAGAGGTCACTTTGTGATGACTTGAATAGTAGTTCACAAGGAGTGAAATTAATTCTGTTTTTAGTAAACTCTCTCGAATTTTTTGAGCCAGCTTAGTTGATAACATTATTTATTAATTTTTAGTGTTCTATCTTCTTACTGGTCCTTTTTTTCCTAATTGGCTTCCCTCCATCCTGTATATGTTTGGAGATGGATGGGTGAGTGTAGTCGAGGATTTTTGCCATATGCAATATAGTAGAGTCTTTTTACATGAATGTGTGGCCTCCATATGTTTCTTGAAAGCCAAGATGTTTAGAAACTAGATGTTTTTGAGTCAATTTATGCACGACCCCAGAGAGTCCCACGTTTTGGCAGCTACATAGTACTTCATTACTTCAAAGATAATCTAAGGAAAGGCATTTTGTTCAAGAGAGGCAACAAACTTACTCTTGAGCCTTGAAGCCTACACTGATTTTGACAATGTTGGGTCAGCTATAGTTAGAAGATCTACTTCTGACTATTGTGTATTACTCGGAGGAGATTGGGTTACATGGCAGAGCAAGAAACAAAATGCGTTGCTTAGATCTACATGTTTGCATAAAGTGAAGTCTCTTGAAGCTAAATGTGCAGTTTTGGAATTAAAGGCAAAATTTATAATATCCCTCTTTGTTCCTTTTGATATATTCTTTAGGGACAATTAATTTAAAGAACTCAACCTTTTATGGGGTGTGTATGCCACATCTTGATCATTAAAGTGGACTGAGTAGAAATATTGATGCATTAAATCACTATCTAGTGAGCTAGGCTGCAAGTAGATGATCACTAGAACCTTAACTATAGAAGAACTCAAATTACAGATGAACTTTATATTTTTCTTAAATTTTATGTCATTTTTTTTTCAACACTGGCATTTCATTTTCTCAATTATAATGACCGCAAGTCCTCAACATCATTTACAAACAAATGGTCCTGATGATGGGTTGATTCAAAAGCTATCTCATTGCTAGCTACGATTTTATCTCCTTGGAGCTATCTTGGAGATTTCATTTTATGAGATACTATGTAAAGACTGAAACTTTACTTATCTGTGAGGCACTAGGGTTTGAGTTCGCCTATTTTCCTTGGAGATGGAGTTATCTCTGGTGGATGTGGACAACCCATGTTGACTTGAAACTGAGATAATGATGCATGTTCTTCCATTAATGCTTGATTCTTCAAATATCCAGGATGCTGAATGGTTGATAAAGGAATCCCAGTGGAAGTATAGGGAAATAGATCTTCATCAGCAGCTGAACATGTATAAAGAGGTATTGTACCTGCCATTTCTCAGGCTTTCATCTTTGTTTTAATTCTTTCATGTACTTTCACCTATTTGCCCAGGAGATGGATTTGTCTCTAATGGATGTGGATAACCCATGTTTGAATTGAAATTAAGACACTGATCCAAGTTTGCCATAATTGATCAAAACTTCAAATATGATATTGATCAGTTCAGTTGAGAAAGGAAGCCGAGTGGCAGAAAAGGGGAGCAGATCTAAGGCATCTGTTGAACCAGCATAAAGAGGTACATGTCCTTTCTCGGGCTTTAATCTTAGGCACATATTTTGTATTTCTTTCATGTACTAATTTGTGATACATGAGGGTTTTAGTTCACTGCTTTTCTATTTGATGGAGTAATCTCTAATCGATGTAGATAACTCATGTTTGAATTGATTTTGGTATATATGATGATGCAAGTTCTTCCATAAATGATTAATTCTTCTATTTCCAGGATGCTGAAAGTCTGAGAAAGGAAGTTGAGTGGTAGAAAAGGGGAGCAGATCTACCTAAGTTGTTGAACCAGCATAAAGAGGTACCTGCCATAACTCAAGCTTTCATCTTTTTTAATTCTTTCACGCACTATATGTGATACACTAGGATTTCAATTTACATATTTTCCTAGGAGATGAGTCAATCGCTAGTGGAGGTTCTTGAAAAGATATTATATCACCGTGGGATCGGCCACCTGCATTTCAGCAGCATAGGCCATGTCTAATTTGAAATTGAGACACTGCTGCAAGTTCTTTCATATTACATCACCTTAGAGCAATATAAAGGTTGTACTTATGGTTCCTTTTTTTCAAAGCCGTTTTCGGTACAAGCTCATCCCGCTAAGGTGTTGGCCAAGAAGTGCACTAGGTGTAGCTCAACTTGGACAGCTCATGTTTATTTGATTGTTGATTCCTGAGGTTTTGATGTCTGTGTCTAAAGAGGCCTTGTGTGTGAGAAATAGACCATTGCAGTGTTTTGTTCTTTTTATCTTGATCAAGGACGCCTTCCTTTCTAAAAAAAATGGATTGCAGGACATCCTTCTAATGATTGAAGGTTTGATGATTTAGAACTTTATGTAGCTGTAGCTTGAATTCAATAAGTGATAAGGATTGTCGTTGGGATGATCTTTTCTTATTATAATCTTTTATTTCTTAAGATTATATTCGAAAGATTATAGTACAAGGAAGTTCATCCAAGTCAACTAAGGTTGGGGATATCATGACTAAAGAGGTACTTATGAAGCTTTGCTGGATTTTGATGCTTGATTGCTTCAACATATTTGACTTTTATAAGTGTCTTCATTTCATGAACTTTGTGGTATTTATTCCACAAAGTTGAATAAATTTACTAGAGGCCTTCCAATCAGATTATCCACACTAACTCAGTTGACTGATCTGTAAGCTTTTCTCATCTAACATCAAATTTCATAGGCTCTATATTTTGAGCCATTTTAGTGAAAAACTGAAAGTGTTGTTGATGATGCCTCTAGGTCATTGAGTAATAACAATTTAACCGGACCAATTCCCGACACCTTCCAGCAACTTGATGGCTTACTAAACTTCTAAGTACTAATTGCCAATGTTTTCTTTTTACTCTTGATGCTCTTAGTTTTTTCCTATCATCATTTATGTGCAATTACATGTTTGTAGGGATCTGAGTGAATGAGTGGTTCATTACCTCCATTAGTGGGAAACTTTTCCATTTCTATATTGTGAGTCCCCGAATGTGGTTGGGATGGCGTAGATTCCTACAAGGCGACGAATGTGGTTGGGGTGGCTACAAGTATGAGAAGCAAGGATGATCATACTATTGATATTAATGCAGTGGTTGCTTCTGTCGCTACCTCCGTTGAAAGGAACATTTCAACACTTCTCTCTCCTTGTGTGTAACAATTAATGGAATTTTGCTTCTATAAACTTCCAAACATGTCTTTTGTGTGCGAATGGGTTTGTGTGTAACAGATCAAGGAATTTTGCTTCTATAAACTTCCAAACTTCTCTCTCAATACATTTACAACCTGTTTTACTGCCAATGAAGATTTCTACAAGTATTGCTTATAACTTTTTTTTCTTTTTTTTTCTTTTTTTTATTGATATTTTTCATTTTCTTAATGTGTGCGATAAGTATGGATTGTTTTACATGTACAAGCAAATGTATTGAGATATGAGATCAGGATAAAAAAAACCAGTTGATAAAAAAAAAACAGGGTGTGACAACGACTGCCTTAGCCAACAATCTCTCGGCCAAGAGTCGAAAATACATGTTAATTTATGGTTAGTAAAGAACATAAATTGAAGGAAAATTAAAGAAAATCCAATCCAAAATGTTTTCTAGGTGAGTACTATATTTTATACATCATGTAAACCGAATTGATTAATATGATAACATCCGAAAAATAAGATATGTGTACTTAGATTAATTTTAAAAATCCCGTGCGTGGCGCACGGGCTCTAGACTAGTTTCTTCTCAAATTCAGAATTGGGTTTATGGGAATTTGGTGAGAGGCCGAATCCATGACAGACAAACAAGGCCCTAATACATATAGGGAAAACCTGAAAAACATTTACAACTAGTAACTTCCCTTCCACTTTTGATTACAGTTAAGAAAAAAATACAGAAAAAAGGGTGGTGAGTTTCAACTGCAGTACGTGGATGGGTGAGGGATAACTGCACAATTTCACCCTATATAAACCTTGCAAGCAGTTCCTTCAGGTGTTTTCTTCTTTCGCCTGGTTTTTTCCTGTTCTTGGAGAGACCTGCAAAACACACGCATACAAAAAAACCAAAAAAAAAAAACAGCAAGAACTCAAGGTAGTAGTTTTGGTCGATCCATATTCAATTCTCGGAATCCCGCCCTTGAAAACCTTATGAGCTTTTCTCGTGGCTTGAGTTCCGGAATCATCAGATCGCTAAAACTGGGTCGAAATGCTGTCACAATTCTGTCGTTTCATCATTCCATTCGATCCTAGTAACCACGCCCTTGAAAACCTCACGAGCTTTTCTCGCGGCGTGGGTTTCGGAATCACGAAATTGCATAAATTAAGTCGAAGTGCTGCCAAATTTTCACTGGAATCATCTTGGACTTGCCTGGGATTCATTATTGCCCCTTCTCTGTAAATACAAATCAATGACAGTAGAGGGGGTTGCCCAGTCCAAACCCAAAGCACAAGATGTCAAAGGTCAAAACTGGTGAACAAAATTCGATTTAAAAAGATTAGGCAATTGTTAAATTAATCGACTTGTTTCAAACACCAGCCGTAGGCATTTAAACAAGGGAATTGTTTGCAATGCCAATGGAACCGCTGTTAGACACACCGAATCGATGTAGGGGAAGCAAGCAAACTGGGAGCGATTAATTTTAATTATGCTCCACCGACCCAGAAACGCCTTGAATAGGAACTCTGTTGGTCCTTTTCAGATTTCCCTGAGCTCAGAATCGCCTTTGCCCCTTTTATTGATTGCCCGAAATAAAAAAAAATTCCCAAATTCCAAATTATAAAAAGAACTAGCCCTAGTTCTCTCAAACCCCAAATCATCTGAATTAGGAGGAAATTGCAGGGAAAAGTAGGAAGACAAACCTGTTTCTTCTTTTCTTTGAAAGGGATCTCGGGGTTTTCGGCCGACAACGAATGGATCCAGATCTGTATGCTTCGAAAGCCCTCATGTTATACAGTCGGCATACGAGTCTAGATCACTCTCCTAAAGAGCGCTTGATCTCCCGCTCCCGGAGTCACAGTGGCCCTGATGCTTTCACCGCCTCAATAGGTCTCCGCTCTGCAATTTCCCGAGCTCTGTCCCTTGCTGGACTATCGCCGCTTTCTGAGTCTAATTAGACCTAGTGGCATCTACTGGCAAAGGTTGAAGAGAGCAGGGAAATACGTAAGAGTTAAAGTGGAATTTGCCCAGATTTATTTCACAAATATATAATGAGGTGAAACATTTAGAAAAAAAAAAGAAAAAAAAAAGAAAAGGAGGGCATAATACATAAACAGAAGGGCTTTAGACAAGATGGAGAAAGGGATATTGTCAAGATAAGTTCACCTAAATTACCACATGTTCTTTTCATTTTTTTCAAACACGTTGCAAAAAGGCCCAAAACTCTCTTTTCCCGAATCGAAACCTAATCTGTCGAACGAATTATTTTGATCGAAAATAGCCTAAAATCGATGAAATTAATCAAAATATCAATTGATCGACATACGAATTGGTAAACCGCTCGCTTTACATGATTATCGAATGACGATTTTTGGTCTTCGTTCGAAAAAACCGTCAAAGGAAGGAGCTCGGCAGGTAGGAACGAGGTACATGAAAGTGCTCCGCAGGTTTAGACGAGGTGAATAAGTAACCTCGGCTCCTTTAAGTGAGGTTAATGAGGGAGCTTGGTGGATATAGGCGAGGTTATGAAATAGCCTCATTGACTTAAGTCGAGCTTCATAAATTTTCTCGGCTTCTGTTTTTGAGGGTTTGTGATTTAGAAATTTGTATTCACACGTATTGCATAAATTTATTAAATTATGTAGAGGTATATGTGATGAGTCTTGCTATAATGCAAACTCATATGGTTATAATTAAGAATGGGACATGCTAAATGGCTAAATTAGTTTAGAAAATGTTGTTTCTCCCACTTCTGATTGTAACCCTCAATGACTAAATTAATATCATAAATTTATCTAAAGAGCAAACTAGGTGCTTGAAAGGGGATGCATCAGGACAAATGAGCTTTGACGTGGCTACAAAAGACTGTAAATTTTCTTTTCTTGGTTTCACCACCCATTATAAATTAGTTGGTTCTCATCAGAAATAATTAGCAGAATCAACAAAAACAGCAACCAGGGCATATATGGATACAAGAAAGAAGTATACCTAACTTTATAGAGATACTTCTTATGTAGCTTGATAGCAGTTCAGCACATTATCATTATGAGCGAGGCTCAACACGAGAGTGTGAGTGTGTCATTCCATTGCTTGTACCTTAACCGAACGATTCTCATTCATGGATCTCTTGTGTATTTCAAAGGACCAGCTGAGACGACGGTTGATGTTGTATTGTTCATATTTTCTATTCTATTTCTATTCTATTCACTTTTGCTCAGATTCTCTAAGACACGATATGCAAGAAAACTCCTTAACTATGAAATTCTTTTTCTATTGCTAATACATTAGATTTCCATAGCATAACAACAGTCACTACCAATGGCTTGTTATTTAGATCAGTACAGGGAATGTAGCTCCAAGTAATTGCATTTTTCTTATTTACATATAAGGTATTCTGTGTAACTGCAACCTATATTCAAGAATGAGTTTAAAGCTACATTGAAAATAATTTACATACAATGGAATGAATTCTTCATCACTCCCAGTATGGAGATTCTCAACTTCTCCTTGAGTTATTCGCAGATCATTGTTTAATATTGTGATTTTGTTCTCCGTTCTTTTCTCTCTATTTTTGTAATTATGTTATTTTTAACTTCATTAATTAGTTGAACATGTCAAATCTAATTTTGAGGATATGTGGGAAGTGGCCACTTGAAACAATTATTAGAAAATAAAACATTAAAATATGCATTAATCTGTTTCATCTCTGCTTAAGAACAACTAATTTTCTCTTTAGATAAAATTATGATATTGATTTAGTCATTGAGAGTTACAATCAGAAGTGGGATAAACAACATTTTCTAAACTAATTTAGTAAATCTGTCTCATTCTTATAAGCATATTAGTTTGCATTATAACAAGACTCATCACACATACCTCTACATAATTCAATGAATTTATGCAATACGTGTGAAAACAAATTTCTAAATCACAAACCCTCAACAACATAAGCCGAGAAAATTTATGAAGCTCGACTTAAGTCAATGAGGCTATTTCATAACCTCGCCAATATCCACCGAGCTCCCTCATTAACCTCACTCAAAGAAGCCGAGGTTACTTATTCACCTCGTCTAAACCTGTCGAGCTCCTTCAAGTACCTCGTTCCTACCTGCCGAGCTCCTTCCTTTGACATTTTTTTCGAACGAAGATCAAAAATTGTCATTCGATAATCATGTAAGGCGAGCAACATACCAATTCGTATGTCGAGCGATTGATATTTTGATTAATTTCATCGATTTTAGGTTGTTTTTGATCAAAACAATTCGTTCGATAGATTTAGGTTTCACTCGGGAAAAGAGAGTTTTGAGCCTTTTTGCAACATGTTCGGAAAAAATGAGAGGGACATGTGGTAATTTAGGTGAACTTATCTTGTCAATAGTCATTCAGACATCTTGCCTCTAGCCTCACTCATACATAATATATGCCTTCGATTTTTTTTAAGGGAAAAGTTGTTTATTTACAAAATTGACCCGCTAAAAGCTAAGAATTATAATTGGCACAAATTAAGAATTCGAGTTTAATAATAATAAAAAACATAAAATTAAACTCGTCAAATATTCTTTGCCAATTAATTCGAGTGGGTCAATCTAAAAATCGACTCATAAACAAAAAATGGAGTCAAAATCTTAAATCGAGTTTTACCAAGTATAAACTCGGATAGATAAAGAACTACGGGTGATTTGATCCCGTCCAAACGGGTGTGTAGGTAGCTAGACCTAAAGTTGAAAGCTCGTCGGGTTCAATCGTCAAACCAAAAAGATTTAAATCGGCTCTTAAATAAAAACAGAGTCAAAATCTAAAACCAGAATTTCCCAAATTCAAATGGTTCTCAAAAAAACTACGGATGATTTGATCCCGTCCAAATGGGTACGTAGGTAGCTCGGCATAAAGCTCAAGCTCGTCGGGTGCAATCTTCAATCCAAAAAATCAAATCGGTTTTCCGTTTATAGCTACGTAAAGACTTGACGCCTCCTATCGGCTACGTAGGTAACCCGATATTATATTCTAAAAATATATCGAGTACAGTCGTCAACCTCTAAATTCTCTTTAAATGAATATGAGGTCAAAATCAAACAAATTCAAATGATCCACTCCGATTCGATACAAAGCTTCTACTCGTCGAGTTCAATCATCATCTTCAAATGATCTCACGATCAAACTCAAATACAAAATTCCCTTTGTTCCAAACTACGGTGATTTGATTTCCACCAAACAAGTGGATATGTAAGAAACTCGGTTTAAATCAAACCATCCCTGAGTCCAGCCACATCCAAACTTTCAATCAAAATTTCTCAAATTCACTTGTCGACTCTAAGTCATCCTAAGTATCAAATTTCCTTCAAATCTAAAGTATCTCCTCCGACTTGATATAAAGCCTCCGCTCGTCGAGTTCAGTCACGACCAAAACTTCAAAAATCCAAATATCAAATTCAAAGTTGTTATTTGTAAGAACTACGTAAAAAGTAGATACTCTTTTACGATATACATAGGAAATCCGGTGTCAAATTCTACATACATCAGATTCAGTCGCTCATCCCAAATTAAATCAAATTTGTTCTCTTATGAACTATGACTGATTTGATCTCGTTCAACCGAGTACTTAGGAAGCTCACATAAAGCTAAAAGTTCGTCGAGTTCAATCACCAAATCGAAATAAAAATGAAATCGGTTAAAAAGAAATCCACATCAAAATCAAAATCATTTTCTTTGCAAATGATAAGCGGATTACTTGATTTACCCTTCCGAGAAGGTGGGTTTGAATTTCATCCTCTGATGCATACAAGGAAACGAAACCAAATCCAAACAAAACAACCAAAACAAAATCAAAATCCAAAACCCTCTGAACTATGTAAGGCTTGATTCTCTTCCAAGAGATACGTAGGCAACCCGTTAAATTTCGGGTGCAACCCAAATCACCAAAAACATTCAAATCTTTGTATCGATACGACTTCGAATCAATAGGATAACCCAAAGGGGTCGAACTCAAATATTAAAAATCAAATAAAATGTGTTGTACGATTATTACGCATTTTTGTCCAACAAATACATTGTTTATTGTAATGTCTAAACTAAGTATTGGATCAAAAGGTATTCGATGTGGCTCAAAATCGACCCAGAGGGCAGGACTCTTCCGAAGAGTTTTAAACCGCGGTATGCGACAGTCAATTAAGGGTTGATCTTAAGGGTTGACCTTGTGTCCCCCAATAACTAGTTCAAACCATGTTTGTTACTTATACATTAATCTTCACTCTCTTACTCACATGATATGAATTTTAATCTTCACTCACTTACTCACATGATATGCATTTTACGTCTTTTATCTTTTTATCAACTACTAACGGTCTCCCTCTGCCTATAGTGGATAGCGACCTACAACCTCTTTCGTTGTGTAACACCTTGCATGAAAGTGTGTTAGTTTCATGAAATCTTAAGACCAAGTAATAACGGCCCCGACCTGACTCTACCAACACTTTACTTTACAATTTCAACTTTATGATTCACATTGCTTTTCGATGATTGATATGTTTTACTTTGATTGATTTGGATTCAATTGAATTTCACTCGTAACAGGCAATTCTCACATTGTTACTACTTATTTAAACATCCTAGGTGATCACAACGAACTAAACAGAATGAATACATAAAAGAAACATATCCCTTTCTTGAACAATTAGCATGAAAGAATAAAATAAATCTTGCTTTAATAAAAAGGTGGGTATCTATGTCATTATTTTATAGTGATGTCGAATAATAACATTACTCAATGATACTTGCCAAATTCAAACTAACAGATGAATAAATCACACAAAGCAGATGAATTGCAATTTGTTTTAATTATTTTGGCAAGCATTCCAACGGAAAGAAACAACTACACACACGAAAGACACAAGTGAGCAGAAAAGCTCAAAAGCTCACTTGCCTTGATTTGAAGTTGCAAGGGTTGACTTGAATGGTTGATCGGACTCTAATTGCTTCGTATGGGCGTAAGGGTAGCCTAGCTTTTGCAAATTAACGAAGTTGGAAGCAATTTATGCCCAAACAAAAGCACGAGTTAGAATATGGAATTTTCAAAACTGAAAAGGGCATGATTTGGAAAGAATATAAAGTAAGGGATGTTGCACATAATTAATTCTCTTCCTCCCTCCCGAATCCCGATAAAGATGCAACAGAGAGTTTCGGGCGAGGCCACGGCTCCACTTCGGCGATGGCTAGCGGCTTCGATAGGGCTCGGAATGACAAATGAACGGTGGCTACAGATTCGTGGTGGTGCAGTGTACCTCTCGGTGGTGGCTTGTGGCTCCAGCATCGACTACTGGTGGCAGACGAGGGCGGAAAAGGCGGCTCCGACGAATTGAGAATTCGAAATTAGGGTTTTCGGTTTCGGAACGTTTTTGTGGAAATTTTGTGTAGTTGATTGTTACGGGAGGCGTTTAGAACACAATGGTATAGTTAGAGAGCTCGGAGATGGAGAGAAGAGGTGGTGGTGTGCTTGGAAAATGAACCCAAAAGGGGTATATATAGGGGAAGGATTAGGGGACAGATTGAATTAAAATAAATCCGTAATTCAATTAAATAATCCCCTTCAACCTTTTCCCAATCCCCAATTCGGTGAGATTCGGCCTGACTTGGCCGGATTTGGGTGAGTTTCGAATTTGGGAAACAATTTGTTTGAGCTAGTTCCTATCCGAAAACTCAAAATTGGTAATAGAAATTTAAATTCTATACGATTTAAATAATAACATAAAATTTAATTTAAATACATTTTATTTTGCATAATAACACTTAAACGAAGTACAATTATAAATCACTCTTTATTTGAAGAAAATATGCACACTTGCCTTAAAATAATATGACTTAAAACAAATAACTTATTTATTAAATTTCCCTTAAATGAATAAGAATAAAAACGAAATATATAAAAACAGTTACGAACTTTATATACATTTAATTTCCCAAAATCATTATTGAGTTCTGATAACTCCCTCCCTTGATGAAAATCGGAATAAATGTTTCAAAGGCCTTGACAGGATGTTTGTGTCAAAGGTCTTGGAACATTAACAGTTGATGAAATCCAAAACATGTTTTATAAGTCCGAATATTATTTAATCTTATTATATACTTCCTTTATATTATATATATATGCTTGACTAATCTTTCAGGAAGTTTTTCGAATTATTTCCTTCCTTACGACAAGTGTTGAGAAGGTTCAAATCGGAAAGATTATGGCTTCATTTGTTTCCAAGTTTAGAAGATCTTGAAGATAGCCATGATCAAGAATAGCCGTTGGAGAAGATTCTCGGCGCCGATTTGTCTCAATAAATAGAGAAGGAAGATGAAGACAGGATACATAAGTGCTACACGAGCTTTCACTCATTCAAGCAAAATCTGTCTTCCAAAGTGTACTCTCTGCTAGCGCTCAAGAGTATGTTGTTTATTTCAAAGCCTTTGCGAGTCACTGTGAGCTTATAGGATATATTCATTTATAGTGTTACTCGAGAGTTTGTAACTCTGGAAGTTGCACTAGGCTATTGATTTGTGAGAGTAAGAGGATTGTACTAGATAGCTGAAAGAGGTGGGGCTCTTCTAGATTGGTCTAGGACTCCAAGGGAACGTGAGTTGACTAGATTGCAATTGAATAGGAGAGAGGCTTCTCGGTGAGCTATTAGGATCCTAAGCTAAGCGAATCAATAAAGCCTTTTGAATCCTAGGGTTGTGGAAGAACCCTAGGCGGGGACGTAGGCCAAGTTCGTGCTGAACCTCGTAAACAATTACTCGTGTCCTTTATCTATTGCTTTACCTTATTTCCGAACTTAGTTCGATTGTCTAACTTTGTGATTCAGGTTTAATCTCAAAGGTTTTTATACAAGCTCCAAAAGTCTTGAGACTTTCTGCGAAAAACGGGCATACTATATTCAACCCCCCCTTCTAGAGTATTTCTATATTACATTGTTTTATATTATCGAACCTTCAAGTTCAAAATAAAAGAACTTTTTATATAAATATATATTTTCTTAAAACGAAATCCCAAAAATACTTTGGGGTATTTTATTCCTCCCCACTTAAAATAAGTTTCGTCCCGAAACTTAAAGAAAACAAAGAACGAAGCTGGAATAAGGATGAGAGGGTATTTGAAGAAGTTTTCAAAAACGGAAAGAGATACCTAACTTAGTTCTGATTACTCTTTGAACGACGTGAAAAACTTAAACAAAACAATGAGTTGCATTCAGGATCAACTCGGTTCCTTCCGAACTCCTCAATGGTAAGATTTTCAATTTTTTTTTGACTTTGAATTAGGTTAGCATGATTTGATCACGGTTAGACCACTTCTGTCTTGCATCAACCGAGACTATCTATTCTACATTTGGCTTTCCTCTCCGACCCATTTGGTTCCCTTCTCTAGGTTACCACATGGCCCTGGTGGCATCGATGGCAGCCATTGTGGCAAGCTAGTGTGCGCCGCTCGTGTACAAGGAGTGGTAGATTCCATCTCATGGTTCTTCGCGTCATCTGGTCCTTCGGCAAGCTTTCCTCTTTGTCCTCGAGCCCCGATGTTATGTAGATAACAAGTGTTGTATAAGTATCTTTCTTAATTTATCCTTCGTTTACTCAAATTTCTCATTGAGAGTTCGTTTGATAGATAATAAAGCTATATGTTAGATATACTCTATGTCGTGACTCGGAATACCCACATCTATTAATTACGGTTTAGTCTTTTGATCTTCTCACACACTCTGCAGTTGCTTAATTTAGTTCGTTGTTGCCCACAAACCCCCCACACACACTTTCTTAAAATGTTGGGGCACCTCCCCACTTAAGACATGCCACACAGATATTGTGAAAATCACGACTTAGAAATTGAAATAATATCCCCAACACAGACAACAATACCAAGACACTGAGTTCAAAACATTCGACACTTGCTAACTTATTGAAGGAATAGCTTAAAAGGAAATTTATACACTGGATCGACTAGAACTTGGTAAAGACTCCTTCCGGTGCACCACCCTCGTTAATAGCGTCTAAGGTGTACAACTTGGGTCCCTGGTTTATGCCATGCATTGGAGCCTTGCCTTTGTTAGTGGTTAGTTGCGACCCAGCCGTGGTCTAACTTCTCTGCTGAAATCGTGGTGGTACTGTAGAATGTCTTGGTCCATGCGTCTCATTATGGGGACCAGCAGCTGATGCCCTATAAGAGCGAGATGGATTCCCATTGGTAGTTCGGCAGAACCTGATCATATGCCCAGTTCTGTGGCAACCGCAACACATTCGAGGTGGTTTAGTACAAACAAGATGGGTGTGTCCTAGCCTTCCGCAATTATGACAGACGATGGACTGCCCATCTCTAGTGGCGGTCATGCTTCTCAGCTGGTTACTAGCCCCCATTTCTCGTATAGGGGTAGGTGTCGCTGCCCTCTTTACCCGAACATTCATCTGTGTACCCTTCTTCCTTTTCAAGAGCTTGCGGTTCCTTTTTCCTTCCTCTAGAGTTGACTCCACATGATACGCGGCGTTGATGTAGCCATCCAGACTCTCATATTCACAGCGCAACATATGTATCTTCAGTTCATAATACACATATTCATGGAAGTACAAAATCTTGTCCGCCTCAGAGCGTACCAAATCCCAGGATACGAGAGCAATTCATAAAACCTAGTAACCAACTGCGCCATTTTTATACCCCGAGTCATGGGATACAAAAATTCCCGTCTTTTCTCCAATCTGAGTGAGGGAGCAAAATAGTAGTTGGTGACACAATCCTTGAAGATTTCCCATGTTGGAGTAGCTTCCCAAGCATGTCTTGCAGCTTCCCACCATTGTCCTGCCTCTCCTTTTAGATAGAGTGCGGTTATGTGCACCTTATCCGCAACGGTACAACTAACTCCCTTGAATATCTTTTCCATATGGGTTAACCACTGCACCACCCGCTACGGCTCCCCGGTACCATCGAATACATCCGGCTTGCTAGAATTTACTACCTTCAGCGCATGAGTGTAGGTGTCACCATACACCTCCACTTCCTCCTCTTTCCTTGATGGGTGAGCGTTCATTGAGGTTGTGGCCTGAGTCTAAGGAATATTTGCAGCTATTACACGAGTAACAACATCCTTTATTATCTGGTCTAACTGTATGATCTCCTCATCTAGGTTGTCTGCAAGAACCTGTGATGGTTCTCTTTGACTTGGTGCTTGCCTATTTGCACTATCCTTGCCTAGGGATGATGCTTGTCGTTGCCCGTTTGGCTATGAGGGTGCACTTTCCCCTTGGTGCACAATGAGTTCATCTTCCTCTTCCCTAATGTTGTTGGACATGAGAGACTTGCCTTTATTAATCTTTTGGTGATCTTTGTTTGTCACGAGAGTGGATGCGGCTTGACGTTGAGCTCCACGAGTCCTCATAATGTATATACTCAGAGGCCAATTAAGCTAAGATTCAAGGAATAAGGAAGTGAACTAAAACCAGAAAAGAAAGACATGAGTGTCATGAAAAGCAAAAGGTTAGCAATAAGCACACGAGAGTCAGATTAAACATCGGAATCAAACCATTTTTAGTAAATATCTTCATCAAAATCGTTCTTTAAAGTTTGGTAACAGAAAAGTTTCAAATCCACCTAAGAAGTTTGAAAGGGAGTTTATAAACCTATGAAGTAGGAGGATTTTGTTTTTTAATAACAAAATTTTTTAATTCCGCATAATAAGTTGAAAAATGGAATAAATGGAGTTTATAAAACCTAAGGCGAAATTTTTTTTCTTGGTCACATCTCAAAACATTGAAACTTATATTGAAGTTTATCTGGATATAAAAATAATTTTGAAGGGATGAAAACAAACTCTGACAAAAAATAATCATTTGAGAAAATTATTTTGACATGAAACCCATTCTAGAAAAACAGTTCTAACATGAAAACCATTGTAGAAAAATCTTCAGCTCTGATACCACCTTATGTAATACCCCTATTATAACCCAATGCAATGTCATAGCACTAGTGGTTACTCGGACATTAATTTCTTCATAACTACCTTAGTCTTATAGGGACATGCAACCATGCTCAAATAAGATGATAATATTAAATACATAAATGAAATACAATTAAATCGCGGAAGACTTTAAATGAAATAAATAATTAAGTATACAACAACATCGTTACAATTTTTCGATAGCAAATACAAGATAATATTTATATTCTAATGATGAAAAAGACTCTTTAATAAATAAAAAACGATAAAATACTAAAAATATTTGAAGACGATTCCGTTGGAGGGCAAAATTTGGTGATTTCATAAATAACTTCACCACATTAATTATATATTAAAATGTTGTCACTTTTGTGCATTCAAACATAAAATTGCACAATGTAAAGTTGGGCTTTTTAAATAAAAATGTAATTTTAATACAGTACATACTAGAAAAGGTGAGGCTTTTATATGGACTCAACCTAAACAAGCCCAGCCCAAACGAAATGGGTATTTATTACTGGGTAAAAAAAAAAAAGAAGCAAAGCTGCAAAAGTTCAGCAACTGCTCGACTGGCAGTAACTCATACGGTTAATAAAAAAACTGTGCAGGAGAAAGAGTGGGGGATTGGGTACCGTAATTGCCACCGAGATCCCTATATAAAAAAAAAAACAAAGCAGGACTGCAGGGAGATTTTCTCTGCTTCGTTCTCTTTCTGGCTACTTTTCCCTTTAGCCTGTCCAACGACAAAACAAAAGAAAGCAGTTTTCTTCTCTTGCCTGGTCTTTCCACCTCATGGGCATAAGCCTGCAAACAGCACCCACAAAACAAGACTCGGTAAAAGAGAGGAATAAAGAGAGGGGTTCCCATCAATCTCCCAAAAGAGAAGGTAGAAACCCAAATCCTCCTATGACTTGTCTACCATTGGTTTTCTTGCAGGTCAATAAAATGAAGACCGGTGGAGCGTTGTAGGTTCGAATTTTAAAGTTTCACCTAGCGCCAAAATTCGTAGTCGGTTCGAAATTGCGAGTTTCACCGCTACGGCCAATCCTACGGGGTTGATCTACATGGTAGATGTGCTGCTCCATTTTGCTCATCAAGGAGTCCAAATTGAGGGCCATGGGTGACTGATACAATGAAGACCGGTGGGGCGTTGTAGGTACGAAATTTAAAGTTTCACCTAGCGTCAAAACTGTAGCTGGTTTGAAATTCAAAGTTTCGCCACTACATTCGATCCCGACACGGATCGGTTCACAGGAAAGAAATGTTGCAGGATTTTACTCAGAATTCATAAGCAAGAGAATTTTCGAATTCCATACAAATAAACTAAATATGGGACTTTGGAATCAAAAAATGTCCTAATCAAGGGCCAATTTCTGTTAAAATTTCCCTAAATGAAATTCTACCAAACGAGCCCAATTAATCCACACAAACTGGAACTGAATTCAGTTGGAAAAATATTAAATTAGAAGCTGCTGAATTTCTCCTAGTGGAGTTGGATAATCCCAAATTAAAAAGACCCTACATTAATTGTGCAACTGCTAAGGGGAACTAAAAACAAACAGAAATTGAAATGGTGCATAGATGAAGCTTAAAATTAAAGTTTGATGATGCAAAGATAAGGGCTGAACTTAAGGTTGAAGTCCAGGGACAAAATGTCGGACATACCTAAGTGTGATGGTTCGGGTCTTTGCTATGCCGCCTCGCTCAAGGTCAAATTTTTTCAGGCTTCTTCTCAGCATCCCTTGCTCAAGGCCGAGACACTCCGGACCTCTGATCAACCCTTCCTTGTAGCCTCTTTCGGTTGTCCCAAACTGCAAGCTCCCAGATGCTCAAATTCGGACGACTGGTGGCTGTTGTAGACGTTCCGAGCACGGAATTGGGGCTGTCCCAAACCCTAAAAGCGTTCAAACGACAAATTACGGGGAGAAAGAAAGCTTTAGAGAAATTAGTTGCTCAAAGACTAAATCAAACGACAAATCAAGGGCTAAAATTCGCAAACGAAAAAGCCCGAAAGCGTACCTGATTGGAGAGGTCGAGTCGAAACATCATCTTGGCTCAAACTCAATCAGTTTTGCTCTTGCCTCGCTCTCCTCCGTTTAAATTGCTCAGACCGGAACTCTTCAATTTGCCACAATCGTTCTCGGAGAGTTCGCAACAGTGGCAAGAGGTTCGCTTTTGTCGTCGATGGAGAGAGGCGTGTGATTGGAGCTGTAGGGTTCAATTCACGTGTGGAAAGAAGAATCAAATAAATGGAAATGGGCTCTGCATGTCAATCGGCTGAACTAATCAAACAAAATGGGCTTGGTTTGATCAAAGCATTAAGCTCATATTTTGGGAGTAGGGCTTAAGTCCATAAAATATATGATTTGAACATGCAGCAATATGTCTCCAAAATCCAAATGTATATATATAAATATACACCATATATGCACTTGGCAGGAGCTTTCGACTTCATTTCTTTAAGGAAAGTGCTTAATTGTACAATTGACCCATAAAAATATAAGAATTATAATTAGCGCCCATTAAGAATTTGAGTCTATAAATTTTGACTTAGAAAATTCTTTGCCAATTAATTCTAGTTGGTCAATTTCAAATCGGCTCCTAAACAAAAAACGGAATCCAAACCTCCAATCGAGTTTCACCAAATATAAACTCGATTATAGGCAGAACTACGTAAAGACTTGACGGCTCCTATCGGCTACATAGGTAACCCGATATTAAATTCTAAAAATATATCGGGTATAGTCCTCAACCTCTAAATTCCTTTTAAATGAATATGAGGTCAAAACCAAATAAATTAAATTGCTCTCATTTAGAACTATGGGTGTTTTGATTCTCTTCTAAGAGATATGTAGGACACTCGATACATAGCTGAGGCTTGTCGAGTTCAATCACCAAAAACAAATTCAAATTGTCCATTCCGACTCGATACAAAGCTTCTGCTCGTTGAGTTCAATCACCACTCTCAAATGATCCCAGGATCAAACCCAAATACAAAATTTCTTTTCGTCCCGAACTACGGTGACTTGATTCCACCAAACAAGTGGATACGTAGGAAACTTGGTGTAAATCAAATTCTCACCGAGTCCAGTCACACCCAAATCTTCAGTCGAATTTTCCAAATTCATTTGTCGACTCAAGTCGTCTCAAAAACCAAATTTCCATCAAATTCAAAGTGTCTCCTCCAACTCGATACAAAGCTTCTGCTCGTCGAGTTCGGTCACGACCAAAACTTCAACAAACCAAATACCGAATTCAAATATGTCTTTTTCAAGAATTACGTTTGATTTGATCCCTTCCAAAAGGGTAGGTATTAAACTCACAAAAGAGTTTAATCACAACCCCCAAATTGACCTTTATGTCAAATCTCAAATTAAAACAAATCAAACTCCACACAAAAGCCAAATCATTTTCTATGCAAATCACTACTAGAAAAACGCAATTAGACATCTGTTGTGAACAGATGTCTTTCAATAAAATTTCTGATCTCTATGTGCGTGTAGTAAAAGATCAACTTTTCCACATCGGTTTTAAACAGATGTCTTTTCTTGGTTAAAACATCTATTTTATTTTGAATATAGATAGAAATCAGCTCCTCATATTTAATTTTTACATGTTCGCTTGTTGTTAAAGCCTCTTTATTGTTCATTTATATGTTTTTGAAGATGTCTACACCAAGCCTAAATTTTACATTTACATCATTATTTTGAAAATAATCAATGTATTAAAACACAATAAACATCTTTTTTATTATATTGATTTTGTGTATATTAATTTCATCTATATAATTTGTGATTTTTTTATTGTTTTAAAATAATCTATCACATGAAACACATACATAATTGATGTATTAATACAATATGAACATCATTTTGAATTTTTATAAAGATGTTTTTGTTAGTAATATATACAATTTATATTAATATTGTGATGTCAAAATATATATTACACATTGATTTGAATTATTCAAACGATGTCTATAATAGCACTAGCATCCGTACTTATGTAATGGTTCGATTTCATAGCTATTAAGGCACACACTTTTCAATTGTAATCTGAAGTTTTTCCTTTATACACAACACCCTTTGATCGATGTAAAATAAGATTTTACAAATATTTTACAAAGGACATGCACACTTCAAAGATACAACTGTTTTACATTGCCGTCTACTTTGATATAAATATCAAAAGAGCAGTGCAACATTAAAGGCTAACATTGCAATCTAAAATCATTAGTCACTTGGTCTGGAGGTGTTCAAGGGCTAGCTTGCTTGGTTGCTTGATGGGAGTTTGAATGATCTCCAAGTAATAAGCAACTAATATTTTCTTTCTCGGGCTGAGCAAAATGTCACTTACAAAGTTCAAAAGCCTTGAAATTATAGGACGACTCCTAGCAGCGATAACATGATTTCTAGCTGGTTGTGGTGAGATTCCATCCCTAGCCTGGACAACCTTTTCTACTGTTGTTGCTTGATTTCTTGCATTATCAATCAGAGGTGAAAGAAGATGGTGACTCTCCTGGACATAAGCACAATAAAAAGGTTTCATACTTGAAAGTATTCAAGCAATTTTATGGATGATAATCAAGGCGAAAGTGTTAACTAGGGGCAGAATAGGCATTTTTTCCCTAAAGTTTTCCAAAGAGAGACCACTCCAATCTGTGGAAGCTCATTGCATATCCTCACCTTAGAACTGTCGCTCACTTGCATATCTATGGAACCATCCTAGTAATTACAACTACAAACAATTTTTTATCCAAATGAATTAACAAGAGCTAATATGTTAGTTTCTAGCAAAATTACGTGATTGTTTAAACTTTAAACGGAGATAAAAAGAAAGAAAAGCCAAAGTCTCCATTCCCCACGACCCACCCTTTCATGAATAATGATGCGCAAATTTAAAAGGGAACCAATGACAGACACCCACATTATAAAAGCGGCTTATTTCATCAAATTGCAAAGGCGCTTCTTGACTGGGAAGTTATTCAAGATATACATTTCCATCAACTCTTGTACATCTTAATTCAACATGACATTAGAAATAATTAATGTAAAAAGTTTACCAAGAGGAGCTATTTGAAGAGAGGATTTCAATTCATGTCGATCTCTACTAGCAGTAGCATGTGAGGAGTAGACTACCTGCAAGTAAGCTACCTGCATACACTTATAGGCCGGAGCAACAAAAGCTAGGTCTTTTGACTTTACATACTCATGGGCGCTAAATTTGTTACAGTAGAAAATGTCAAATTGAGCACTGTATTCATACATGGCACACAACTTTCCACCCAAAAGAAAAGTACAACATATCATATGCAATGCACTAGAAGATCTCATATTCAAAAGCATCAAAAACTCAGAATCGACATTGCTCTATCATGCACCGATACACTAGGCGGTATTTGGCTCATCCATTCCAATTTTGATGTATTCTATATGACCCTGAACACTAACATCGAAAATGTCAATACCTGTTCAGAAATTCCTTCAAGCAGATACCCAGAACAATACAACTAAGATATAAATGAGCTAATCGCTATGGTGCCCTGAAAGACATAATGGCTTAACAATATTAAGAAAAATAAACATGACCAAATCTATTCATTAACTAAGTTATTAGAAATGTAAATCTTCCTTGAATTGGTAATGGCAGGTACTTTCACCAACTGACTACCTTGTGTAGCAACCAACTGAATTAATAATAATATAGAGGAAGTTACCTTGTGTGGCAACCAACTAAATACCTTCAGCGCTTAAAATACCAGACAAAAAGCAGCAGTAGACCCTTTTTCTTTGATTCCAGCAATGTGAACCACCTATATCAGTTTAATCACGTTCAGAATACTCTCCAGCATTGGTCATTACCTCCTCCTTCATATTCATAATTTTTTAATGAATACATAATTAAAAAGAAGGAACACATCTCATACTATATACAGATGCTACACTCAAAACTCTTCATAGAAAAAATATTCATTGAACTCATTCAAAAACTCTGTATGTTTAAAGAAGATGAAATTAGTGGATAATAAGGCAGGAAAACATTTATCAATAATAAACACAACCTCTCAAAAATTCCATGCAATGGCTCATATAAAAAAACATAGGCCAGGACTACAAACCATATCGATATAGCGAATGATGTCACTATAACGACACCAGTTCCTATGGAATATTCCCCCGATGGAAATGGAAGATATGGCTTATTAACCTGAGAAAAGTTTGTAGCCTAAAAATAAAATGAAAAAATTGGTCAGAAAGTTCTATAGACAATATCTACCAAATAAAACATATGGAAAGAACATATAGAAAGCTATTTTCTTTTATCTTTTGTCATAGATTAAACTTCCATTTGAAAATAGGAATAAGAGCATTCCATACATTAGATAAAAAAACATATAGCATCAAATCGGATATTACAAGGCCAAACAAGTCTAGATGATGACTAAAAAAGCATTAAGAGAAGTAAGGACATATTACAGACTCAACTGTTCCAATAACTTTAGATTAGAGAATGACATTAAACCCTAGATCTTAAAATTAGAGAATGAAATTAAACCACGAAAACCCTAGATTTGAATTTAAGAAGAGCATTTGAGGTCTCAAAACCCAAAGGAAAGCCGAAGAGAGACGGAGGACATGAGTGCTTACCAGAGAAGGTTACCGGCGGCGGAGGGAGCAAAAGGCTAAGCAACGAGGGAGGCAGTCGTTGTCATAGTTAGGCCATTGCTAGCAGTCGAGAGATAAGTCACAAATGAGAGCCATAGAGAGACAAAGAGAGAGATCTATTGATACGTTTGGGATACCCGATCCTTCGCCTGTGGGCTCAAGATCAAGAATCACGCCGTATATTTGCCCGATCTTGCAATGCTCTTTGATATCTCCTGATTTGGAACAAAATTAAGGCAAGTGAGTGAATCTGATTTTAGCGACAAAATATACTTAGAGAAATTCCAGCAATTAAATAACTCAGATTTAGTGACAGAAACAAGCAAGGGAAAGCGAGAGAGTAGCGAGGACGAGTGCGCGGGTGATTGCGCAGGAGCTCGGGCACAGAGGACGCGGGTCCTCAGGGTGTGCGCGTAGGCGGGTGCGCGAAGACGGGAGCGCTCGCTGGAAGCGAGAGCGCTAGCGAGCGAAGGCGCGGGAGCGAGAGCGCTGGCGCTGCCGGGGATGCGCGGGCGTCTGCGCACGCGGAGCTGGGGACGTCCGGGCTCGCTGGGAGCGAGACTGGTGGCGAGCGACGCCAAGGGCTGGCCTTCCTCTTGTTGCGACAGTTTCAAGGTTAGGGTTTGTGTTTGGTTTCTTGATGCCGAGTGTGATCAAGGATAATGGTGATGGTTATGAATGGTGATGGCCGAAAATCTCAAGAACACAAGAGCAAGATAGTTTTGGGATTGATAATCGAAGAACCCTTAATCCATAAAGGGTTTCTCCAATTCTATTCAATCTGAATAATTCAAAGTGCATAACATGAATAAATAGAAAAGCTATGGGAGATCTCACCAATCCTTCCTTGCAAAGGAAAGGGGTTTGGATAGATCTATTTTATCTAAAGATAAATAAAACAAATCTAAAATAAATATTTCCTAATAAAGATATAAATTTAATAACTTGGTGGTCAAGGATTATATCTAGAAGAGATATAATTAATTCCACCTTATTAATCTAAATTATATAAAATAATAACATAAGTAAAATAAGAGAACTCGGCCCACAAGATGGAACTCGACCAAGCCCAACAATCCACTCGACATTGGTTTGGGCCACTCGACATGGGCTTGGGCCGAGTGACATATGTGTGTGTCGATCAAGGAGGGTGTTGACGAGTCTTCATGAGCTCCGTGTGTGGACGTAAGCTCACTTCTTGTGCTGGTGGTGTAACCTTGAGCCAAGTGATTCAGGGTGGCATGAACCCTTGCTCCATAGTTCCTTGGTAACGGAAAATAAGGGCTTTGGTTGCATCTTGAATCTTCTTGGCCCTTGCACGAGTGATAGGACCATCGAACGGAACCTTCATATTGTCCTCAATGTCACCAGGAGTCATCGATAATTGCACTGCATCATCTATAGAGGGTGAGAGAAGGCTTACCGGTTAGGGTTCCGGGAGAGAGGGCCGCCATCTTCGTATTCGCTGACCGGAGCGAGATAGAGGGGACGAGACAACAAGTGAAGACGATGATAGGATAATGAAGCAAGTGATGGGAGAAGGAGGCCAGAGCAGAGAGGAGGACGCCGGATTTGGAGGTAGGAGGCCAGATCTGGAGCAGAGAGAAGTGGAGTGGAACTGAGAATGGATGGGGTTGTTTTTGTGTTTGTGTGAGACAGAGAGGGTTGGGGGAAATGGCTGCTCTTCTCATTAAAGCATTGGCGTGTGTTTTAAAATAAAAAAAATTCCAAGTATGGGCGGGCGTTCAAATGCTTAAAAAATTTCATCAGAGCGCGCATTTTCATTTTTTTAAATTACCCTTTTAACATCTGTCAAAAAGTTCAACTGTTGTCTTAAAGATTTTTAACATTACAAATTTATTATTTGATGTAATAGCTTAATTTAATATCAGTTGTTTTTTTGACAGACTTAAATCACATGATCTCTAATTGCAATATTCTAGTAGTGAATAATAGGCGGGCTAGTTGAGTTACCCTTCCGAGAAGGTGGACTCAGGTTACTCGGGTGGAGTGTTGTTTGAGCGACCCTTCGTAGAAGGTGGGTTTGAACTTCGTCCTATGATGCATACAAGAAAACGAAACCAAATCAAAACCAAACCAAACACAAAATCCAAAACACTCTGAACTACGTGAGGCTTGATTCTCTTCCAAGAGATACGTAGGCAACCCGCTAAAACTCGGGTGCAACCCAAATCACAAAAACCATTCAAATCTTGGTATCAATACGACTTCGAATCAAGAGGATAACCAAAAGGGGTCGAACTCAAATATTAAAAATCAAATAAAATGTGTTGTACGATTATTGCGCATTTTTGTTCAACATATTTTTGGCACGCGCAGTGGGACCCTTTTTGCCTTTTCATCTATTAGTTGTATTTATACTTGATAACTCCACTCCCT
Organism: Persicaria maculosa; assembly: GCA_963922045.1. Taxonomy (NCBI): domain Eukaryota; kingdom Viridiplantae; phylum Streptophyta; class Magnoliopsida; order Caryophyllales; family Polygonaceae; genus Persicaria; species Persicaria maculosa. The sequence continues at coordinate 54,887,168 of OY998254.1, forward strand.
TGATGAAAATCGGAATAAGTTTCAAAGGCCTTGACAGTCTGTTTGTGTCAAAGGTCTTGAAGCTTTAACAGTGTTGATGAAACACAAAACCTGTTCTCTATATTATTATGCTCGAATATTATTATATGTTATTATATTCTTCCAATATATTATTATATGTTCACTAACCTTTCAGGAAGCTTTTTAAATTTTATATCCTTCCTTAAGCGTTCCAAGCTGAGAAAGATCAAATCGTGATCATGGCTTCCGAAGTTTCCAAAGATAGAAGATTGCGCTCAAGCCATGATCCTCTCTTAGCCATTGGTGAAGATCCGTGGCGCCGATCTACTCTCTATAAAGAAAAGAAAGAAAAGAAGACAAAGACAATTCATTGAACACAAGCTTTCATACACTCAAGCCTTTAAAGAGAAATATGTCTTCTTCGCGTGCTCTCTGCTAGTCCTTAAGAGTCTGTTATTTCATTTCAAAGCATTTGAGAGTTACACAGTGAGCTTATAGGATATATTTTGTTATAGTGTTATACTCGAGAGTTTGTAACTCAGGAAGTGAATACTAGGCGATTGATTCACTAAGTGTAAGAGGATTGTACTAGATAGCATAGAGAGGTGGGGCTCTTCTAGATTGGTCTAGGACTCCAAGAGAACGTGAGTTGACTAGATTGCAATTGTATAGGAGAGAGGCTTCTCGGTGAGCTACTAGGATCCTAAGTCTTGTGATTCAATAAAAGCCAGTTGAATCCTAGGATTGTGGAAGAACTCTAGGCGGGGACGTAGGCCAAGTTCATGCCGAACCTCGTAAACAATTCATCGAGTCCTTTATTTACTGCTTTACCTTATTTCCGCACTTGGTTCGAATTGTTTAACTTTGTGATTCAGGTTTTCAGAGAAAAGACTAAGTCTAATCTCAAAGGGTTTTGCACGAGCTTCAAAAGTCTTAAGATTATCTGCGAAAAACCGGCATACTCTATTCAACCCCCCCTTCTAGAGTATCTTTATATTACTTTGTTTTACTTTATCGAGCCTTCAATTGGTATCAGAGCTTTACTCACTGCTTTTGATCTAACAATCTTGTGAGTTTTCGATCATGTCTGGTGAAGCAAGCGGAGGATTTGCACTGGGAAGGTCTACCAGCGGACCACCACTCTTTGTAGGAAACAACTTTGTCCACTGGAGATCATTGATGAAGATGTTCATCATAGACCAAGATCTGGAACTTTTGAATATTATAGAGAATGGTCCGAAGATTCCAGAGAAAGACGGACCAAATGGAACCAAAGTCGCAAAGAAGGAGTCTGAATACATCCAAGCGGATCTTGAACTCGTCTCCAAAAACTACAGGGCTATTAACTTACTTTATTATGGTCTTAGCACTGATGGGTTTAACCGTATTTCATCTTGTAGGTCAGCTAAAGAGATTTGAGACAAGCTGGTCGTCACCTATGAAGGAACCAGCCAAGTGAAGGACACCAAGATCAGTATCTTCCTTCGAAAGTATGAGCTTTTCAAAATGAAGTCTGATGAGTCAATCACGGCCATGTTCACACGATTTACAGAAATCACCAACAACCTTGACTCTCTCGGCAAGAGCTTTACAAACATTGAGAAAGTAAGGAAGATATTGAGGTGTCTCCAAAAAGAAAAGTGGGGTCCTAAAGTAACAACCATAGAGGAAGCCCAAGACCTCACTACTCTGCCCCTTGATGACCTGCTTGGGAAACTGATTACGCATAAGATGATCCTAAATGAAGACGATGGAGAACTTCCAACAAGCACCAAGAACTTGGCACTCAAGTCTAGGAAGGATGAGCCCAAAGATGGATCTGATTCCGAAGACGAGGATGACGATGAGGATGATCCTTTTTCTCTTATCACAAGAGGTCTTGCTCGAATTCTCAAAATGAAGAAACAATTCAACAACAAGGATGGATTAGAGTCTTCTAAATTTCGAGGTAAGTCTCAATACAATAAATATGATAAGAAGACTAAACCTTTGTCTTGTTTTGAATGTGGTGAAACAGATCATCTTGTGAAGGATTGCCCTCAAAAGACAAAGAGCCAGTCCAAGAAGGGTGATAAATGGAAAAAGAAAGCCATGGTGGCAACTTGGAGCGATTCTGACTCTGACTCCGATGATGAAAAGGCCAATGTTTGTCTTATGGCCTCAGGAGATGAATCCCACGATGAGAAGCTAGAGGTAACTGTAAGAGAACTTATGACAAGTCCAAAAGAGGTATTATCGGAATTCCTTTCTACTATGATTGCCAATGAAGAGAAACTTATTGCCCAGACTAACACTCTTATTAAGAGAAATGTGGACCAGGAAAGAACTATTGAGAATCTGTCTATGAGGGTCAAAAGTCTTGAAGCTTCTTATTCAGGTCTTGACATTAAAGTCAAGACTCTTGACTCAGAGAAATATGAACTCAAGCAAGATCTCTCGTCTCTGAGACGTGAACATCATGACTTAGAGAACGAGAAGATCTCCCTGAATAATAAGATTCAAGACCAACAGACAGCCCTCATAAGTTTTACCAAATCCAAAGGCACTCTTGATAGGATGTTGGGTGAGCAACAAAGTTCTCTAAACAAAAGTGGTATTGGTTACAATCCAAGGTTTTTAAAGAAGCAGCACATTACCACCTTTGCAAAGGCAAAAGGAAGCAGAACCTCTCCTATATGTCACCACTGTGCTAGAAAGGGACATGTAAAAGAGAACTGCCCCTATAGAAGAAAGGATTCATATATCATTCGCAATACATTTCCTGTTCATTTGAGAAAAGAATGGATAACAGAAGTTTGGGTCCCAAAAGGCATTATTTTACCAAATATGGTTTATCCCAATAATGGATCCAAATTTGCTTATTGGTCTAGCCACAAAGGTTGATATTTGTTTTGCAGGAGACCACCAAGGTGAAGGAGCAAAAATGGATTATTGATAGTGGATGCTCGAGGCATATGAGTGGGAAGAGTTCTCTCTTTCATGATCTAAAGGAGCAATCCACAGGAACAATCACTCTTGGTGACAAAGGAAAATGTGACATCATTGGTATTGGTAGTGTTGGGAGTGATTCCAACCATAGTATTAAAAATGTCTATCTTGTGAATGGGTTAAAGTATAATTTTGTTAGTGTTTCTCAATTATGTGATAGGGGCAATAATGTCAGATTTAACAAGAAAAGATGTCTAGTGTGCAGAGAAGATACAGGTGAAGTTATACTGACTTAATATCGTTACAACAATATATACGTTGTGAATGCTCATCAAGTGGCACAAGGAAGCTTAACCTGTCTAAAGGCTTTGACGGACGATCCAAAGCTCTGGCACAGGAGATTCGGTCATGTGAGTCCACATACACTACAGAAGCTTGTGTCCAAAGGGCTTGTAAGAGGGCTACCTGAGATGGACTTCAAAGGTATTGAGATGTGCAAGGCATGCACACGAGGTAAACAAACACGTAGCTCTTTCAAACCCAAAAAGCTTGTAAGTTCTTCTAGACCTCTTGAAGTTTTACATATGGATTTATGCGGTCCTATGCGAGTCAAATCTCCCAATGGTAAAAAGTACATGCTTGTTGTTGTTGATGATTTTTCTAGATATACTTGGGTTGCATTTTTAAAACAAAAAATCAGATGCCTTATTTGAGTTTTCAAAACTTTGTAAGGAGTTGCAAACTTTAAGAAACGAGCCCATAGTGTCAATTCGGAGTGATCATGGTAGGGAGTTTGATTTGTTTTGTGCTAAATATGGCATCTCCCATAACCTTTCTGCTCTTAGGACACCTCAACAAAACGGGGTTGTGGAACGAAAGAACCGCACCTTAGAGGATATGGCCAGGACAAAGTTAGTTGAGGAAAGAACCGCACCTCAACAAAACTCCTTATGAACTTTTCAAAGGCCGCAAACCACTTATATCTTATTTTAAACCCTTTGGCTGTACTTGTTTTGTTCATAACAATGGAAAAGATAACCTTGGAAAATTTGATGCGCATAGTGATGAAGGTATATTTCTTGGCTACTCCACAAGTAGCAAAGCTTATAGAATCTTCAATAAAAGGACACAGTTAGTTGAGGAAAGTATACATGTTATATTTGATGAATGCAATGACGGGTCTTTGAGTGAAAGTGTTGTAGATATAGATCTTAACATCCATGCAGAGAATGAGGAAGGTGATGATGCTGCTACCAAGAACACAGAGAAGAGGAACATGTCGGAACAAATTCTCAACACTGAAGATTTGGCCCAAGGTGTTGAAGATTCGTCCAAAGCCCTTGGTGTCCAATCCAACAGTGTTGACACGTCAAAAACTGCTGTAACTGAACCTAACAGGACCATGGAGTCAAATGTACCTCAAATCAATCCTGCTGGTGTGACGAATCAAGGAGCTGAGACTAGCAAAAGAAAATTCAAATACTCCTCATCACACTCATTAAAGGATATCATTTCTGACCCTACTTCTAGTGTTCAAACTCGTTCTAAACTTAAAGATCTTTGTGCTTTTCACGCGTTTGTCTCTCTTATAGAACCAAAGAAGGTAGATGAGGCCCTTCAAGAGCCAGATTGGATCATTGCTATGCAAAGTGAGCTTAACGAATTTGAAAGGAACAAAGTCTGGACCTTGAAGCCTAGGCCAAAGCATCAATCAGTCATTGGAACACGATGGGTATTTCGAAACAAGCAAGATGAGAATGGAAAGATCGTGAGGAACAAGGCAAGGCTTGTTGCTCAAGGCTACAATCAAGAGGAAGGTATTGACTACGAGGAGACCTTTGCTCCCGTAGCCAGGCTTGAAGCCATTCGTATATTATTAGCATTTGCATCTTTCATGGGCATAAAGTTATATCAAATGGATTGCAAGTGTGCTTTTCTTAATGGTTTCTTAGAGGAAGAAGTATATGTGGCTCAACCCCTAGGTTTTGAAAGTTCGGAATTTCCTAATCATGTCTATAAACTAGACAAAGTGCTTTATGGTTTGAAACAAGCCCCAAGAGCTTGGTATGAGCGCTTGTCAAAATATCTTTTAGAAAATGATTTTAAAAGGGGGTTGATCGACAAGACTCTTTTTATCAAGACCAAAGGAAAGGACATTTTGGTTATTCAAATTTATGTTGATGATATATTATTTGGTGCTACTAATACATCTTTGTGCTAGGAATTTTCTGACAATATGTGCATTGAATTTGAGATGAGCTTGATGGGTGAACTCAACTTCTTTTTGGGATTACAAGTTCATCAATCCAAGAAAGGGATCTTTGTCAACCAAAGCAAGTACACTAAGGATCTCTTGAAGAAGTTCAAGATGGATCAATCCAAAGCAGCCAAGACTCCCATGAGCTCAACATTATCTCTAGATCAAGACAAGACTGGGAAGAGTGTCAATCAAAAGGAGTATCGAGGAATGATTGGATCCTTACTATATCTTACAGCTAGTAGACCTGACATCATGTTTAGTGTTTGCATGTGTGCTAGGTTTCAAGTTGATCCTAAAGAATCTCACCTCGTGGCTGTGAAGAGGATCTTTCGATATCTCAATGACACTAAGGAGCTTGGACTATGGTACCCAAAGCAAAAGGATTTCACATTAATCGGGTATTCTGATGCAGATTTTGCAGGCTATAAGATGGATAGGAAGAGCACATCAGGATGTTGCCAATTCTTAGGAGCATCTTTGATCAGTTGGCATTCTAAGAAACAAAACACAGTTGCCCTATCCACTGTAGAAGCCGAATACATAGCAGCTGGAGCATGCTGCTCCCAAATCCTTTGGAAAGCTCAACAAATGCGAGATCTTGACATCAACCTCAAAGGCATTCCCATTAAGTGTGACAATATAAGTGTCATTTCCATTACAAAGAATCCTGTTCAGCATTCAAGGACCAAACATATTGATGTAAGACATCATTTCATTAGAGACCATGTTGAAAAAGGTGATGTGTCCATTTCTTTTATTTCAACTGATTATCAATGGGCTGACATTTTTACTAAGCCATTGGCAGAGGATAGGTTCACATTCATTAGACGTGAGATTGGGATGCTTAACAAGGATGCACTTTCGTAGGCGGAGCTTTCCCTTTACGAAAGATAAATTTTACCCAGTGTCAAGACGTTTGTGATCTATATCAAGATTTGTGAACTAACTGGTGGAATACAGATATCAGATCATATATATTTGGTTAATATCTCTTTAGATATTTGATCAAGTATTTTTTTTCATCGGATTTCAAAATTCTCTATGTTATTTTTTATTTCCATCTGTTGAGATATTTTATTTTTGGAACAAAATATTTCGGATTATTTCCCTCCTATTTTAATGGGTTGCTTTGAATTTTGAATTGAGATCTTTTAAAATTGGCAATGTTATCATTACCTACATTGGAACCCTAAAACCCGTCCCATCACACAAATCCCTCCTATTTAAAACCCAAACTCCACTCGATTATCCCATAACTTCAGAAAACCTAAAAACCCTTTCAACTCTCCTTCTTCAACCTCTCAAACCGACCTGAAACCTTAAGCCAATTACCTCCATGGCCCCCAAAGTGAAGAAAACTTCCACTCCCAAAAGACTTGGCGCCACCCCCAAGGGACGTTGAGAGCACGATTACAGTAACCAAGAGCTCTAAAAAACGCTCGGCTAAGAAGCCTCTCAGTGCGAAACAGAAAGGGAAAAAGAAGGTCATCGCTGAGGAGGTGGATGAGGAGGAAGAAGAGGAGGATCTCGACGCTATTCTGGAAAGGGATGCCACCAAGAAAGCTGAAGAAGAAGCCTTAAGGAGAAAAAAGGTCGAGGAGGAGGCCGAGCTTGCAAGGAAATTGGCCGAGGAGGAGACCGAGAGAATTCAGAAAGAGGCTGAGAAGGAGGTTCCCAATGAGGAGGAACCAGAGGAAGAAGAAGAGGAGAATGATGAAACCGGTGATGACGAGGATGCTGAAGGAGACAATGATGATGGGTCCGCTGAGGACTCGGGGTCTGAGGACGAAGAGGATGAGGAGCCCGAACCTGTTCCCTCTCCTTCTCCTCCTCCTCCTCCCCCATCTCCAAAGAAGTGGAAAGCCCCAGCAGCCAAGCCTCCCTCTCCCAAGCACACCAGGAAGGGCACTCTCAGAAGCCTTGAGGCGCCTGCCAAGAGGTCTGCTCCAACACAGACTCGAAGGAAGAACGCTGATCCTCCTGCCCTCATTCAGGTAAACCAATCCCTCCCATCGTCATGGTTTGAAAATGCTGAAATGGATGGTAAGTGGGTGATAAGAGTCTATTTTAGTCATGTTTTTAGTGTAGAATTGCATATTACTTTAGAGCAATTTTTACATATTTTATAGTTAATTTGTATTATTTAATTTTCAGAGTCTACACTAGTGTTTTTATATATTTTAGGTATTTTCGAGTTGGATCGTATGAATTCGGATACCATAATTTATGAGATTACTTCACAAATTGGAAAGAACAGTGACCACGACCGACTTTGATTCCACCCTAAACCCTAAGTATGTTTTGTCTTATTTTTATAGAGACCTAAACTTTCCCGTTTTGTCTACAATTTGAAGCTTTGTTTTGATTGATTGTGAGTTTCTAAATCTTGTTCCTTATTTCCTATATTGAATGTTTCGACTTCTTCATGCTTGAATGTTTTATTGTTTTATTCTATCTCGACTGATCAACTTGGTAGAATCAATTCAATTGCTAGGGTTTTGTAGATTCCTGATTGTGAACCTTAACCCAAGTGGCAAACTTGTTCCTTTAGGGCTGGTTGAACTAATTGAATGAGTAGGAAGTTGGATGTGTTGTTAAATCCCTCTTTAGTGACTGCAAATACCTTGGTTAATCTCTGAACTTAAAGCTATCAATTGGGTTAAATCCTTCTTTAGGGACTGTTCGATTGATAAGGGTTTCTAGGACTGGTTGGACTAGTAACTATATTAGGTTGGGACAAGGACATTCATAGGAAAACTAAAAGGACAAGAGGAAGTTACAATATCAATTCAACCAAATAAAGTGGATATTTGTAGATGAAACTATTTTATTAACTGTTATCTCTGTCAATTTGTTTATAGTTTATTTTATTTTCTTTCTTATTTTCACCACCCCAAAACCCCCCGTTTCATATTAATTGGTAAATAAACTTAACTTAGGAATAACTTGGTTCTCTGTGGGATCGACTCGTGCTTACCACATTACATTAGTTAGGTAGGTTCGAATATATTTTGATACGGTTTACGCGACTAAAAACCATCCATCAAATTGGCGCCGTTGCTGGGGAATCCAAAGTTTATTTCTTTGTTTGTGTGTTTGCCAATTATTGTATATAATTAATTTTGTTGTGAGCCTATCTTACGGTTCACAACACCCGTGCTACTAACTATTTGTGTTTGTGTCTAGGTGGTTCCCTCTAAAGATGACTCATGATTTATTTTGTGATTTTTGCGGACTTTCTAATCATATATTTAAAGATTGTCCGGTGTTTAGGGTTCCAATTGGAAAGGTTAAGGAAGTATATCAATTGTGCAAAACTCAACTTTCTCGTGAGGTGAATATCATACATGAGATTGCACAATTAGAGCTCCAAATCGGACAATTAGAACCTCCATGTCTGGCTCCGCAAACATCACAAGAATCGTCCATGTTGCCCCTTATGGAAGAACACTTTGCTGCAATAAAGTCCCAACTTATAAGGATCCAAACTGATTTCAATAACGAGATGAGGCAGATCCAAGTGGCTCAACAAATTACAATTCCAATTATTTCAGAGATTTTCCCTATGCAGACGGAGGTGGTTGTCAGTGACGACTGCGCTATCATCTCTTTTGACGAGGAGATCTTAGAAGATTGGATAGATGAGCAAGATGAGGAAAATTTCATAAGGAGGACTCTGTTGTTTGAATTTAATGAGGGTGCAAACGAACATAGAATTGGGAAAAGGCAAAAGAGGAGCGCATATTTTGAGAAGCCACCAATGGAACTGAATTGGTGGTATCACACACCCTCTATAGAGAGTCATGCTTGCTTGTTCGATAAGTTGAAACGGTTCTTGTCTGCAATATTATTTAGTTTCAATTTATCAATATATTATATATACCTTTGTGGAACGTGTGCTCAGGAATTTGACAAGTTGCTGAGGGCATTAACAATGTCTGAGTAGATCTTAGAGGTGGACCATAATGTCAAACTAACGACATTAAACGAAGGTTAGTGGTTCTAGATTTGATAAATTAGTTTAGTTTTAGATTATTATTATTTTTTTTTTAGGGACTCCTCCGTACTAAGCTGCAGGTGAAGGTATTTTATTTTATTTTTTTTCTTTCCTTTTTCTTTTAAGTTATTTATTTATTTCCTTAAAAAAAAAAGTGGAAAAACCTATTCCCGTCTCCCACTTCTTTTTCTTTCTCCAACCGTCTCTGTCCTCCTCTGACTGCCGGGCGGTCGCCACCGATGGCAGGGCAACCCCCCTGGACCATCCCTTCCCCCTCCATTGCTGCTGCTCCCTGCCCTTCTTTCCACCGCTGCTCGTCGCCTGCTTCTCTCACTCTTGGTCGGGATCTCCTCGCCAGCAACCACCACCCCACCGGCGCAGCCCATCTGTCCCTCTCGGATCTACTGTTGCTATCGCTCCGGCCGCCACCACCGTCCCCTTCGCCCTTGTCTTGACGGAAGGTCGCCTGATGTCCCTCTCCTGGTCGCATCTTCGACCGCCAGCAGTCACGACAGCGTCAATCGACATCGCATCGTCTCTCTCTCAGCCCCTGTTCTCCACCGATCGCCACCCCTGGCATGTCCTCCTTTTTCACCCTTTCATGGAGCTTTTCGTGATTTATGCTAGAGGATGATGAATTGATTTGGTTGAAATTGCTCATATCTTATTTTCTTCCTGAGCTAGTTGTTGATGAATTTCGATTTTGGGTTTTCTAGACTGATTTTGTGCTTAATTGATGTTGAACTGATTGAGTGGTCGATTGATTCTGCTTGAGTTCGATTGTTGTGGTTTGGGTGAATGTTTGGATTTAATTAGAAGTGGAACTTGACTCAATTTTCATGCTAAACTTATCGTTTTAGTTCCTGATTTTGGGTTGTGAAAGTTTTCACTTATTAGAAGTGATGGCTGCTGAATCATTTGATGCTCTTTGCCTATTGATCACAGGAAATTTTGATTATAGTTCACTTGTGCTCTTCTGCCTATTGATTGCTCCCTGAAATCACTTGAATGCCATGTTTTTAGTCCAACATAAGTGATTGAGCATGAGTTGTTGGGGGCTGATTTTAGTTGTTTGGATGTTGGTGTTGTTCTTTGTTCTTGGATGATATATGTACTTGGAAAGTTGGATTGCTTTGTCTTGTATGTTTTCTTTGTTTTGTGTCTTGGCCAGACGTCATTGCAAAGAGGATAGGTGTATATTTATTCGACTCCAAGAAGGTTCACAAGTGCCAATTACATCCAAGAGTTGCTGAAAGTTTCTGCTGGACACCCAGGGCTGCACGGTTACTATGATATGTTGCTGAAATTTCTGGGATGTACCTCCTCTTGAGCTAAATGGTTGCCCGGAAAGCCTGAGTATATTGTGAGTTTCCTCTACCTCCTTTATTCTTTTTCTTTACTTTGAGGACAAAGTAAAATTTTAAGCATGGGGTGGGGAATTCAAGTGTAACTCCGTCTTTATATATATGTTAGTTTTCTGTGTTTTTTGTTTTTTTTCAATTTTTGTTATGCATTTCATTGCATTTAGGTGTTATTAACGATACCCATCTTGGTTTAGTTTGTCGTCTAATTCATTTTTATGATCTTAATTGCATAAATCCCATGATTTGATTTAATTGCTTGAAAATGATTTTGGAGCATGATTTGAGAATATAATTGAGCAACTATGGTTCATAGTTGAGGTTTAATTGAAATCTAAAAAAATATAACCCTTGTGAGTTTATTTTGGCCTTATAGGGACTATTCATAATTATTTCCCTTTTGCTTTTATTGTGTGATTGTGAACCTTAACCCAAGTGGCAAACTTATCCCTTTAGGGCTGGTTGAACTAATTGAATGAGTAGGAAGTTGGATGTGTTGTTAAATCCCTCTTTAGGGACTGCAAATACCTTGGTTAATCTCTGAACTTAAAGCTATCAATTGGGTTAAATCCTTCTTTAGGGACTGTTCGATTGATAAGGGTTTCTAGGACTGGTTGGACTAGTAACTATATTAGGTTGGGAAAAGGACATTCATAGGAAAACTAAAAGGACAAGAGGAAGTTACAATATCAATTCAATCAAATAAAGTGGATATTTGTAGATGAAACTATTTTATTAACTGTTATCTCTGTCAATTTGTTTATAGTTTATTTTATTTTCTTTCTTATTTTCACCACCCAAAAACCCCCCGTTTCATATTAATTGGTAAATAAACTTAACTTAGGAATAACTTGGTTCTCTGTGGGATCGACTCGTGCTTACCACACTACATTAGTTAGGTAGGTTCGAATATATTTTGATACGGTTTACGCGACTAAAAACAGTCCATCAGTGGGTAGATGAGTTTCGAACTCGTAGGATCTGTTGTTCTGATTTTTTAGATATGTCCCTTTGAAGCTTTGAATTTACCATGCATTGCTCTTCTTAAAAAATCCCCAGTCTGGACCCTTCTCAATCTTGAAACCGTCTATTATCCCCAACTCACCCGCCTGTTCTACAAGGGCTAGGTAGGCCAAGGAAATCAGCGAAGTCAAAGGAGTTGAAAGAGATTCTAACTCCCTTGACGACAGATTCCAAGAACCAACCAGCGAAATCAAAATGAAATAGGTCAAAAGACAAAAGCTCAAGCCTACAACACCAAGTCGTCAAAGCCAAATTCTTGTCTCTCAGAAGAGAACCCTCAAATCCAAGTTCAGCTTAAAGTCGAAAATCCCCGACCAAAAGCAAAAAACACATAAGTCAAAAAATCAAATCGGCAAAAAGTTAAAGCCAAAATTGACTCAAGCCAAAAATCCCACCAGTTTAAAAGCTCAAAAGCCAAACTGGTTGAAAAGCCAAAAAAGCAGAAATCAAATGTCGAGAAGGGAAATTTTTTCTTTTCGACTCTCACTTACTGATACCAGATTATATTGCATTGATCATAAGCAAGTTCTAAGTATAATTGCTTTTTAAATGTGATCAATTTTCATCGAAACAGTATATTCAAGTTCCAATTTTCTTCGGACTACAAATCAACCACAAAAGCTTTCTTAAGCAAGTTTCGCTTGAAACACAAATGGTATGTCAATAGCACATAGATTGAACTTTGAACGTGTTCAATAATTCACACGCACAAAGTTCGGGGGGCAACTGTTGGAGGACAAAATTTGGTGATTTCATAAATAACTTCACGACATTAATTATATATTAAACTGTGGCCACTGTTGTGCATTCAAACATAAAATTGCACAATGTAAAGTTGGGCTTTTTAAATTAAAATGTAATTTTAATACAGTACATACTACAAAAGGTGAGGCTTTTTGATGGACTCAACCTAAACAAGCCTAGCCCAGACGAAATGGGTATTTATTACTGGGTAAAAAATAGAAGTAAAGCTTCAAAAGTTCAGCAAATGCTCAACTGGCAGTAACTCCTACGGTTAATAAAAAACCTGTGCATGAGAAAGAGTAGGGGAGTGGGTACGGTAACTGCCACCGAGATCCCTATATAAATAAAGACAAAGCAGGACTGCAGGGAGCTTTTCTCTGCTTCGTTCTCTTCCTGGCTTCTTTTCCCTTTAGCCTGTCCAACGACAAAACAAAAGAAAGCAGTTTTCTTCTCTTGCCTGGTCTTTCCACCTTCTGGGCATAAGCCTGCAAACAACACCCACAAAACAAGACTCGGTAAAAGATAGGAATACTGATAATGCACATTTCTAATGGGCATTATAGGATAATTTCGTTGCGTTTATATTGTAGAATATGCATGAATTAGTGTTAATTTAGATTAAACTCTTGTTGTGGCAAAGTTCGAAATCTACGCTATTTCGTTTGAATTGTGCAGAATCGTAAATCCGACATGGTGGAAAGCAAGGGAAAGTTGTTAAACATGGCCAAGTGAAGTCAAGAAATCAAGCTAAAAAGAGAAAGAAAGGAGGAAAGAAAGAACGAGGAAGGAACGTTGAAGAAACAAGCTCTCTGGGCGAGTTTCGCTGCTAGCGAGTTCTGCTAGCTATCAGCGAGTGAAACCAAAGTGCCAGCTGCCCGGCAAGCCAGCGAGAGGAGAGAGCCAGTGAGAAGAGAGAGGCAGCGAGAAGAGAGAGCTAGCGAGAAGAAGGAGCTAGCGAGCAGAGCAGTCCGCTGCTAGCGGCAGGACTCGTTGCAGTGAGTCACTCGCTGCCGCGGAAATACTCGCTGTCAGCGAGAGGCACCAGGACGACTAGGACTCGGCAACTCACACTAGCGGAAGAGGGCTCTCGCGCCCGCGGATGGACGAAGTCGCTAGAGCGGATTGGGGGACTCGCGGCAGCGGAATCACGAGGACCATGGAGGCTCCAGCGGATGAAGGAACTCGCTCCAGCGAGTTGGATCTTTCGCGGCAGCGGATTCAGTCTCTCGCGGAAGCGGAAAGAAGGACTCGAAGAGGATGAGAGTTCGCTGACAGCGAGTGTGGTAGCGAGGTGGTAGTGAATATCCAACAGGAGCTCAATCAAGGCCATTCGCTGCCAGCGGAATTTTTCGCTGCCAGCGGAATCCGACGCTGAGTTAAATTAGGAAAGATCTATCTTTTATCTAGTTTGTTTAGGAAATTTCTATCTTTTATCTATCTTTTATGGAAGACATTAGGCTTATGAATAGGATGTTCTAGAATTAGTTTAATTAGATTTCAATTAGAGCAATCACCATAGAAGAGAAGAGAGCTTAGGTAAGCCATGAGCGGCTAATTTTCCTAGTGTTTCGCCTACGTTTTCGGAGACTTGGTTGGTGAATTGTGAGTTTTTAATTCAAGTTATCTTTCCTCTATTATAATTCCTTCAACTTCCTTGTGCTTATTGTTATGTTATTGATGTTATCTTGCTTGACCGACTTGATAATATTGATTTCGTGCTAAGATTTAATGCTTTCGTATTTGCGTTATTTCTATAGTAGCATGCATAAGATTGTGGATTCCGTGTTTGAAGCATGATTATGCAGGAAGTTGACATATATCTTAAACATCGATTTACCGTGTTTAATTGGTGTTATTTATATGCTCAAGTTCTTAGGATGTTGTGCTATCTCTTTGTTAAATTTTAACCGTGTTATGATTGCATTGAGGTGTAAGGGATTAATTGGAGTCGTAGGACTTTTTATCCATATAAACCAACACGAGAGGAATTTGTAGGAAAGTTAATAGCTTGAAAAGAATTCAATGATCGATAAGCCAACCAATGTCAAAGAATTCGTGGGCGGAACCGTTCTCTACTCTTGATTTTACAACAAAATTCTATCTTTACTTTACTTTACTTGTTCTTATTTAAAAGTTTCATCTTTTCCCACTTTTGTTACTTGTTGGTGATCAAATTGCATTGTGAAAACTTAAATCTCCCGAGGATTCGACCCCTTTCTTGCCAACTATACTAATTTGTGAGAGTGGGAACTATTTGATTGGGAATCAACGATTTTCATCCCGTCAAGTTTTTGGCGCCGTTGCAGGGGAGATTTAATTCGATTTCTTTGTGTAGTTTAATCATCAACTTTTGTGTGGGCCACTCGCATAGTCCACACCCGCTCTACTAATTCCAATCTCTCACCTTTTGATCGAGAAATTGAAAGAACGGCTTCTAGGTTGCGAAGAGAGCACTCATCCAACCCGAAAAACGAAGAAGAGATGGGCGACAACAACCAAAACAACAATCAACCACCACCAAACTGCGGCAATGTGCTCGTAGTTCCACAACGACGCACTTTGAAGGAGCTAAAGGAGCCAAATTTACAAACACAAACATTGGCTATTAGGCTCCCACAACTCCTGGAGGGCACCAAGTTTGAATTCAAGTCACCATGTGATGCCGTGCAATTATCGATGACTCCTGGTGACATTGAGAACAACATGAAGGTTCCATTTGATGGCCCTGTCACTCGTTCAAGGGCCAAGAAGATTCAAAATGCAACTAAGGCCTTTCTTGTCCGTCACCATGGGACTTTAGAGCAAGGATTCAGGCCACCCTGGATCACTTGGCTCAAGGTGGCCCCGCCAGCACAGGAAGTGAGCTTACGTCCACACACGGAGCTCATGAAGACTCGTCAACACCCGCCATGAACCAAGCCATTCTCGACATACTCTTGGGTCACTCGGCCGAGTGGGCCAAACACCTTGTCGAGAGAAGTGGGCCGAGTATCCTATGCTTGGGCCGAGTTACATTAGTTGTTAATTAAGTTGTTATTTTATGCAAATAGATAAATAAGGTGGAATTTAATTATATCTCTTCTAGATATAATACTTGACCACCAAGTTACTAAGTTTCTATCTTCTTAGGTTTTATTTATCTTCAAGTTATTTCATTTATCTTTAGATAGAATTAATCTATCCAAACCCCTTTCCTTTGCAAGGAAGGATTGGTTAGATATCTCATAGTTTTACTATAAATTTATGTTTCCACACTTTGAATTATTCATATTGAAATAGAATTGAAGAAACCCTTTATGGATTAAGGGTTCTTCGATTATCAATCCCAAAACGCTCTTATGTTCTTGAGATCTTTCGGCAATCACACCAAACACCCAAACCCTAACCTCGGCTCATCGAGATCGAGCACACCCAACACCACTCTGCTCGACATAGGCGCAGCGCACCCAAGAACCCAGGACCTTGGCGTCGTCCGCGAGGAGATCCGCTCCCAGCGAGCGCGGCACCCGCATCCGCGCTCTCGCTCTCGCGCGCTTGTGCTCCCAGGCGCCAGCTCCCGCGAGCTCCTTCGCTGCCAGTGAGCGCTTCCTCGCCCGCGCTTCCACCGCACACCCTGAGGACGCTTGTCCTGTGTGCCGAAGCCCAGCGCCTGACGTTCCCGACTTCCGCGCAACCCAGTCCCTCGCTTCTCTTTTTCTATTACTTTGTTTGAGTTGCTGAATTTTGCTAAGTATAATTCTGTCGCTAAATCAGAATTCTAATCACTTGTTTAAATTGTTCCAAATCAGGAGATATCAAAGAGCATTGCAAGATCGGAGCAAATATACGGCGTGGTTCTTGATCTGAAGCCCACAGGCGAAGGATCGGGTATCCCAAACGTATCAAGTGGTATCGGATTTCAGGTTAATGCAAGTTCTTTACTCTCTTGATTTCTATTTGATTGATTTATTTTTCTTGCCTTATTTTTCACCATAGCCGCTGCATAAAAATTGAATCTTTATTATTTCACCCATCAAATTTGGCACTTTATTTTTGTTATTCTTTGTTTGGATCTATAATTTGGAAGATATTGAGTTCTTGACTGCAAGTTGTGATCTTTTATTCCTAGTTGCTACATATCATGCCTATGACTGTGATTCTTGGATTAAAAGCATTATATAAACTTGCACCACAAAAGAACCCTAATTTTTCCAGTTTCTAGCCAATTTTCCCTATTTTCTTTATTTTTGCTTACTTTTAGATCATCGTAGCTTCTTATTTTTATTTTTTTCTTGCTCTTCAATTTTCGGTTGCTACCTCCATATTACAGCAGCTTGTTCTTCATATAAAAAAAAAAAAAAAAAAAAAGAACAACCGAGAGCATAAAGTCAAAAAAAAAAAAAAGATAGAACATTCCTCCATTACATTGTTGAGTTAGTAACTCTTCCTTGTTAGTTCTTTGATTGCTACATGTTAGATGATCTAAACGGTTTAAAGCATTACAAAAGAACCCTACTTGTGTGATTTTGTGCTGTGCCGACACTGGAGCCTTGGTCACACCCCTCTTTCTCTGAACCGTGTTGCAACCGTCAGATAATAGTTGACGGAGTGTGTGCACTTGATTGCCCTTGTGATTGCTATTGTCGATTATTACACATTCATATTATTCAAGCATCACATTGTAGCTCTTTTTCTATACACATTCAACCGCTTGTTTATACTTGCTATCCTTGATATCCGACTTTGTGGCTGTTTTAATTTGCAATTTGGATTATTACTTGCTGTCTTCAATATTGTAAAATTCTGTGTCCAGGGGAATTGCTTGAATATTGTGCCTTGTTTTCTCGCTCTTTGATTTCTAAAAATTTGAATCACTCTTAGGAATCACTAGAGCTTGCAGTACTTGGTTTCTGGTCTTTGCTTCGTTCACTTGTTGCTCTTCTGATATTGTAGGAACATGACAAACGATAGCGACCCCAACCCTTCCCCTACCCCACCTGCTGGAATTTCTGCTGAGGCTATGCAGTTTATTATTGACTCTGCTGTCCAAAAGTCTACTCTGGTGACGCGACAGGAACTGGCAGAGGCTGAAAATCGTCGAGCTATCGAACGCAAAGAGGACCACCTACGGTTATCTGACCTCATCAAACAGGCAGTTGCTCGGCAATGGGAGGAGTCCAAACAGGCGGAGGCTTCTGGATCTACACCTCCTTCTGGAGGAAAACCGCCTCCACCACCCCCAGATACTACACCACCTTCGGGTACTGTGGCCCCTACAGGTAATCAGCAACCTGCAGGTAACACCTTTTATTCAGTTCACCCTCCTCCTTCTGGTCAATTACATTATCAGCTAAGTTCTGCTACTACTAATCCTTTCCCTGGAGAGCATGACAACGATCCTTTAGCGGGCTTCAATGGCCACCAGGATCGCCCTGAGCACCATCACCCACGGCAGCAGCAGGGCCGACCCCATCAACGTCCACAGCAGCCGTTTTATACTCGTGCTAACTGGGATGATAGCCGTAGCAATAATGATCTGAATGAGACACCACATTTGGAGGATGCTTACCATGAAGTAAATCCTAACTTTGATGATTTACCCCCTCCTAATTTTGGTCATCCTAGATTTGATAATGCTCAAGCTATTCAGAGACGAGATGTTAAGCTTAAATTAGAAACTTTTGATGGTAATACTGATCCTGAAGCTTATCTTGTTTGGGAAAATCATACTGACTATCTGCTTGAACATTTACGCTATGAGGAAACGGAGAAATTGGAAGTTGTTATATTGCATTTAGTAGGTAAAGCTCGCAACTGGTGGTTCCGCACTCGTGAGATGCGCCGCCGTCAGGACAAGCAACCTGTTGAAACTTGGCCACAACTTCGCTATCTTCTAAAGAAGAGACATGTGCCTGAGGAATACACGGAGTCCATGAGGATGCAGCTCGCTTCCTGCCGACAAGGAACTCGCTCTCCGAATGACTTCAGGGATGAACTTCAACGACTCTCCCATCAGGCTAATGTTTATCTTACTGAACGTGCTTTGTGTACTCAATTTCTTGCTGGTCTTAATATTTCTATTAAAAATCCGTTAGCTATCCATTCCATTAGAGATATTAACACTTTGACTCATAAAGCACAACTTCTGTATGAACAACAGCAGCAGCAGCTACGGCAGCAGAGGGGCCGATTTGACCAGACCTCTCAAGGTCGCAGGTTTGTTCCCTTTAACCCTTCTAGTCAATCTAAACCTTGTACTTCTAACCCTTCTATGCAGCAAAAGGGAGTTTCTAACTCACCTCAACAGGGTTATCAGGTTGAAACTAGACGAGTTGCTGCCCCTTCTACAGATCGCAACAAAGATATCCGCTGCTTCACTTGTGGAGGTTCTGGGCATGTCTCTCGCAATTGCCCCCAAAAACGGAAGGTTCTTCTCAATGATTTGGGAGACCATTACTATGAGGAGGAGACTACTGAGGACCTGGTAGTTTCGAGTGAAGTGGAGGAGGACCAGTCGACTGAGCCTATTGAGGAGATCGATACTTCACAGTACGACAACGTGCTTTGCATTATCAATCGACGGGTCCTGCACATTCAGGAATCTCCCATGGCTGATCAAAGGGAGAATATATTCCACACCAGATGCTTGGTTCGTGAGGCTACCTTAACCCTTATCATCGACGGTGGGAGTTGCTGCAATCTCATCAGTGAAAAGGTAGTAAATTTCCTCCATTTACCTACTACTCCTAGAGCTACTCACTACGGTTTAAATGGCATTACTGATGATGGTTCTGATATATTGGTCACCAAACAATGTTTAGTTTCCCTTTCAATTGGAACATATCATGATAAAATATTATGTGATGTTGCTCGCATGGATTGTAGTCATATATTGTTAGGGTGTCCTTGGTTATATGATCGTAATGTCCTTCATGATGGTCGTGCAAATACATATGCTTTCACCTATGACGGGAGGAGAGTTACTCTCCTACCCTTATCGCCACAAATTATTCTGAAGGACCAGGTGCGCAAGCAGCAACAAAGGAACACCGAAAGAGAAGCTGAAAGACTGGAGAAGCTCAAAGGGAGCTCGGCTGCACCACCCCCAGAAGCCGCGCCCGCGGCCCCAGCAGCAGCGGCCGCCGCCGCCCCTGCAGCCCCCTTGCCGATTTCTCCTTCCTATTCGACGTCATCTAAGCCCTCTTCTGCATCACTTCAGGGCTCTGTGGAACGTCGATCGTTGGTCTCTCACCCTCAGCAAGGGACCATCACCTGGAATGCTCATCGACCTCACATTCTTCTGGTCATGAAACAGGTATTACTTAATGTTGAATTGAGTCATATTCCTGCACCTATTGCTGCTCTTCTGCAGGATTACTTTGATGTGCTTCCAGCTGAACTTCCCCAAGGCTTGCCTCCTATTAGAGGTATTGAGCACCAGATTGACTTCGTGCCTGGAGCAGCCTTGCCTAATCGCGCCGCTTATAGAGCTAGTCCTGAGGAGACAAAGGAGCTGCAACGTCAAGTCACGGAGTTGATGGATAAAGGCTTTGTTCGTGAGAGCCTGTCTCCCTGTGCCGTGCCAGTCATATTGGTTCCAAAGAAGGATGGCTCCTGGCGCATGTGTGTTGATTGCCGTGCAATCAACCAAATAACGGTTAAGTATCGCCACCCTATTCCTCGTTTAGATGATATGCTTGATGAACTTCATGGTGCTGCTATTTTTTCTAAAATCGACCTTAGAAGTGGATATCATCAAATTAGGATGAAACAGGGTGATGAATGGAAAACGGATTTTAAAACTAAGTATGGCTTATATGAATGGTTAGTAATGCCTTTTGGTTTGACAAATGCACCTTCTACATTTATGAGGCTTATGAACCATGTGCTTAGAAGACACTTAGGAAAATTTGTCGTTGTCTATTTTGACGATATCTTAATCTATAGTAAGAATATGCATGATCATTTAAGTCACTTAAAATTGGTTTTTGATTGTCTAAGAAAAGAGAAATTATATGCCAATTTAAAGAAGTGTTCTTTTGCATCCGAGTCTACCATTTTTCTTGGTTTTGTAGTAACTGCATCTGGATTAAAGGTGGATGAGGAAAAGATTCGTGCTATTCAGGAGTGGGCTAGGCCGACTACACCCACCCATGTCCGCTCATTCTTGGGCCTTGCTGGCTTCTATCGACGTTTTGTCAAGGACTTCAGCTTGATTGCCGCCCCCCTACAGGAGCTGACAAAGAAGGATGTGACATTTCGCTGGTCTGACTCACATCAAAAGGCTTTCGACGTTCTCAAGGATCGCCTGACACACGCCCCAGTGCTGCAGTTACCTGACTTTGCTCAACCTTTTGAGCTCGAGTGTGACGCTTCTGGCACTGGCATTGGAGGGGTCCTGTTGCAGAACAAGCGTCCCATCGCCTACTTCAGTGAAAAGTTGGGCGCCGCTGAGCTCAACTATTCTACCTACGACAAGGAGCTATTTGCATTGGTTCGCTGCTTACAGACTTGGCAACATTATCTCTGGCCTAAGGAGTTTGTGATTCATTCGGATCATGAAGCTCTTAAGTACCTCAAAGGACAAGCAGTGCTCAGCAGGCGACTTGCTCGATGGGTGGAGTTCATAGAGACCTTTTCCTATGTGGTTCACCACAAAAAGGGAAAGGATAATGTGGTAGCTGACGCGCTATCACGAAGGTATGTCCTCTTAAACCATATGGATGCACATGTTTTGGGTTTTGCATTAATAAAGGAACTGTATGCTTCTGATAGTTTCTTTAAAACTATATATGCTCAATGTGTGTCCAAAGGTGAAGTAGATTCATTTTTTGTTGATAATGGGTATTTGTTCAAGATGGGCAAGCTTTGTATCCCATCTTCTTCTATTCGCCGATTGTTAACCCAAGAAATACATGAATCTAGGGGACATGGGGGTTTCGAAAAAACACTAGCTGGACTAAAGGAACATTACTTTTGGCCTAAAATGTCTAATTATGTGCTGAGATTTGTCAAAAGTTGTGTTACATGTGCTAAAGCCAAATCGAAATCCAATGCTAATGATCTATACCAACCTTTGCCAATTGCTAATGCACCCTGGGAAGATGTTTCTATGGATTTTATTGTAGGATTGCCTAGAACTTCTAAGGGTCATGATTCCATATTTGTTGTTGTAGACAGATTTTCCAAAATGGCTCACTTTATACCTTGTCATAAAACTGATGATGCTATTCATGTTGCTCATTTGTTCTTCAAAGATGTTGTTCGCTTACATGGATTGTCATTGTCTATAGTTTCTGACCGTGATCCTAAATTCTTAAGCTCTTTTTGGAAAACTTTATGGTCTAAATTGGGTACAAAATTACTATTTTCTACTTCTTGTCACCCACAAACTGATGGCCAAACTGAGGTCACAAATAGACTCTTGGGGCTCTCCTTAGAGTCATGCTGCGAACTAACCTCCGGAGATGGGAAGACTATCTACCATTTGTAGAGTTTGCATATAACAGGTCTAGGCACTCTGCGACAAAGATGACCCCCTTCGAGGTAGTATATGGCCGAAATCCATTAACTCCAGTGGACATGATGCCTCGGTCATATAAGGACAAGGAGAGCGTGGATGCAGCTAAGCAAGTGGACTTCATCAAAAGCTTGCATGAGCGTACCAAGGCGCAGCTGGAAAGAAAGACTGCGCAATACAAGGCCGCGAGGGACAAGCATCGCAAGGATGTGCAGTTCAACGTTGGTGATCTGGTCTAGCTGCATCTCAGGAAGGAAAGGTTTCCGCAACAACGGAAATCTAAGCTGGACCCCAGGGGAGATGGACCATTCAGAGTGGTTCAGAAGATGGGTCCTAATGCATACAAGCTGGCTCTCCCTGTCGATAAGTACAGCGTCCATTCTACATTCAACGTCGCCGATCTATCCTTGTTCGTGCCTGACGATGACTCTGACGACGATTTGAGGACAAATCGAAGTCAAGTGGAGGAGAATGATGTCGTGCAATTATCGATGACTCCTGGTGACATTGAGGACAACATGAAGGTTCCATTTGATGGCCCTGTCACTCGTTCAAGGGCCAAGAAGGTTCAAAATGCAACTAAGGCCTTTCTTGTCCGTCACCATGGGACTTTAGAGCAAGGATTCAGGCCACCCTGGATCACTTGGCTCAAGGTGGCCCCGCCAGCACAGGAAGTGAGCTTACGTCCACACACGGAGCTCATGAAGACTCGTCAACACCCGCCATGAACCAAGCCATTCTCGACATACTCTTGGGTCACTCGGCCGAGTGGGCCAAACACCTTGTCGAGAGAAGTGGGCCGAGTATCCTATGCTTGGGCCGAGTTACATTAGTTGTTAAATAAGTTGTTATTTTATGCAAATAGATAAATAAGGTGGAATTTAATTATATCTCTTCTAGATATAATACTTGACCACCAAGTTACTAAGTTTCTATCTTCTTAGGTTTTATTTATCTTCAAGTTATTTCATTTATCTTTAGATAGAATTAATCTATCCAAACCCCTTTCCTTTGCAAGGAAGGATTGGTTAGATATCTCATAGTTTTACTATAAATTTATGTTTCCACACTTTGAATTATTCAGATTGAAATAGAATTGAAGAAACCCTTTATGGATTAAGGGTTCTTCGATTATCAATCCCAAAACGCTCTTGTGTTCTTGAGATCTTTCGGCAATCACACCAAACACCCAAACCCTAACCTCGGCTCATCGAGATCGAGCACACCCAACACCACCCTGCTCGACATAGGCGCAGCGCACCCAAGAACCCAGGACCTTGGCGTCGTCCGCGAGGAGATCCGCTCCCAGCGAGCGCGGCACCCGCATCCGCGCTCTCGCTCTCGCGCGCTTGTGCTCCCAGGCGCCAGCTCCCGCGAGCTCCTTCGCTGCCAGCGAGCGCTTCCTCGCCCGCGCTTCCACCGCACACCGTGAGGACGCTTGTCCTGTGTGCCGAAGCCCAGCGCCTGACGTTCCCGACTTCCGCGCAACCCAGTCCCTCGCTTCTCTTTTTCTATTACTTTGTTTGAGTTGCTGAATTTTGCTAAGTATAATTATGTCGCTAAATCAGAATTCTAATCACTTGTTTAAATTGTTCCAAATCAGGAGATATCAAAGAGCATTGCAAGATCGGAGCAAATATACGGCGTGGTTCTTGATCTGAAGCCCACAGGCGAAGGATCGGGTATCCCAAACGTATCACCATGGGTCCATCTGTTGCCAATGTTTCATGGCATGAGTGGAGAGGATCCAAACAAGCATCTTGCGGAGTTTCACGGAATATGCGATCGTTTGAGACCTCACGGCATCACAGAGGATCGAATGATGTTAAGGGCCTTCCCATTCACCTTGAAGGATGCGGCAAACGATTGGCTCTATTATTTACCCACGGAGAGCATTACTACATGGATGGAGATGAAAAAGGCCTTGTTGCGCAAATACTTCCCCGCCACTAGACACAATATTTTGAAAAAGGAGATATCAAGCATTGAGCAATCAGCCACGGAGACTCTCTACGAATATGTGGAGAGATTCAAGAAGCTAAAAGCGAGTTGCACCTATCATGGATTTTCGGATGACGATTTGGTCCTATATCTTTAAGAGGGACTACTCGATAATGATCGTGGGACGGTTAACTCGCCTAGTGTAGGGAACATCCTCAACAAAACACCGGAGGAAGCTATGGAGATATTTGAGGAGCTTGCTAATGCTTCTCAACAATATCGACGGTCTCATAGAGCTAGAGGAGTCTTACACTTGGACTCCCCAACATCAAGCATGCAAAACGAGCTTAAGGAGATTAGAGAGGCTCTAAAGAATCTAACTTTGCAAAAAGGTCAACAACAACAACTCAAAGCATGTGGGTTATGTGGAGACCCATCCCATCCTATGGATCAATGTCCCGACGTGCAAGATGGAGCCATGGAGGTCAATGCTCTGGGCGACTATGGTCCACGCCGCAACTATGGTAATAATCTCTATAATTCTAATTTTCAACAACAAGGTTATGGTGGCCGGTTCAATCAACAACAACAACCTCCCTATCAACAAGGAGGACCCCAATATAGAGCACCCTATGATAATCATCAAAGGGGGGCTCCTCAAGCTAATCAACAAGGTGAGGATCCATACAAGCTCATTCTAGAAACCCTCAAAGCTCAAACGGAGAAGATGAATGCACAAGAGAAGATGATGGGCCAAATGGCTCATGCAATTGGAGAATTACAAGCAAAGGACTTGGGCGAGCTACCACCACAAGTGGTGGTCAACCCAACGGAGAACGTGAGCGCCATCACCCTAAGGAGCGGTAAGGAACTGTTTGTCGCACCTAGGGGTGAGAAAGAAGCCTTAGAAGAGATCATGGAAGAAGGCTACGAAGAAAACAAGGAGGAGACAAGTTCTGTGCAAATTCCGCTGACAGCGAAACCAGACTCGTTGGCAGCGGATGGGGTGAATGTATCTGCTGAACCAGGTACGATCCCAGTCGCTGACAGCGGAACTCCACTCACTGCTAGCGAACCTGACTCGCCACCAGCGAAAAATGATTCGCTGACAGCGGATTCTGCCCAGAAAGCTAACGTTGGTAAAGCCGGACTCGACGCCGTCGATTCCAAACCTCCTCTTGACGATTTTAAACTGGTGGCACCCTTTCCGGAGGCTTTGAGGAATCCAAGGAGGCCGGAGAGCGACACCGAACTCTTCGAAACATTCGCCAAGTGTGAGGTAAACATCCCCCTACTCAACCTAGTTAAAGCTATTCCTCGTTATGCAAAGTTTTTGAAGGAATTATGCACGGTCAAGAGGAATCAAAAGTTGAAGGGGAAGCAAAAAGTTCAAGTAACTGAACATGTCTCCGCTATGTTAGAAAGGCGTATGCCCGAAAAGTGTAGCGATCCGGGTATGTTTACTATTCCTTGCACAATTGGAGATGCTAAATTTAATTATGCTTTGCTAGATTTAGGAGCATCCATTAATGTTATCTCATACTCCCTCTATAAATCGTTTGGTCTTGGTGATTTGCAAGAAACAAGAGTTGTGATCCAATTGGCAAATTGTTCTCAAATCTATCCTAGGAGGTTTGTGGAAGATGTTTTAGTTATGGTGGACAAGCTAATCTTTCCCGCAGATTTCTTTGTTTTGGACATGGAGCATGGAGTAGAGGAGGCGCCTATCCTCTTGGGTAGACCCTTCCTAAGGACCACCCGAACAAAGATTGATGTCTATGCCGGTTCACTTACTATGGAGTTCGATGGAGAAAAGGTAGAGTATTGCATATTTGATTAAATGAAGTATCCTCATGATGAACACTCTCTATTTGCTATTGATACTATTGAACCTTGTGTAGAAGATATTTTTGAGCTTAATGGGAAAGATGAATTGCAAGTATCTTTAGAAACCCCTCTAGATGAGCTTAAAATTGAATATTCTATTTCACCTTACTTGCATGAAGTTTTGGGAGCATTAGAGGCACAACATACTCACCAAAGAAATGATGCCTTAACACTAACCCTCCCAAGCGAGAGGCTTTTACCTTCTATCGTTCAGGCACCCATGATAGAGCTTAAACCATTGCCGGATCACCTCAAGTATGCCTTCTTGGGTGATGGAGATACCTTGCCGGTCATCATATCAAATAAGCTCACTCTTGAGCAAGAGGAGAGGTTGATAGAGGTGCTTAAGGAACACAAGACGGCCCTTGGATGGACAATTACGGACATCAAAGGAATAAGCCCAACCATGTGCATGCATCGCATACTCTTGGAGGAAGGAGCCAAACCATCAAGACAACCCCAAAGGAGACTCAACCCACCAATGATGGAGGTGGTCAAGAAGGAAGTTCTAAAGCTACTACAAGCCGGTATGATCTATCCTATCTCCGATAATAAATGGGTTAGTCCTACGCAGGTGGTTCCAAAGAAAGGAGGCATCACGGTCGTAGAGAACAAAGAAGGAGAGCTAGTGCCCATGCGAGTCCAAACCGGATGGAGAGTTTGCATCGACTATCGCAAATTGAACGCGGAGACTCGCAAGGACCACTTCCCTCTCCCATTTATTGACCAAATGGTGGAGCGCCTCGCCGGAAGAGCTTACTATTGTTTCTTGGATGGCTACTCGGGCTACTTTCAAATTGCCATCGCACCAGAGAACCAAGAGAAAACAACATTCACATGTCCTTTTGGCACTTTTGCATATCGCCGAATGCCTTTCGGACTATGCAATGCTCCGGGTACATTCCAAAGGTGTATGGTAAGTATTTTCTCCGAGTATATTGAAAAGTTCATTGAAGTTTTTATGGATGATTTCACCGTTCATGGCGATGACTTCAACTCTTGCTTAGACCATTTGGCATTGGTTTTAAAAAGATGTGTTGAAACAAATTTGGTTTTGAATTCCGAAAAATGTCACTTTATGGTTGAACAAGGGATTGTTTTAGGTCACATCGTCTCCCGAAAGGGAATTGAGGTTGACAAGGCAAAGATTGACATCATTCAATCTTTGCCTTGCCCTACTAATGTGCGCGAAGTTCGCTCTTTGCTTGGTCATGCAGGATTTTATCGCCGATTCATCAAAGATTTCTCCAAGATCACCGCACCTCTTTGTGAACTCCTCAAGAAGGACACCATATTTGAGTTTGATGAGAAGTGTAAGG
Organism: Persicaria maculosa; assembly: GCA_963922045.1. NCBI lineage: Eukaryota > Viridiplantae > Streptophyta > Magnoliopsida > Caryophyllales > Polygonaceae > Persicaria > Persicaria maculosa. Next base: position 54,914,127 of record OY998254.1, read on the forward strand.
AGGCTTTCCACGAGTTGAAAATTCGTCTTGTCACCGCACCAATGATTCAAGCCCCGGTGTGGACCCTCCCATTCGAGCTAATGTGTGATGCTAGCGACTACGCCGTCGGAGCGGTCCTTGGACAAAGGATTGACAAAGCCTCACACGTCATCTACTATGCTTCAATGATGCTAAATCGAGCCCAACGGAACTATACAACCACGGAAAAGGAGCTATTGGCCGTGGTGTTCGCCTTGGACAAGTTCCGCGCATACTTGCTAGGTGCAAAGGTAATAATTTACTTCGATCATGCAGCCCTTAGGTACCTCATGAAGAAGAAGGACGCCAAACCAAGGCTTATTCGGTGGATCTTGCTCTTGAGCGAGTTCCACATCGAAATCAAAGACAAGAAGGGCGCGGAAAACTATGTGGCCGATCACCTTAGCCGCATTGTGCACCCGAATAGTGTGGGGGAGAAGCTACAAGCACATGGAGAATTTTCGGACGAAACTTTACACTTCGTTTCAAGTTGTGCTGAAGACTCGCTGACAGCGAAGACTCCTATAAGCCAGCGGATCCAACTCGCTGACAGCGAATCCAGCCCGCTACCAGCGAGTCAAGTCACCAGCGAACCTCTCCAGTCGCCGGTACCAGCTCACATTCTGACTTCATCCACTGACAGCGAACCTGACTCGCTGCCAGCGGATTCTGCCCAGAAGGTATGTCCGGACTCCTTTACACCTTTGTCTTTGATGGCAGCCAACGTTCCTCGTTCATGGCTCGCGGACATAGTCAATTTTCTTGTCACGAAAGAGTTTCCGCCAAACTTTCCCAAGTACATGAAAGACAAGATTCACAACAACGCTCGATTCTATGTTTGGGACGATCCGTTTTTTTGGAAGCATTGTGCGAATCAAATCATTTGGCGATGCCTTCCGGATAATGAGGTAATGTCCGCCCTTAGCTTTTGTCATTCTTATGCATGTGGAGGACACTTTGGACCAAACAAAACGGCTAAAAAGGTACTTGATTCGGGATTCTATTGGCCCACAATTTTTCGTGATGCATATGCTTTTTGTAAATCTTGTGATCGGTGCCAACGCATAGGAAATATTGCAACTAGAAATGAGATGCCTCAAACTAGGATGATGTTTTGTGAAATTTTTTATGTTTGGGGAATTGATTTCATGGGACCTTTTCCTAGTTCCTTTGGGAATCTTTATATCTTACTTGCGGTGGACTACGTCTCCAAATGGGTGGAGGCGAAGGCCACCAAAACTGACGATTCTAAAGTGGTTTCAGGATTCCTTAAGGATTTGTTCACTAGATTTGGTATTCCACGTGCATTAATTAGTGATCGAGCTACCCACTTTTGCAACAAGACGGTGGCCGCTCTCTTGAAGAAATATCATGTCACACATAGGGTAACCACCGCCTATCACCCTCAAACCAATGGTCAAGCCGAAGTGTCAAATAGAGAGATCAAGAGAATCTTGGAGAAGACGGTTTCACCAAACCGAAAATATTGGAGCCAACGGCTAGATGATGCTCTTTGGGCCTATCGCACGGCCTACAAAACACCAACATGTATGTCTCCTTATCACTTAGTTTATGGAAAATCATGTCATCTTCTGGTAGAACTCCAACACAAGGCCTATTGGGCGGTGAAAGAATGCAACATGAGAGTAGATGAGGTTGGCGAGTTCCACAAGCTACAAGTTCAAGAATTAGAGGAGATTCGTTGGGATGCATATGACAATGCCATCACTTACAAAGAAAAGACAAAAGCATGGCATGACAAGCACATCTTGAGGAAGGACTTTAATGTAGGTGACAAGGTACTTCTCTATCAATCTCGCCTTAATCTTTTTTCGAGAAAGCTACACTCAAGATGGAGAGGTCCCTACACCATCATGCACATATATCCACATGGAGCGGTAGAAATCAAGGATGAGGAGAATGCACACGTGTTCAAGGTAAATGGCCACCGGCTAAAACGCTACTATGATGGCTTCTCCGACAAGATCATGGAGGAGATGACCCTCCAAGAGCCTACAAAGGAGACCCATTGAGGGGTCATACCGTCGAGCCTACGACATAAAACAAGGGCGCTTCTCGAGAGGCAACCCGAGGTAAGTTTTTCGTCTTGCAATTTCACTTTCATAATTAGTTAATTAGTTTTAGTTTATTTATTTATCTAAATAGGTTAGAAATTTCCTTATTACATTAGATAGATTTTTTTTCTTTCGGAATAGTGGGGAGCTAACCTTGCAGCGTTAAGAGAAGAAGTCGGAAAAAGGAAGCACTGGGCTGTTTTCGCTGGAAGCGAACCCAACTCGCTGCCAGCGAGAGTAGCCATAAGCGACCCAGGAGGAGCCGAGCCAAGCAGCCCGAGTCGCTGCCAGCGAACCGGACCCGCTGCCAGCGAACCCAATCCTCCTGAACCAGACCATGGGCCCGTCGGATTTCGAAAAAAAAAAGAATAAAATAGTGGAAATTCCATTTAGCCCTTTTTACCCACTTACCTTTTAACCACTTTACTTTTTACCCATTTTTAATATTCATCATCTCCCACTTTCCATTTTCACCATCTCTCTCCTCCTTCCAAAAACTCCATTAAAGGACCTCCAAGATTCCACCTCCATAGCCACCTCATCATCTCCACCACCCCGAAAACCAATTCCGGCACTGGATTTCGACTCCCGACGAGCCGATCTACGCAACCACACCACATTCACCACATTCCGACCACCCATCAACCACCACATAACCACAAAATCACCCAGATCCCTTTTATTCTTCCGCCATTGCGTAGATCGGGTCGAGTTAGGAAACTTTCGTGAAGGAATTTTTGAATTCCGACGTCCGGACAACGACGCCGAAGTTTCGGAAGCTCCGACTCGCTCCCGCGGAATAGTAGCCGCCACCAGAGCCGCCACCAGCGAAGCAGCAGAGCCACCGAACCCGCCAGGTGATCCCAGTCACTGCAACGAGCACCCTTCGCTGCCAGCGAGTCGCACCAATTGCGCAACAGCTCCGGAGCCCGTCGGTGTCACCCTGTTCGCTGCCAGCGAGTAGCCTTCGCTTCCAGCGAGTCGCACCCATAACGCAGCTCCCCCGGCCTGACTCGAGTCGCTGCCAGCGGGATCCCACTCGTTGCCAGCGAGAATCCTGTAGTGAGTCGCTTTGTTTGTGAGTTCTCGATCTCCATTCTTTAATTATAATTTTTTATGGCTTCTCCACCAATGGTTGGGCCTAGGGGATTGACTAGAGCTCAAAGGACTAGGTGAGACGATCTTGATGCTCGTCGGTATATTTCGACGAAATTTTTTGATATCCCCACATTGAGATTATTGGGACTTGAGGAGAGTGTGCGGACGTTTATGGGCATTGGAGATATTGATGGTTTGGTAGACAAGTGTGTCCGCACTTATCCGGATTTGGTTAGGGAGTTTTTGGCAACCTTTGCAATGGCTAGTGAGGATGGTTTTACTTTTCGATTGGGTGGGGCAAATCAAGCTATGACCTCCGACAATGACTACAATTCTAGCATCGTCCACCCCTCAACAACGATGGTTGGAAGTCACACAAAAGGTCATGACCTCCGGCAATGACTACAATTCTAGCATCGTCCACCCTTCTCTTAGACTTTGCCACAAGGTTTTGAACAACACCTTTTTCGGTCATGCCGAGATCAACAAGGTTTCCAAGGGAAGTTGGGCATGGATGACTTGCTTATTGCCCGAAGCACATGAGACCCCGGATTGGGTAGAGCTCTTCTTTGCCGCTTGTAGCGAGGCTACTAAAAAGCATTCAAGGAAGGAAGAGGTGAAAATTGGCTTTGGAGGCTTAATTACCTTGCTTGCATTGGAGCTTGACATTGATTTGAACGCCTATGTCCCTTGTGCGGACAACTATAGGCTCAATTTGGCTTTGTTAAAGAAGGCTAACATCGTGAGGGAAAATGATTATGGGGGGAGCTTCATTTGGTATGTCGGGGTAAATAAGTCCCACACTTTGATACTCCCTCGCCCACTACCCACCGGTCCGTCCCCTGCCGATTTATATATTCCATCCGACGCCTTACCATTGGGCCCACCTCCGAACGCCAACGAAGGAGATGCTTATGAGGAGCCTTATGAAGAACCCACAGAGATGGAGTATGAGCCGGTAATGCAAGTGGAGACATTCCATCCACGAGTGTCTTATGGCGGGGGAGCTAGTTCTTCACATGGAGGGTACCATGACGAGTCTTATGATGGCTTTCCCTCTCATTTCCTATAATTCGGTTTATAAAATTCAGTTCTGTAATTTTATTCTAACATTCAGTTTAGGCCATTCAGTTCCTTGATGATGTCTCTAAAATTCACCATCCTCAAATCTTTCTACATTTCATATATGTAATTCAGCTTCCAGGATTCATTTTCATCCTCATTTTTCCTGGGTGAAATTGACAGGTTTTTGGTTTAACATAGCTGGGGTTTTAAGCTTGCTAGATGCCCGATATGAAAATCCAGCATTCTTAGACATCATAACTCTCCCGCTAGAAGGCTTATGGATCGAGGGGTTCAATGATGCAAGTGCTCTAAAGCACCAACTTTCTGGTCTTTGTGAACACATATATCATCCTCAAACAATATTATTGTATTAAAATTTATTAACATTTTTTGAGATTGTTATTTGGTTCTTCCTTATAATCAACATTGTATATTCTATTTACTTTAAGTTTGAGTTTGGGTTTATTTTGCTGAGTTTTTTAATATGGAATTATGCAATCCTTTGTGACGAATTTCTATCTAACTAATTTACAATTTTATACTCTTCTCACCATCGCTCAATTCTTGATCCGAGCCTTGCTCCTCCTAACTCATAATCTGATTGGCCAATTGCTCTCAGGAAAGGTTCAAGAACTTGTACAAAAACACCCCTCTATCCCTTGTCCAATTATGCTTCTCTTGACCGGTTTTCTGATCAGCACAAGAAACTTCTTTCTAATCTTGACGAGATCAGAATTCCTAAAATTGTAGTGAAGCCTTTCAATCAACCGAGTGGCGTCAGGCTATGACCGAAGAGATGGCAGCCCTTGAGGCCAACCAAACATGCGACTTGGTGGAGCGGCCGTCACAATATTGTAAGTTGCAAGTGGGGGTATGCTGTTAAATATCATGCTGATGGTTCTCTGGCTAGGTATAAAGCACGTCTAGTGGCTCATGGTTTCACTCAAACTTATGGTGTGGATTATCAAGAGACGTTTGCTCCTGATGCAAAAATGGCTACTGTTTGCCTTCTTTTGTCTATTGTAGCTCATTTTGATTGGGAGTTGTACCATTTTGATGTGAAAAATGCTTTCCTCAATGGGTATCTCAACGAAGATACACACACACACACACACACACACACACACACACACACACACACACACACACACACACACACACACACACACACACACACACACACATACACACACACACACACACATTGCCTCCGGGGTTTTCATCATCCTCTGATAACCATGTTTGCAAATTGAAGAAAGCATTGTATGGCCTCAAACAGTCTCCTTGTGCATGGTTCGACAGGTTTCAAGGAGTGATGAGTGATGCTGGGTGTCGTCAGAGTCAAGGAGACCATACTTTGTTCGTAAGGCACTCCAAGTCAGGGGGGATAAATGTCATTCTTGTTTATGTGGGTGATATAATTATGACCGAAAAATGATCATGCTGAAAAAGTCCGCTTGAAAGCCATCCTCACTCAAGAATTTGAAGTAAAGGATCTTGGACGGATGAAGTATTTCTTGGGAACTGAAGTTGCTTGATCCAAATCTGGTATATTTATCTCCCAACAAAAATATATCAAAGATGTACTTCAAGAGGCTGGGATGGCATATTGTAAACTAACTTCCACTTCCATTGAATACAATCAAAAGATTGGTAAGGCCATACAATGCTTGTCTATCTTGGAGGAAATTTGGTTGCTTGGAGAAGTAAGAAGCAAGGATTTGTTGCAAGGTCTACTGCAGAAGCTGAATTTCGTGCAGCTGCTCATGGTATCGGAGCTCTTGAGAGATCTAAGTTTTTAACCTTTGGTCGCCACCTTTGCCGCCTATCCACCACCTATTCTACTTCTTAGAGAAACCTCATGCTAATACCTGTCTTAGCACCACAAATTCAGCTTCTAAACTTTGGCTCCAACACCACCGACTAGGTCATCCTTCTATTTCCTTGATGAAGCACATGCTTCCTAGTCTTTTTATTGGCTTAGAATCTGAGAAACTTGTTTGTTCGACTTGTGAAAAAAGCCAAACACAAACGTGTCTCATTTCCTATTCGAGATAAAAGATGCCTAGTTCCTTTTGAGGTAATCCATAGTGATATTTGGGGTCCTGCGCCTGTAAAGAACATAAATGGATCTAGCTGGTTTCTTACTTTGATTGATGATTGCACTCGGGCTACATGGTTGTTCTTGCTCAAACACAAATCTGAAGCTAGTACAATCATTCCTGCATTTTATGCTATGATTCTCAATCAATTTGGCAAATCAATTCAACGCTTCAGATCTGATAATGCCAAAGATAACTTTACTCAAACCCTTTCCTCCTTTTTCACCACAAAAGGCATATTATTCATGAGTTTTCTTGTGTGTATACACCACAACAAAATGGCCTTGCTGAGCGGAAAAATGGGCATATTCTTAATGTCACTAGAGTTGTCATGTTTCAATCTAATGTTCCAAAGTTCTATTGGGGGGAAGCAGCCCTCACAGCTGCTTATTTGATAAACCGAACCCCTTCTAAAACCTTGAAGTACCAATCTCCACTTAAAAACCTTCGGTCCTTCTTACCCCATCTCTCAATTGATCACAAGTTAGAGCCTAAGATCTTTGGTTGCACTGCCTATGCCCATGTTCATTCTCCTCTTAGAGGTAAACTTGACCCCTGAGCTAAGAAGTGAATCTTCCTAGGTTATTCCAACACAAAAAAGGGTTACAAATGTTACTGTCCCATTACTAAACACACCTTTGTTACTGCTGATATTACCTTTGCTAAAAATACCCCATTCTACATCTCTTCACCTTCTTTAGCTCATGAACACACCTTTTAATCCACTCTTTCAGATCTCCCTACCACTGCCTACCTTCTTGTTGACACTATAAGCACCACCACAGATCCTGTAGCAACTGCAGACCCTACTCCATCTAATGTTATTAGTGCTACCACAGACCCTGTAGCAGCTATACCTCCCTTTCCTACTGCAGATCCTATTGCATCCAATGTTAACAGCCCTACCACAGACCCTACAGCAGCTCAACCACCAACTGAGGAGACCTCCACCGTTTCCTACACCCACTCCACCATTACCACCATAAATCACCTCTCCTCCGGTCACCAAGACGTATTCCCGGCGGGGCCCCTCTTCTCACCGTCGCTCAATTCTTGATCCGAGCCTTGCTCCTCCTAACTTAGAATCTGATTGGCCAATTGCTCTCAGGGATGGTTCAAGAGCTTGTACAAAAACACCCCTCTATCCCTTGTCCAATTATGCTTCTCTTGATCGGTTTTCTAATCAACACACGAAATTCCTTTCTAATCTTGACGAGATCAAAATTCCTAAAAGTGTTAGTGAAGCCTTTCATTCACAATCTCTCTCATTTATGTAGTTTTGAAAATGTGAAATGGAAAATCGCAATTTGTAATCTTATGTTTACAGCATTTGAATCATAGTTTGGGTTTATTTTGCTGAATTTAGGTTTCCGAAATTGTAGGATTCATGTTTATGAAATTGTATAATTTAAGTTTCTGGATTTAGGTTTCTGAAATTCTGTATTTCTAAAAAAAAAACATAGACAGCTACTTTTACTATGAAATGTACTAGCAAAGTTAGCTAATTGTATGATGGATTATTGTAGGTACCAAGTTTGATCGACACTAACAAAGTTAGTTCATCCATGAACGTAGATTTGAGGTTCTGTTAGCAGATGAGCATGGAAATATTCAGGATTCCGAGATAGAAATGCCAAGGCAATTCAATTTGGTTCTATGTTGGCTAGAGGAAAAGATTGAGTTATACAATCATGTAGTTCTTAGCTTGCCTGAACTGAAGTATCCAAGTCTGGGATTTTGAAAAGATGGAGTTATACAATCATGTAGTTCTTAGCTTGCCTGAACTGAAGTATTCAAGTCTAGGATTTTGGAAAGGAGGTCGCAAGAATATGTATCCTTGTACAAGTGCCTTGAAGCATTCTTGAAGGAAGAGCCCTTTGGACCTCAGTATATGTGGTTAGTTTTTTTGCATTGGTGTTTTGTTTTCTTGGAATTGTTCAGGTGCTATATTGGTCTGTTTGTTATTATCTTTGTTTTGTGGTATTTTAGGAATACATTGAGCTAGTGGTTTATATGGTCACCTTTTCTTTCTAACAAAACATAAAATTCATAACAAAGAATGTCACATGCTCTTTTTCTTAACTTTTAACTACTTTCCTAAAGGAAAGCAGCTAGCTGATCTATGAAGCTTTACTTTTTAGTGTGCTATCAACTGGTTTTCTACATTCATATGACTTGGCTTGACTTGGCTTGTCTTTCCAGCGTTTATAGTTAGTTTGAGGATGGCCTAAAGTGCTGATGCTTAAGCTTCTCCAGAAATGTTAAATAGTAGCACATAAGTTGTTTTGGTTAGAGGAAATAATATGACAGTCGACTTCATGGGCGAGTTCATAAGAGTTGCTAGCACCCACCTCAGAATCAGCCCCAGAAGCTCTGTCAATCTCCCGCATAAACTGTCTGGGCACAGCATAACTCCCGAAAACAATGCCATCGGTCTCACCATCCGTAGAACAATTAAGGTCCTCTTCACCTGTTTCTGGTTTATCATCCTCCTCAACTTCAACTCTTGCTCCTTAATATGTTCTCGACCAAACATTTCACTGATTAAATATCTTTATTTATTTGCTGAAATTGTTGACATGGTAAAGCTAAACTGGTAGTGTTTTGTCAATGTATTTCTTTCATGTTCCTGAACTAGTAGTGTTACAGATTTGTTCCTTGGATTCTTTGGTTCATTCAGTCCATTTCATAAGAGTATGATGCAGTATAACTTGTAGAGGTGAATTGATAGGATGTCATATTTTCTTATAAAGGTGAGTTGCCTTAAGCTTGTTTATGGTACGATGAAAAGTAGAACTTGGGGTAGTTTCTGCAGTAGTTAATTGTTGAATTCCCTTCCTTGGTTGATTATATTGAGTGAATCTACTTGTTGGAATTCAGTATTAGCATAAATTATTTTGGTTTAGAAATTGAAATCAATTTCTTGAAGTGATTTTAAGCCTATTAGCTCAAATGGTAGAGTAATGTGTTCAAGCACAAAAATGCGGGTTCAAATCCCGCATAGGCTATCCATGGTTATGTTTAGTTATTTAAAGTAACCAAACGCTTGCTAATTTTTTTCATAGAAGCAGAATTAGAGGCTTCTAGTTGAGGAGTTGATGAAACTATTATGGCTGCTACTTGAATTGACTGTTTAGTGTGTTTCGTTATCATAAGGTGGTTTGTGTGTTTAGTTATTCTTTTCTTTTGTTACATACTCTATATGAAACGATTGACTCATTATAGTTTATTGAAAAGGATTAATATTTTTAAACCAAGAGAAACAATTTGATCAATATCTAAATAGCTTATGTGGAATTCCAACCCACATCTTTGTGCCTGAGCACATTGCTCTACCAACTGAGCTAATAAGAAAAGAGGTTTCGCTGTCCCTCTTCTTTGAGTTGAAGCAATTTCTGACCGATGAGGATGGCATAAAGTTCTACAATACTAAATATATGGCAATTGTCTGTTGCTCCATAGCTTCATCAATCTCAACTCTAAACGACATCGAGCAAGACAAAGTCATAAGCCATCAATATGAACTATCAATTATACATTTCCATTTGTCATGGTAGCAACTCAGTAATGCGTTTGAATAGATTACAACTCATTCTTTATCAATATAAATTAGCAGTAAAACCAAGTAGTGTAAACTAGCAATGATGAAATTTTGATTAAAAAAAGTTAGAAAATTAAGCTTAATCTTTTGATTCTTTTCCTTGATCTCTAAATGAAGTATATGCAAAAGTAATTAACTTCCGATTTTAGCTATCTCAATCCCCAACAACACAAAATCCCCAAAGTCAAAATTTCAGGATTGATAAGAAGAATATAATTAGAATCTAGGTTTAGCAATTCCAATCCCTAGCCATAAATTCAAATTTTAAATCAGCGAAATTCCATATCAAATCACAAATCCCCAAATTCATTGAATTTCTAAGCCCTAAATTTCGGATTTTGAAAACACAAATCGAATTCGTACATTCGTACCTCATGTTCGTCTCTCCTCGTGCGAACCACTTGTCGTCGGCGCCATCCGCCTTGCTCCGTCATCATCGCCAACTGCCACTCCTGTCATCATCGGTGTCTCTCCTTCAATCTTTTTAGGCGTTGTAGTCTAACTCAAAGAGGAATAAGGTAAGATGTAGAAATAGCAAGAGAAAGGAGATACGCGGTACTTTTATTCAATTTCCTTTTGTTTAAATCAAAATAGAAGAAAATCGTAAGTTGTGACGGGTTCGGGCCACGAGATGAAAATACCCTTAAACTCAAGGGTACGATGCGAAATATGTTAATTTTTTGTATACCTCGCGAAATAAGCCTTCCCTCAGGGGTACCTCGTGAAAATTTCCGTTATATTTATAATACATCGTTTTAGTTTATAATGGACTTCCAAAATAAACATTGTTTGGCTTAGCATTTAAAAGTTTAAATTATACTCCCTCCATTTGTAAATAAGTAAAAATTTGAAATCACACACGTTTTTTTAAGATTGTAAAAACTATATACTCCCTCCGGTCGGAAATATTTGATGTTTTAGGAGGTGAAATTTGATCAACAATATTTGATGTTTTAGAGGTAATAATTACCCTCTTTTTAACTTTTGCAATAATATGAATACACTATACTTTTTTTTTGGCTTAACCAATTACATTTGTGTTTAATAAATGTGGTGGTGGATTAAAATTTTTTTGATAGGGTATTTAAAGGTGGAAGAAATAATTAAGAGGTTTCTTAATTTGCGCGTAAAACTCTAAAACATCTTTTAATTCCAACCGGAGGGAGTAAAATATTAATTTTTAATTAAAATTTTAAAATAATATCATGCTTTTTAATAATAAATATACTATTATTTTAAAAAAATAATATTTTATATAATTTTTTATCATTTAAAAAAAGTGTCACTTGAAAAAGTCACATCATTATAAATGGGGAGTATTATATGCATTTGTTGTCAAAAAAACGTTTTTTTATAAGGTAAAAATTCAAGTTCAGACATATCTGAAACTTAAGGGCCGGCCAAGCTAGCAAACGGGAGAACCATCTAACAGTCATGACATACAAAAATACAAAAAGGTGCAAACTCAGGCAATCTACAAAAAACGAAACCTAGCAGAGTAGCAGACCTAAACCAAACAGGATATGGACTAAGAAGACAGACGAAGTCAAGCCTCACTATGAAGTAGAACCGTAGGCCAGTGGTACATCAAGACCTGATCATCATGTGGGTAGTGAGGACGAAACTCTAAGGAAGCAGTCAGCCCGAGTAGCAGAGACGCCACGATACACACTACCCCGACCCCAACCTTTCTCCGATAGCTCGAACCAAATCCACGGAGAAGAAACGTCAAGTCACGCTAATGCAGAGCCGCATACAGCCTGAGTAAAGCGCACACATAAACCCTATCAGGATTTGATCAACCCTAATGGGATTTAGTACATACCCAAATGAGCAGTATTTAATACCCTTGCGGGATTTTAATGAGTTTATATAAAAACAATATAGATAAACCATTTTCCCTTTTTTATTTTTTTATTATGATTTTTTTTATGTTCCGGACTGCTTTGACCTAAGTTTATTCCTTGGGCCCAAAGAAAGGGTATCAGGCCCACCCATGGGTAGCGCAAGCCCAATGAGAGTCAGGGTCAAAGACCCGGGCCGAAGAACAACGTGCAACTGCTAAAGCAAAAGAAGCACAAGCCCACGAATCCCCCTTCTCGGACCACCCTCAACATACAACCAAGGAGGGACATCAGGAAGAATTCCCACTACAGGCCACCGAAGAATCGACAGCAAACCGAAGGAAGCTGGACATCAAGCAAGGGTTCACAATCAGGAGGGCAAAGCGTAAGCACCACGGCCCTGAACTAGGGATGGCGCGTAGCAAAATAAAGGCTGATTTCAAGCCAAGCTAGGGAAGTCGGAAGAGCAAATTGACCCGGGAAAGCCGAAGACCTAGTCATGTCGAGGATGACAGGCCCAGAGAAGGCAGAGCAGCAGCTCGACCCATGAGAGATGATAACCCACGGCCTCCTGGAGTTTCAGGCCGAGCCGAGTGCAATTTGGAGACCGGTTGTTTGAAATGGCTTAAATCGATCAAAGAAAGGAGATCCTAGTTTGTGGATCTGCCAAATCCCCAAAAATCAGAGATTTTTGACCGGAAATTTCTTGCCAAGCCCACCTGATACCAAGCACAAGGACGGAGCATCGGGAAGAAACGAGGCCACCATCTCAAACCGAGAGTGTCAAGGCAATGGAGAGGATGAGAAGAGATGGGATCGAGGACCCGAAACATAGAAGATTCGATGAGAAAAGGGTTGTTAGGCCCTCCGCAGAACATCAAGAAGATGTTTTAACCTCCGAAGAGAGGATTCTAGCATCTGAAGAGATGGTTCTTACCTCCGAAGAGGAGTGGTCAGATGGAGGTCGGCGGTGATCGACTAAGGGATGTGACCTTAGGGTTTTCTTCTTCTCACTCAAGAGAGGAGAGAGAAGGTCTCCTCTGAAGCCTTAATTTTTCCACATAAAAAACATTTATTTGATTCAACGCAACCCCTTTGATTTAAGAGTTAGTGTCAGGGTTTTAAAAAAAAATGAATGTCAGGGAGGGAAGAGAGGGGGGGACTGACATGGAGAGGGTCGACGCTCCTAGCCGAGACTCAAGAGAGAGACCAGAAACTCTGCATGTGCAGTCTAGACATAGCAAAGTAGATTAGTCTCTCTTTTATATAGGTTAATAATAATTAGTTTCTATTAAATAGATTAAGAATTATTTTAGAAAAGTTAATAATAATAATCTGGTGTGTGGCCAGTTATCTTTTAGATAGATTTTTTTTAATAGGGTAGTGATTCGAGGGTTGGAAAACCCAGTTATCTTGTGTTTTGTTTTGTTCATCACTAGGAGCGTGTTTGCGAGTTGATTTTTTATATGAGGCGGAGATACTTTTTGGGATTGAGGGGATGGAGATACTTTTTGGGGTGCAGAGGATGCAAATTATTTGTAAAAAATAATCTCTACGTGTTTGGTGGAAGGAAGATATGTATTTTATAGAATAGAGTAAAAACACACACAGAAAAATACCCTTACCTACACCCTCATCCTTATACATTTTTGTAATCATTTTAATTTGCTCCTCATGCAATATTTTCGACCAGTCATCTTCCACATTCTTACAGAGTACAAATCCCTCCAAATCAAAGCCCGATTTTGCCCCCAAATTCGATCATCAACTCGTATACCACTAAATCCATCCAAATTGAGATTGGCCACAAATCCGACCACCGCCTCGAATACCATCAGTGCCACAACGAGGTTCCAATCGTTGAAAACATTGAAAGAGGGAAGAAAGAGGAGAGTGAGAGCAAGCTAAAGGAAGGAGCAAGTCGGGGGTTCGGAGGTGCGATTTGGGGCTTCAGTGAGCCAAATCTGAAGAGATGAATGTAAAGACCGAAAATAACTAATTAATATTTTTTAAACAAATATTATATTTTATCCGATTTAGAAAGTTTGGAGAAAACTCGTTCTCGAGCAACTTACTATTTCATAATATTTCAAAAACAATTTCGGCATCATTGTTGAAAATTTAGATTTTTGACAGATCTTATTTCCGCTTCCGAGCTCCGAGTTTGAGAATTTAAGTTTGATTCCGAGCATTTTGAAATAATTTGGAAATTTTGATTTGAAAATTCTAGAGTCGAAAATTGAGTTAGCAAGCGGGTTTCGGGTTCGAATTTTCGGGTTTTGAAAATCAAAATTTGGGGACCGATTCCCCTATTTTATTTCTTTTCCTTTTTCTTTTCTCTCTCTCCGGAAAATTCGATTTGAAAATTCTAGAGTCGGAAATTGAGTTGGCGAGCGGGTTTCGGATTTTAATTTTTGGGTTTTGAAAAGCAAAATTTGGGGACCAATTCCCCTATTTTTTTTCTTTCCCCCCCCCCCCCCCCTCTTGTCGTTACCCCTGCAGATCACACACCCATTTCACCCTTCATGCCACCTCTCCCTATCCTCTATAAATTGAACCCCACAATCCCCTAAACCTAAACCTTTCTCTCCCCTTTGCAAATTCCACAAAGAATCCAAAGAATTCAGCTTTGCCCAAAAAAACAGTCTCACCACTCCACCATCAACAAACCTTTACCGATTCATCACCGAGCAGTCACCACACCACCTCCGTTTTCATTCATCATCAGCCACCACCTATCTCCTCCACGTCGCCTTCGTCATCCGAAGCAGTCATCCACCACCATCCTCCGCTGATGTCCTCACTGCAGAAACCGCAGAGCCAACATTCCTTGTTAGCCAAGAAGGAAGAAGCAAGGAAGAAGGACCTATAGTGAGCCTCCACCACCAGCAACAGCACCACCATGCTCCCTCCAGTCCTAGAAGGCAGAAGAATCTGGAGAAGCGCCATCGTCGGCCACCGGAACCCAAATTGCGAGCACATTCCTCTATTTCCGTTTCAAAGGTCAGTTTTATAATTTCAAACTTGTTTTGCTTCAAAACCTCATAAAACCCAACCTTTATTCACTTCCACCTCTTTCTAGGCCCAAAGCGACGTTTTCTCTCACCGATTACAGCCGCAGCCGCCCTTGAGGACCCCGGAGTTGGAGATTCGGAGCCTCGGTAATTCCTCTTTTTCTCCATCCTTCCTTTGCGCGTTTGGGTTCTTATGTGTAGGTCATGGTTGGGAAACCCGGTCAGTGGTTTTGAATTAGTTTTGGGTCGAGGGCGCCGATGGGGGGTCTGTTCTGCCCTTCTCTTGTTCGTCTTTTTTTTGTTACAGGAGGGGAGTGTCAGAGGGTGAGGGAGATGAGTTCAAGCTCCACCGATTCACCATTTTCTTTTGTCCGGTTAACCTTCTTTCACCCAGTTCAGTTAAATGCAGAGATGGGTTTGGGCTGTTTGGACTCGGGTCTGGATATGGATTTGGGTTAAGAGTGAGCTGGGCCTCTTTGTTTTTTTTTTTTTAACTTGAAATAATTTGGCGACGAGGGAAACTCATACACAAAGGGCATCCAGACGGATGTAATCGCGAAGCATAGGATCATCTGGTGTTTGTGATCCAAAGAACGCAAGGTGGAGATGCGATAGCTTGTCCGCAACTCGGTTTGCTTCTCGTAAGACATGACGAATTTCAATAGAATGAAAAAACCGAAGAGAGACTAGTTTGTCCGAGACAATCATTTCCGAGTCTCTTGAAGGTTTTCCACTGAGGTTATCACCTTCGATAACTAGTTTTGTTATATTGAGTAGTCGTGCTGTGTTTATTCCGTTGCAGAGGCCAAGACCCTCAGCACCCATAACAGACGCAATAGAGGTGGGACCTGCCCCATAGTGAATTGCTTATCTTGTGTGGTCTCTAATGATGTATCCAAATGAGCCACCCAAATTGGGTGAGAAGGCACCATCAAAGTTAAGTTTATAGATGCCTAATGCTGGTTTTCTCCATTTAGCCTTTTGTCGTGCTCTCTTAGGTATTTTTCAATGGTCATTGTTGACGGGATTAAGAAGTTATTCATTTAATACGTTGTCATTAAGTCTGGTAGTATTCCATAGGTACATTTGGTCCTTAATAAAAGAAATTGTTTTTTCTATATTGGGTTTAGTATCGTCAAATAGTGACTTATTGCGTGAGTACCAGATACCCCACCAGGCAAATGCAAGTTTTGTGAATTTTTGTGTGCCCAATTTCTCCTTTATGTCTCTTATGACACTGTTTAAATCGGATACTTATGAGAAGCAATTATTTAGGGTTATCATTAATTTTGGATCCAGATTTGCAATCGTTGCTCGAGTGATAAGGCAATCTCATAATAAATGTGGTAGATCCTCATAGTTTTAGTCGCAATGTGAACATGTTGTTGGGAAACCAATACCCCTTGAGGCTAATTTTCCCATCGCCCACTGACCAACGTAATCCTTATTTAAATAAGGGGATTAATTTAGTTAACTGTTTCCATTGCCACAATGCATCCCCTTTTTTATGGTATTGTAATATGTTCTGGTTTGTTAGGTATTTGTCCTTGATTAAGGTAACCCATGGGTTTTCAAGTTTTGGTAGGATATTCCATATGAGTTTTAATTATAGTGCTATATTCATATCCTCAGAGTTTCGTAGGCCAAGGCCACCGTGGGATTTCTCTTTACATACTTCAAACCAACTAATAAGTGGTTTATGGTTCGGGCTTTGGTTCCATATGAAATTTTTGTTTATTCTATCCAGTTCTATATGTTTTTGTCTAGGTAGAAGAAAGCATTGTATGAGGTGTAAAGGTTTAGCCACTAGTGTGGACTTTATTAACGTACAACGACCAACTTGCGATAGGAAATTAGCTTTCCATTTAGTGAGGTGGGTTTTTGTTGTGACTAGAAGGGCTGAGAAGGTATCCTTTGTTACTTTGCCACATATTATGGGGCATCCAAGATAAGGTCTTAGATTGGTTGTGTAATTGATTTCCAATTCATTATGAATTAAAATTTTTTGTTGAGCTGTCATGTTTGATGTTGTTTGGAAGTGCTATTTATACTTGTTTACTTTCTGACCTGATAGAATACAATATTCAGTTAGTATTTTATTAATCTGGTCACAGGCGATTTTGGTGGCTGATGCGAAAATGACTAAGTCGTTTGTAAACGCAAGGAAGGGGATTCTGGTGCCATTTCTTGTTAGTTTAAGTCCTAGATGACTATTAGGAGCTTCAAATTCCTGGTATAATCCACGAGCTTGTATTACCCTTCCAGAAGTGAAAGCGCTTTGTAAATGGTTAATTATCTTTGGTATAATTCTCTTGAGTCTTCCCGCCAAAACTTTAGAAATTATCTTATAAGTCGTCGAGCAAAGAATTATTGGTCGATACTGGGATGCAGTTTTTGGGTCATCACATTTGAGGATTAATGTTATAAATGTATGGTTTATCTCTTTCAATATTCTGCCACTAAGGAAAAAACTTTTGACAACTTTAGTGACGGTGGGTCCAACTATGTGCCAATATTTTTTTAAGAACCCTGCCAGAAAGTCGTTAGGGCCAGGTGATTTGTCGTTTGGTAGGCTGGAGACCGCTTTCTTAATTTCTGCATTTGTAATTGGTTTGGTGAGCCATTCATTGTCCTCATCTGTGATTTCCCTTTTGATGTTATTGAGTAGGTTACTTAGAATTCGTTGTCTTTGGGTAGTTTTGTATCTTTTTATGAAATCTTGTTTGATTAGCTCTCTGATGTCGTTGTCCGTTGTTACCATGATTCCTGTTGTTGTTTGTTGTGATTTTATTATATTTCTATTTCTTCTACCTATTTCTATTCAATGAAAATATTTAGTGTTTGCATCAATTGATTTAATGTGGTTACTTTTTGCTCATTGTCCCTAGTATGTGACTTCGTACTTATGGAGAGAGGCGTGTTTAGCGGTAAGCCTCTTGATTTTGTCATCTTCTGTTTTGTCATAATTGATACAAATTTGTGTTTGGAGATCTTGCAAATCGTTTTTCACTTTAGAGATCTGCCTAAATATGTTCCCGATTGAGAATTTACTCCAGATTTTGCTCTTTTTTTTTACTTCGATTAGCTTCTTTGTTAATTTATATAGGCATGATCCTGGGTTATCAGAACGCTAAGCGTTTTTGACAATTATTTCATAATCTTGTCTCGTGGTCCATGCCATTTCAAATTTAAAAGGTTGTAACTTTGGCTTTTGCTTATCCATTAAGTCAAATGTGATTTATGTGTAGTCAGATTTAATGAAAGCGTGATTTTTTTATACGAGTTAGGAAATTTTTGTAACAATGAATGACTTAGCAGTGTTATGTCTAGTTTTTCATGTATATTGTCCGATCCATGGAAAAGTTTTCTCCATGTATATTTGTTTCCTATTGTTGGAGCGTCCGTGAGGTTGTGAGTTGTGACAAATTCTGTAAGCCTATGAAATATGTGAGGGCCAGGCACAACACCTCCTAATTTATCAGAGTGTTCCAGTATGTCATTTAGATCTCCTATAACAATTAGGTGCCCTGGGAGTCCCCGAACCATGGATGAGAGGGAATCCTAGAAAAATGCTTTTTCACAATCATGTGGGGGGGGGGGGGGGCGTAAACAATCATGATTGTGATTTCTAGTGAAAGGGTATGATTTATATATTCTGCTTCTATGATTATGTTGTCAGAGTATATTATTTTAAAGGATTCATTGCTAATTTGGGATGCTTTCCAGAGAAGGCAAATCCCACCGGAGAGACCCATTGATGGGCATAAATGTATATTATCAAACCTTGCTTTTTTCCAACAATTTTCTGGGGGGGGGGGGGGGGGGGGGGAGGGGTTTGTAGTTTAGTTTCTGCTAAAGCTAGAATTTTGATGTGTTCCGTTCTGCTAGTTGATTCTATATGTGTCCAAATGTATTTCTTACAAAGTCCACGAACATTCCAATAACTAAATTTCATTGATAAATTATTCTTTTATCTTTGGGTATCAGCGTGTACTTGACTCTAAAAGAGTCGGAATTACGTCTTCTGGTTTTGTTTAGCTTCCATCCTTTTCTTTGTGTATGGGTTATCCATATTACCTGGTTAGAGATGTAGATAAGAGTAAAGAGCTCGGGGTAAACCCCTTCCATGGTTAGTGTATTAGATAAACTTAAGCTTTTGAATTTTTTTGCCATGTATATCAAACGACTGTTTTTAGCAGTTGAGATGAATGTAAGCAAAAATTTTTGTATAAAATTATTGAAGGTTCGAAAATGTATAACAAAGTACAATAAAGATACTAAAGAAGGGGGGTTGAATAGAGTATGCCAACTTTTCGCTGTCAATCTCAAGACTTTTGAAACGCTTGCAAAACCCTTTGAGAGTAAACTCACTTCTTTCGATTGGGAAACCTGAATCACAATAAAGTTATACAATTTGAAACAAGTGCGGAAATATGGTAAGGCAATAAGTAAAGAACACAACGAATTGTTAACGAGGTTCGGCTCCTTAAAGGCTTAGTCCCCGCCTAGGGTTCTTCCACAACCCTAAGATTAAACTGGCTTTATTGATTCACAAGACTTAGGATCCTAATGGCTCACCGAGAAGCCTCTCTCCTATACAATTGCAATCTAGTCAACTCACGTTCCCTTGGAGTCCTAGACCAATCTAGAAGAGCCCCACCTCTCTCAGCTATCTAGTACAATCCTCTTACACTTCGTGAATCAATCGCCTAGTGCTCACTTCCTGAGTTATAAACTCTCGAGTATAACACTCTATCAAAATATATCATATAACCTCACTGTGTAACTCTCAAATGCTTTGAAACAAAAGATATAACTCTTAACACCTAGCAGAGAGTACACGAAGAAGACAGATTGGCTTGAGGGCTTGTGTGCGATGTAGATCAATTAGGTTTGTGTTCAACACTTGTGTTTCTTCTCTCTTCTTCATCTCCTTTTATATTCCATCAAATCGTCGCCATTTTGAAAGAAGGATCTTTGTACAACGGCTACTCCAGATCATGGCCATGAATGGATCTTCGCAATTTTCTAAAGATGGAAACTGTGAAGCCACAATCCATCCGATTTGATTCTTCATAACTTTCAGCTTAAGGAAGGAGATATCTCGAAATCTTTGTTGTATGGTTAGTATAATATATATAGAATAATATTCAGACACCATACTTAGATAATATAAGATAATAAAATACAGGTTTTGAATTTCATCAATACAACTTTAGCTTCAAGACCTTTGACACAAGGTTTGTGTCAAAGCCTTTGAAACCATTTCCGATTTTAATCAAGGGAGTAGAGTTATCAATCTCCCCCTTGATGAAAGACAAAACCTGTGCATCCCTGTAACATACTCAAGCAGATATATCATAAGGAAAAATCGGACTAAGTACCTGCATGGGTCAGACAAATATTGGATCATATAAGTTTTAAAACCAATGAAAGACATCCAACGAAATAAAACAAAATAAGGCCTTCCAGGACCCTGGTTCACAGAAGTTTTAAAGTCTAGCAATGTCTAAACCATCTCCCCCTTTTTGTCTTTCAACAAAGGGAGGAGTGTGAAAATAGTCACCAAAAGTGATTGTTCCAAAACAATTTCAATATTTAAACAAAGAGTCGTTCGAATCTTAATGAATAAGGCAAGAAGATATTTATCCGATTTAAAATAATTTCCACAAATAAAATATAATCGGATAATATTCCATAAAAATATTTTCCCGAATAGGTAACAATAAAGTAAAGATATTTAAAATTCCTTTTTAAAAAAAATATTTGATCAAATATCTAAAAAGATACCAACCAAATATATGATCCGTTATATGTGCTCTACTGTTGAAAGCACAACCTTTGAAATGAGGTTCAAAGGTCTTGGCACTGAGTAGAAGTTTTCTTTCGTAAAGGGAAAACTCCCCCTACGAGAGTGCATCCCTGTTAAGCATTCCGATCTCATGTCTAATGAAGGTGAACCTGTCCTCTTCCAAAGGCTTAATAAAAATGTGAGCCCATTGATAATCAGTTGAAATAAAGGATATGGACATGTCACCTTTTTCGACATGGTCTCTAATGAAATGATGCCTTACATCAATATGTTTGGTCCTTGAATGATTAACGAGATTATTTGTAATGGAGATGGCACTTGTGTTGTCACATTTAATGGGAATGTCTTTGAGGTCGATGCCAAGATCTCTCATTTGTTGAGCTATCCAAAGGATTTGGGAGCAACATGCTCCAACTGCTATGTATTCGGCTTCGGCAGTGGAAAAAGCAACTGAGTTTTGTTTCTTTGAGAGCCAACTAATCAAGGATGCTCCTAAAAATTGGCAATATCCTGACGTACTCTTCCTATCCACCTTATGGCCTGTAAAGTCTGCATCAGAATACCCAATTAGTGTAAAATCTCTTTGCTTCGGGTACCACAAGCCAACATCCTTAGTGCCATTGAGATATCGAAAGATCCTCTTCACAACCAAAAGGTGAGATTCTTTAGGGTCAGCTTGAAACCTAGCACACATGCAAACACTAAACATGATGTCAAGTCTACTAGGAATAAGATATAATAAAGATCCGATCATCCCTCTATACTCCTTTTAATTGACACTCTTCCCGATCTTGTCTTGATCTAGAGATAAGGTTGAGCTCATGGGTGTCTTGGCTGCTTTTGATTGATCCATCTTAAACTTCTTCAAGAGATCCTTAGTATACTTGCTTTGGTTGACAAATATCCCTTTCTTAGATTGATGAACTTACAACCCCAAAAAGAAGTTGAGTTCACCCATCAAGCTCATCTCAAATTCATTGCACATAATATCAGAAAATTCCTTGCACAAAGATGTTTTAGTAGCCCCAAACAATATATCATCAACATATATTTGAATAACCAAAATGTCCTTTCCTTTGTTCTTGATAAAAAGAGTTTTTTCGATCAACCCCCTTTTAAAATCATTTTCTAAAAGATATTTTGACAAGCGCTCATACCAAGCTCTTGAGGCTTGTTTCAAACCATATAGCGCTTTGTCTAGTTTATAAACATGATTAGGAAATTCTGAACTTTCAAAACCTGGGGGTTGAGCCACATAGACTTCTTCCTCTAAGAAACCATTAAGAAAAGCACACTTGACATCCATTTGATATAATTTTATGCCCATAAAAGATGCAAATGCTAATAAAATGTGAATGGCTTCAAGCCTGGCTACGGGAGCAAAAGTCTCCTTGTAGTCGATACCTTCCTCTTGATTGTAGCCTTGAGCAACAAGCCTTGCTTTATTCCTCACGATCTTACCATTCTCATCTAGCTTGTTCCGAAATACCCAACGTGTGTCAATGACTGATTGATGCTTTGACCTAGGCATAAAGGTCCAGACTTTGTTCTTTTCAAATTCGTTAAGCTCACTTTGCATAGCAATGATCCAGTCTGGATCTTGAAGGGTCTCATCTACCTTCTTTGGTTCTACAAGAGAAACAAAAGCGTGAAAGGCACAGAGATCTTTAAGTTTAGAACGAGTTTGAACACTAGATGTAGGGTCAAAGATGATATCCTTTAATGAGTGTGATGAGAAGTATTTGAACTTTCTCTTGCTAGTCTCAGCTCCTTGGTTCGTCACATCAACAGGATTGATTTGTGGTACATCTGAATCCATGGATCTGTTAGGCTCAGTTACAGCAGTTTTTAAAGTCTCAACACTTTTGGATTGGTCGCCAAGGGCTTTGGACTGAGCTTCAACACCTTGGGCCAATTCTTCAGTGTTAAGAATCTGATCCTGCATGTTCCTCTTCTTTGTGTTCTTGGGAGAAATATCATCACCATCCTCATTCTTTGTATGGCTGTTAAGATCTAAATCTGCAACACTTTCACTTAAAGAACAGTCATTTCATTCATCAAATATAACATGTATACTTTCCTCAACCATCTTGGTCCTTTTGTTGAAGATTCTATATGCTTTGCTACTTGTGGAGTAGTCAAGAAACATACCTTCATCACTATGCGCATCAAATTTCCCAAGGCTATCGTTTCCATTGTTATGAACAAAACAAGTACAGCCAAAGGGTTTAAAATACGATTTAAGGGGTTTGCGGCCTTTGAAAAGTTCATAAGGAGTTTTCTTTAAGATGGAACGAATAAGACAACGATTCAAAATATAGTTAGATGTGTTAACAACTTCAGCCCAATAGGTTTTAGGTAATGCATTTTCTAAAAGCATAGTCCTGGCCATGTCCTCTAGGGTGCGGTTCTTTCGTTCCACAACCCCATTTTGTTGAGGTGTCCTAGGAGCAGAAAAATTATGGGAGATGCCATATTTAGCACAAAACAAATGAAACTGAAGTTGATCAAACTCCCTACCATGATCACTTCGAAATTCGAATTGACACTATGAGCTCGTTTCTTAAAGTTTGCAACTCTTTACAAAGTTTTGAAAACTCAAACAAAGCCTCTGATTTTTCTTTTAAAAATGCAACCCAAGTATATCTCGAAAAATCATCAACAACAACAAGCATGTACTTTTTACCATTGGGAGATTTGACTCGCATAGGACCACATAAATCCATATGTAAAAGTTTAAGAGGTCTAGAAGTACTTACAACCTTTTTGGGTTTGAAAGAGCTATGTGTTTGTTTACCTTGTTTGCATGTTTTGCACATATCAATACCTTTGAAGTCCATCTCAGGTAGTCCTCTTACAAGCCCTTTGGACACAAGCTTTTGTAGTGTATGTGGGCTTACATGACCGAGTCTCCTGTGTAAAAGCTTTGGATCGTCCGTCAAAGCCTTTAGACAGGTTCAGCTTCCTTTTGCCACTTGCTCAACGTTCACAAGATAGATGTTTTTATAGCGATAGGCAGTTAGAAGTATTTCACCTGTGTCTTCTTTGTGCACTAGACATCTTTTCTTGTTAAATCCAACATCATTACCACTATCACATAGTTGAGAAACACTGAGCAAATTATACTTCAAACCATTAACAAGATAAACAATTTTAATGATATGGTTAGGATCACTCCCAACACTACCGATACCAACGATGTCACACTTTCCTTTGTCACTAAGATTGATTGTTCTAGTGGATTGCTTCTTTCGATCATGGAAGAGAGACCTCTTCCCACTCATATGTCTAGAGCATTCACTATCAATAATCCACTTTTGCTCTTTCACCTTGGTGATCTCCTGCAAAACAAAAATCAACCTTTGTGGCTAGACTAGTGAGCAAATTTAGATCCTTTATTGGGATAAACCATATTTGGTAAAATAGTGCCTTTGGGGAACCAAACTTGCATTATCCGTTCTTTTCTCAAGTGAACAGGGAATGTATTGCGAATAATATGAGAATCCTTTCTTCTATAGGGGCAGGTCTCTCTTACATGTCCCTTTCTTGCACAGTGGTGACATATAGGAGAGGTTCTGCTTCCTTTTGCCTTCACAAAAGTGGTAATGTGTTGCTTCTTTAAAAACCTCGGATTGTAGCCAATACCACTTTTGTTTAGAGAACTTTGTTGCTCACCCAACATCCTGTCAAGAGTGCCTTTGGACTTGATAAAACTTATGAGGGCTGTCTGTTGGTCTTGAATCTTCTTATTCAGGGAGATCTTCTCGCTCTCTATATCATGATGTTCACTTCTTAGAGAAGAGAGATCTTGCTTGAGTTCAGATTTCTCTGAGTCAAGAGTCTTGACTTTAATGTCAAGACCTGAATAAGAGGTTTCAAGACTTTTGATCCTCATAGACAGTTCCTCAATAGTTCTTTCCTCGTCCACGGTTTTCCTAATAAGAGTGTCGGTTTGGGCAATAAGTTTCTCTTCATTGGCAATCATATTAGAAAGGAATTCCGATAGTACCTCTTTTGGACTTTCCATGAGTTCTCTCACAGTTACCTCAAGTTGCTCATCACGGGATTCATCTTCAGAGGCCATGAGACAGACATTGGTCTTCTCATCATCAGAGTCTGAGTCACATGAGTCAAAATCACTCCAAGCTGCCACCATGGCTTTCTTTTTCCATTTATCACCTTTCTTGAACTGTCTCTTCTTCTTTTGAGGGAACTCTTTCACCAGATGGTCTGTTTCAGCACATTCAAAACAAGACAAAGGTTTAGTCTTCTTGTCATATTTTTTGTATTGAGACTTACCTCGAAATTTAGAAGAATCTGATCCATCTTTATTGTTGAATTGCTTCTTCATCTTGAGGATTCGAGAAAGACCCCTTGTAATGAGATCAAAGGGATCATCATCATCATCATCCTCATCTTAAGAATCAGACACATCTTTGGGCTTATCCTTCTTAGACTTGAGTGCCAATTTCTTAGTGCTTGTTGGGATTTCTCCATCGTCTTCATTGAGAATCATCTCATGTGTGATCAACTTCCCAAGCAAGTCATCAAGGGGTAGAGTGGTGAGATTTTGGGCTTCTTCTATGGCTGTAACTTTAGAGCCCCATTTGTCTTTTGGGAGGCACCTCAATATCTTTCTTACTTTCTCAACATTCTCAAAGGTCTTGCCGAGAGATTCAAGGTTGTTCGTGATTTCCATGAACCTTGTGAACATGGCCTTAATAGACTCATCAGGCTTCATTTTGAAAAGTTCATACTTTCGAAGGAAGATACTGATCTTGGTGTCCTTCACTTGACTGATTCCTTCGTAGGTGAAAACCAGCTTGTCCCAAATCTCTTTAGCCGACATACAAGATGAAATATGGTTAAATTCATCAGTACTAAGACCACAATATAGTAAGTTAATGGCCTTGTAGTTCTTGGAGACAAGTTCAAGATCCACTTGGATGAATTCAGCCTCATTCTTCGCGACTTTATTTCCATTTGGTCCTTCATTCACAGGAATCTTCGGACCATTTTCTATAATGTTCCAAAGTTCCAGATCTTGATCTAAAATGAACATTTTCATCAAGGACCTCCAGTGGACGAAGTTGTTTCCTACAAAGAGTGGTGGTCTACTGGTAGACCTCCCTTGTGCAAATCCTCCGCTTGCTTCACCAGACATGATCAAAAACTCACAAGATTGTTAGATCAAAAGCAGTGAGTAAAGATCTGATACTAATTGAAGGTTCGATAATGTATAACAAAGTAGAATAAAGATACTCTAGAAGGGGGGTTGAATAGAGTATGCCAACTTTTCGCTGTCAATCTCAAGACTTTTGAAATCCTTGCAAAACCCTTTGAGAGTAAACTCAATTCTATCG
Source organism: Persicaria maculosa (assembly GCA_963922045.1). NCBI lineage: Eukaryota > Viridiplantae > Streptophyta > Magnoliopsida > Caryophyllales > Polygonaceae > Persicaria > Persicaria maculosa. The sequence goes on from OY998254.1 coordinate 54,940,119, forward strand.
ATTAGGAAGCCTGAATCACAATAAAGTTATACAATTCGAAAAAAGTGCGGAAATATGGTAAAGCAATAAGTAAAGAACACAACGAATTGTTAACGAGGTTCGGCTCCTTAAAGGCTTAGTCCCCGCCTAGGGTTCTTTCACAACCCTAGGATTCAACCGGCTTTATTGATTCACAAGACTTAGGATCCTAATTGCTCACCGAGAAGCCTCTCTCCTATACAATTGCAATCTAGGCAACTCGCATTCCCTTGGAGTCCTAGACCAATCTAGAAGAGCTCCACCTCTCTCAGCTATCTAGTACAATCCTCTTACACTTCGTGAATCAATCGCCTAGTGCTCACTTCCTGAGTTATAAATTGTCGAGTATAACACTCTCTCAGAGTATATCCTATAAGCTCACTTTGTAACTCTTAAATCATTTGAAAACAAAAGATATAACTCTTAAAACCTAGCAGAGAGTACACAAAGAAGACAGATTGACTTGAGGGCTTGTGTGCGATGTAGATCAATGAGGTTTGTGTTCAACACTTGTGTTTCTTCTCTCTTCTTCATCTCCTTTTATATTCCATCAAATCGGCGCCATTTTGAAAGAAGGATCTTTGTACAACGGCTACTCCAGATCATGGTCAAGAATGGATCTTCGCAATCTTCTAAAGATGGAAAATGTCAAGCCCCAGTCCATCCGATTTGATTCTTCATATCTTTCAGCTTAAGAAAGGAGATATCTCGAAATCTTTTCTGTATGGTTAGTATAATATATATAAAATAATATTCGGACACCATACATAGATAATATAAGATAATAAAATACATACAATACAAGTTTTGAATTTCATCAATACAGTTGTAGCTTCAAAACCTTTGACACAAGCTTTGTGTTAAAGCCTTTGAAACCATTTCCGATTTTCATCAAGGGAGTGGGGTTATCAATTATGTATAAAGCTTAATATGATATAGAAATGGTAGGGAATGACAAAGGTGATTAAGAATGAAGTTACGTGACAAATTGTTATCAGTTGCCAGATATTGTGAGAAAAGCATTTGTGTAAGGTGCATATGTATTTCAACAAGGAAATAAACAAAATTAGTAGGAAAAAAGAACTTCAGCCCGGCTCGGCAAGCAAGCAAGGGAGCCCACAGGAATGATGAGGTGCAATCTGCCATGTTAACACGTAATTGTAATACAGTCCTGGCAAAGCAAGTCACCCAGCAAAAGGTTATATCAAATATTAACAATGCATAAGTCTTGTGGTGAAGTTGTTTACCATTGGCGTTGTGTAACGAGGGTTGAATGCAGTTAATACAGTAGCAGAAGTATATGAAACCAATAGAGTACTTGATTGTAAGACTGATAATACTAATAGAGTACTTGATTACAGTAGTCCCCAAAAACAACTACTTTCACCTAGAGTTCTAATAATGATGGTGGATTGAGTAGATGAAAGAGAGTATATTCTTAGACCAGTTTAAGCTGCTGCAGGTATAATCGTGAAGATCAAAACAGGAAGATAAGGTGGAGTGTAGATTAATGATAGTAAGAGGGAATTCTTCAATCGGGTGAGATTGGGAGTCACACAAAGACATCCCAGTTGGTATAGATTGGGTGCGAAAGTTGGTCTCCTTCCATATCAACCATAGTTGACATTGAAGGAGAGTTCTTTGTTTGGGTGTGAGCGAGACTACTAATTAAGTAACAATAGTTTAATGGGTGATTTGTTAGATGCTTGTATGTATTAAATAATAGTTGGTGAGTCAGAGGATGTTTCTGACCAGTCAATGGGTTGGGAGCCAAAGCCCTCAAACAAATATGCCAGAAAATAATAGGTAACATGTTGGGTATGGTGATGAGGTTACTCCTTAGGGAGGTCCTAGTAGTTTTATGGGTGTCATTCCTTGCCCAATTTCCCTTTCGATTAACTGAGGGTTTTATGTTTTCCATGACAGAGTAAGCTTGACATAGTCTAGAACTTTGAGGTAGAAACTTGAAGTGAAGAAAAAGTGGGAGATGAGGGTGATACCTTGGTTGGTGCATCAAAAGCGAAGGCACCAAAAATGAAAGCGAAAGACGAAAGCACCGGCAGACAACACAACGACAACCCAAAATATTGTGAATCATGACGTCGAGGGCCATCAAGCATCGAATCACCGAGATGGCCGGCGAAGAGGTGTTGAATCGGTCGAATGAGCAGGTCGGCGAAGAGGTTCTAGGGTTGTCGGAGTATTCACTTTGAGGGAGTAACGAATCAGTAGGAGGAGAACTCAACCCGACCTTACACAAATCAGGGGGGAGAAGCCATGGAAGCCCCGAAATCCATGCCAAAAGCGTCAATCTATTGAGGTGGAAGATGAATCAAAGATGGAGGTTGAACATCCATCTGAAAGAGTTGATAAAAAGGCCGATTTTTGTTTGGCTTTTTTAGGGAAGGACGAAATCAAGTTCCAGATCCAGAACTAGAGACTTCTCAGTTGAAGATTTACATGAAAATTTCCATTGAACTGATGGGATTTCAGGAAATTGATGATACATGGAGGATTTGAGGTTCTAGGGTTACGGTTGTTTTTAGATTTTGGTTTGGGAGAAAGGGGCGCGTGAGATGGCGCATTGATTTGGGGGATTTGTGGTTTTCGGTCCATTTGGCTCTCGGGCCTCTTGGGTTTGTTTTTAAGATGTTATATTGTTTTGGGGAAATTGCAGCAAACCACCCTTTAAATAAGGCATTTTGCACAAAATCACCTCTTAAATTCAAAATTGCAGCAAACAACCCATTACATCCCTATGGGTGCCGTTACGTTTTCGTTAAATACTTCAAACAGGCAAACACCACCCGTTTCATCTCTTTACACACACTCTCTCTCACTCCCACTCCAGTATTCTCCCCTAATTCCCCTTTAATTCTAATTTTTAAGCCACAAACACTGCAATTCTTGAAATTGAAGCATCAAAATGTTAAAAATCAAAGTCACAGGTCAAAGCAAACTTCAATTTTCCTACTTGTTTGTCGTTCCCCAACTTAGAAAGTCAAATGCCCCCCACTTTTTTTTTGTATGTGTGTATGGATTGAAAAATTAGAAAGATGGGATAAATTTTAGGGTAATAGGAATTTGTAAATTTTGGTATTTTAATGTTTAAAATTTTGATCAATTAATCAATTTAGATTTTGAGGGAAATTGGATTCTTAAAATTTAGGACTATGTGCTATGGCGTTGAATTGGTTTAGTCAGATTGTACGTTCGCTTTATCCCATACAATAATCTGGGTTTATATTAGATGAAGATTTGATTTTACTAGTTGTTAGAAGTTCAAATTAGGCAGTAGCTTTACGGGCTTCTTGTTCGACAAATGAAAAGAGAATGGGGGTTGTTATTGAAGGGTCAGTCAAAAAAAATATGATCCAATAATAAGATTAGTTTGGTCATTTTATTCAATTTTATCATTAAAAATAAGGTCTTTAGGGGAGGGAGAAGTGGTGTTTGGTTAACGGAAGGGATGTAATGGGTGGTTTGCTGCAATTTTGACTTTAAAGGCTGGTTTTGTGCAAATTGCCTTATTTAAAGGGTGGTTAACTGCAATTTTCCCTATTGTTTTATATATTGTGTTATGTATATAGTTAGTATATAATTGTTATTTGATTATTATTATTATTACTACTACTACTACTATTATTATTATTATTATTACTACTACTACTATTATTATTATTATTATTATTACTACTATTACTCTGAGATTTTGAGATAATTAGTATTTTCTGTAAATTATATATATTATAAATTATTTTTAAAAGTGGATTTATTTGGGATATCTTATGATATTATATGGTGATTTTAATATGTGTTTTTAGAAATAGTTAAAGTGATTTATTAATGTCATTGTATTAATGTGGTTTATTAAAATTGGAATGATTTGTGTTTTGTTTTAGTTAAATATTGTTTGATAAATTGTTTAAAAAGGTTTAAAAGATTTCCCAAAATCTTTAAAATGATGTTTTGAACCATAGTCGATATTTCCAATAATGATCTTTGACTTGTATTTTGCGAAATATTTTCTCAAATGGATTGTTGTTAAAAACCGATATGTCAGGATTCATTTAGCGATATAACCTTGACGAATCTGATTTAACCGGACTTAACAATATAACTGTACTTCACCGACTTTACTCTAATGGATTGACCTTACCTATCGGACCTTATTTTAACGGACTGTTCTAGCTTGTTGGACGTCTCTGGGGTTCGAAATCCCCTCTTTAAAGTCTCCTTTAGTTGTGAAACCTCGACCCGTACTTGGATTGCAAGATCCGAACGAAGGTATCCAACCTTGGAAACGTAACCCGTATATTATATTAAGGACATTACAAGGAAGGAAGAGGTCGCTAGAGGGAGGAAGAGGCCATCAGAGATAAAGAAGTCAACGTAGATGACAACGAAAAAGGAGAGAAGGGCAAGGATGGGATTTGGGGGTGGAAATTTCTTCCCTCCCCGCCCACCCTTGAATCAAATGTGGGAAAAATGGCCATCCCTTCCATATCCCCACCCTAACCATCTCTTCCATCCCGCCCCAAACACACGGGCTCATTTCCAAAAAAAAATCCTCATCCCTTCCACCCCTCCCAAACACACCTTAGATTTGTGCAGAGAAGATATGCCAGGAAGCGGAAGGTGAGCTTGTTCGATGTGGTTGACAAGGCCGTTGTCAATGATACGAAAGTGAACGAATTGGGAGCGATTTATCCTAGAAATGGCCACAAAAGAGGATTTCTTTCGATTTCTAAAATCCAATCAGGTTATTTTCTTGGTGAGGGGGACTAGAAGTGGGAAAACTACTCAGATACCACAATTTGTGTTAGACGTTGTTGATTTAGATGCTATAGATAAGCGGAGGAAAATGATGGTTGCCTGCACTCAGCCTTCTAGAGTGGCAACTATGCCCGCGTATTGTAGGGTTGCAGAAAAGATTGATGTAACTCTAGGGGAAGAAGTTGGTTACGCCATCCGTTTTGAGGATTGTAGCAGTCAGAACAGTTTTAAAATATTTGATGGATGGTATGCCTGTGAGAGAAGTTATGGCGGATCCTCTCTTGGAGAGGTATAAGGGTGTGGTTTTTTATTAAGCTCAAGAAATGACTTTGGCAACCGACGTGCTCTGTGGCCTTTTAAAGGAAGTTCTGAGGAACAGACCTGATCTTAATCTAGTTGTTATGAGTGCTAATCTTGAAGTAGAGAAGTTTGAGGGCTACTTCAATGGTGAACCTCTTATGAAGGTTCCTCGACGGCTTTATCCAGTACAAATCTTTAAACCAAGGAGCCCGAAAGAGACTATTTAGACGTATCAATCCGAACTATTGTGCAGATACATGTGTGTGAAGGTCCCGGTGACATTCTTGTTTTTCTTACCGGAGAGGAGAAGATAGAGGGTGCATGCCATATACTAAGAAAAGAAATTGGAAATATGGGGGAACGGGGATCAAGTTGGTCCTGTGAAAGTGGTTCCGCTTTATCCCGCTCTTCCTCCTGCTATGCAACATAAGATATTTGAGCCTGCTCCGCCTCAAGGAAGGAAGGAAAATTGTCATGTCTACCAACATTGTAGAAACTTCCTTGACGATAGGCAGTATAGTTTATGTGATTAACCCTGGGTTTTCCAAGCAAATTTAATGGTATATGATCCTCAAATTCGTGCACAATCCTTGGTAGTGTCTCCCATATCAAAGGCAAGTGCAGATTAGAGGGTTGGTCCTGATGCAAGAACGCAACCTAGAAAATGCTTCTGACTCTTTACTGAAAGAAGTTTGGCGAAGGATCTTGAGCCTCAGACACATCCAGAGATTTTGCGATCAAATCTCGCCGATAGAGTCCTTACTTTGAAGAAGCTAGACAAAGATGATCTTGTGCATTTTTATTTCATGGATCCCTTGCCCCTGAGACTCTAATGTGTGCAATAGAAGTACTTAATTATCTTGAGCACTGGATGATGATGGCAATCTAACCAAGCTAGGAGATCGAGATTATGAGCGAATTACCGGTTGACCCACAAATGTCCAAAATGCTCATTGTGAGTTCCGATTTTAACTGCTCAAATGAGATTCTCTCAATCTCAGCAATGCTTTCAGTACCCAATTGCTTTTTGCGACCTAGGGAGGCCTAGAAAGATGTAGACAAAGTGAAAGCCAAATTTGGCCACGTTGAACGTGTATCACGCTTTCAAGTAAAACAATTAGGTTTCTAACTGATTCTATGAGAATTTCATCAACCGTAGAGCATTGAAGTCAGCTGATAACGTGAGATGACAGCTTGCGTGCATCATGACCAGGTTCGAGCTACAAGTATGCAGCACCGACTTTAGCAGCGGAGATTATTATGTTAACATCAGAAAGGCCATGCTTGCCGAGTACTTTATGCAAGTAGCTCATCTAGAGAGAACATGGCATTATTTGACTGTTAACGATAACAAAGTGGTTGACTTGCATCCATTTGTGTGCCCTGACCACAAACTAGAGTGGGTTATATACAACGATTGCATCCTCACGACTAGGGATTTCATCCTCACAGTGACTGATATTCACGGGGATTGGCTTATTGACATCGCACCACATTACTATCAACTCAAAAATTTCTCCAACTGTGAGGCAGAACGCATACTTGATAAGTTGTAAAACAAACGGGAAAGGGAATGTTTGGAGAGCATGAAATAGGAAAACCGAATCAGCAAAGCACACGACAAAATCATGTTTTGATTCACTGACAACATTATTCAAACACTTGCTTAAATGTTGTCTTGTTTTTCTTCTTTAGTAGCTGATCTTACGTCAAAACTCAATGGGTAAGCAACTAAAATGAGAATATGAATTAATCACATGATAATTCAAGATGATATTAATTGAAGATATACTGCTAGGGTATTAAGATATTATTCTATCAGAATAATATTCTCTTATGATTATATGTTTAATATATTTTGTAAATTGTTTACTTCCCTTGATTTTAGGAACAACTTTAGTAATCTGGTGTACTCTCTTTGTATAAATTTGATAATTGAAAGAATGAGAAATTAAACCTTTTCCACAAGAATCAATTTCCTATATGGTATCAGAGCAATCTACGATCCATAAAATGTCTTCTGATGGCCAAAACACCAATGATTCCGCCACTCAAATTCTCTTCACTGCCGATGGTGGTGCTTCAGCCACTCTAATTCCCATCATTGGTGGTCCGTCTCGACCAGTCCAATTATTCTCTTTGGTGTGGCAATGTTCGATCCGCGCTTGAGGCATATGAGCTTGAATCCTTTTTGGCTGCTGGCACTGCTCCACCATCAACTTTGTCGCCCAAGGATGGTGCCATTGACAGGGAATCCAATCCAGCCTTTGTTGCTTAGAAACGCAAGGATAGACTTGTCCTATTGTGGCTTCGCTCGACTCTCACAACCCCTTGACTTGGTCATGTGGCTCATACCACTACCACTTCTGAAATATGGGTCATGCTCGAGCAAACGTTCCATACTCAGACTCGTGCACAACAAATGCATCTCAAGCAACAACTTCAAACACTGACGAATGGCTCAATTTTGATTCTCGAATATGTTGAGAATAAGCGGGCCATTTCAGACTCGTTGGTTGAATGCTTGAAAATAATCTTTGATGAGGACTTTATGTACTTTATTTTGTTTGGCCTTGGACCGGATTATGGGTCCTTCAAGGCAACTCTTAATATTCGCACTGAACCTCTCACCTATAATGAGTTACTCGGTCTTCTTCTTCGTGAAGAACAAAGCATTGAAGAAAAAAATAGGGAGGTCTTGTCGTTGTCTACTATTGTCGCTGCTAAAGGCTTCTTGTCTGGCCACTCATCCTCCGGGCAAGGGTCGGCATCTCCTTCGAATCGTCCTAAACCTATCCGTCAAATATGTATTAAAGCGGGGCATCAAGCACTCAATTGTTACCAACGTCTGAATTTGGAAGAATTTCCACCCACAAATCACAGATTTGGCAATCGATCTCGCCAGCAGGAGCGGGACCTATAACGCTAAAAGGTGGGGAAGAAGCCATCCACTCCTAAGTAGGCGCACACTGTATCAAGCAATAGTCCATCCACTTTGACTGATCCCTGGTTCATTGACTCTTGAGCTTCAAATCATGTGGGTGCTGATCTTGGCAATCTCAGGATTCAATTAGAGTACACATGTACTGACAATTTAGTTGTTGGGAATGGTCAGTCTCTTCCCATTGCTCATATATGTCAATCATATTTAAATGCAAAGCATGTTTCCAATCCCTTATCCCTCAAAGATATCCTTGTTGTCCCTCGCATTTCTAAAAACCTTGTTAGTGCCTCTCAATTATGGAAGGATAATAATGTTTCCATGATAATGCATATTTTATATAGGCATTATAGGTAGGTCTTAGGTGTATTAGGTGTTCTTATTGCGTGTTGAATAAGCTTATTCATATTCTTGGTCATTTGGTATTCGAAGTGCGGAATCTACGGTTTGTATTGTTTATTTTTATGTTATAAGATCAGGCCTCGAAAGGTGGAGAAAGAATGGAGAGAAATGGACTAAGAAGAGCTAAGAAACAAGAGCCGAAATGAAGAACATGGAGAAATCTGATGTCCACTAAAATAGCCATGTTTTTATGCACATTTTAGCTCCATATTCTATATACTTTGCATATTTCGGGTTGGGAATATGTTGAATTTATGTAATATATGCTTATCTGCAAGAAATAGAGGTCTACATAAGTTTTGGTTTAATATTGCAGTATTTGGAGCCATTTCGGGACAAAACCAAGAAGAGAAAATTTCGAGGAGAATTCCTCGATATCGACCAAAAATGTGAAGCAGAGCCTGCTCGAGCAATGCCTGATCGAGAAGCTGAGAAAGAGAAGTCAACTCGAGTAACGTTTTTACTCGATGTCGACAAAACTGCTCGACATCGACCAAACCAGAAACACTTGGCCGAGTCAAAAAAGGAAAGAAGCTACTCAAGGAGACGAAGAAAGCCGAAGTCGACGGCAATTTTCCTCGATGTCGACCAAATTGGTCGATATCAACCAAAAAAATCTCTAGGCCGCGAAACTGTTAGGCCTGTCCAAAGTCGAGCTGGACTGTTGGGATGCGAGGGAGTCCGAGTCTATCAAGTCTATCAAGATATATCAAAGGAGAGAAGATTATTCATTAATGTAAAGAGATATTTAGATATTTTCCTTTTAGATTTAATGTTTTATCTTTATTTAATTTTATCTTTAGGAAGTAGATATAGATTGCTTTCCTTGATTAACAAGGATTAAGCCTTATAAATAAAGCCCATGGGGCTGATTTTCTAGTCATTCAATTCTAGAGAAGTAGTTTAATACAAAGTTTAGGAGTTCAAAAGTTTTAGGGTTTTGGCATTCTACGAAAGTTTGAGTGTCGGGATTGGAAAGACTTTGAATTTAGTTTATGCAAGTTATTTCTTTTCAATCAATGTCTGCGATTGCGATGAGGCGCGAGTAGTCCACCTACTTCTAGGGTTGGGGTGAGCCCAACGAGAGCCATGTTGGTGGATTAGCGATTGCAAAAAGAGGTATTTTATCGTTATCTTATTCTATTCCATGTGCTTCATCTTTGATTGAGAAATTGAAGAACTCATGTTGTGAAACTTGGGTAGTAATTAGGATTTCTATTCAAAAGATTATAAATTCTAATTATGAAAAGGAATAGATGCAATTAGGGTTATTTATCGCGAGATTTATATTCCTACTTGTCGGATTGGGAGAAAGTCTTCTCCTTTATCGATAAAGTCGTCATCTTTTATGATTTATAATTCCGCTTTCATGGTAATCGTTGTTGCAAACCCCGATCTTGGAAGTCTTTTTCATACATTGTTTAAAGTTCAAGATTTGCATTCGTTTAAGTTACTGTTCTTACTCGACTTCGACCACCCCTTGGTCGACGTCGACCACCGATTTCTCGATCGAGCAAGATCGCTGTTGCTTGTGTCTCTACAGGATCTCGACTATGACCAGACCGTACTCGACGTCGAGTAAGCCTAATCGACGTCGACCACCATCAGTGTCTTCTGTTGCTCGGATTCGACTGTGGTTGACCCTCTTTCTACTAACCCTAGTCGAGGTCGAGTACCCCTGAAGTTGATCTCCGCCCGTGAGATTCTTCCGCTGCCTGAGATCCGCTGACCTGCTTCCTTGAGGATTGAACCTGACTTCCTACTACTACATCGGGAGGGAGTCTTGAACATTATTTGCTGGGAACTAAATCGGTTTGCTTTACTTTATTAGTACTTTAAATTGCAATCTCGATTTCCTCTTACAACAAAATCCCATCTTTAAGGCTATGAGAAGTTAGAATTAGCTTCTGAGATCTTCATGAGAATCGTAGTTCTTGGAAAGAGCTTTCCAACACATATTCATATGTGTCAATCGGACAAAGGATTACTCCAGAAAGTGCGTTACAAGTTCAGTATGTCGAAGTTGTCAGCACTGTACGGACGGCGCCCGCCACCCTTTGTTCGGACCCGGATTTGCGATACACGGCCCAGTCTATCTTTATGGAAACTCTGAGCTATCTTTCCTAGGGTTTTTGGCCGATGAAAGGAGGTCTATATTAGACATATTTCGGTAGGTTTTATTCGGTTCTAATCAATCATAAAACTCATTACAATGAGAGGATTTAAGTTTATGGATTCAAGGTTCGTTATGCTTGTCTAGAATTCTTGTGGTTTTGCTATAGTTCAAGACTTGGTTGATTGATTGTAAGACTTGATTTCTATATTATTCATGAGTTTATTTATCATCTTGTTCTTCATTGTTTATATTTGTGATTCTTTCTATGACCGCGCATCTAGCTAGAATTCGCATTTATGCTACGAATCCATTGTTGGTTTCTCGGCAAACGAAGTCATTGATTTAGTGATATTTATATGCCTTTGTAGTGGATGATAACAATTGATCTATATCGTTATATGTTGATTATGCCGATTAGGGTTGTTCCAATTGTGTGTTAATTGCATTAAATCGATATGCCAATTGGTCTAAGTACTTGAGTTCTTAATGTTATGCTTTAGCGATATTGAATAAGGTGATTGTATCTCTGCAGATCCTTCAACTTTAGTCAAGTCGACATAGGCTTAGGAATAATATAGCAATCATTTCAAGGATCAAGAAATCAATCAATGTTGTGAATTGTAGGCAAATCACACTCTTATCTTTTATCTTCTCTTTGTCCCCATCCATATCTTTATCTTAGTTTATTTGTGTTTTCTTTCTTCATTTGTATTCCTATTCTATCATTAGTGTCATAATTGGTAGATACTCATTGAATTGAAATACTTGTTTCTCTGTGGGTTCGACCCCTTACTTATCTGTTATACTAGGTTGCTAGTTTAGTTTATTAGTTTGGGTTATTTCTTTGGCGAGGTGAAATCTAACGACGTTTACCTTCCGTCAAAAGTGGCGTCGTTGCCGGGGAAACACGTTTATTTCTTTGTTTTGTGTGTTTATTGATTTTTAGTGTTTTGTGTGTTTGTTTTTATTTATTTTACTTTAGTTTTTCCGAAAAAAAAAAGATAAAAAAAAGTTGAGGTTAGTTCAAAACCAAGGAGAGTATTTTCACCATTACTTCAAAAGAGTGCAAGAATCAGTGAGCGAGTGTAAATCTATTGGTTTTGATGTTAGCCCATGAGATATGGTGCGTTGTGTTTATAAAGGGGTAAGTTTTGAAATGAGAAAGTGCATAGATTCCATGGTCGCCGATATTTTTTACACCTCGGACTGTCAAGAACGTGGGGTTTTTTCTACGACCTGGCTGACGAAAGATTGGAGGAAGAGTGTAAGGCAATGACCGAGCAAAACAAGGAGGAATCGTCACTGCATCAGACGGCGCCCGCGGCTCCACACCCGACGCCCGCCGCCTCTACAGAGAGCTCTAACACATGTGACGACGATTGCAGTGAAGAAGAGGATCTAGTACTTATTGAAATGAAGTATCATGAGTCGACGCATGAGATTTCATCTTTTTTTTCCCCCTCCTTCATCACCCATCATACCATCCTCCCCATCACCCATTGTACCTTCTTCTCCATCATCTATCATACCTTCTTCTTACCCATCATTCAATGAAGTGGAGAGCCCAATGCCTATTGAAATGGAATCTCATGAGTGCAAGCATGAGGATCTATATCTTTTGGCTCCTGATTCATCCGAAGAGCTCATCTCGATCGTGCCAATCACATAACCAATTCCATAGCCGATTTCTGTGGCTTCTAAGCAAGGTAATGAAATTTCTAACACTTTTGTGGATTATGGTGAATATTTGGATCCCTCAGAGCATTACTTCTACAAGACACCAGCGGAACTGTGTTGGTGGTCTTACATTCCCTCTGGAAGAGATCAACCTCAAGTAAGTACGAATGTGTCAAAGCTTCTCTGCAAGGTACCCTTAATTGCCATGTTTTTCATGTTTAGTGTTCTTTCAAATTTTGGTTGGGCACAAGAATTTGATTTGCTTTTAAGGGCTTTAACAATGTCTGAATGAGTCTTAAGGGAAGGACAAAATAAACCGTCGAGTCTATGACGCTAACCAAGGACACTTCTTGGGAGGCAACCCATGATTTGTTTTCTAGTTTGCAACTTTTTCAATTCTTAGTTAGGTATTTAGTTTTTCAATTTCAATAAAATGATAGCGTTCCATTTAGATGTGTGTTTTTTGGGAAGTCTTGAATTAACCATGAAATTTGCTTGATTGAATGACGAAATGACGTTCTACACAACCGGCGCCCGCCGTCCCATCCACGGCGCCCGCCGTCCCATCCACGGCGCCCGCCGCCACTGTTCACATACACGTTTCAGGATTTTGGTAACATTAGAAGGGAGTATTTTCTATCCTTTTATTATTTTCGATTTTTAGGTTAATTTATATTTTCTATCTTATTTAGGATTAGATGTTTTCTTTTTTTCATTTTAGGAGTTGATTTTATTCTATCTATCTTTAGGATTAGATTTCTTCTAGGTTAGTTTTATTTATCTTCTATCTATTCTATCTATCTTAGGTTAGATTGTTTTATCTTAGGATTAGTTTTTGTTAGGACTAGATTTTGTTTTCTTTTATTATTTCTATCTATTTCTAATATTTCTTTTTCTTTTTGATAGATGATCCTTTCCCTTTCCAATTAACCATATATCTCAATTCCCAAATTTGATCATTCAAGCCTTTGTGTCCAAGAAAATGAAAGAACCCTAATTTCTCCACTTGAATCTAAATTCCAAAACCTAAGCCTTGTGTTTCAAATCAAAAGTCCTTCTCTTTCCCACCCATCATTCACAAACATCAATACCCTTCATCCATCAAAATTCGATTCTTTTCATACCATCACTATCCCTACCACAAAAGAGAGACTTTGAAACCAAGTCCTGATCTTCAAGGAGTAATTTGGAAGGAGTTTGGACGCTGGAACATCAACGTTGCTACTTGGATTCACGTTTTTGCACAGATAGCGCCCGACGCCGCCCAGTGCTCCAATGTTTGTTAACAATGATATCAACCACTACCATGATCAAGTTATAGGTTCCCTTTTCCCCGACTTGTGGTTTTATTTTAAATTTTGTTGTCTTTATTTGATTTTCAATTAAGGATGATGAATAGTTTAAGTGTGGGGGAAAAGTAAAGTGAATTAGTTAGTTAGTTAGGTTAGTTCATGTTTGAAATTTTGTTATTTCTTTTATGTTATTTCTTTTATGTAACATAAAATGTCAAAAAAATTGAAAAATGTCAAAACCCCAAAAAAAAAAAAATATTATGCATTGTTTAAATATGTGTTCTTAAACTACCCATCTTGCACTGTTTGTCCTCTATTATGTATTTTGGCATGATCATATAAATTCCATAGCATGTTTGGATTGTTTAGTCTTGTCGCCTTAAAATGTTTTTCTTATGAAGCATGATTGGTGATGTAATTGAGCATGTATGATTAAGCTTGAGTATGATTGAAATCCTTCAAAATATGACCCTTGTGAGATTGTTTTTTAGCCTTGTTGGAATCATATAATTCCTTTTGCTTATATGTGTGATTTACTATCCATATGTTTCTACCTCTTGATATTGACTTCATTATTTATTGTCAAAACGAATCACATGTTTATTGCTTGCGGAATTTTATGCTTTTATGTTTATATTTGGCTTTAGTAGCATGTGAGAATTGAGTTAAATAAAGTGGCATTGGTTGAGACACTTAGTAACCGGATCTATGCATGACACCCATGGGTATGATTCGCGTAAAACGGTGTCAAAAGCTATCCACTAAGGAAGGAAGCTTGATCATTAAGTAATCGGGTTCATTCATGACACCCATATTTGCAACTCGCGTAAAAAAATGTTCAAGTGGACTTTATTCAAATAAGTTGAGGTGTTGATAGACTGGGGCTATTCATGAAACTCATGTTTGCGACTCGCATAAGGAATACACCGAGTCTGAAAGAAAGGAAGAAGAAGAAAAAGAAAAAAAAAACACCGAAAAAAAAAAAGAAAATGAGAGAAAAGAAAAAAAAAAAGAATTCTAAAGCGAATTTGCTTATTATATTGTTTTTCTACAAGTAATGGCATTTCGGTGGAGATTTGGTGATATTGTTGTCAATTTATATGAGCTTAGTTGCATTTTGGATTGAGTTGAGAGTTAAACTTAAAAGCCTAAACACATGAGAGCATGAGTGAAACACATATTTCTGGTGAGGTTGGATGATTTCTACTTCAATGCTTTAATCACTAAATACATGCTATGATGTTTATTTACTTGATCTTGTGTTCATTTAAATTTGATGTTGCTTTTTATGAGGCAAATACATGATGAATATGTTTGTGGGATGTTTGGTTATTGCTATATTTTTCATTGCTTGAGGACAAGCAACAACTTAAGTGTGGGGGAGTTGGAGTTATGACATTTTGTTTGCTTCTTTCATGTTTAAATTGCACATTTTATGCTATATAAAAAAATTTGTTTAGACATGAAGAAGTCTCCATCTCTTAGCTCTAATCTAGTTCGCTAGAGGACTAGCGAAGCTTAAGTGTGGGGGAGTTTGATCATGCATATTTTATATAGGCATTATAGGTAGGTCTTAGGTGCATTAGGTGTTCTTATTGTGTGTTTAATAAGCTTATTCATATTCTTGGTCATCTGATATTTGATAATTGATGTGAGCCTAATTTTCCATGTTTTACATTAACTTTTATATCGATTTCAGCATACATTTCATGCATTTGGGTGAGAATAGTACAGAATCTATGTAGTTATGTTTATTTGCCAAATTATGGAGTCTACACTAGTTTCTGTTTAATTTCGCAGAAATTGAGGCATTTTACAGTAATTAGGAGAAAGGAAGGAAATCATCAAGATGCTCGAGGATAACTATAGAAAGTCCAAGATCAAACAGAAGCTGAGTCAGGACACGTCGAGCAGAAATGAAGAAAGAAGCACTCGACAAGGATTACTCGACGTCGAGGAGTTTACTTGATGTCGAGTACATCTGGCTGAAGTTCCCCAGTCGAGCAGCAACCCACTCGAGCAGTACAAAACTACTTACTCGACGTCGAGTACCCATCGAGTGTCCGAATCCTAGTCGAGCTCGATCAGAATCCGAGGAGAAGAAGACCGTACTCGACGTCTAGTAATCTGGTCGACGTCGAGTACTGACCAAAAGTCATTCCGAGCCGAGATCGAGTGAAGTCCAAGCCTAAGAGGTTACTAGCAAGTGAAGATGTGCGGAATTTTATCAATTCACATAAAGATCTATCAAGACAAAGGAGGATTTGTTCACTTTAGATATTTTCCCTTTAGGGATTTATTTCTTTTATCAAAGTTTTATAATAAAGTCTTTAGATAGATAGAAATAGATATAGATAGAGTATTCTTTCCTTGGATAGCGGGGATTGAATACAATAAATAAGGCCCTAGAGACAGAGTTTTAGGACATTCAAATTTACATACACAACTTACATTCGAAGGTAGGAGAGAGAGAGCTTAGGCCGAGAGGTGTTTTGTCCTACGAGAGCGGAATTGGCTTCGATCGATTGTAAGCTTTATTTTATTTCATTCATACAATTTAGTTCCCTTTTATTATTGATGTGTTTCTTTAGGATGAAGAGCGAGTAGCCACCCAACTTCTAGGGTCGGGGTGAGCCCGAAGGTAGCCATGTAAGGTAATGCGATAAAGGTACAATCTTTTGATGCGATTTCGTCTTCTATCGCTACGAGCATGATTCTTTTGCGAAAGTCGAAGGTGATCCTTGTTTGTGTTATTGAAGCAAAAGTAATCTTAACGCAACTTGGATTAATTATGTGAAAAGGGTTAGTAATAATTAAGGTTTATGCGAAAACCTCTATTTTCCTATTTGTTAATAGCAAAAGTTATTTGATGAAATAGATGATCTTTTATACTTTTTTTCATTATTTTATATGGTTATCATTGTGGTGCTGATACCCCGATTCTGGAAGTCTTCTAGTTTATTGAATTTCCCACATATTTCGTGTTGCCTCTATTTTATTTCTGTCTCTATTCGTTTGTGAAAAGTTGTGTTTTGATTTTCTACACTACTCGAATTCGACAAGTCTACTCGACATCCAGGAGTCTAGTCTACGTCGAGGACTCCAATACTCGACTTTGCTTCGTTTTTGTTCTCTGTTGCTCTATTTTGCAGTTTTACTCGACTGAGGTAGTCGGCATCGAGTACTTTACTCAACGTCGAGGACTTTTGTTGGTCGAATTCGAGAGTTTTTTGGAACGAGAAAGGCGAGCGCTGACATGCTTCCTCATGGATCGATCCTGACTGCCTTCTCCTACAGCGGGAGGAAGTCTTGTATTTATTTTGCGTGGGCACAATCCGGTTTATTTTATATTTATATTTATTAAACTCGATTTCCTCATTCGTCAAATTGGCGTCGTGATCGGGGAAGTAATCAATTGCGTCCTTTTAGTTCCTTTTTACTCCTTTCTTTTTGTTTTAATTTGTCTTTCAAGTGCATGCGAAGAACTCATCGCACACCTATCGACCCTATTCTCGAACCCAGATGCTTTTTCCATTTAGAACAAAGGCTTAGGAGGAGACTCATGGCGACTCCTCCCAATAACGAGAACGAGGTCCTACTCACATCAGCACAAGAGCTTGAGCAAGTTAACTCCACCGTCGGATATTCACCACTAGAGAAGAAGAACACACCCGACGAGAGGTGGAATATAGACAGAACCAACAAAGGTGGGGAGCGAGGGTTGATCGCGAGATCAATGCCCACAGGGAACTCGAGGAACAATATCAGCACATCCCTGCAAACGCAAAGGAGTACCTGCACCCTACTCTGGGAGTTCTAGAATCGCCAATCGTTCTCCCACGCGTCAATTTTGAAATTCGTCTTTCTTTTATTTCTGAAATTAGAAGGAATCAATTTTATGGGAAACCAAATGAATGCCCTTCAGAGCATGTTATAGTTTTTCTAGATTTATGTGAACCTATTGCAGATGATGCTAATCTAGAATATCTTAAACTAAAGGCTTTCCGTTGGTCTCTTGCAGGAATAGCATCACAGTGGCTTGAAGGATTGGATGCACAATCAATTTTCACGTGGAACGAACTACAGGACTTGTTTCTTAACAAGTTCTTTCCTCCTGCAAAAATAGCTGCGCTCAGACAACTAATAAAAGCTTTCAGACAGAAGCCAGGGGAGACACTAGCACAAGTCTGGGAGCGCTACAAAAGGCTTCTGAAATCCTGTCCTACGCACGGACAACCACCCTACGTGATCCAGGAGATCATCTTCAACTGCCTGGATGCACCAACTAAAGAGTGGAGACGCTGGCCAACTATGACAACACTTATGGGACTTCTGCAGCCTCTGAGGAAAGGTATGAAACGACTGCCCCATCTATGCCATTGTATGTGCCACCAAAGGAGGTTAATTCGGGCGTCATGGAGCAATTTCACAACGATCAGGTGCATCGTCTCACCAAGAAGGTTAAGTTTCTCTCTAAGGATAAAACTTGCTTGGAATGTGGGTCTGTGAGGCACAACACTACTTCGTGCCCACATAGAGATCAAATACTCATAGCTCAAACCCACAAAGAGGCACGGTAAGCGGGAGGACATTACTCAGGGCAACATCAGCAACAAAACTGGAGCAAATATTGTCAGCCCCAGCATCAAAGACATCCCCCGCTTTATAGAGCTTCTCGTCACCCTAACAGAGAAAGTAAGAAAGATGATTTGCAACTTATACTTGAGTAGATGCGGAGGAATCACATCGGCAACAAGCAATCCATCAATTCCATCCACACTCAGCTGCACGGCATCAACTTGATAGCATGCATTTAGGTAGGCATAATAGGTTGCATTTAGCTTAGTTAAGATGCATTTCATGGATGGATTAAGCACGATTTGCATATTAGTTCTCTATGTTGTCGGAGTCGGAATCTACACGCTTTTGTTGATTATTTCAGGTAATGGTGGATCCGAGGAGGAGACATGAGTTGATAACGCATTAGATGAGAATGTCTAGTTGATCGAAGAAGCTTACATGAAGATCTCAAGAGGTCCTGAGAAGAAGAAGCGAGCATAAACGAAGCACAAGTCTGCAGAACTTGTCGCCAGACATGCTGAACTTGTTTTGCACTTTCTGGAGGCCTCGGTTGTCCGATCGACTATTATGACCATGCGTTGGAAAGCTCTTTCAGAGAGCTACAACTTTCATGTTGACGTCGAGAGCTGATTCAAAACAGATTTTCCGTGAAAGGCCTCTGACTGCGGCCGCAGCAATCATGTCGCGGCCGCCGCCAATCAATTCGCAGCACGGGTTGTCAGGCGACGCCGTTTTGTTTAAATGAAACCCTAGTTTTTATTCTTAGTTGTTTTGTGGCCGACTTGGGTCTTTTATAAGGCCAAATTTAGTTAGTTTTGGATCACTTCAATTCTATTCTATTCATTAGACGCTGGAGAGATTTTGAGCGATGTCTTCCATGAGGAACTAAACTCATCTATTCTGCCTGCAATTTGAAGCTTTATTCGAATTGATTGTGAGTTTCTAATTCTCGTTCCTTGTTTCCTATATTTGAATGCTTCAACTTCTTTGTGCTTGATTGTTTATTGTTTTGTTCTATCTTGTCTGGCCAACTTGTTAGATCAATTCAATCGATAAGGTTTTGTAGATTCCTGGTTGTGAACCTTAACCTAAGTGGCAAACTTGTTCCTTTAGGGCTGGTTGAACTAATTGAATGAGTAGGAAGTTGAATGTGTTGTTAAATCCTTTTTTAGGGACTGCAAATACCTTGGCTAATCTCTGAACTTAAAGCTATCAATTGGGTTAAATCCTTCTTTAGGGACTGTTGGATTGATAAGGGTTGCTAGGACTGGTTGGACTAGTAACTATATTAGGTCGGGACAAGGGCATTCATAGGAAACTTAATAGGACGAGAAAAAGTTACAAGGATCGCTTCAATCCAATAAAGTGGAAAATTGTAGGTAGAATTGCTTCTCCTAATTCTCTAAAAAACCAAATTCGTTTGCTTTGCTTTCTTTACTTTGCTTTGATAAAAGGCGAAACTTTCACACTTAAACCCCCCTCTTTGGTTACTTTAATCGGCATTAAAATCATACTTGAGTTATAATTTTCCCTGTGGATCGACCTCTTGCTTATCGCTACACTTGCTATAGGTTTGAGTTTTCTTTGGCGGTATTCAACGATAGGTTTTACCTCCGTCACAACTCTAGACTTGAGGAGATAGACATCTGGCGGAAAACCATGGAGACCCAGATTGGTCAACTGGGTACATCCGTCCCGAAACAATCAGGTACGCTCCCTGAATCCTCTGAACCTAACCCTAAGGGTAAATCTGCATGACAAGTAGCTGCTATGAATCTCTGGAGTGGACGACAGACACAAACGCCCGAATAGAACACAGAAGTTGCGGATGAGTACTCAATGTCGAGTAAACCAATCGACGTCGACCAGCATCTACTGGACGTCGAGGATTCTCTAGTTGACATCGACCAACATTTTGCACCTGCCCAAAAGTCGACTACTGTAGTCGATGTCGAGGACTCCCCAGTCGATATCAACCACCCTCCACTCAACATCGACAAGACTCCAGCACCTCCAAAAAAGAAGACGCTGCCATTCCCAACGAAATATTTGAAGGATCCAGCAGAAAAGAAGTTTCAGCGTTTCGTGAAGATGCTTCAGAGGCTCAATGTCACCATTCCTTTCACAGAAGCACTTCATGAGATACCATCCTACATCAAATTCCTCAAAGACATCCTCAGCAAGAAGCGGTCAATGGCTGAGATCGCAGAGGAATGCAGCAAGATGGATATTACAGAGAAAAGGTTAGATCCAAGTAAGTTTTTTATAACCATTGGATTTAGTCAATATAAATTTAATGTTTTATGTGACTTGGGAGCCAGTGTGAGTATAATGCATTTATCAATATGGTCCAAAGTTAAGATAGGTGCTCTAGAGCTTGTGAAACTCTATATGGCGAACAACACTGTAGTCATCCCAATAGGCATGGTGGACGATGTGCCGGTATAGGTAGGTAAGTTCTTTGTCCCTGCTGATTTTCTAGTTATTGATGGCAGAGGACCGTGCTTGCCCAATTATATTAGGGAGGCCCTTCTTAGCAACCGTGGATGCCAACAGAAGCGTAAGGAAAGGAGTGATCACTTTCAACATCAGCGATGAGGTAATTGAGTATTCTTTTAATAAAATTGAAAGGTATACAGGTCCTATGGAGGAGGTCAAATCAATATCAGCTAGGTACATCACTTGCGAGGAGCCAAAGGTAAGAAATATGACTCCCGAGGAACTACAGAAGAGGGATATGGGAGCACAGGTGGAGGAGATCATGGCCATCCTGAATGAAGAGACAGAGAATCTACTCGACATGGACCAAGGTAAGTCGACGTCGACTAACTATTTTTCGAATGCTTTGCTAGGTCTTAAGTATGGGGTCAACGTCGACCAAGGTCAACACCCTCCATCGAGCACACCACCGTTGAGCAACCTACCCGGAGTCGAGCAGTACTCGAAGTCGAGTAGAATACTCGACGTCGACCAGTCCCCCAAATCAACTTCTCCTCCCCCATCAAGCAGTCCACCAAGAGCAGCAACGTACTCGACGTCGATTGCTTTTACTCGATGTCAAGTAGATCAGGTGGTTCCCAATTGCAATTTCGTGAAGGTAAGCCAAGGTAAAAATGTCTCTTCTGCTATTTCCATTAAAGATTTATCTATACATGGGAGAGGTTTACCTTAGTATGTGCGCTTATGCAAGGTTTCCAATGACGATCCTAAGGAGTATGAAGTCAGAGACAAGGTCTATGTCTCCCAATCTAAGAATCATTGGTTCCCTAACAAGTTCAAGGAGAAAAAGATGGGACCTTTCACGGTGCACAAGATCCATTCCGGAGGACTACGGCTAATGGACAAGAATGGAGTCTTGTGTGAAGCCCATGCCACGTGGGCGCTGCAAATGCCACCTTGAGCTTTAACGGAGGAAGTCGGTCTAGCAACTATAAAGTCTAGAGCTTGTAATAAAATACTTAGTTTTTATGTTTTTTTGGACATTTTTTTTTTATTTTTGGTTTTGAACCATTAATTTTGAATTTTCTATTGTGGATTATTGTCTTTCTAACACGTCTTGTAGGTAAAAGACGTTGCAGAAGTACTCGATGTCAAGTACTCTATTCGACGTCGACTACCCATCACCAGAAAACGGGCATGTGGTCGAGACGAGGATCGCCCTTAGGCTTCGTTTGTACGCGAGATCGAGCAGTCTAGTCAACGTCGACTAGTCTCCTCGAGATCGATTACTTTTGCAGCAGCACTTTCACTCGATTCCGACGTTCTGCACACCTGTCTAGTGAGTCTCTTTCTTTGCCCTTGTTTTTTATACAGTGAGGACAATGTAATGTTTAAGTATGGGGTGGGGGAAGGGCTTACTTTGTGCATATTTGATTTTATCTGACCATATGTGTGCATATTTAAAGTTTATTTCTTGAATTGCTTATACAGGGCTATTTTGGAATTCATATTATCAATCTATGTACTTATATGCATGTTTTCCAATGTTTAAAAAATAACCCCCATCAAATTTTTTGAATAAGTGTCATGGAAGCTTTTATTGAACTCAATGATGCAAAATTGGATTCATTAGAGATATAGCATGAAATTACCTAGTAAAGGGAAGTCACAATGAAATGCATATTTTTATGAAAACCATGAAAGGAGGTAAATTTGATGTGGCTTTTGACATGTTGCATGATAAGAGGATGGAGGACTTTGTATTTCCATATAACGCTCATATGTTTATATTCCTCAGCCATACCTATGCTTATGCATCACAAAAGCCATATTATGCCTTATTTCAATTATTGCTCCAAATGATCTAAATATTTCCCATTTTCTACCTTATTTCCTTATCCGTGGATTATGTTGAGATTAATGTCACATTATGGAGATTACTATCATTATTGGAGTTTGGCAGGAAATTGAAAGATATGGAAAATTTAATGAGTGAAAGAAAATCTGGTCACCTCAGGAGATAAAGGTAGATCGACCCTGCTCGTTGAGATGTTAGTTCGACGGGATGGGACACACAGGTGAGGAGTCTGAAGCACTAAGTATCCGGGGCCATTCATTACACCCATGTTTGCGACTCGCGAGAAGGCAGTGCTGAGGTTAGAGAGGTAAAAGCATATTATTGAAAAAAAGCAATGAGCGATTAAGCAAAAGGTGAGAAATCAAAGGAAGAAGGAATGTGGTATGAAAGTTTGGAAATTACTCCTTTTCCTCGGATTATCAAGCACCACATGGTCAAATACATCCCATCTTTAGCCTTTTACTAATCTACTCCTTATTGAGCTTAAATAAAATCCTCTTGATTATTGTTGCTTTGTCACGTATGAATTATTTTTGCATAACCCTCCTTTTATGTGTGATGTTGCTTTTATTCACAGGCATGGATTTGTGACATTAGTACCTTTTCGATGATAGTAATTGATTGCAGGGTTATATGAGAATGAATCTAATATGTTGAGAGTTTAATTTCTTCCCCTGTATGACCATTAAAAGTATTGCTTGAGGGCAAGCAAGCATAAGTATGAGGTGTTTGATGTGAGCCTAATTTGACATGTTTTACATTAACTTTTATATCGATTTCAGCATACATTTCATGCATTTAGGTTAGAATAACACATAATCTATGTAGTTTATGTTTATTGCCAAATTATAGAGTCTAAACTAGTTTCTGTTTAATCTCGCAGAAATCGAGGCATTTTACAGCCATTCGGAGAAAGGAAGGAAATCATCAAGATGCTCGAGGATAACTACAGAAAGCCTAAGATCAAACAGAATTTGATCCAGGACACGTCGAGCAGAAATCAAAAAAGAAGCACTCGACAAGGACTACTCGACGTCGAGGAGTTTACTCGATGTCGAGTACATCTGGCCGAAGTTCCCCAACCGAGCAGCAACGCACTTGAGTAGTACAAAACTACTCGGCGTCGAGTAGATTACTCGATGCCGAGTACCCATCGAGTGTCCGAATCCTAGTCGAGCTCGATCAGAATCCGAGGAGAAGAAGACTGTACTCGACTTCGAGTAATCTGGTCGACGTCGAGCACTATCCAAAAGTCATTCCGAGCCGAGATCGAGTGAAGTCAAAGCCTAAGAGGTTACTTGCAAGTGAAGATATGCGGAATTTTATCAATTCACATGAAGATATATCAAGACAAAGGAGGATTTGTCCACTTTAGATATTTTCCCTTTAGAGATTTATTTCTTTTAGATATTTTCCCTTTAGAGATTTATTTCATTAATACAATTTAGTTCCCTTTTATTATTGATATGTTTCTTTATGATGAAGAGCGAGTAGTCACCCAATTTCTAGGGTCGGGGTGAGCTCGCAGGTAGCCATGTAAGGTAATGCGATAAAGGTGATCCTTGTTTGTGTTTCTTTGATGCGATTTCGTCTTCTATCCCTACGAGCATGATTCTTTTGCGAAAGTCGAAGGTGATCCTTGTTTGTGTTATGGAAGCGAAAGTGATCTTAATGCAACTTGGATTAATTATGTGAAAAGGGTTAGTAAGTAACAATTAGGGTTTATGCGAAAGCCTCTATTTTCCTATTTGTTAATAACGAAAGTTATTTGATGAAAAACATGATCTTTTATTCTTTTGTTCATTATTTGATGAAAAGGGTTAGTAACAATTAGGGTTTAGTCGAAGTCAAGGACTCATGTACTCGACTTTGCTTCGTTTTCGTTCTCTGTTGCTCTGTTTTGTAGTTTTACTCGACTGGGGTAGTCGACATCGAGTACTTTACTCGATGTCGATGACTTCTGCTGGTCGAAATCGAGATTTTCTGGAACGAGAAAGGCGAGCGCTGACACGCTTCCTCGTGGATCGATCCTGACTGCCTTCTACTACAGTAGAAGAAAGTCTTGTCCGGTTTAATTTATATTTATATTTATTAAACTCAATTTCATTCTTCGTCAATAATGCATATCTTAGATAGGCATTATATGCATTTTTAGGCTAGTTAGGTTGCATTTAGTTAATAAATTGTAGTTAAATTGTATATAGTGATTATTTTGGAAGAATTCGGATTATGCGCGAATTTGTGGTTATTTTACAGATTGAATCTGAATACCATTGAGAGATGCAATATCTTGGAGAGATTTGCAAAAGACATTGGAAAGAAGCAAGGAATGAAGAGTAGAAACAAGAATTGGAGCTGCTCTCGGCTTGGACAAGAAGAGCTCGCAGTGAGAGGTGTGCCGCGGCCGCAGCACAATGCTGCGCCCGAAGCCACGGCCGCATCAATATGAGGGCGCAACGGGACTGGAAGAACTCGCGAGTCGCTGCCGCAGCATGTGTCCACAACTAGAAAACTTCAATTAGACATCTGTTGTCAACAGATGTCTTTCAAAAAAAATTCCGATCTCTTTGTGCGTGTAGTAAAAGATCCAAACTTTCCACATCGGTTTTAAGCAGATGTCTTTTCTTAATTAGAACCCCTCACTTTTGGTTATGAGATATGCACTTGTTGATGAATATCCATAATTTGTCATTTGAAAACATGTGAAGATGTCATCCTAGAGCAAAAATGTGAAATTTACATCTTTATTTATAAAATAAGTTATGTCTTAAGTCAAAATACACAACAGTTTTTTTTAAGTGGTCACATTTATAATCATGTCCGATATATAATTTATGATTTTATATTGTTTTAATTTAATCGACCACATGAATATAGGCATAGCTCATGTATTTCCATATTATCGACTTCGCATTGAGAGTATTCATTCTCTGTGTATTAATTTGATGTTCATTATACATGATATTATATCGTTCTAAAATAATGCACTATTGTGGTTGTATACATAGGAGATGTCGGTTCCTACATTTATATCATGATAACTCCCTCCCTTGATGAAAATCGGAATAAATGTTTCAAAGGCCCTGATAGGATGTTTGTGTCAAAGGTCTTGGAACATTAACAGTTGATGAAATCCAAAACCTGTTTTATAAGTCCGAATATTATTTAACCTTATTATATACTTCCTTCATATTATATATATATATGCTTGAATAATCTTTCAGGAAGTTTTTCGAATTATTTCCTTCCTTACGACAAGTGCTGAGAAGGTTCAAATCGGAAAGATTATGGCTTCATTTGTTTCCAAGTTTAGAAGATCTTGAAGATAGCCATGATCAGGAATAGCCGTTGGAGAAGATTCT
This sequence comes from Persicaria maculosa, assembly GCA_963922045.1. Taxonomy (NCBI): domain Eukaryota; kingdom Viridiplantae; phylum Streptophyta; class Magnoliopsida; order Caryophyllales; family Polygonaceae; genus Persicaria; species Persicaria maculosa. Next base: position 54,965,881 of record OY998254.1, read on the forward strand.
CAGCGCTGATTTGTCTCAATAAATAGAGAAGGAAGATGAAGACAGGATACACAAGTGCTACACGAGCTTTCATTCATTCAAGCAAGATCTGTCTTCCAAAGTGTACTCTCTGCTAGCGCTCAAGAGTTTGTTGTTTATTTCAAAGCCTTTGAGAGTCACTGTGAGCTTATAGGATATATTCATTTATAGTGTTACTCGAGAGTTTGTAACTCGGAAAGTTGCACTAGGCTATTGATTTGTGAGAGTAAGAGGATTGTACTAGATAGCTGAGAGAGGTGGGGCTCTTCTAGATTGGTCTAGGACTCCAAGGGAACGTGAGTTGACTAGATTTCAATTGTATAGGAGAGAGGCTTCTCGGTGAGCTATTAGGATCCTAAGCTAAGCGAATCAATAAAGCCTTTTGAATCCTAGGGTTCTGGAAGAACCCTAGGCGGGGACGTAGGCCAAGTTCGTGCTGAACCTCGTAAACAATTACTCATGTCCTTTATCTATTGCTTTACCTTATTTCCGCACTTGGTTCGATTGTCTAACTTTGTGATTCAGGTTTAATCTCAAATGTTTTTATACAAGCTCCTAAAGTCTTGAGACTTTCTGCGAAAAAACGGGCATACTCTATTCAACCCCCCTTCTAGAGTATTTCTATATTACATTGTTTTATATTATCGAACCTTCAATTGGTATCAGAGTTTTACTTACTGTTTTTGATCTAACAATCTTGTGAGTTTTCGATCATGTCTGGTGAAGCAAGCGGAGGATTTGCACAGGGAAGGTCCACAAGCAGACCGCCATTCTTTGTGGGAAACAACTTTGTCCACTGGAGATCCTTGATGAAAATGTTCATTATAGACCAAGATCTGGAGCTTTGGAACATTATAGAGAATGGTCCAAAAATTCCAGAGAAAGATGGACCAAATGATACCAAAGTTGCAAAGAAGGAGTCTGAATTCAACCAAGCAGATCTTGAAATCGTCTCCAAAAACTACAGGGCTATTAACTTACTTTATTGTGGTCTTAGCACTGATGAGTTTAACCGTATTTCATCTTGTAGGTCAGCTAAAGAGATTTGGGACAAACTGGTCGTCACCTATGAAGGAACGAGCCAAGTGAAAGACACCAAGATCAGCATCTTCCTTCGAAAGTATGAGCTCTTCAAGATGAAGTCTGATGAGTCAATCAAGGCCATGTTCACACGATTCAGAGAAATCACCAACAACCTTGACTCTCTCGGCAAGAGCTTTACCAACGTTGAGAAAGTGAGGAAGATACTGAGGTGCCTTCCAAAGGAAAAATGGGGTCCAAAAGTAACAGCTATAGAGGAAGCCCAGGACCTCACCACTCTACCCCTTGATGACCTTCTTGGGAAGCTGATCACGCATGAGATGATCCTTAATGAAGACGATGGAGAACTTCCAGCTAGCACTAAGAACTTGGCACTCAAGTCTAAGAAGGATGAGCCTAAAGATGTATCTGATTCTGAAGATGAGGATGACGATGAGGATGATCCTTTTGCTCTTATCACAAGAGGCCTTGCTCGAATTCTCAAAATGAAGAAGCAATTCAACAACAAGGATGGATCAGAGTCTTCAAAATTTCGAGGTAAGCCTCAATACAACAAGTATGAAAAGAAGATTAAACCTTTGTCTTGTTTTGAATGTGGTGAAACAGATCATCTTGTGAAGGACTGCCCTCAAAAGACAAAGAGCCAGTCTAAGAAAGGTGACAAATGGAAGAAGAAAGCCATGGTGGCAACTTGGAGTGATTCCGACTCTGACTCCGATGATGAGAAGGCCAATATTTGTCTTGTGGCCTCAGAAGATGAATCCCAGGATAAAAAGCTTGAAGCTACTGTAAGAGAACTTATGGCAAGTCCAAAAGAGGTATTATCGGAATTCCTTTCAAATATGATTGCCAATGAAGAGAAGCTTATTGCCCAAACTAACACTCTTATTAAGAGAACTGTGGACCAGGAAAGAACTATTGAGGATCTGTCTATGAGGGTCAAAAGTCTTGAAGCTTCTTATTCAGGTCTTGACATTAAAGTCAAGACGCTTGACTCGGAGAAATCTGAACTCAAGCAAGATCTCTCCTCTCTAAGAAATGGGCATCATGACTTAGAGAACGAGAAGATCTCCCTGAATAATAAGATTCAAGACCAACAGACAGCCCTCATAAGTTTTACCAAATCCAAAGGTACTCTCGATAGGATGTTGGGTGAGCAACAAAGCTCTCTAAACAAAAGTTGTATTGGTTACAATCCAAAGTTTTTAAAGAAGCAACACATTACCACTTTTGTAAAGGCAAAAGGAAGCAGAACCTCTCCTATATGTCACCATTGTGCTAGAAAGGGACATGTAAAAGAGACCTGCCCCTATAGAAGAAAGGATCCATATATTATTCGCAATACATTTCCTGTTCATTTGAGAAAAGAACGGATAACACAAGTTTGGGTTCCAAAAGGCACTATCTTACCAAATATGGTTTACCCCAACAATGGATCTAAACTTGCTTATTGGTCTAGCCACAAAGGTTGATGTTTGTCTTGCAGGAGATCACCAAGGTGAAAGAACACAAATGGATTATTGATAGTGGATGCTCGAGGCATATGAGTGGGAAGAGTTCTCTCTTTCATGATCTAAAGGAGCAATCCACGGGAACAATCACTCTTGGTGACAAAGGAAAATGCGACATCGTTGGTATTGGTAGTGTTGGAAGCGATTCCAGCCATAGTATTAAAGATGTCTATCTTGTTAATGGTTTGAAGTATAATCTGCTTAGTGTCTCTCAATTATGTGATAGTGGTAACAATGTCAGATTTAACAAGAAAAGATGTATAGTGTGCAGAGAAGATACAGGTGAAGTTATATTGACTACATATCGTTACAACAACATATACGCCGTAAATGCTGATCAAGTGGCACAAGGAAGCTTAACCTGTCTAAAGGCTTTGACGGACGATCCAAAGCTCTGGCACAGGAGACTCGGTCATGTGAGTCCACATACACTACAGAAGCTTGTGTCCAAAGGGCTTGTAAGAGGGCTACCTGAAATGGACTTCAAAGGTATTGATATGTGCAATGCACGCACACGAGGTAAACAAACACGTAGCTCTTTCAAACCCAAAAAGGTTGTAAGTTCTTCTAGACCCCTTGAACTTTTACATATGGATTTATGTGGTCCTATGCGAGTCAAATCTCCCAATGGTAAAAAGTACATGCTAGTTGTTGTTCATGATTTTTCTAGATATACTTGGGTTGCATTCTTAAAAGAAAAATCAGAGGCCTTATTTGAGTTTTCAAAACTTTGTAAGGAGTTGCAAACTTTAAGAAACGAGCCCATAGTGCCAATTCGGAGTGATCATGGTAGGGAGTTTGATCAACTTCAGTTTGATTTGTTTTGTGCTAAATATGGCATCTCCCATAACTTTTCTGCTCCTAGGACACCTCAACAAAACGGGGTTGTGGAACGCAAGAACCGCACCTTAGAGGATATGGCCAGGACTATGCTTTTAGAAAATGCATTACCTAAAACCTATTGGGCTGAAGCTGTTAACACAGCTAACTATATTTTGAATCGTTGTCTTATTCGTTCCATCTTAAAGAAAACTCCTTATGAACTTTTCAAAGGCCGCAAACCACTTATATCTTATTTTAAACCCTTTGGATGTACTTGTTTTGTTCATAACAATGGAAAAGATAACCTTGGGAAATTTGATGCGCGTAGTGATGAAGGTATATTTCTTGGCTACTCCACAAGTAGCAAAGCTTATAGAATCTTCAATAAAAGAACCCAGGTAGTTGAAGAAAGTATACATGTTATTTTTTATGAATGCAATGACGGTGCTTTGAGTGAAAGTGTTGCAGATATAGATCTTAACATCCATGAAGAGAACGAGGAAGGTGATGATGCTGCTATCAAGAACACAGAGAAGAGGAACATGCAGGAACCGATTCTTAACACTGAAGAATTGGCCCAAGGTGTTGAAGATTCGTCCAAAGCCCTTGGTGTCCAATCCAACAGTGTTGAGATGTCAGAAACTGCAGTAACTGAACCTAACAGGACCACGGTGTCAGATGTACCACAAGTCAATCCTACCAGTGTGACGAATCAAGGAGCTGAGACTAGCAAAAGGAAATTCAAATACTCCTCGTCACACTCATTAAAGGATATCATTTCTGACCCTACTTCTAGTGTTCAAACTCGTTCTAAACTTAAAGATCTTTGTGCTTTTCACGCGTTTGTTTCTCTTATTAAGCCAAAGAAGGTAGATGAGGCACTTCAGGAGCCAGACTGGATCATTGCTATGCAAAGTGAGCTTAACGAATTTGAAAGGAACAAAGTCTGGACCTTGAAGCCTAGGCCAAAGCATCAATCAGTCATTGGCACACTATGGGTATTTCGAAACAAGCTAGATGAGAATGGTAAGATTGTGAGGAACAAGGCAAGGCTTGTTGCTCAAGGCTACAATCAAGAGGAAGGTATTGACTACGAGGAGACCTTTGCTCCCGTAGCCAGGCTTGAAGCTATTCGCATTCTATTAGCATTTGCATCTTTTATGAGCATAAAGTTATATCAAATGGATGTCAAGTGTGCTTTTCTCAATGGTTTCTTAGAGGAAGAAGTATATGTGGCTCAACCCCCAGGTTTTGAAAGTTCAGAATTTCCCAATCATGTTTATAAACTTGACAAAGCGCTTTATGGTTTGAAACAAGCCCCAAGAGCTTGGTATGAGCGCTTGTCAAAATATCTTTTGGAAAATGATTTTAAAAGGGGGTTGATCGACAAGACTCTTTTTTTATCAAAACCAAAGGAAAGGACATTTTGGTTATTCAAATTTATGTTGATGACATATTATTTGGTGCTACTAACACATCTTTGTGCAAGGAATTTTCTGACATCATGTGCAGTGAATTTGAGATGAGCTTGATGGGAGAACTCAACTTCTTTTTGGGATTACAAGTTCATCAATCCAAGAAAGGGATCTTTGTCAACCAAAGCAAGTACACTAAGGATCTCTTGAAGAAGTTCAAGATGGATCAATCCAAAGCAGCCAAGACTCCCATGAGCTCAACATTGTCTCTAGATCAAGACAAGACTGGAATAAGTGTCAATCAAAAGGAGTATCGAGGAATGATTGGATCTTTATTATATCTCACGGCTAGTAGACCTGACATCATGTTTAGTGTTTGCATGTGTGCTAGGTTTCAAGCTGATCTTAAAGAATCTCACCTCGTGGCTGTGAAGAGGATCTTTCGATATCTCAATGGCACTAAGGAGCTTGGACTATGGTACCCAAAGCCTTTGGATAGCTCAACAAATGCGAGATCTTGGCATCAACCTCAAAGGTATTCCAATTAAGTGTGACAATACAAGTGCCATCTCCATCACTAAGAATCCTGTTTAGCATTCAAGGACCAAACATATTGATGTAAGGCATCATTTCATTAGAGACCGTGTTGAAAAAGGTGATGTGTCCATTTCGTTTATTTCAACTGATTATCAATGGGCTGACATTTTTACTAAGCCTTTGGCAGAGGACAGGTTCCCCTTCATAAGACGAGAGATTGGGATGCTTAACAAGGATGCACTTTCGTAGGGGGAGCATTCCCTTTACGAAAGATAAATTCTACTTAGTGTCAAGACCCTTGAGAACTATGTCAAGGTGTGTGAACTAAATGGTGGATTACATTTATCGGATCATATATTTTTGGTTAATCTTTTTAGATATTTAATCAATTATATTTTTTATCGGATTTCAAAATTGCTCATTTATGTGATATTCTTAACCGTTAAGATATTTTTTAATTTTGGAACTAAATCCCTCAATTTTTCCAGTCCGATTTTAATGGGAATATTTGAATTTTGAATTGGAAACTCTTCAAATCTTGGCAATGTTATCATTACCCTCCCTTAGAACTCTAAACTCGTCCCATCACTCCATCATCTCTCTCTACTTATACCCACCTCTGTACCCGATTTCTTCACACTCTCAAAACTGATCCAAACCCTTTCACTTTCTTCTTCTTCAACCTCTCAACCTATTCTAAAGAAACCCTAGCCGATTTCCTCCATGGCACCCAAAACAAAGAAAGCTGTCACACCCAGAAGACTTGGCGCCACCCCCAAGGGACGTCAGGCCACTGCCACCTCTCCCACACCTGAACCCACTACTCAAGCCATTGTCCCAACTGTTGTCCAGAGCACCATCGTTGAGAGCACGGTCACTGTTCCCAAGGGCTCTCAAAAGCGCTCTGCTAAGAAGCCTCTCAGTGCTAAACAGAAAGGGAAGAGGAAGATTTTGGCTGAGGAAGTAGACGAGGAAGAGGAGGAAGATGACCTAGAGGCCATCCTGGAAAGAGATGCTGCCAAGGAAGCCGAGGAGGAAGCCTTGAAGAAGAAAAAGGTCGTTGAGGAGGCCGAGCTTGCTAGGAAACTGGCAGAGGAGGAAGCTGAGAGGATTCGGAAGGAAGCTGAAGTCGAGGAGGTTCCATCCGATGAGGAGCCTGAGGAAGAAGAAGAAGAAGAGCAAGAGGGATCTGGAGATGACGAGGAAGCTGAAGGAGATGAAGCGGGGTCCGGTGAGGACTCGGGGTCTGAGGAAGAGGAGGAAGAATCTCCCTCTCCTTCTCCTCCTCCCCGTCTCCAAAGAAGCGGAAAGCCCCTGCTGCTGTCAAGCCTCCATCTCCCAAGCGCACCAGGAAGGGCACCCTCAGGAGTCTTGAAGCGCCTGTCAAGAGAGCTGCTCCTACTATTGCTCGTAGGAAGAATGCCGACCCACCTGCATATATCCAGGTAAATCAATCCTTGCCCTCCTCTTGGTTTCAAGATGCTGAGACTGCTGGTAAGTGGGTAGATGAGTTTCGAACTCGTAGGAATAGCTGTTCTGATTTTTTGGATTTTGAGTTCTTCGAAGCTTTGAAGTTACCCTGCATTGATCTTCTCAAAAAAATCCTCAGCCTGGACCCTTCTCAACCTTGAAACCGTCTACTACCCCCAGCTTACCCGTCTGTTTTACATTAACCTAAAAGCCAAACACGACACCAATGGTTGGTCTTTGGAGTCTGTTGTCAAAGGGGTTAGAATCTCTCTCAACTCCAATGACTTTGCAGATTTCCTTGGCTTACCTAGCCCAGTTCCACCCTCTGAAATACACCCCTCAAAAGAGAATTGCATCATCCTTGCCCGAGCCAAGTACCTCCTACCCGAAGCATCCAACAGCACCTCAAAGCAACTCACCCACTCATCCCTAACCCTTGAGGCAAAAATAATTTTCAACATCATTGTTCGATGCCTCTTACCCCGTCTTAACTCTGGCTCACTCCTTACTGACAATGCCATGGTCCTGCTCTACCGCATCTTAAATGGCCTTGATCTTGATCTGGCCAACACTATCCTTGGAACCATGGCTCATGTCAGAAAAGCTAGAAAAGGCTCTCCCCTCCCCTTTGCTACCCTTTTGACCCCTCTCTTCAAAGCTTCTGGAATTGATGTCAAAAATGAAGAACGGCAGCGTCATATGGGTAAGTTCGACTCTAAGGGCCTTGAAAAGATTGGCATCACTCGGTCTCCCCAAGGGACCTTGAGTCTTGCCACTCCTTCAAAAGTCCTTCCCACTGCTTCAGCTTTCGATGAACGCATGGACAACCTAGAGTTGGGCTTGGAGGAAGTTCGCCTGGATATCAAGGAGCTGCAAAAGGAGTTTGTGACGGAGATGAGCGGGATATCCAAGATGCTGCAAGGACTGTGGACGAGGCTCACTGATGATGCTCCGGATGACGAAGCTTAAACCCTACCCTACCCTACCCTACCCTATCTCTATCCTTGATACATTGCTGGTTTTTGGAAACGTTTTCAAAACATTTTGTGACTATTTTGGTGACTGTTTTACCTCCTCCCTTTGTTGAAAGACAAAAAGGGGGAGATGATCTGTGGTGTTGTTTAGACTTTGAAAACCTATCTGCTTGAAGGTCTTGGAAGACCTTGGTTTTTTATTTTTGGTTTTCGGTTGGATGGCTTTTGCATGCTTTAAAATTTGATCCAACATTTGTCTAACCCTTACAGGTACTTAGTCCGATTTCTATTATATTATCTATGTTTGACTAAGTTGCAGGGATGCACAGGTTTTGTCTTTCATCAAGGGGGAGATTGATAACTCCCTCTCTTGCTGAAAATCGGAATAAATGTTTCAAAGGCCTTGACAGGAAGTTTGTGTCAAAGGTCTTGGAACATTAACAGTTGATGAAATCCAAAACCTGTTTTATAAGTCCGAATATTATTTAATCTTATAATATACTTCCTTTATATTATATATATATGCTTGACTAATCTTTCAGGAAGTTTTTCGAATTATTTCCTTCCTTACGACAAGTGCTGAGAAGGTTCAAATCGGAAAGATTATGGCTTCATTTGTTTCCAAGTTTAGAAGATCTTGAAGATAGCCATGATCAGGAATAGCCATTGGAGAAGATTCTCGGCGCCGATTTGTCTCAATAAATAGAGAAGGAAGATGAAGACAGGATACACAAGTGCTACACGAGCTTTCATTCATTCAAGCAAGATCTGTCTTCCAAAGTGTACTCTCTGCTAGCGCTCAAGAGTTTGTTGTTTATTTCAAAGCCTTTGAGAGTCACTGTGAGCTTATAGGATATATTCATTTATAGTGTTACTCGAGAGTTTGTAACTCGGGAAGTTGCACTAGGCTATTGATTTGTGAGAGTAAGAGGATTGTACTAGATAGCTGAGAGAGGTGGGGGCTCTTCTAGATTGGTCTAGGACTCCAAGGGAACGTGAGTTGACTAGATTGCAATTGTATAGGAGAGAGGCTTCTTGGTGAGCTATTAGGATCCTAAGCTAAGCGAATCAATAAAGCCTTTTGAATCCTAGGGTTGTGGAAGAACCCTAGGCGGGGACGTAGGCCAAGTTCGTGTTGAACCTCGTAAACAATTACTCGTGTCCTTTATCTATTGTTTTACCTTATTTCCGCTCTTGGTTCGATTGTCTAACTTTGTGATTCAGGTTTAATCTCAAAGGTTTTTATACAAGCTCCAAAAGTCTTGAGACTTTCTGGGAAAAAACGGGCATACTCTATTCAACCCCCCTTCTAGAGTATTTCTATATTACATTGTGTTATATTATCGAACCTTCATATCAGTTTTTTCAAAATAAAATGATGTTGTTTCTTCATTGACACATCGATTTATTTGGTAGATAACGATGTTCAAACTGGTGTTGCACTTTGATTTACATGAACGAATTGATGTGTATAATTATACTGGCATCAGTGTCCATAGACTGATATGATGTTAAAGGTATGAATACACTTCTATTTTCATATATAATCCGATGTTTTTTAATATTGATACACAACATGCTTTTTTTGATAGAACATCACCTTTTAGTTGTTCTTCGGAATGATAGGACATTTAATGAAAACATGTACATAGAAAAAAGGATTATATTGTAACATTTACAAAATACGCTGCCGCTATTCATAGCCACAAAATTGGCTAGCCACAACATCTAAAAAAGGTAAATTCAAACAGAAATACATCTAGAACAACAAAGTTGCCAAGCTAATCGGAACCGTGACTTTTGATTCCCCAGAAATCTTTGTGCAATACCACCATACATTGGCAGATCCATATTTACGGAGGCACTCGTCATAGAAACCATAGACCTGTTAAGCAAGAGAACATAAGCAACATAGGACAAAGTGCTGCTGAAAATAATTGAGTGATGATGCATCAGAAAAATGCTAACCTGGGCGATTTGACGGCTCTCATGGTTCCCTCTGATTAGTATTATTCGATCTGCATATCTGACCTAGATTTTTACTGCACGTTAGTCATAATACTAATAAACCATTGGAGAGAGAAAAAAAAATTTTGCCTAAAGTATACAAAATAATTTTGTTCCAAACCAATAATAAGATTATAAGAGCCATAGAAAAAAAAAATACCTTTTGCCTAAAGTATACATAATAATTTTTTCACAACCAATAATAAGATTATAAGAACAAGTACCTGAATGAAACCATAAACTCAATATTTTTGGTGGAAAAAATGAAAGAAGATTGACTTTACAACGCCTCCACTGCGGAGTTTTATAATGTTGCTCAAAGCACCATAGAAAATTACAGCTGTACTAACATAAGTAGCTTCCAACAAGAAATTCCTACCAAACCAAAAGTGGTTTGACAAAGTTATTTAGGTTTTCAATGCCCTGCTTGACACAAACTTGATTAAGAATAAAATTAATAAAAATAGAAGCAGTAGTGGTAAAAGGTAAAAGAATACCTTTAAGCGCAAGGAGAAGCAAGAAAGTCTCAACAGAATAAAATCCTCTAATCACAAAATCTCCAAGAAACAAGTAGTTTGTCTTTGGACAATCACCTCCCACCTTAAATAACTTTTTCATATCATAAAACTGCCCATGAATGTCACCACAAATCTGCGGGGAAAAAAGGGACCAAAATATAACAATGCAAAGACAAAACCTTTCAGCAAGACTATGGTTTAATAAATGAAAAATTAAATTCTTAAAACAAAGATACAGATCCATCAATTACTTCATAGCTTTCTAGTAATAAATTGAATCAAATAACACAACTAATTCAAAGGATCAAATAACACAACTAATTCACTTGCTTGTTTCCGGAACTGCTGCTGCTTAGCCTTCCTCTGTTGGATCACCTTCTGATGCCCTTCGTAAAATCCAAAGTCATCCAGGATACGTGTTTTACTTGAATGTTCTTTGAATAACTTAAGCACCTGAAGACCTTGCTCTAACTTGACCTGCAAGGGCCATGGATGAGTTGCGTTACCATAATTGTCAAATTAACAGAAAACATGTTTCATAAATTTCCATCAGTTACCTCTTGAGTTTCACGACTGTTGGTAACAGGCTTATTTTCATTGTTCTCAAGGGTAATATGTTTTAACAAACTGTTTGGCACATCTTTAACTACGTGCCACTTTAGAGGAAAGCAGCCATTCCACTTGTCCTACTGCCAATACTCTACATTCTTCTCAAAGTCTATAGGGCTAACCATCTCAGCAAGCCCAACAAACTAACCACTGGTGTTGACCTAAAAAAATACAAGTAAACTTCATAAAAAGATCGCAATTTTATTATAGAAAATAAAATATTTTACTGACTTGAAGCAACTCCTTACCGAGAATTAAAGGAACACAGGACATCCCCCAGATTTTGCCTGAGCCTCCTTATACGCTGCATCAAGATTATTGTTACCATTGGGTGTGCTTGACCAAGCATTTTATTAAACTTAGAATCCATGAGCGTAAAACTTGCTTGGATAAATTCCAAACACCATGCCTATTCTCACAGCATTTCCATATTGACCACTGATCCAAATGTCATGCCTGTTCTCACAGCATTTTCATACTGACTATACAACTTGCTTGGATAAATTCCACTCGTGAATCCATGAGCGTTGCCCATGCCAGGCATTGGTCTGGTTTGACCCTGAAAATACAAGATAAGGATCATGTTTAAAATTCCATAAAGATATTAAACTTAGAAATATCAATGATAAATGATGGAACTTATTATAAGCATAAAAATGGATATGTTCATCCCCAACATCACATAATAACAGCTAATTAAATCTAGGTTAAAATATTTTGGGGCAAGTACATATTCATGGTATTATGGATAAGAAATCATATAGAAAAGTAAGATTAAAAGAAACCGCAAGTGAGAATTACAAGATGAATGCAGTATGAAGTCTGAAATGTCTTTAAAAGAATGTCATTTAGCCCCTTGGGATAAAAACAGATAATATAACCCAATCAAGAAAATATGCAATACACCATGTTAGATCGTGAAGTATGATTCTTCAGAGATGGGACAATGTAGGCTTTTGACCCTGTATATGAATTGCCTGTCAAAAGCCTAGGCTGGGCATTCAACCAAGCATGCGAGGATTGATAACCATCAGATCCAAATCTTGGATCTTGGTATCCTGAAATTGGAAACCCACTTGGCAAGGAACCCCTTCCTTGCTGTTGAATGATGAGTGATGGTGATCAGGTTTCACAGGTACTGATCCATTAAACACTTTCCCAGGTCCATTAACCAGTTGGTGTACTTGAAGCTCTTGTCTTTTATTTAATACATATCAGGTAAAGGGAGATTCCGGGATAATGCGCGCACTTTAGATCCGTAGATGAAGTTCTGGGGAATCAAAAGTCACAATAAGGCAAAGGAAAGATGACTCATCAACTCAATTATTTTTTCGTAAGGACCCAACAAGGGATATGATTAATGGAAAAGAAATAAAGGAAAAAGGAAATGAAAAAGAATAAGATTTAGATCAGAACAATATAGCATATATATGGAATCAGAAAAGAGGATCCTCAAAAAGAAAAGAAATCACCACTCACTACCACTCCTGCCAAGACATGAAGAGAATATAACATTCACAACCTTAAAGTGTGTATCATCTATGAAAACAGCCACAAGCGATTAGTAAGAATGATGCTAGGATGATGTCATCTGTCCCAACAAATTATTGGCTACCAGTTAGCTTTATACTTAATGGTAGAAAATGAGAAAGAATTAAGATTCTTCCACCATATTTCAAGTGACAGGTTAATGTTTTCGTTTTAATTCGATGTAAATGTAGATAGTGATCTTAAAAGGCAAAGAATAACAGGGTGCATATCAAATAGACCAAGAAAGCGAGAATAACAAGGTAAAAAGCATATGTCCACAAGGTTAAATCACACTATATTATCCGAGATTCGGCATTCATCAATGGTCTCTTAACTCTCTTTCTTTGTATGTCACTGTTATCAGTCTCCTATTGTCTATTTAATCAAAAACATACACTAAGATGATATAGACCAGCCACAAACCCTCGTCTTCTTCTGAGGATATGATTTTTGTACTAATACCCTTAGAGTTCATCATACTTGGCTACAATTATTTTCAAAGTAATTTATAGGTTGATTTATCAAGCAAATGTCTCATTGCTAAACTTAAGCACTCTTAACAACATGATTCACCCCATGGGGAGAAGTGATTATTACATTTCTAATCATCTGGGAAAAATTATAAGCAATCGGTACATCACACCAAACTAACTCTTAACTATGCTCAAACTAAAGTCCCTTCCAAGGGAGAAATTTTATCTAATGAGATGAGTACCATATTTTTTATTTTATTTCATGCAGATATAGTTTTTGTACTAATACCCTTATATATTTTTCAAGGAAAGTCATAAAAATAAAAATAAAAATAAAGAAAGAAGAGAGATGCTCAGACTGAATACCATTACCATTATCATACCACGCCTTGGAGGAGCATCCAAATGACAGGGAAAGTAGTACTTTCTCCATGTGACCTACAGTCAAACAACAAGCAAGCAAGACAAAGAAATCAATTATTATATTTGGATATCTCATTTCCTTTGCAATTCTTCTAAAACACTTCTCAATATCTTCCCTTATTCCTCAAAGCACCGTCCAACTCAAAACCCACACGAACACATCAAAATCAAAGAAAATAAAAGGCTAAATAAACGCAGATTTAGGGTTTCGAATTTAGCAAATTATGAATACCAAAGGCTAAGCCAATTCAGCCCAGGGATTTGAGGGATTCAAGCTCGATAAATGATAAACTGATTACCTCCAGCGTAAGTGGCGGCACTGAACAACGTTTCTTTTGAGAGATGATGGTCGGAGGAGGAAGGCAGAACTGAACGAAGGTCGCCGGACCTAGATAGCGGAAGATTGGATCTGGAGAGAGGAGAAGATGAGTTGGGGGTTTGGTACATGGCTCGAATCTGGAGACAGGTAGACCGAGGGTTAGAGCCTTAGAACTGATTGAATGTGAAAATAAACAAGAAACGAAAGCATAATGAAGACGGAAAACAAATGGAACCAAACAAATAGGTCGAAATGTCGGATACTGACCTTGTCGGCGATTTAGGGTTTCAACTCCCATCAATTTTCGCGATTCTTTTGAGAGATGATGACCATAGAAGGAAGGTAGCACTGAATGACGGTCGCCGGAGCTAGCAAGCAGAATCTTGAATCTGGAGAGAGGGGAAGGAAGATGAGTTGGATCTGGATCTGATTGAACGTGAGGGGAGAGAGAGCTAGACCGAGGGTGCTTGATGGGAGAGAAGAGAACATATAAATATATTGTGTGTTCTAAAATTTAGGAAAGTGAGAGAAAGGGCCAATTTTTTTGTAAGTGTTAAAAGTTATTGGAAAAAAGAAATAGGAAAGTCTAACTTTTGAAAGTGTTAACATTACCTCTAAAATTTGGAAGCCCGGGCACCAATTTTTTTTCTAAGTGTTTGGATCCCGCCTTTTTCCCTTGTAGCGCGCATTTTGAATTTTTTTGAACTAACAATTTCACATCTGTGCAAATATTTGACCATCGTCTATACTGTTTTAGACATCACAAAAAAAAATTACCGATGTAATAGATAAAGTCAACATCTGTTGATTTCTTGACGGACTTAAATGACTTGATGTCTAATTGTAGTATTCTGATAGTGGTCGCGGCCGCAACATTAGTCATCTGAGCTGCGTTTTGTTTAATTGGAAACCCTAGTTTGATTATTTCATTTTTGTGGTCGTCTTAGACTTTTTAAAAGTCCGATTGTTATTAGTTTTCTTTCACTTCATTTTTTATTCCACGCTCTATCAGACAATTTAGAGATTGAGCGATGTTTTCCATGAGAAACTAAACTCATCTATTCTGCCTATAATTTGAAGGTTTATTTGGACTGATTGTGAGTTTCTAATTCTCGTTCCTTCATTCCGTTATTGAATGCTTCGACTTCCTTGTGCTTGAATGTTTGATTGTTTTGTTCTATCTTGTCTGGCCAACTAGTTAGATCAATTCAATTGCTAGGGTTTTGTAGATTCCTGATTGTGAACCTTAACCCAAGTAGCAAACTTGTCCCTTTAGGGCTCATTGAACTAATTGGATAAGTAGGAAGTTGGATGTGTTGTTAAATCCCTCTTTAAGGACTGCAAATACCTTGGCTAATCTCTGAACTTAAAGCTATCAATTGGGTTAAATCCTTCTTTAGGGACTATTCGATTTATAAGGGTTACTATGACTGATTGAACTAGTAACTATATTAGTTCGAGACAAGGGCATTCATAGGAAACATAATAGGACGAGAAGAAGTTACAAGGATCGTTTCAACCAAATAAAGTGGAAAATTGTAGGTAGAACTGCTTCTCATAATTGTTTGAACCAAAGTCATTTGCTCTTTCTTTCCTTAATCCACTTTGAGAAAAGGCGGATCTTTCACACTTAAAACCCCCTTTTTGGTTTCTTTAATCGGCACTTAAATTAATCATACTTGAGCAAACAAATTTCCCTGTGGATCGACCTCTTACTTATTGTTGTACTAGTTATAGGTTTAAGTTTTACTTTGGCGGATCAACGACAGGTTTTCCCTCCGTCAGTATTTGAAGTGCGGAATCTATAGTTTCTAGTGTTTACTTTTAGGTTATAAGATCCAGCGTCAAAAGATGGAGAATGAATGGAGAAAAATGGACTAAGAAGAGCTAAGAAACAAGAGCGGAAATGGAGAACTTGGAGAAATCCCATTTTTAAGATTCTGACAAGTTGGAATTAGCTTCTGAAGTCTTCATGAGAATTGTAGTTCTAGGAAAGAGCTTTCCAACGCATATTTATATGCATCAATCGGACAAAGGATGACTCCAGAAAGTGTGTTACAAGTTCAATGTGTTGAAGCTGTCAGCACTGTACGGACGGCGCCCGCCGCCCTTTCTACGGCGCCCGCCGCCTCGACAGACCCAGATTTGCGATACCCGACCCAGTCTATCTTTATGGAAACTCTTATCTATCTTTCATAGGGTTTTTGGCCGACGAAAGGAGGCATATATTAGACATATTTCAGTATGTTTTATTCAGTTCTAATCAATCATAAAACTCATTACAATGAGAGGATTTAAGTTTAGGGATTCAAGGTTCGTTATCCTTGCCTAAAATCTATATCTATATCTATATCTATATAATTACTTAGTTCAGTATATATTAAGCTGGCGTGGCAGCCTCCCCACAATTCACTCATTTTCACCCAATCAAATTTTTTCTTTTTTTTTCCCTTTTTTTTCCCTCTTCCCATTTTCCTCAGGGTTAGCAGCCGCCTGATATGGGTTGGTGTTTTTCCCTTTCCCTTTCCCCAAGACCACCACTCATCAGTTTGATCTCTGATCAGGTACCCATTATATCTCTCATTTATCTCCTCTATCTCACAATGTTGAATCTGTGTCAAATTCCTCTCGATTTGCAAGGTTTAACTGCGCTACTCTGCAATTTCTTTGCACACAGCTTAGCCATGACTCATATCCCTTTTCTCCTCCTCGTGATTTTCCTTTTATTGTTATTTTGTGCAAATCTTGATTTTATGTCTTTCGATCTGCAGTTTTCTTTTATTCACAACTCAATTTCCCTTTAGATTTTCCCATGCCCTATAGAATATTGATATGGTTAAACCATTACCTTGATTCCTTGAACATTGATATACAGTTCTTCGATTTTCTCCACATGTAGTTCTTCATTTCCACAGAAGGTTGGAGAAGCTTTTACAGAGGCATTGGGCTAGATGTTTCAGTATGTCGATATGGGGGACTTCTATGATACTATCTTATGAATATTTGAGTACGTTTCTTGCACCATCTGTTTCTATTTCCTAATTTTCTTACACATATTATACCTATCATCATCAATCTATTTAAGTAGTTTGCGCAATATGTATCCATTTCAGAGTTGTCAAATACTAAATTAATCTTCTTGAGTCTTGACCCAAAAAATTATAATTATGGTAGACTTGAACCCCCTTGACTTGAATTCGTTTTAAAAGTATTGTGAGATAAATGACCTATAACTTGATGCTACCATACCAATAAATTATCTAATCATAAAAGGCCAATCTGAACTGATTGCCCAAACCATCTTGACATATATACTCATAATTGAGCTACTATTTCACTATTATATTTAGAATTTTAGAAACCGATATTTTATGAGTTTATCTATATCATCATATATTTCCTTCCACTTTTGCTTTTTACATTTTGGTCTAATTTTTATTTCCTGGTGTTTTTTGTTCTGCTTATGTGAATAGAACGCCTATGTGCAAAGGATTATTTTGATTGAGTATTTTCAGAACGTATAGACCCAGTTTCAGTCACGTATATATACACAAAGATTCATATCATCTTCTACTTGGATTTGCATACTAATATTGAATTGAGATTCATATCATCATCAATGGTGTTGTCTCATGTAATCTGGGTCAAACTCACCATCACTTACAAAAACCATTGATTGCTTGATACTTACACCTTCGTTCAATGATTCATGAAGAAATACTATTAGTATGTATGTGTTCTCAATCTATCTTTATTTTTCATTCTTTCTTCTCATTTTTACAAGGTATGATTGTTAACTGAAACTCTATTCTTAACATTTTGTTCTTTGTATGTTGTGTGATCGAATAACTTTTTTGATCTATAGTTATAAACTTTTAGGATTTTAGACCCAAAAATTATTTTTAATCATAAATATTGATGGATACATGCTTATTTGTATCGTGAGAAGTGATATGTCTGGACTCACCAATCCAATCAAAACCCAAATGTAATTGTGGATTTTGGTTTCCTCGGCTTAAGAGGATGAGAACAAGCAAACAACACTTGCAAATCCACCAATTTCCTTACACTGTAAGAGAAGATGGCAGTTTTGTGAAGACTTTTTCTTCCCTTGTAGAAGATCCAAGATCAGAGAAAGGCAAAGCCTTTGAAGAGGGTTAGGCCAAGGTGTTAGCTTTAACTCTTTAATTAATTGATTTTGTGTTTCTAGGGAAAAAATTAGGTTTTTTGTTATGCCTTTTTGAAGGTTTAATGGAAAAGGAGACAACTTTGTTTATAGATGGGGAATATTTCTTGGCATGGGAAGTGCACAAAGGCAATGGATGATCATATGAATATGATTGCTTCACCCAGAATCAAGCTGTGGGATGAGAAGCTTTTGGCTTATCGAGAGACCGGAGTTCCGAAGGAGGAGGCGGAGTTTCAAATTATCATTTCTCATGGATTTGGGAGCTCCAAGGATATGAGTTTTCCAGCACCCCAAGTAAAGATCTTCCCAAACCCATCTTTTGTTTTCTTTCAGCTCTAGATGTGTTCCTCTATTTGTTTTGGTGCATGATGATCTAAACCTTGCTTAATGGTGAATTGTCAATCACCGAGTGTTGAACCCAGTGATTGACTTCAGTTGAATTGATTATCAACATTAGAAGTAGGGCTGGGCTTCCGGTCTGGACCGGATCGGACACGACATTCCGGTCCCGGTCTGATCCGATGGATCGGAAATTCTAAGGAGATGGACCACGGATCGGACCGGGACCGGGATGTATGGTCTCAGGTTTTCCGATCCGTGGACCGTTAGGACCAGAAATATAGATTTGAAAATTCTTTTTTTTTTTTGGAAATTGTAACTCCTAAATCTCCTTATCTTGAATGTTTGATAAAAATGAAATTCATCCTCGATCAAAAAATTGAAATTTCTTCAACATAACACAAAACTAGATCTAAAAATTTTAGATTACAAATTGAAATTTCTATAAACCTAGATATGAAAAGAGGTTTGAGAGAGAGATCTACGGTTGCCCGGTGGCGATGGACGGTGGCGGACGACGGTTGGCAGGCCGGTGGCGATGGCAGTGGCGACTAACGAGGCAATACCGCGAGATTGGAGGTTGTCTCTGTGTGAGAGTGTGAGGCTGTGACTGTGAACCGTGTGCGAGAGTTTGGACAATGCAGGTTAAAGAGAGAGAGGAGAGAGATGCCTACACAAGAGGGTGGTGATTGATGAGCGGTGGAGAAGGGAGAGGGCGGTGGCGATGGGCAGCGGTGAAGGGTGGCGCCAACTAAGCGAGAGGGTATGAGAGAGCTGCTGCCTGCTAGTGAATATGGAGAGAGATGAGAGATCAAATTCCACTTCCTGAATAAAAAAACTGAGAGAGATCAATAGAGATAGAGAAAGTTGAATCAATTACGGAGTAGGGATTTAGGGTCGGCCGACTTTGTGAGCTTTAAAAACAAAGAAAGAAAATAAAGGTTAATTGCTATAGCCTATGAGAAACGCAAACGCCTACAGAAGTGTTTTTTTTTTTAAAAACAAAATCCGGTCCAATTCTGGTCTGGTCCCGGGTTTGGACCGAAACCCGGAAATTAAACTATCTTGGACCGTGGACCAGACCGTAATATTCCGGTCCGATCCAAAGACCGTAAATTCCGGTCTAGTCCCTATCCAATTACGGTCCGATCCAAATTTTGTCCAACCCTATTTGGAAGGAATGGTGGATACTGGGTAACAAAGTGATGAGTTGGTTCTGTGATATAGTATATGATATGAATTCAATTTGCTTTAATGTCTTTTCCCCCGGCCCTAATCATTCGATATCTGATCACCTAATCGAGAGGAAGGTCTTATTTTATTGAGTTTCCCAAGCTATGGAGAAAGCGACCCAAACCCAAAAATCTCAGTGAAGAGTGAAGCAAAAGACATTAAAGAGCTTGCAAATCAGTTAAAGCTTCGCTCTAAATTTTATGTCATCGGTGGATCCACTGTGTGTACAAGAAATCAACCGCTGAAAAGTGCATCTATCTTAAGGTATTTCTTACACCTTTCTAACTTTAAGTGTTTAGTCTTATCAACATGTTTGTATGATACTTTTGGTTGTTAAGATGCAATAAGAAATATTAATTCATTTTGACGTCCCTCTGAAGCAGTGTGTTCAATGGATAAAATCTGAGGATAAGAAGACATTCTGGCCATTATTTGGAATTTTTTATTTATGGACATTGCTCCACCCTATCGCATACTATATATATTATTTCCTTATTTGTTTCATATCATAATTACTATATATCCATTTAGTTTTAGGCCTTTTATTCTTTCCAGATTTCAATATCTTTGATAATGCTCCATTTATGCCACTCCAAGTAGTAGATCCTGATGTTGGAGGCTGCTCATCCATCTATATAATATATTAAAACAGAAGCATTTTTGCCACGTGTCACAACCTTAGAATAAGATATTTATAGAAATTAAATTATTACATAATCAATTTATTTTAGTCAACTAATTAATGTATCCTTTAATATATCAATGTTTTAAGCAATGGGATTAATTCAAAACTATAATTTATCTATTATTATTTATTATTTATATACTTTATATAATAATGTTGTCTTCTTATAAAATTTCATATAAAATTTAATATATCAATGTATCCTTTAATATATCAATGTTTTAAGCAATGGGATTAATTCAAAACTATAATATATCAATGTTTTAAGCAATGGGATTAATTCAAAACTATTTTTCAATAAAGTTACACCATATATTAACGAATAACTATTTAAGAGAATCGTTTTATTTATTTATTTATTTCTGTACTTAATAAGACGATTTTTGCTAATGTGTCATAACCACCTTCATTTTATGGTTTTTACATATCTTTTACTTTATCAACTCTGTACATTTATTAGCCGATGCTACCTTTGTTAATCATTTATTTAATTATATAATAATAAATTTTTTATTATTAAGATTTTTCTAACAAAACCGCGCCATGGCGCGGGCACTGCACTAGTTAACTTCAATGGATAACGATGGTCTTTGTCCAATCTCGCAGCCAAGTAAATTCCGTCTTTAACTTGGGTCATCCTTACGAGTCAATATATTCCATGTTTATCACTTAATTTCATCAATTTGTGTTGCATCAACTCCGGTTTCTTCTATGATGTAATTGGTATTGTTTATTGGCAATGATAATTTGGTGAACATGGTTAAGAGAGGGGAGTTCAAGATATGTGGAGTGGTGAAACATCCCAAGCTTTTTGAATGGTAGCTTGCTTGGGAAAGCTAAAAAAAAAAGAACGTTTTAAACCTTTGGAGAGATGGAAAACACTCTCTTTCTCCATCCTTCTCCAAACGCCGCCGCCACCTTTTCTCTGAAAACCCTAAACACTACCACCACCACCCCTTGCTCCCATGATTCCTTCACCAGTCCGGCTCCCACCTTCAAGATCCGAACAAAATCAACACCCTTCCTCATCCAATCTCCAAGAATTAAAGAAGATGCCCCAAAATCCACATGCATCAACCTTCATCTTCTCAAAAAGAGGAAAATAAAGGGGGCAAAAATCAATAGAGGAGTTAGAAACTTCAAGAAAAGGAAAAAGAAACCTCCATTTGGGGGCTGGTGGTGCTGGTCCCGGGTGGTTCTGTGGCTATTGCGGATCTGTGGTGGCGGTGGCGATCTGCGGTCCTGCGCTCTGTTTCTGTCTCTCCTTGGTGGCTGGTTTCGGGCCTCCCTTGGGTGCGTCTTCTCCCCGTCGCCCCCTGTTGGCTCGGCGCCGTCATCGTGCCTTTCAAACAACTCTCAAATCTCAGACCGACTCCAGGTACTTCTCAAACACCTTCAAATCTTAAAAAAACAAATGTTCAAACCCAAAAATTCCAACCCTAAATCTCACTGCAAACCCAGTAGATCTAAAAACTACTATGTCGAAAAGTTTGGGTTCGATTTTACCCCTTTTCAGGCTCAAAGATTAGCATGCAATGGGATCTCTCAACTCAACAGACCAAGTGCTTGCAGATTTCCGCAATTTGATTTCGAGACATGCGGATTTTCTGTCATCCAAACCGTATCGATGACAAGCCGGTTGTGGGAGGTGCTCACCTCTTGTGACCGACCTCTAGGTGAAGATACAAACTCCAAAACTAGGCACATTCTATTGCAGTCAATATATATGATCTTTAAAAATATTAATGAGACCTATTTTAATCTTAATTTCAATCTTGATAATCCTTTGATTGTTGTTGAGAATACTGGTTTTTGGCAACCTAGATATGATCTCTATCATTTTGTCCAGATAATTAAGTTTAAAAGGCAAATGCTTCTGATGTGGGCTGACTGGGAGCTGTCTAAAATTGAATTTGGAAAAAATTCTAGTTGGAACTTTGAGATCAGCATCTATGGGTCTAACTATACCTACATGAATCAGTTTGGTTGTGAGCTGGTTACAACCATTATTACTCTAAATAACGGCAACCATGTCTACTTTAAATGGAATATCCACTTACCTTTTGCTGCTGATTTCAAGTACTACTCCTATGATTATGTTGTTTGCCAATTCCACTTAAGCACTACTAGGAGTGCCCAGCTTTGTATTGTTGTTATTTGGACTTTGCATCTTATCAAGAACTGCAGCTATAACTGCAACTATATGATTAATCCTGAAATTATGAATTCTTACAGTCATGTGCTTTGCTTTCTGTCTTCCCCTTGGTTTGGTCGTGTTGTTGTTTTTTTTCTGCAGATTAAGCTCCCTTTATTCACCTGGTTTTGCTTTCTCGTTGTGGTGCCTAAGGCCACGTCTGTCACAAGGTATACTCCTCTCTCCATCCTATCCAAACTGAGTCCCATGCATATTCTTGATATGAATGTGGTGATTGGTGAGGAAACAAAACTCTATCCTAAACCTTCGAACAAAATTTGCACAAACCTTTTATCCTTTCTCGGCAAGGGATCCAAACTAATGGGGAATATCAGTATGGGATATGCTAATTGTGCTTATGGTAAATTTAATTTTTGCCATAAAACAATTAAGTATATTGCCATAGACCAGGACCATACTAAGAACTCAAATAGAAATGAGAAGAAATGCCTACAGACATACACCTGGTGTGGCTACTGGGCTTCAAACCATTGCAAACATCCTAGCAAACATCAGTTAACTATACCAGCCGGAAGGCAAGACTTCAAAGATGATCATGATTAATATCGGTTATTGGAATATAAGAGGTTCTAGAAGGCCATTACTATGGCAAGAAATCAAGCAAGCAAGAATGAGAAACAAACTTGATATTTTAGCATTAACAGAAACAAAATCTGTCCTCCCACCTCTTGACAGTCAACTGAAAGGTGCTGGTTTCCACTGCTGCTTCTCCATTCCAGCCTCTGGAACTAAGGGTGGCATTTGGATTCTCACCAAACAAGATAGCATAATTTGTAAAGAAAGCATTATAGAACAATCTGACAGAATTTTTATGAGTAAGCTTGTTATACAAGAATTAAACTTAGCTATAATGTTTGTCTATGCTCCTAGTGTTGAGTCAGAGAAAACTAGATTTTGGGAAGAAGTTTATACTAAAGTGCACAAACACATGCTTCTAGTCCTAATCATTGGAGATTTAAATGACATAGAGAATGATACAGAGAAGGTAGGAGGCATCTATCCATCAATTAATAGATTTAGAAGACTGCAAGAGGTTAAACAAGAACTCAACCTTCAGACAATCCCGTTCAAAGGGTCACCCTTTACTTGGAGAAAGAATGCAGGAAGCTTAGATAATACTTATGAAAGATTGGATAGGGGACTTGTCCACCAAGATATCCTTTCAAAATTCAAAGAGCTATCTATGCATCACCATCCGTTTATGTCTTCTGACCACTGCCTTATTACTACTAAACTTGGTTCAGCTTCAAAGGAAAAGGGCTCCCCCTTTCGCTTTGAGATGGCTTAGACTACGTATAAGGAGTATGAGCAAATGGTTGCGCAAGTATGGAAAAACAAATTTTCTGGATCCTTTGGTTTTAAACTTATGCAAAAGCAGAAGCTCTTAAAAAATAACACTAAAAACTGGTGCAAATCACATAATAACAACCTTCTTAGACAGTTAAACAAGCTTGAGGATCAGATTAAGGAGCTGCAACAGTCCCTTCCCTGGGGTATCCTCTCAGCAAGGGATGCCCAAAAACTGTTAAGGCTTGAAAATAAAAGAACCCACATTCTTGATTTTAGTCACAAATTTTGGAAACAGAGGGCTAAAATAAGACATGTTCAACTGGCAGACAAGAACACTAAATATTATCAATCCTTTGTTAAAATAAGAAATTTCAAATCAACAACAAAATTTTTCAAGACAAAGGATGATCAAATAATCACAAACAAGGATGAAATAAAGAAGAAAATTACCTCGGAGATGGCTGAAAGATTTCAGAACCCAAACAAATCAAATATTAACCCCAATAATATTTGCTTCATTGATCAAGAAATTACCCCCCAACAGAACCTTGACCTTAGAAAGCAACCTAGTAATAAAGAAATTAAAGAGGTAGTCTTCAATATGGCAGAAGACAAAACACCAGGTCCGGATGGATTCCCACCAGAATTTTACTCAAAATACTGGAAAATTGTTGGAAACTCGGTATGTAAAACTGTTAAAGCTTTCTTCCACTCAAGCTCTATTCTTTCTGAAATTAACCAAACTTTCATAGCCTTAATCCCGAAAATTGAAAACCCTGAAACTATCAACCATTACAGACCTATTAGTCTTTGTAACACTATTTACAAGGTCATTGCAAAAATCCTAGCTAATAGACTTAAACACATTTTACCTAAGATCATTAACCCTTTCCAAGGTGCTTTTGTAGAAGGAAGATCCATTCAAGATAATACCTTAATAGCTCATGAGTTATTTCACACCTTCCATAGACAGAAAGGAAAGAAAGGCTGGATGGCTTTAAAGTTAGATATGGAAAAAGCCTATGATAAGATCAACTGGAACTACATTCAAGCAGTTCTGACAAAATTTGGTTTTCATGAGCAATGGATTTCATGGGTTATGAAATGTATCACAACAACCACCTTCTCTGTTCTTGTAAACAATTCACCTGGTAACAAGTTTAAACCAGAAAGAGGCATCAGACAAGGGGATCCCTTTGCTCCTTACATCTTTGTTATAGTGATGGAAGGATTAGCAAGAGAACTTATAGCAGAAGCACAGCATGATGATGCATTAGTAGGTATAAAACTAAAGCAACATGGTACTCCGGTACCATTGTTGACATTTGCAGATGATACCCTAATATTTGCAAAAGCTTCACATGTTAGCCTTGATACAATTAAAAACACATTAAACAATTTCTCAAATCTCTCAGGATTAACAATCAACTACCACAAAAGCTCGATTCAATTATCAAAAAATGTAAACCAAAATCTTGCTAAGTCGCTAGCACAAAGTATGAATATCCCCATAGCCCAAGGAATGGAAAAATATCTAGGTATTCCTATAGTAAATGGAAGAGTTAAAAATTGTGTGTTTGAAGAGGCAATACAAAACCTGAAAAAACAACTCTCTAAATGGAAAGCCTCTACGTTATCCCAAGCAGGTAGAACTACTCTCATTCAAGCAAATTTAAGCTCTAAAACAAACTACTTGATGCAAAACTTCTTACTACCAAAAGGAATATTACAACAAATAGACCAAATCCATAAGGATTTCTTTTGGAACAAACTAAGAACTGAAAGATATAGTCCTCTTATTAGTTGGGAAAAGATTTGTTCACCAAAAAGTCAAGGTGGTTTGGGTATAAAATTAGCAGAAGAAAGGAATATCAATCTCCAACAAAAGCTTCTTTGGAAAATCCACACCCAACCAGACAACATATGGGTAAAGATTGTGACTGAAAAATATAACTTAACTAGGAACAAACCGGAGTTGAATATCCACAACACGTCCTGGCAATTTGGAAGACTAATCCAATTGAATGATCAATTCCAACAAGGTCTACTTTGGATCATTGGGAATGGACAAAATATCAACATTTGGGACGATAACTGGATAGAGAACACCTCACTTAAACCTTTCCAAGATAACCATGATCCTAAGATGAATGTTGATAACCTTATCTTACCCAACAAAAAATGGAATGAACCACTCCTAATTCAGATGTTCCCTGCGCAAGTGGTCAATCAAATCCTAGCAATTGGCATTCCGACTTGGGATGCCGAAGATAGACTAGTTTGGAAATATAACAAGGATGGAAATTTTAAGACTAACTCGACTCGAAACCAAAATTCTATTAATGCAACCACTAATAACAATCATGAGTGGATTTGGAAGCTTGATGTCCCTCCCAGGATTCGTAACTTCATTTGGAAAATAGTAGTGGATGCACTACCTACAAAGTTACGACTAAACAAATACTTTAACAGGGTCCCTTCCCAATGTTGCTTGTGCAACCAGGAAGATGAGGACTCCTTACACCTTTTTCAAAACTGTCAATTTACGAAAGCTGTGATCCACGCCTATGAGGCCAAGACAGGGAAAACTCTTCTTAACTATCTGAATTCTGTTCCTAGTACTCTAGATGTTAAACAAATAAAAAATAACAACCAGAATTTTAACGATTTATGTTTTCTATGGCAAAACATTTGGGAATCTAGGAATAATATTATTTTCAGGAATTGCAATATAAATGATAGTAGTAGCATTACCCATCACATAATACAACAAACCTTGGATAATTTAAAGAACTGGAAAGATGGGGAAAATATAAAACCGCCCAATAAAATACAGAGGCAAGGAAGGAACATCAAATGGAAGAAGCCACCGAGGAATGTCTACAAAATAAATGTTGATGGATCGGTTAACAAAAATGGAGATTGCAAAGTAGGATGTATAGCTAGGGATTGGAATGGAAAAGTAATTGAGATTCTCAACAGACAGGTACCAAAGGGATCAGTAGTCTTAACTGAATCCCTTGCTTTTTGTTTGGGGTTAGAACTAGCCCATCGAAGAGGTTGGACGCAAGTGATAATCGAAGGAGACAGTCTTACGGTGGTCAAGGCAATCAATGACCAAGTCATGATTCCATGGGAGATCCTTAGAGTTATTGAGAAGATCGGAAGAATTCGCACATCATTCACATCAACAACCTTCAGTCATTGCTTTAGAGAGGCAAATTCAGCAGCTGACTTCATTGCTAGATGTGATTCTATATGTAACTTATGTAACTTCCCTTTGAATAGGGAACTAGCTACCATCATTCGCAAGGATGATCAAGGATGATCTTTCTATGTAAAGACTTCCTTATTATTGCCTACTGTACAAAAAAAAAAAAAGATATGTGGAGTGGTGTATGGCTTACATGGTATTGCATTGTTTTCATGCGTCTTTTTTACTATAAAATAAAGGGAAATTTATAGAAAATCACCCTTTAACTATGGGTGTTTTCACTTAACCACCTCTTAAATTCAAAATTACAAAAAACCGCTCTTTAAATGGTACTTGTTTACAACTCATCACCCCTTATTCTATTTTTGTTAATTTATCATTAAATATGTTATATTTTGATATTTTTAAACTCAAATTTTATTTTAAATATATTCAAATTTTGAATTTAAGTGCTCGATTATTTTTAGGGATTATTTTAATTATTTAAAAAAATAATAATAAATATAACCTGGAATTATTATCTTAATCTATGTTTGAAAATGTTTGAAAATAGTAATTTATATAATGCTTTAAAAATTTATAAATATTTTCAAACATAAATTAAGATAATAATTCTAGGCTTTTTATTGATTATTATTTTTTTAAATAAATAAAATAATCCCTAAAAATAATTGAGCTCTTAAATTCAAATTTTGAATATATTTTCAATCAAATTTGAGATTAAAGATATCAAAATATAACATATTTAATGATAAATTAAAAAAAATAGATGAAGGGGTGGTGAGTTGTAAACAAGTACCATTTAAAGGGTGCTTTTCTGTAATTTTGAATTTAAAGAGTGGTTAAGTGAAAATACACATATTTAAATGGTGATTTTTTGTAAATTTTCCTAAAATAAATTATAATTATAATTATAATATAGGTTCAATATCTCACATCTGCCTGTTGATTTTTTTTTTTAGATATGGTTCACTACCATTGAGAAGTATGGTTTGTGGAATGTTCTCTTAGTTAAATTCTAAAAAAAAATTATTTTCACGTCTTCAGTTGTTAAATGCACGCTTCTATCAGTGAAGTTTTGAACTTATCTTTTACAATACCTAGATATGTTGTTCAACTATATCTGGCTTTGATTATTTGTTTCATTACTTTAGATGATGAAGCTATGTATTTCGATGAGAAAGTTGTTGGTGGACAAGAATATTGTAAAGGTTCGGATTTTCAAATCCTAATTTTTCAAAAAAAAAGAAAATTAAAAATGAATTTAAATCGATTTAAAACTCGTTTAACGGATTTCGACCGGAATATAAAATTTGACGAACAATTTCCGTCCTTTTACCTCGAAAATTCAAAATAATTGTCTGATAGCGATATCCTTGTCCATTTTTAAAATTCTAATTGATCAAGAAAACGAGAGTCGGAGAAACTAATTTTCAAAAACTAATTTCGGGATTCGGATCTCACGTATTCGAATTTTTTTCGGGTATTTAAATTTGACTGATGCCCGTAATTAATCCTTATCACTTCCCCGTCACATCCCCAACCACCCTCCCGCCTAGCCCTACTGCACCCCTACCCCTGTGGCCTCTGTAAACCCATCCCCCCCTTCTATTTGAATCGCCAACATTCGTCCCTCTCAATCTGTATTCATCATCATCGCCATTTACCATCCTTTTCTCATCATCTCCATCACCATCTCACGACTTCACCGTCGCTGCACCTTCGAAGCACCGCCCAACCTTCTTCGACCTTCCTCTTTGAGACCGCAGCAGCAGCATCACTAGCCCGCACCTTCATCGACGTCCAACGCCACACCGGAGCCGCCCAGGAGCCGCCCAACGTCATCGACGAGCCTCCGAAGATCACCGTCCGTTTGATCGTGAACCAACATTTCGGTAAGTCATTCTCCTTCGTTTCCGATCCAAACCCCTCTCGAGCCCTACCATCGCGCTCATCCGTGTCCGATGCAGGTCCGACGAACCATCGATAGCCTCCGACGATGCTCGGACCTCCGATCGAAAGCTCCGAAGTTGCGAACTTTCTCGGTGAGTTCCACCTTTTCCTTCCTCTGTTTCTAATCGATTTCTAATTGGGGTCGGGCTGTGGACGAGTGTGAGAGTGTGTGAACTGGGTGTGGGGAGTCAGTTGGGCTCGTGAGCCCCGACGAGAGCTCCGGCGAGCTCGACTGGCGGTGAGCGAGGCGAGGCCGAGAGATCGCGAGGCAGAGCAGCGGGCGTGAGGGCAAGCAGCAGCGAGTAGAGGCGGGGCTGGGCGAGCGCCGGCGCGGATGATCAGATGTGAACGAGCGCAGGAGCAGACGAGCAGGCGGGAGGCTGCCGGCGGGAACGGGAGCAAGGCCATGGCGCGGGACTCTCCTCTTGAATTCGGAAGAAGAAGAAGCCTGTGGGCCCTGCTAACTTATATTTATGTTACTCCCTCCGTCTCGAAATTTATGTCGTTTTAGCCTTATGCACAAATTTTAATAAAAACACTCATCCATAAATCAACATCATCATTCCACTAACTTTTTCATTAATTTTATTACTCACTATATTTTTTAACCAATCAAAACCTTCAAAAAAGTCAACAACACACAAATCAATACAAATCATTACTATCCACTACCTAGAAAACCTAAAACGACATCTATTTTGATACAAAATTAAAGAGCTAAAACGACATGAATTTCGAGACGGATGGAGTATTTGTTACCGGTTGGGATTAATTAATTGGGTCCGATTCGGTTCGGTTTGGTTCGGTTCGATTGGGTTTAAATGGGGTTGATTCGGTTCGGATTTAACCGTTTACTTATTTAAATAATTAATGGTATTTAAAATAAAATATAATATTATCGGGGGTTAAAATATATCATTTGAACTTATAGATTTTAAAAGTAATTTTAAAAAGAATTTCAAGGTTGAAAAGTAATCTAATAAATAAATTTAAAAGAGAATTTGGTGAGTATTTTCAATGGTCGGAATACTTAACTATTTAACTGGGATTTGAAATGGTTTTGAAGCTAACTTGGGAATTATACTTGTTCGGTGACTAACTAGCCTGATGATATATATGATCGTTTGACTAACGGTATTATATGTGTGACTAATAGCATGACTTGTGGTGAATTATTCTAAGAGATTAAATGTTGGATAATTATGACGAGGTAGTAGGATTTTATATCACTCAAATTATGTCTTATGATTTTGATGAACCATTGAGGTATATGTGGAAATGATGTATATGAAAATGCAGAATTGGTTGAATGATTTATGGAAAACGATGTGGTCTTGTGGAGCGGATGATGTGATGAAATGACTTCCACAATGTGTTACTTGTTCTATGGATTGAGGTGTGCTTGAGTGCTTAATAGTTGGATGTAGACTTATGTATATTCAATCATGTACTAGGTGATACTATGTGATTGTGACTACTGTGTGCTGGATTCTTTTGTTGCCGATCTGCTAGCCAGGTAAGTACCTCCGGGGCTTACTCAGTAACCAGTACCTCCTGCCTGATGTGTCATATAGTATGTAGGTGTTGCATATGCATAAGAGCATGTCATGTAGTATCATGCTTAGGAATTGCACTTACGAATGAGCATTCTTATTCTGTATGCGTTTGAATACAGAACGGCCGTTATCTGTGAGTCCTAGAGTCCTTGCTAGGGTCATAGGGCAGCCCCGTTTCATCAGGTGTTGTCCTCCTTGAGTTATATATATCACGAGATACGAGATGAGCATGAGATACGATATGATGATGAGATTTGATATGTTATAGCATCGAACTGGCCAGTCTCCACCCTGTCTGGAAGAGGGGTGGTGGTAGAAGAGGGATATACCGCTTGGTATTCTTTGTTAAGGCCTTACTTAATATTCTGCACATATGAGTTAGGAACATGATAGTGCGGTTAATATTCCAGTACTGCATGAAGGCATCTTTATTCTAGGTATAGGCATATTATATGTCCTCAGCGCGGTCAGAGGACCCGCGGGCGGACTCCTGGCCTGACTTGGTGGTATAGTTTCAGGTACCCGATACACTGCTTGATTTTGTGCTGTTATGACGGGGTCTATTCATATGGCGGAGAGTGAGTGGTTGAAACCTGACTTCACCAGATTCATGCTTTTGGGATTTCTCCCTACTTATACTCCGTTTTGACTCGGCTCTGCCGTGGCACTGGTTGTATCATTTTCAGAACTTATGCCCTTTGCATGATAAATGATTTCCCGCGTTGTAGACTTTGGACAGAAATAGGGGTTTTACCCGGGGTCTCCAACGGACCTTCCGGATTTGGGTGCGAAATCCCACTTTAAACTACAAATCTTTGATTTCAAACCTTCAACCTGTACTCGGGGAGCATGATCCCAACGAGGGGTTTTATCCCTCAAAACGTAACTCGGGCATCATAATCCCGGACCGTTACAAATATGAAGGCCCTCTTTCCACTAAATCATCATGTGTTGCAACGGCTTATGGCATTTGCTTAAATGTCTATATATTTTATCTTTGTATCCCTCATTTTCCCTGCATGTGTTGCAAAAAAGGAAATGATCCATTGTATAGCTAATCACTGTTAAACTTTTCCATATGATCTATCTGTTCACACGCTTATAAATATCGGAGCAAATCCTCTGCCCCATTTCCCCGCTCCAAATCCCCATCTCACGTAAATATTTGGCCTTCAAATTTAAATAAAAAAAATTTAAAAAAATATATTTAGATTCTACGTACTTATTATAACATATTTGGAAAAAAAAATCTTAAAAAATCGAATTATAATTTTTTTTAAAAAATATATAGTAAAACAACAACTTTTTAAAACTTAAAAATATCTTTATATCTCGTTTGAATTATTATAATTTTTGTAGGTTGATTTTTTAAGATTTTTTTTTCCAAATATGTTATAATAAGTATGTAAAATCTAAATATATTTTTTTAAATTTTTTTTATTTAAATTTGGAGGCCAAATATTTACGTGGGACAGGGATTTGGGGCGGGGAAATGGGGCAGAGGATTTGCTCCGTATAAATATGACCCTAGGCCCTGAGCAGTGTGAGCGCATTGATCATTCATTTCAAATTACCGATTAATTTTCTATATGCTTTGGTAGAAGGAGGTATATTCATTCTTTTGAACTAAATGCATTTGATATTTTATATATACATTTCATGGATGGTTCAGGCTCCTTGAAAAAATATTGGGTTTGGCGAATTTCATGGATGTTTAATCTTCTATAATTTAGCTTATAAATTTAATTTATGTTATTTTATTCTACCATTTTGTTTGTCTAATTCATTTCCCTATATATGTGCAAATGAGGCATTGACAGAACCTCAATTTCTCTTAGATGTACCTATAATTAATATGAAATCTAGGATTCTTTCATGATATAGATTAAGCTTTATTATTTTTATTCATTCCTATCTACTTACATATATTCTATTATGATATTCTTTCCTAACTGGATTTCACAACATTACCTTATATTACATTATAATCTCCATTATTATTATTACGATATAATTCAGATTTTTTTTTCTAACCGAATTTCAGTTTATGAATTTTACCTCTTCTGATATTCAGTCTATGATGTTCTTTGATAACCAATTTTTATTTTATCTTATCATCATATCTTACATTGTATCCATCCGAAATTAATAAAGTATAAATATTCTTTTTCTTTATTTTTTTTCGTTCCTATTCAATGTTGTACACAATCTCTTAAGGTTGGTTTATTCTTTTTGCCCTACTTTATTATAAGTATGTTCATCTAAAACTCTTTTCCTCACACAACTCATCATTCCTTTTGTGTCTAGGATTTGCATGGACGAAGCCTCGAGCACCATCTTTGCGCCTTTTGTGAATACATATGACGTCCTCAAACAATATTATTATAGACACCTTTTCTGTAACACCCCTTTTTAGATCCAAAAGGAGTGTTGCAGCGCCAGTGAATCCGCAGACTTTAATGTCTTTGAATTCACCTGAGGCTTATAGGGACATGCAACCATGCTCCCATAAACAAGATGATAATTTAAGCAATTAAAATAAGATATGCGGAAACTTTAGGGGTTCAAAAACTTGTAGTAAAAGATTCAAGAAATGATAGTCTGCTCTTCAACTCTCTCCTGCTCCGCTGCTTGCACTAGACCTGTGGAATATGGTCTGGTGTTTCGTGAAAACGAAGGACACCAGCCATCCAATAAATAGGATGGTTAGTACAATAAAGACTAGCAAATGATAGGGAAAATGTTCAGACTTTAACCTTACAGTGACCATAAAACGGTATGTCTCGGGTTAAGGGAATGACACGAATATTTATAGTAGAAACTAAATGAAACGGGTAAAAATTCACACATGACTCGGATGATCATAATGATCGATTATAAGATAAGAAATGGAATTATACTCGAGACAAATAAGTATAATAGTTGAAATGATCACCTATTTGACAGTCGATAATAATTACGATAATAATAACAATAATAATAATACGTGGTACCGGTCGGGCCTTTAACAAGGACCATGACCTACCTCGTTCTCCTTTCTTGCAAGGCCTGGAATGCTTTCTCATCTGCTAGAGTTTCCAAAAAGGATCTCTTCTTTGACTCCTCTTCACTGGGACCTTGAGATGGTTCCATGTCGTACACTCAGACGAGATTCTAGAGGTACTTTCTCCTCTTGTCATCCAGAGGAGCTGGCATGGCTCTCTTTTCCCTTGCTGCCTTTTCCTCGCTGAAAAATCGAAGAGTTCCCAAATTATTTTCCTTGTACCACTCGCGGATAAGCTTCTTGCCATATTCTGTGGCTGCAACTCCTTCAGGAGGGTCGACCAGGACATTCTTCCCCTTGGATAGCTCAACTGTAGCTTTTTCCACGACCGTCACCTCTGTGCTGGAGTCAGACGCAATGTCAGAGTTGTTGGTGAGGTCAATGCATTGGGGGTAATCCATGACGTACAATCCTGAGGTCTTGCGAACATTAGACATCTATCAAGGAGGCGATGAGTCATCAGTACTTGAGCAAGATAATCCATAAAGTGATCACCTATTTGACAGTCGATAATAATTACGATAATAATAACAATAATAATAATACGTGGTACCGGTCGGGCCTTTAACAAGGACCACGACCTACATCAGATCGTTGTTTTACCACCCCGCAGAGAATGCATTCATGGATGGTGTTTCATGAAACCTTATAAGGCGGTGGCTTAACGAACCACAACCTGCAAGTCAGTCTACTGCATAACTTGCCAAAGGCATATAGCCATTCGCATCACGTGGTGCGCATTTTAACATATCACCTAAGCATCATGTGGTGCCTATCTTAACTTATCATACATAAACAATTTATACTAGGTGATCATAATAACGACATTAAATCAAACAGGGACAAGCATGGATAATTCAAAGGGTCTTACTATCACATGCCACTAGTTTGCATGAAAGAACAAACAAAATATCATGCACTTTAGGAAGAAGAAAATGGGCAACCCTTACTTATCTCGAGTTATAAACAAACAAATCACATTTAATACGTATAACACTATAATTACTTTAATAATTGCCCATTAATTTAACTCATGCCAATTTATGATTAAAAAAGATAAATTACATCAAGCAGACGGGTATGCAATTTATCGAAATTGGCAAGGAAATTGGCCACAGGGCCGCATTCGACACAGAAGAATTTTAAAAGGCACATCAAAAGAATCACGAAACACGCAAAGGGCGATGAACGAAATCACTTGCCTTAACCTTCGACGATCGGTTGACGACAACAAGACGAGATTTTAGCACCTATTGAATCCAATGGAAAAGGAATATTTAATATTGATATTTATACAATTAACTTTACATAATTCAATTTGAAATTGAATTAATTCTATAAAGTTAAGAATCTATACCAATATGAATTCCTCGGGGAGCGGGATCCGGCGTGGGTGCTTCGAGATTTCTTAGTGTCGCTGAAACGGGCAAGAATTGAATAGTTTATAAATATTGACCACTTAACTTAACAAATAATTAACTTAGGGCCAGAAACGGAAATAGTATAAAAATAAGGGACGTTTATTTGATTTCATCAAAAGAGATCAAAATCAGTGTTTTGATTTCACGGCTCACGTACAGCGACGAAGAAGAAGATCTTCCCTCGGCGGCGATGGCTCACGGCAAGGCTAGGCTCGGCGCGACGATTGGCAGCGGCAGTCAACGGCGGAGGCTGGTGGCAACAATTGAAGACGATGGGTGCGGCGATTGTTGCGGCAATCGGAGACAATTGCAGCGAGGGCAAGGGGGCGACGGCGCGGCAATCGGCGGTCTCAACCTGGGCGGTGGTTGGCGACGATCGGACAACGAATGCAGCGATGGCTCGGCCTTGGCGATCTCCGGCCAAGGCTGTGGTTGTGGTGGCCTCGGGCTCAGGTCACCGGCGTTTCTCTGTTCGCGATCGATTTGAGAGAGGAGGAGGCGGTGCGGTGGTCCGACGGTGGTTGGGCTCGACTGTTCACGGGAGAATTGAAAGGGAATAAGAGGACGGTGATGGGTGACGGTGATGTTGGGAGGCGGTGAGGGTGAGCGGTTTTGGTTTGTGGAAAACCCTAAAATTTGACGTGTATCTATACTTCTTAAAATAAGCGGATAAAGACAAAGATAGAAGAAAGGTTAACATTTCTCCCATTTAGCCTGATGAATATTATTTAATTTAACTTTATAAATTAAATAATAAGAGTATATAGAGAATTTGTGTAATTAAATCCATCGTATATTATTACCCTTTAGAATAATTTAATTATTCTAATTCATAGTTATATCGTAGATGAATTTATTAAACGACCAAATTCACAAGATATATTATAGTATAATATAATATAGATTTATTTAATTAAAAAAAATTAAGAAATGGCCCAAAAATAATTTGGGGTATTTCTGTGTCTATAAAAACACGGGTTGACCAACTTGGTATGAAATCAGAAGTATCAACATACTAGAGCTGACTGTATAACATGAGAGGAGTATTAGTAGGGAAGTGTGCGAAGCTTATATGGTACTCAGCGTTAGAATATTACCAATTCGCACCCCGATTCCCCACTTTGACTTGAACTTGTAAGGTTGTAAAGATAAATCCAAAATTGACGACTTATAATAACAATATCGGAATTTTGATTGCTAGATACAGAGTTTATCGGAAATACGTGTCCATTGACTCACTTTATTGAAATGTTAGAACGTACTAGCATAAAGGAATTACTAAACAGCATGATGTTAAACAACTTTTCCAGTGTAGCTTACTCCTGTTCATCAGCCTCGGTAATGGCATCTAAGGTGTAGAGATTAAGACCTTACTTAGACGTTCCTTCCATTGGGGCATTGTTCTTATTCCTCATTATAGGTTCCAACACAGCTTGCATGTTATGACCCCATGGTTGAGGCGGGTTTGTTGCCGAGTTTGAAGCTCGCGTTGGAACTGCTGAAGCTTGTTGTGACCGAGCTTGACCATTATCCGAGTTCTTACAAAACTTCTCCATATTTCCATACTTTCCACATCCTCTACAAACTCGAGTGTTCTCGTCACATGTAGGCCTCTTATGGCTCGGCTTACCGCAGTTGTAGCAAACTACTGACTAACCACTTTTCGCAGAGATAATATCCTGACCTGCCTGGGTGCGGTCAATTGCCATCCTCCCAGCAGATGCGGAAGGAGTTGACCTCTTTGAGCCAGAATACTGTTGACAACCTCTCATCCGATCGTACATCTTTTGAGTCTTTCAAATGACCCGACATATCGAGGGTTCAGCTTCCCTCGCTTCTTGAATCGGAAGACTCCCTTCGCGGGTGACACTTTCACAAACACCCTAGCTCAAAGTTGACCTCTCTACGCCAAGGGTCAGCATAAGACTTTTGGCGATTTTGAGCGATCAACATTCGTTGCCTTATCATCCCAACTTCTTCAGTTGTCTT
The DNA here is from genome assembly GCA_963922045.1 of Persicaria maculosa. NCBI lineage: Eukaryota > Viridiplantae > Streptophyta > Magnoliopsida > Caryophyllales > Polygonaceae > Persicaria > Persicaria maculosa. The sequence goes on from OY998254.1 coordinate 55,002,675, forward strand.
CTCTAATAGCTCCGGATCTATATAGATAGCATTTGTCGCATCATCCCAACACTCTGGCGATCGACATTTTCGTCCATATATAGAGGCTTCAAAAGGAGCCATCTTTATGGATGAATACAGTTGTGGTTGTAGATGAACTCAATCCGACTCAAACTGGTCTTCCAATCTGTCGGTCTATCCAGAACACATGCTCGTAACTTATCCTTTAGTGTTTGGATGGTCCTCTCTGACTGACCATCTGTCTGAGGAAGAAAATCGGTACTAAAATTCAACCGAGTGCCAAGTACTTCCTGTAGCTTCTTCCAGAACTCTGAGATGGATCCTCCATCACGATCAGAGACAATGGACGATGAAACACCGTGAAAGTGGACTATGTGCTGCAGGTACAACCCTGCTAGCTTTGTCGGCTTTTAGTTAGATCGAATAGCACTGAAGTGTGCATATTTGGTGAGTCGATCAACAATCAAACAAATGACATCCTTCTGCCCCTGACCCTTAGGGAGCCCCATAATGAAATTCCTCGAGATTTGTTCCCACTTCCATGTGAGTACTGGAAGTGGTTGGAGCTTCCCACCAGGTCTCTGGTGCTCAATCTTGACATGCTGAGATACCAAGCATCTGTCCACGCACTCGGTTACTTCATTCTTCATACTAGACCACCCGTAGTTCTTCCTCGGATCCTTGTACATCTTACTAGCTGGATGCACCGAATAGCTGGATGCATGAGTTTCCTGAAGGATGGTCTGTCGGATCATGGACATTGGAAACGCAGATGCGATTAACAAACCATAAGGATCCATCATCCCTTACGAAAAATCCTTGGGCTTTACCCTTGAAGAAGTCAACGGTGATCTGTAGTAACACAACATCCTCTATCTACTTCGCCTTTATCTCCGCTAGCAGATCTGACTGAATCCCCATCATACACAATTGTCCTCGGTTCCTTTCAAACCAAACTTCAAGATCTAACTTGAGCAGATTCCTTTGCGTAACAGGACTTGCTGTCAAAAGCTAATCATAGCCTTGTACTGAGATTTGCGGGCTCAAAGCATCAGCAACGACATTAGCCTTTCCAAGATGATAGAGAAGCTCAATGTCATAATCCTTAATCAGTTCTAACCAGCGTCTCTGTCTCATGTTCAACTCCTTTTGAGTGAACACATACTTGAGGCTTTTGTGGTCGGTATATATCTAGCAACGAACTCCATACAGAGAATGACGCTAGATTTTTAGAGCAAATACCACAGCGCGCAGCTAGTTCCAAATCATGCACTGGGTATTTCTCCTCATACGGCTTCAACTATCGTGATGCCTAAGCTATCACATTCCCATATTGCATCAATACACAACTCAAACCTTGCTTGGAAGCATCACTGTAATAGGTGTTGTGGTCAACCACTTCTTGAGCTCCTGAAAGCTCGCTTCGCACTTGTCATTCCGAACGAATTTCTGTGATTTACGCAGAAGTAAGGTCAGTGGTTGGGCCAATTCGGAAAACCTTCCACGAACCTCCTATAGTAGCCTGCTAGTCCCAGAAAACTCCGGTTCTCCTTAATGTTCGTTGGCAGATTCCACTTCTCTACAACTGCTATCTTCTGGGGGTCAACCATCACCCCTTCCTCCGAGATGATGTGGCCTAGGAATGCCACCTGCTTCATCCAAAAGTCACACTTAGACGACTTTGCGTACAACTGATGCTCTCGCAGTGTTATCAAAATAGTTCTCAAGTGTTCGGAGTGAGCCTCCTCACTCGGCGAGTAGATCAAAATGTCGTCGATGAATACTACGACGAACTTGTCCAAATACTGGTAAAAACAACGGTTCATCAGATCCATGAAGACTGATGGGGAATTTGTTAAGCCAAAGGACATCCCCACGAACTCCTTGTGCCCATAACGTGTCCTGAAAGCAGTATTTGGAATATTCTCATCACGAACTCGAAATTGATGGTAACCAGATCGAAGTTCAATCTTGGAGAATACCTCAGCTCCTTGAAGCTAATCCATAATCATCGATATGTGGTAGTAGATACTTGTTCTTTATCGTCAGTTCGTCACCTTGTTCAATTCCCGATAATCGATACAAAGATGGAAAGAGTCGTCTTTCTTTTTCCCAAACAGCATAGGAGCACCCCAAGGTGAAGCATTGGGTCAAATATAACCCTTCTCTAACAACTCTTCAAGCTGACTCTTTAATTATTACATCTCACTGGAGCCATGCGATACGGGGCTTTGGAAATAAGAGCGGTTCCTGGCTCTAAGTCGATGGTGAACTCAATGAACTGCTTTGAAGGTAAACCAGGAATTTCATCGGGAAAAATATCAGGGAAATCCCGAACTACAGGAATATCGGAGATAGGGATCGGTTCGAACGACTGATCCTACAGATAGCATAAAGATCCGGCACAACCTTGATGTAACAATTTGGATACATGCATTACATTAATAACACGGCCATCCTACTCGGGGATGCGCCCACGAAATCTGCACACAACCCTATCGTCCGACAAAATGGTCACGATTCTCCGTCCATAATCAGTGATTACTTGAAACATGGCGAGTAAGCCAATCCATACCGAGAATGACGCCCTAAGAAAGGATTGGAAGCAGAACAAGATCAGCAAGGTACTCATCGCCACTTATCGCGATGGGGATGCGGAATAGCATTTTCCTACCTCGAACTCTATCCCCATAAGGGAATTTCACAATAAAGGAATCATATAGAGTCACAAATTCTAATCCAAGTCTTTCAACAGTTTGCTCGGCTAGAAAAGAATGAGAAGCACGTGGATAAAAAGAATATTAATTGGCTCGGCCCGGAGATAGATAATACCTTGAGCCATGGGAGAAGTAGTGTCGTCCATCCTACACATTTAATATAGTCGCGGACCCTGCTGAGATGGCCCGACGACATTCTTCCCTTTGTTCACAGTCGACTGTGAACCTGCGGAAATCTGGGTATTCTGTTGGTACTACTGCGGAATGTGTTGCTGCTGATGAGATCTTAATCATCGTCGTCTTCTGCAAAGACATATAGCTCGACGAGTTTGTCCAATTCGGAGCTATGCTTTTGTGATGCTGCATCTTTCTCTGACTCAGCATGCTCACACATCTCTTTTTGATCTCATCTCTAGCCTGATCACAACATTTTTCCAGCTCATTCACAATTCGTTCTTTATTCCTGTATATTTCCCCGGTCTTCCTCACGCGGAGACTCTACCTCGCTCTCCTTTCTTGCAAGGCCTGGAATGCTTTCTCATCTGCTAGAGTTTCCAAAAAGGATCTCTTCTTTGACTCCTCTTCACTGGGACTTTGAGATGGTTCCATGCCGTACACTCGGACGAGATTCTAGAGGTACTTTCTCCTCTTGTCATCCAGAGGAGCTGGCATGGCTCTCTTTTCCCTTGCTGCCTTTTCCTCGCTGAAAAATCGAAGAGTTCCCAAATTATTTTCCTTGTACCACTCGCGGATAAGCTTCTTGCCATATTCTGTGGTTGCAACTCCTTCAGGAGGGTCGACCAGGACATTCTTCCCCTTGGATAGCTCAACTGTAGCTTTTTCCACGACCGTCACCTCTGTGCTAGAGTCAGACGCAATGTCAGAGTTGTTGGTGAGGTCAATACATTGGGGGTAATCCATGACGTACAATCCTGAGGTCTTGCGAACATTAGACATCTATCGAGGAGGCGATGAGTCATCAGTACTTGAGCGAGATAATCCATAAAGCGAGATTTAGAGGAAACAAGAATAAAGAATCTAAGAGTAGTCTATTGCAGGTGCAGAAGCTTGAGCATGACTATCGGACAATTATTTTAAAAATCATTTCCGAAACTGCTGACTTTTGTAAATAGAACATAGTTTTGATAAAAGCCTTTGAAATTCACTTTACAAATCATTTTGAAATCCGAATGAAAACGTTTTAAAACCTACAGCTCTGATACCACCTTCTGTAACACCCCTTTTTAGATCCCAAAGGAGTGTTGCAGCGCCAGTGAATCCGCAGACTTTAATGTCTTTGAATTCACCTGAGGCTTATAGGGACATGCAACCATGCTCCCATAAACAAGATGATAATTTAAGCAATTAAAATAAGATATGCGGAAACTTTAGGGGTTCAAAAACTTGTAATAACAGATTCAATAAATGATAGCCTGCTCTTCAACTCTCTCCTGCTCCGCTGCTTGCACTAGACCTGTGGAATATGGTCTGGTGTTTCGTGAGAACGAAGGACACCAGCCATCCAATAAATAGGATGGTTAGTACAATAAAGACTAGCAAATGATAGGGAAATGTTCAGACTTTAACCTTACAGTGACCATAAAACGGTATGTCTCGGGTTAAGGGAATGACACGAATATTTATAGTAGAAACTAAATGAAATGGGTAAAAATTCACACATGACTCGGATGATCATAACGATCGATTATAAGATAAGAAATGGAATTATACTCGAGACAAATAAGTATAATAGCTGAAATGATCACCTATTTGACAGTCGATAATAATTACGATAATAATAACAATAATAATAATACGTGGTACCGTTCGGGCCTTTAACAAGGACCACGACCTACATCAGATCGTTGTTTTACCACCCCGCAGAGAATGCATTCCGGGATGGTGTTTCATGAAACCTTATAAGGCGGTGGCTTAACGAACCACAACCTGCAAGTCAGTCTACTGCATAACTTGCCAAAGGCATATAGCCATTCGCATCACGTGGTGCGCATTTTAACATATCACCTAAGCATCATGTGGTGCCTATCTTAACTTATCATACATAAACAATTTATACTAGGTGATCATAATAACGACATTAAATCAAACAGGAACAAGCATGGATAATTCAAAGGGTCTTACTATCACATGCCACTAGTTTGCATGAAAGAACAAGCAGAATATCATGCACTTTAGGAAGAAGAAAATGGGAAACCTTTACTTATCTCGAGTAATAAACAAACAAATCACATTTAATACGTATAACACTATAATTACTTTAATAATTGCCCATTAATTTAACTCATGCCAATTTATGATTAAAAAAGATAAATTACATCAAGCAGACGGGTATGCAATTTATCGAAATTGGCAAGGAAATTGGCCACAGGGCCGCATTCGACACAGAAGAATTTTAAAAGGCACATCAAAAGAATCACGAAACACGCAAAGGGCGATGAACGAAATCACTTGCCTTAACCTTCGACGATCGGTTGACGACAACAAGACGAGATTTTAGCACCTATTGAATCCAATGGAAAAGGAATATTTAATATTGATATTTATACAATTAACTTTACATAATTCAATTTGAAATTGAATTAATTCTATAAAGTTAAGAATCTATACCAATATGAATTCCTCGGGGAGCGGGATCCGGCGTGGGTGCTTCGAGATTTCTTAGTGTCGCTGAAACGGGCAAGAATTGAATAGTTTATAAATATTGACCACTTAACTTAACAAATAATTAACTTAGGGCCAGAAACGGAAATAGTATAAAAATAAGTGACGTTTATTTTATTTCATCAAAAGAGATCAAAATCAGTGTTTTGATTTCACGGCTCACGTACAGCGACGAAGAAGAAGATCTTCCCTCGGCGGCGATGGCTCACGGCAAGGCGAGGCTCGGCGCGACGATTGGCGGCGGCAGTCGACGGCGGAGGCTGGTGGCAACAATCGAAGACGATGGGTGCGGCGATTGTTGCGGCAATCGGAGACAATTGCAGCGAGGGCGAGGGGGCGACGGCGCGGCAATCGGCGTTCTCCGGGGCGGTCTCAACCTGGGCGGTGGTTGGCGACGATCGGACGACGAATGCAGCGATGGCTCGGCCTTGGCGTTCTCCGGCCAAGGCTGTGGTTGTGGTGGCCTCGGGCTCAGGTTACCGGCGTTTCTCTGTTCGCGATCGATTTGAGAGAGGAGGAGGCGGTGCGGTGGTCCGACGGTGGTTGGGCTCGACTGTTCACGAGAGAATTGAAAGGGAATAAGAGGACGGTGATGGGTGACGGTGATGTTGAGAGGCGGTGAGGGTGAGCGGTTTTGGTTTGTGGAAAACCCTAAAATTTGACGTGTATCTATACTTCTTAAAATAAGCGGATAAAGACAGAGATAGAAGAAAGGTTAACATTTCTCCCATTTAGCCTGATGAATATTATTTAATTTAACTTTATAAATTAAATAATAAGAGTATATAGAGGATTTATGTAATTAAATCCATCGTATATTACTACCCTTTAGAATAATTTAATTATTCTAATTCATAGTTATATCGTAGATGAATTTATTAAACGACCAAATTCACAAGATATACTATAGTATAATATAATATAGATTTATTTAATTAAAAAAATTAAGAAATAGCCCAAAAATAATTTGGGGTATTTCATTTTCAAACATTTGTTAAGATTGTTATTTGGTTATTCAATAATATTTTATATTCTTTTTTTTCCCTCGCAAACGTGTCATGTCGCGGAAATTTCACTAGTAATTACTTAATTCGGAATACCTTAGGCTTATGTGGCAGCCTCTCCACGTTTCACTCCTTTTCGCCCAATCACATTTTTTCTTTTAATTTTCATTTTTTTCCCACATTTTTGCAAGAAATAAAGGGTAGGGTTCATTACCGTGTTCCTCCTCAGCTAAGTTATACGCCTCCTCCTTCTCTCACACCCCTCCTTCTCCTGTTCTTTCTCCCTCTTCTCTCCCAGCCTCCTCTTCCTCCTCCTCTCCCAATCCCATATTCCATCAACCTTTGTTGAATTGTAAGATTTGCTTTTTCTTCTTTTTTTTTCGATCTTGAATTTTTAAGGTTTTTACCTTCTTTTTTGCTTTGATTAAGTGTTGATGTTTGAGTTTTTTTTTATAGTGTTGACAGTTATGGAGATCATTGCTTCGGCTTACGATGATGACTCTATTTGAGACCAGGAGCAATCAACCTACGATGTCAACCCCAAGATACAATGGATTATGTCGAGTCTTCATAGTTTAGTGATCCTGGGCTTATAGGATGGGGACGCTTATTGATCGGTTTGCTGATCACGAGAAGGTAAGTTTCTTCCCCAATCCTGATTTTTAAGGTTTTTTTAGTTTAGCGAATCTTGAGAAATTTGGAGATTTTTAGCTTGAATTTAGAATTCAATCATGAGGAATCTATCCCTAGGTTGATAATTTGTTGACTATTTTGGTTGAATTTGAGATTTTATATGAGAATTTGAGGAGAGAATTCGATTTTAGCTTTAAGGTTTATATGGTCTGAGTTTTATCTGCAGTTGCTTTTCAGATCTTCGCACGCCGACTTCAGACCATGAAGGCCACGCCAACGATTGCAAGCCGGTTGACGGCCTCGAATTCCTCTCCTTCCTGCTCTTGACCCTTGACGATTATGGTTCAGGATCTACGATCTTCCGCTACCAATGGCGAAGCCTAAGCCCCAAATACCTTTCTTTGAGTTTCACCCTCTCTCATTTTCTTTTTAATGAAAATTAGGGTTTGCCTTTGTTTGATGAATTTCCGTTTCGTATCTTTGTTCAATTCTAAAGATTGGATTATTTGTGTATGTATTGGATTATCTTTGTTTGATAAATTTGCCTTTGACATGCACTGGAATATATTTCTAGCACAACATATTTGGTTGATAGTTGATACTCATTAATTGTTAACAGGGGACATTTCTTCCATTAATCAATCCAAGAATATTTCAAGTAGGCATATGGCTGATCGACATGGTTGCATGTTTGCCTTTCTCGATCTAAAGGTATTTGGCATAAATGTTAAAATTTTAATATATTTGCAGGTTCTTTTTTGAATTGATATACTTGGGATTTTCATGTGGCACTAATTTGGCTGATGCATTGTGCAGATGTTTCAAGCTTTGGCAAGAGATCAGCTTGAGCGTTTGAACGCTTCTCCTAATGCATTCATGGTTTTCCTGGTGTGCTCATTTCTTGGAAAGTAATAGCTATAGATGGAGTGTATGTATATGTGATTGTCTAAAAAAAGAAGTGACAAGTTGACTGCATTAATGTCGTTTCATGTTCATGGCGTACAACTAATTTGCTGCACTTATTCATGGCAAAGTTCTATCATTTCAACCCTATGTTATACCTACACATTATAACACCTCTGATGGTACAATCGTAGCTTGATTTGACAATGCTACATGTAATGTTAATGGAGAGAAAGCAAACTCTCTATGGACTACAATTTGTATTTTATCTTCCCCTTTTAAACTCAATGATACATGTAATGTTATTAGTTTGCATGTTTAGAGAGATATTGGAGAAATCATATTTGGTTGCTTTTTGGAACTTGTGTTCTTTTATAATTTAAGGCAAGTTGATACATTTTTGTATATCACACCTTCATTTGTGGAATAGCCTCATGATGGTTGGAAATTTTTGGCAAGTTGGTTATGTTTTCATAGCAATTGGATTTGGTGATCAACAGGACAATGAGCGGAGCTATAATTATTGCGATTGGAATAGCCTCATGATGGTTCGAAATTTTCTTCTTCTAAGCTCACAAATGCAGCTGCGAGGAGTGGTAGCAACAAATAGTTCTCCCCGGCCAAGAAGCAATCTCCAAGACTCTCGAACCCGACTCATTCAGTTTCCTTGATTCTCAAAACTGGTCGACTCTTTTCACATCTATAATTGGAGGGATTAACTGAATCTCAAGATCTGGTATATTTTTGTACAATTTACCTCAAATCTATGATTCTTTCCTACTTTAAATAATATTTTTTTTATTCATTCCTATATACTTTCATATATTCTCTTCTGATATTCTTTTCGATTCCTAACTTAATTTTACCTCATCACCTCATCCACTTTTAGCTGGGGTAACATGGTGTTATGCTAAGTAATCCTTTGTTGCCTTCCTTATATAAGTTGTTGTACACTTTGATTCATTATTCAACTTTTTATATTTACTGCTTAATACGTATAGCATTTATTCTTAGCTTATAAATGATATCCATCATACAAATTCATCCCATCGTCTAAATCAAATTTTGGTCTTATAAGACTTGCATGGACAAAGCGTAGAGCATCACCTTTGTTTATTTTGTGAACACCTATGTCATTCCCGAAAAATATTATTGTATTAAACATTTTAAATATTTATTTAGATTGTTATTTGGTTATTCCTTGTAATAAATATTTTATATTCTAATATTTTTTTCCCTCGCAAACGCCAAGGTGCTCGGGCACCAAGGCTATCCTCTTATTTTGATATTTTGATTTGCCCATAAACGAAAGTATGATTGGCCTTTTGTTCCCAACAATATACGTAATATGGAGTATGAAATTTTATATGTACAAACGACCACTAATCCATATTGACAGTTACAAAAAAAAAAAGGTTACTATGCCTGTATGAACATTCAGAATTAAACATTCTATTTTCCTCCTTTTGCTCCTATTATATTCTTCTTTCCTCCTAACCACCTTCGAGTACCATCAACATCTTTTCCTCTCAGCTATTAACACATCTACATATTTTCTGTACCTGCCAATACAACTTTTAACTTTCCCACGCATGCCCTGATTTCATCCTCCCGTGGTCGAGTTGGTGACGGAAATGGAGAATCTGAACACAAAGAAAGGCCCAACAAAGAATTCTGACTGCGACATGTCCTCGTGTTGGTGTCGCCCTATCTTCTTTTCCCTCCTTATCCATATGTTGTTTTCACACTCATTGGTTTCCACTATGTACAAAGATGGTGAGATGTAAACTGGTGAAACCCCAACCCATGGGCAAAGCATATGCTTAAAGCAAGGGCCAAGGAACCCACCACTCACCGCCAATCTGCAAAAGAATAATTTGGCCTCTTCTTGGTATCCTGTTTCTTCTATCCCATTTTAAGAGTATGACCCAATCAAACCCAGGTTGTAAAGATTCTTCTTCACCATGCTTCCCAGAGATAGCAGCATGGCCCCACCCACACCTACCCCTTCTTCTTCCGACCCATCTGCTGCCTTTTGCTGCAAAGTCGAAGGCAGCTCCTGAACCTTGAGGCTTCCCATTCCAATCTTCTCTCGGACATTGTCAACGGTCTTTGTGTCTGGGAGGAGGCCCTTTGAGTCTGTTACGTAGAAGGTGTTGGCAGCTACGTCACCCCTTGTTGATATTTCCGCCCTGGTTACGTTCAGGCCGTTCTCCCGAAATGTCCTAGTCACCTCTGCCAATAACCAAGGGCGGTCCTGGGTGCGGAGTTCGAGCCTCACACCCTGAGACATTCTTCTCTCAATAGCAGCTCGCAAGCAATCAACAACACGCTGATTTTCCGCTTCAGAGCTAATGGGGGTTCCATCTTTATGCCTAATGTAAAATTCCTGTTGAATATTCATAATGATACCAGAGAGAGGAAATATAATTATATAATGATAATGCAGTTCAACGTTTCATTAAATAAGTTGTCAACTGAAATAAAAGCATGGGATATGAAAGCAATACCATGTAAGCTTGATTCCCTTCTGTATTGACAGTTGCATGGAAAACCACATATTCCATGTCTGTCAATGTGCAAACAACATCAAACAATAGCTTCAACCGATCCTTGCATTGAACATTCACAACAGAATAGCCCCATGTTCTCAGGTTGTTAATGGTGACAACTGAAGGATCGGAATTTGCCACACCCATGAAAGCCCTGTCATAATCACGGTCAGCAAACATCATCTGGTGCAACCTTCTCTCCGTGTGGGTGGACGCTATGGACACATCGATCTTTACACTCCTAATATCATTGTCCCCCTTGAGAACAGGCCTTAATCTAGCTATAATAGTGGATATCTTCTGGGAATCTTTGATCTGGCACCCAGAATTGCAATCTTTCACATATATAATCGAAGCTATCCGCCCATTATGAGTCCACACTCTAGCATCTACCACAGTACACATCAACTCAGACAGAACAGCAAACACTTCAGACATTAAACCAACTCGATCCGTCCCTGTTAGTTCAAAGGCCGTAAGATCTTCAACCCTGACCACTCTCGTGTCATGGATGGTTCCTAGAGACTGCAGATAACAAAATAAGAACTCAATTCAGCTTAGATATGAACACAAGCGAAAAAATTAAGATCAAAATCTGAGACACAAGACAATCTAAACAAAATTAACTTCAAGGCTAATTGGAGTAAAAGTACTGGCAATCAATTACCTCCTCCATGTAGCTTATAACACTCTTATCGGCCAATTTGTTTCCGCTCAAATCAGTTACATGGAAAACTGCACACAAATATTCAGATGGAGGAGTTAAGTTCCGATAATCAAAATAAAAATAAAAAATCTCCAGAGTGCAAATAAGAAAATCAATGAAAAGATGTGAGGAAAGTTACAACTCACCGTCCATGAACCACCTTCCATCAGAGGAAATGTAAGCTTTCTTAATAGCAAGGTTTAAATCCGTGAGTACCTGTACAGCTTCTAAAAGAATCCCATCCTTTCTAGCACTATCAACCTGATCAGAAAGAAGCTTCACGAATTCAGCAGAGTGCGAAGTAAAAATAATAAAAATATTTTAATTTCTGGAAAACATGAAATTTAATGTTTGGAAGGTTTAAGTTGAACAGGAGAGAAGAGAGAGGAGTCAAACCTTGACTACCGTGGAGTTTGGGCAAGCGCCATTGTCAATCACTACTCTGGAAGAACAAATCAACAAAAGTGGGCGGGTCAGAGAAGGAAGCTATTTTCTGGAAGATTAGATTATAAATTTTGAAATTTAAATTTAGTGGTGAGAACAGGATCGCTCGGTGGCCGGTCAGTAGTACAAGTGATAGATCAAAATCGTCCGCGTGCGAAAGATCCCATAGAGACTAAACCGGAATTCATAATCTCTTTGCATTCAGACATTTTGGACAAAATCAAATTAATTTAGGGGCAAATTGCGAAACAAAAACAAATTCTATTTCGTAAATCTGACAGAAACACGACGATAAAATGATAAAACGATAATAAAATCAAGAGAGAGAAATCCGCAGGGAAACAATATTTCACAACAATTCAGCCTAGAACAAGACAATAAATCGAAACGATTGGCAAGATAACAGCACAAATCCGCAGTTACGAAGCTGGTCGAAAAGGAACGAACCTTGGAATCGTCAACCTGGAGATGATTTTGTCGAACTCGTTAGAGCAAGGAGCCCAATCCATGTTCGTTTGTGGAACCCTTGCACCAATACAAACCAAATTTGTTGAAGAAGGGTGGAAAACCGAAGAAGCAGATGAACCACCGCAACCACCTCAATCTCTTTAGTCCTATTATACCTAAAAGCCTAAAGAAAAAGCTTCCGATAAGTTTCTCGAAACGACGGCGTTTGACGTTAGGTGGAAGGAACCAAGCAGCAGCTTTTACTCTCTCTCTCTCAAGTAACAAGGGGAGAGAGGTGGCGCTTTCTGTATTGTTGAGGAATGAAGAATGAGGATTGTGACCCAAAGCCATTTATATCCCTTTTTTAATTCAATTAATCTCCCATTCTTGTGAGTTGAGTTGTGACCCAAATCGGTACGGTTCTTTAAACAATCGACCGACCTTGTGAAAAAATATCTTTCTTTTTATTCCACGTTTATTACTATTTTTCTAATCACATACTCCTTTTTTTTTTTTACGGTAGGAAGACTGCTACAAATATGCAAATTATTTTCTTATTTTCCTGCTGTATGATTTACATCATCTATTAAAAGAAAGTGTTGACAAAATTACAATTCTCCCTACTTTTAGTGATATAATCAGCGTCCTTATTTGCTTCCCTATAACGTCTAAATTTAATTGAATATAATCGAAAGAGCATCAAGTAGTTTGATTTTCTCAATATAACGCATTATTTTCCATTTGATGTTACTGTTCTCCTTGATTGTCTTTTATAACTTCTAAGTTGTTCCCTTTGATGATTACTTTTGGAAACCCTCTGGAGATTGCTAGCTGCATCCCAACAAAAAATGCAGAAGCCTCAGTTTGAATAATTGAACATTATCATGTCTCCTGATGAAAAATATCAATAACTTGCCCCTCAGAATCCTTGATGACTCCCCCACTTGGAAAAGGTCAATGAAATTAATTGAACCATCTACAATAATTTTGAAGATAGCTCTTTGTGGTTTGCTCCACTTAACCACCCGCATTCGTGAACCCAATGGTTCATGGGTGTGCCACCTAGGATTAAAAAAAAAAAAAAAAAAACCCTCAGGAATCCTTCACTTCGGGTGCAGGCAAATGAACCCCAAAAAAGTTGGGTTCGTTGTGCCAAGTGTTGCATGGGAAGAGGAGGAAGGGAAAAATGTAGGTGGGGGTATATATTTTTTTTTTCAAATTGATTTTTCGGTACTTTTTGAAATCGGAAAAAAAAATATTTTTGAATCTAATTTAATTTTATCTATCTATAGACACTCATATTGTAAATATTTTAGATATTTTTTTCAAAATAAATAATAGGCATATGTAAGTTATGAGCCCCATGTTGGACTCATGAATGCGGGTGGAAAATAAAAAAAAAGTTGGAATAGGGTTCTTAAGATGAGGTGGCAGGAAAAAGGTAAGTTATGAGCCCGATGTTGGATCACGAATGCAGATGGTCTTAGTTTTTAAACTTTTGTTTTATTTTTTGCTTATATTTACATTTTTTAATCATGTCCTAGTTTATAATATTACATATAATATTTTGAACCAAATAAGTTGTAGGTTCCAATTTAATTTTATTTTTCGTTAAAAATGACTTCATTTCTGATTTCCCATATGGTTTGCCAAATGAAACAAAGATCTTCGAAGTGTGAGTTTTCATGTCTAATCATCATAATATCTTCTACCTTTAGATTTCTTCCTCTTAAACTTAGAAATGATTTCCTTGACATTCGTTCATAGCATGAGATTACTGCATTGGTAATCCGATAATGCATTATCGAGTATCCTCATCTTCAGAGTCACAAAGGAAGAACTGAGATGGGACTCTATCTATCTATCTATCTATTATCTACTCCCTCCGTCTCAAAATTTAAGTCGTTTTAGAATTTTGAACAAGTTTTAATAAAACACTCACCCCTCAATCAACATCATCATTCCACTAACTTTTTCATAATTTATTTTTATTTTTAAATACCCACTACTTTTTTTAACCAATCAAACTCTATAAAAAAAATCAACAACACACAAATCGATACAAATCATTACTATCCCTTACCTAGAAAACTTTAAACGACCTAAATTTTGATACAAGAATTAAGGGCTAAAACGACTTAAATTTCGAGACGGGGGGAGTATTAATCTATATCTATATAAACTCTTAATTTAGAAGAGTTTAGGATAATGTGTCAATCTTAGAGACATTTTAGGAGTTTTAACCAATCATATATTATTTTTTTTCCATTTTTCTTTGATTTTCTTTAATTCTCTCTTTTTTTCTTCTTTTTTCCTTTAATTCTCTTTTTTCTTTAATTTTACTAACTATCTATATCTATATCTATATATCTATATCTATATAAACTCTTAATTTAGAAGAGTTTAGGATGATGTGTCAATCTTAGAGGCATTTTAGGAGTTTTAACAAATCATATATTTTTTTTGCCATTTTTCTTTGATTTTCTTTAATTCTCTCTTTTTTTTCTTCTTTTTTCCTTTAATTCTTTTTTTTTTCTTTAATTTTACTAACTATCTATATAAACTCTTAATTTAGAATATTTTAGGATGGGGTTTCAATCTTAGAGGCATTTTAGGAGTTTTAATCAATCATATTTTTTTTTGCCATTTTTCTTTGATTTTCTTTAATTCTCTCTTTTTTTATTATTTTTTCCTTTAATTATCTTTTTTCTTTAATTTTACTAACTATCTATATCTATATAAACTCTTAATTTAGAAGAGTTTAGGATGATGTGTCAATCTTAGAGGCATTTTAGGAGTTTTAAAGAATCATTTTTTTTTTTGCCATTTTTCTCTGATTTTCTTTAATTCTCACTTTTTTTCTTCTTTTTTTTCCTTTAATTCTCTTTTTTCTTTAATTTTACTAACTATCTATATAAATTCTTAATTTAGAAGAGTTTAGGATGAGGTGTCACAATCTTAGAGGCATTTTAGGAGTTATAACCAATCATTTTTTTTTTTTTGCAATTTTTCTTTGATTTTCTTTAATTCTCTCTTTTTTCTTCTTTTTTCCTTTAATTCTCTTTTCTCTTTAATTTTACTAACTATCAATATAAACTCTTAGTTTAGAAGAGTTTAGGATGATGTGTAAATCTTAGAGGCATTTTAGGAGTTTTAACCAATCATATTTTTTTTTTCCATTTTTCTTTGATTTTCTTTAATTCTCTCTTTTTTCTTCTTTTTTCCTTTAATCCTCTTTTTTCTTTAATTTTACTAACTATCTATATCTATATAAACTCTTAACTCTTAATTTAGAAGAGTTTAGGATAATGTGTCAATCTTAGAGGCATTTTAGGAGTTTTAACCAATCATATTTTTTTGCCATTTTTCTTTGATTTTCTTTAATTCTCTCTTTTTTTCTTCTTTTTTCCTTTAATTCTCTTTTTTCTTTAATTTTACTAACTATCTATATAAACTCTTAATTTAGAAGAGTTTAGGATGATTCTTCAATCTTAGAGGTATTTTAGGTGTTTTAACCAATCATATTTCTTTTTACCATTTTTCTTTGATTTTCTTTAATTCTCTCTTTTTTTTTCTTCTTTTTGCCTTTAATTCTCTTTTTTCTTTAATTTTACTAACTATTTATATAAACTCTTAATTTAAAAGAGTTTAGGATGATGTGTAAATCTTAGAGGCATTTTAGGAGTTTTAACCAATCATTTTTTTTTTCCATTTTTCTTTGATTTTCTTTAATTCTCTCTTTTTTTTCTTCTTTTTTCCTTTAATCCCCTTTTTTCTTTAATTTTACTAACTATCTATATCTATATAAACTCTTAACTCTTAATTTAGAAGAGTTTAGGATGATGTGTCAATCTTAGAGGCATTTTAGGAGTTTTAACTAATCATATTTTTTTTTGCAATTTTTCTTTGATTTTCTTTAATTCTCTCTTTTTTTCTTCTTTTTTCCTTTAATTCTCTTTTTTCTTTAATTTTACTAACTATCTATATAAACTCTTAATTTAGAAGAGTTTAGGATGATGTGTCAATCTTCTATATAACCTCTTAATTTAGAAGAGTTTAGGATGATGTGTCAATCTTAGAGGCATTTTAGAAGTTTTAACCAATCATATTTTTTTGCCATTTTTCTTTGATTTTATTTAATTCTCTCTTTTTTTTCTTCTTTTTTCCTTTAATTCTCTTTTTTCTTTAATTTTACTAACTATCTATATAAACTCTTAATTTAGAAGAGTTTAGGATGATGTGTCAATTTCTATATAAACTCTTAATTTAGAAGAGTTTAGGATGATGTATCAATCTTAGAGGCATTTTAGGAGTTTTAACCAATCATATTTTTTTTTCCATTTTTCTTTGATTTTCTTTAATTCTCTCTTTTTTCTTCTTTTTTCCTTTAATCCTCTTTTTTCTTTAATTTTACCAACTATCTATATCTATATAAACTCTTAACTCTTAATTTAGAAGAGTTTAGGATGATGTGTCAATCTTAGAGGCATTTTAGAAGTTTTAACCAATCATATTTTTTTGCCATTTTTCTTTGATTTTCTTTAATTCTCTCTTTTTTTCTTCTTTTTTCCTTTAATTCTCTTTTTTCTTTAATTTTACTAACTATCTATATAAACTCTTAATTTAGAAGAGTTTAGGATGATTCTTCAATCTTAGAGGTATTTTAGGTGTTTTAACCAATCTTATTTCTTTTTGCCATTTTTCTTTGATTTTCTTTAATTCTCTCTTTTTTTTTCTTCTTTTTGCCTTTAATTCTCTTTTTTCTTTAATTTTACTAACTATCTATATCTATATAAACTCTTAATTTAAAAGATTTTAGGATGATGTGTAAATCTTAGAGGCATTTTAGGAGTTTTAACCAATCATATTTTTTTTCCATTTTT
The DNA here is from genome assembly GCA_963922045.1 of Persicaria maculosa. Classification (NCBI taxonomy): domain Eukaryota; kingdom Viridiplantae; phylum Streptophyta; class Magnoliopsida; order Caryophyllales; family Polygonaceae; genus Persicaria; species Persicaria maculosa. The sequence goes on from OY998254.1 coordinate 55,019,646, forward strand.
CTTTGATTTTCTTTAATTCTCTCTTTTTTTCTTCTTTTTTCCTTTAATCCCCTTTTTTCTTTAATTTTACTAACTATCTATATCTATATAAACTCTTAACTCTTAATTTAGAAGAGTTTAGGATGATGTGTCAATCTTAGAGGCATTTTAGGAGTTTTAACCAATCATATTTTTTTTGCAATTTTTCTTTGATTTTCTTTAATTCTCTCTTTTTTTCTTCTTTTTTCCTTTAATTCTCTTTTTTCTTTAATTTTACTAACTATCTATATAAACTCTTAATTTAGAAGAGTTTAGGATGATGTGTCAATCTTAGAGGCATTTTAGAAGTTTTAACCAATCATATTTTTTTTGCCATTTTTTTTTTGATTTTATTTAATTCTCTCTTTTTTTTTCTTCTTTTTTCCTTTAATTCTCTTTTTTCTTTAATTTTACTAACTATCTATATAAACTCTAATTTTAGAAGAGTTTAAGATGATGTGTCAATCTTCTATATAAACTCTTAATTTAGAAGAGTTTAGGATGATGTATCAATCTTAGAGGCATTTTAGGAGTTTTAACCAATCATATTTTTTTTTTCCATTTTTCTTTGATTTTCTTTAATTCTCTCTTTTTTTCTTTTTTTTTTTCCTTTAATTCTCCTTTTTCTTTAATTTTACTAACTATTGGGCTTAATTCAAAACATTGAATTAAATCTAATATGAACATTGGGCTTAAATCAAATTTATTTACTAACTGATGGGCTTAATTCAAAACATTGAATATAACTATTGATTATGACACATCGATCACATTTAAACAATGTTATAATGATATTGATATTATTATTACTGGGTAATTTACAAAGTAATATAATAATAAGCTAATTAAACTACTTCGGATAAAATCGGCGTTTGTTGATACTGGCTGACTGGCTGGAGCCGGTGAAATAATGGCGGGCGCCACTTTTCCTTGTTTCCGTTTCTCGAACCTCTTCTCCTTAGCTCCTCTTATGATCCTTCATTGCCTCTCTTGAGCACTAAATCAACCTCTTCTAGCCATCCTTAGCCCATCTTCAAGCTCGGGTTAAAGAAACCTACTCTAAATGCATCTAAACCTATCTAAAATATGCATTATCAGCTGCTTGCCAGACTTCTTGAACTTCTAGCCCTTTTTTGGCTTGAAATTTTATTTAGATGCTTCGTATTGGTTTCCTTGCTTGGACCTGCCAGATTTCACAGAGGACTAAACCAAGTTAGCTTTCACAGAATGAACTGGTTTGGACTTGGGTTTGTCCTTCAGACAGTTAGCCTCCTTGATCTTCATATATATGACTGTCAAGCTCCTCCAGGGTAAGATCATGCTTCTTGTGTTTCAGATAGTTCTTGTATCCATCCCACGACTCATGCAACTTTTCAATCAAAAAGTTTGCTTGTAGCGCCTCACACATCTTCATACCCTTAGAGAGGATATCCGCAACCAGGGTCTCATACTCGTGGATTTCCTCCATGACGGGCTTCTCATCCACCATCTTGAACTGCATAAACTTACCATAAACATTTTTTCTTCCCTGCATCGTCAACACCATATTTTTTCTCCAATAAATCCCAAATCAATTTTGCCGATTTATGAACATAAATTAAATCGAAGATAGGATTCGAGATACGGCCGAGGAGAAGACCTTGCACAGTTTTGGTATCCGTCTCATACTTTTTTGTTTGTGCGATGTCATCATCGGTAACCTTCTTACCCTTATCAACATCAATTGCAGCGTCGACCACAACATTTGTTTTGGAGGCGATAGCAGCGTCCGTAGTAGCAGGCGCGTCTTGAAGCAAGACGTAATCGACCTCTAATTGTTGAAAGAAGATAGGCATCTTCTGAGACCACCTCTTGAAGTTCATCCCATCGAGGGACTCCACCTTGTTTAGATTGACCAACAGGTTGAAAAATTAAAGTGTCATCGCAGCTACAAGAATAAATTGCTTCTAAATTGTTAGCTTGCATGATTAGAATGTATGCCTCAATTTCACTGGAAAACTCTTAAAGAAAGCTCGTTGAAAAACCCTATGCTTATGTTGTGGCATTGTATAAAGGAAAACCATGGCCTTAGAAGTGATTTCGCCCCGACATTGTGGTGCCTTAGAACGTGTGTGTAAATTGAAAGATTTTTTCTGGTTTTAAAACAAAGTAAAACTGTTCCATTAAGTAAAAAAATTGGCGGAAATCCAAGAACAGTTACAACAAATTAAGAGATAAGCTTCAATGGTGATATCAGAAGTCGTTTTGAAGCTTATTCGATGTCATAAATTGCTGGAAAATAAAGGTCAGCGCAAAAGGGACCACACACGGACCAAACCGACGACAGTGTTGCACGCGTGTGGAACTCCTATCTCAAATCTCAATAACCCACTCCAGTGGCGGAGCTGGGGGGTGCTCAGGGGTGCTCGAGCACCCCCTGGCTCGGATTTTTTTTTTTGTATATATTTAGTATTTTTAAGGTAATATAATACCTTTAAATGATATTTGAAATAAAATTTCTATCTAGCTAATTGGTAAGGGAAGGAAGGGAGAAAGTGAGAAAATGTGTTGGGTTCAAATCCCAGTTTTATCTATATTTTTTGTTTCTCTTCTATCTTTTTGGTTACTCTCAACTATTTAAAAACAAAAAAAAAATCATTAACAATCACAACTGTAGTGTTTTTTCAATATTTTTTTTACAAAATCTTCTTATCAAGTATACACAAAAAAAAAATCACGAAATTTTTTTAGCACTCCCTACCCGAAATCCTGGCTCCGCCACTAACCCACTCTAAAACTTTTCTTTAAAAAACAGCTCTTCAATTACATTTTGAAATCAATGGGATACAATGAAGTTCAAAAGTCAAGTTGAAAACCGAATTACCCTTGAATTTTGGCTCTGTAATAGGTGTGTTTTTTTGGTTATCAATGTCTCGGTATGTTATAAGATTTTTAGGATTGTGGATTTAGTTTGTCTCTCGTCTAGTCTTCCTCAGATCATCCTTGTTTTGGTTGTGTATATGGGTGTCTCTTCGGAGGTTTGGATCCGGCTTATGATTAGGGGTGATGTGGTGTTTGGCCTTGGGTTCCCAGGGTCTTGCTATGGTGTTCAAACTTCCTGTTTGATGTTTACTGTGTTTAAAATTAAGGGGTCCCAAATAAGTTGGTTTACAAATGGTGGAAATTGGCTTAACAGCCAGAGTGGTGGGTTAACACCCTGGTTTGGTTGTTTTAAAAAAATTCATATACATATCTGGAAACACTGGTGGACAGATTTGCAAAATCTTGATATGCAGATTTATTTCCTTCAATGTCGTCAATCATGGTTATTGTATAATTTGTATGTCTTACAAATGCTCACAAAGCAGGTATGTATAAAACATTTTATTAAATGACAAACATCGCATATTGGAATATTAGGGGTGTGAGAAAATCTAATCTGGGGCAAGGCTTGGCTTATATTTGAAAAAGAAATAAACTGGATATTTTAGTCCTTGCTGAAACCAAATCAACTGAGCCACCGGCTCAATCCCTCTATATTCGAGCAGGTTTTAACAGTGCTCATCACATTGCCTCAATTGGAACAAAAGGGGGTTTCTGGGCTTTATTCAAGACTTCGAAATTTACAGAATCTTTTCAACAAATCTCAGCATCAGATAAGTATATTATTTACCGGGTTAAAATTGATAACTTTAGTTTTATTATTACTTTCATTTATGGTCCTTCGAATCAAGTAGATAAAAATAGGTTCTGGAATGAGTTATTCATTGTTATTCATAACCAATCTCTCCCGTGTTTGATTATGGGAGATTTCAATGAAATCGAATCAGTTTCTGACAAAATTGGAGGCCTAATTCCGCAGGCTAATAGATTTATGCGAATCCGACAGATTGTGGAAGAATTAGATATGCATACGATCCCTTGTACAGGAAGTCCAATAACGTGGAGGAAGAGTCAAAATCCTATTAATAATATCTATGAAAGATTAGATAGAGTAATGGTTCATACAGATATCTTAACACAGTTCCCTAATTTATCAGTACACAATCATCCTTTTACGACTTCTGATCATTCCTTAATATCTATGTCAATAGGAAGTACGAAAATTAGGGCTGGTTCACCATTTAAATTTGAAATGTCTTGGACTAGTAATGATAATTATAACAGATTAGTTAAATCAACTTGGCAGAATAAGCTTCATGGGTCGTTTATGTTTACATTGTTACAAAAACAGAAACTGCTTAAAAAAAATACAAAGATCTGGTGTAAGTCTCACCCAAATAATAATTTTCGACAGATAACAGATATTGAAGATCAGCTTCTGTTACTTCAAACACAACAAATTAATGGGAATTCAAATGATACCATAAACATTAGGCGTAATAGATTGTTAAGTAAGCGTGAAGCTCTCATGGACTTTAATAATACCTTTTGGAAACAACGAGCTAAATCAAATTTTTTAAGGTTTGGAGATAGAAATACTAAATACTACCAATCAATTTCTAAAATAAGAAATTCTAAAAATGTCACTCGTAATTTTACAAATAAACATGGTTTATTGATTGAGGATGAGGATCAAATTAGAGATGAAATTACGAATGAATTGGCTGAAAGATTTATTTCAAATAACGCACCGATTAGTAGTAATCCATATTTCCTAAATTTAATTGATCAGACCATTACTGAATCTGAAAACAGAATGTTGACACAACCTTTTTCAGATGAAGAAAATAAGGATACCTTATTTTCAATGACAGATGACAAGTCTCCAGGTCCTGACGGCTTTCCACCAGAGTTTTATAAAAAATACTGGAATATTATTGGTAAATTAGTTTGCAAAGCAGTTAAATCTTTCTTTCATTCTGGTGTGCTACTCAATGAAGTAAATTCAACGTTCATTGCACTTATTCCTAAAATTAATACACCTAGTAACATTAACCATTATCGTCCGATTAGTCTGTGCAATACTATTTATAAGGTTATTTCGAAACTTTTGGCTAACCGTTTGAAGCCTATATTACCACGTATTATTAATCCTTTTCAAGGAGCTTTTGTACAAGGTAGAAATATTCAAGATAACATACTAATAGCTCATGAGGTTTTCCACTCTTTTCATAACAAAAGAGGTAAAGCTGAGTGGATGGCGTTAAAGCTAGATATGGAGAAAGCTTATGATAAAATAAGCTGGAGTTTTATTCGCATTATTCTAAATAAATTTGGTTTTGATTCTAGATGGATTGATTGGGTTATGACCTGCCTAACTAAAACTAGCTTTTCAGTTTTAGTGAATAACTTGCCGGGTCGTACGTTTCATACTTATAGGGGAATTCGACAAGGAGATCCTCTTGCACCATATATTTTTGTATTAGTTATGGAACTATTAGGGAGAATGTTGCAACAGGAATCATTGGAATGTGACCCTTTGGTTGAAATAAAACTTACAAATAATAGTGATCCTATTCCATTCCTTTCCTTTGCAGATGACACTCTAATTTTTGGACGAGCTGATGACTTAAGTCTTCATACGATTAGAAATCTTCTGAATACTTTCTCCAATATGTCTGGATTAACTATAAATTACAATAAAAGTTCTTTACAAGTTTCTAAAAATATTCCTTTCAGTAAAGCCCAGTCCCTTGCTCAACAGCTAAATATTCCAGTTACGAAGTCAATGGAAAAATACCTAGGTATTCCACTTATTAGTGGTAGGGTTTGTAATGTCTTGTTTGATGAGGCGATTAATTGCCTTAAAAAGCAGCTTTCCAAGTGGAAATCTAACGCTCTCTCTCAAGCTGGTAAATCGGTAATAATTCAGGCAAATTTAAATTCTAAAACAAATTATTTAATGCAATCATTTCTTCTTCCAAAAGGAGTTCTACAAAAAATTGATCAGATCAACAAAAATTTCTTTTAGAATAAAATTCAATCTGATAACTGTCATCCTCTAATAAGTTATGAACATCTGTGCACTCCTAAAAAAAGATGGTGGGTTAGGTTTTAAATCGGCTGAGCAGATTAATATTGGCATGCAAATGAAACTTCTGTGGAGAATTATGGCTGATCCTGATAATATTTGGTCAAAGGTAATCACGGAGAAATATCTCTCGACAGAATCTCTTATGGAAAGAGGTAGATTCAAAACTTCTTGGCAATTTGGTAGGCTTCTTAATGTTAGGGATCTATTCTCTAAAGGATTGCTATGTTTAGTTGGTAATGGGAAAATCATAAATGTATGGTCTGACATTTGGGTTGATGCGCAATATCTACATAGGTTTCGGAATGATCGTGATCCTAATTTAAAAGTGTGCGATTTATTTACAAATACCAACTCTTGGGATACTGATAAGTTAAATTCTATCTTTCCTTCTCATATTGTTCAAGCAATTACTAATATCCATATTCCTGTAATTGATATTCCAGACAAGTTAATTTGGATTTACAGTAATAATGGAAAATTCTCTGTCAAATCCACATCATCGCTTTATAAAACTAGGAATACTAAGAAAATTCCAGCAAATTGGATTTGGAAACTTAATATCCCTCCGAATATTAAAAATTTTATTTGGAAATTTTATTTGGATATCTTGCCCACGACTGTCCGGTTAAATAGATATATAAATAGAGTTCCTAGTACTTGTTCTCTTTGTAATTATGATATAGAAGATACAAATCATTTATTGTTTAATTGTCGGATTACAAAATCACTTATTCAAAATCTGGGTGTTAAGTTGAAAAAATGTTTCATTATACCAAATTTAACAAGTGATGTGCAAGAGAATATTTTAAATACAAGGGCTCTTAATCTAGATTTTACAGATTTATGTCATTTATGGCATTCAATTTGGGAGCTTAGAAATAGAATTATTTTTCGCAATACTTCTGATACAGGTATGATTTATGCGTTAACTCAAGCTATTGATAATATCTCTTGTTGGAATAAAGGTCAGGTTAAAACGAAATTAACTAAACGTGTTAGGCCTCCTGATAAAATGATGTGGAAACGTCCTCCAATAGATGTAGTTAAGATTAATGTAGATGCTTCGGTGAAAAGTGATACTCAACCACAGGTTGGTTGTGTTGTGAGGAATAATGATGGTCAAGTTATTCGGATACATAAATGTAACGCTAGGATGGGTTCTGTCATCTTGGCAGAAGCTTTTGCTGTATACACAGGTATAAGATTGGCAGCGGAGATGGGGATCCGAAGATTTATAGTTGAGAGTGATTGTGCTATCATCATCGACGCCATCAATCATGCGAACAATATAACATGGGAGGTCGCTCAAATAGTCTAAGAGATCCATTCATTAAGAAGAGATTTTGAGAGCGTCACGTTTCAGCATTGCTATAGAGAGGCCAATGGTGCAGCTGATTTTATTGTTAAATCTCAGTTCAATTGTAATTTTATTTTGAGTGCTTGTTGTTGTGAGTTCCAAAACATCATCTTGCGAGATGATCATGGACGTCGGTAGTACATCAAATCTTTTACCTACCGTAAAAAAAAAAAGTCAAGTTGAAAACCTCATTGCAAGCATTACTTCCAACAAATGTCAATTGAATGAGTCCATAATCTCCACACTTTACCCGTCATTTACATTATTCGTTATCTAAATTTAAAATGGATTTTGGTTGTAGAAATGATATACGTAGACCTGTCAAAACACAACCTGATCCGGTCAACCCGACCCGACCGTCCGGAAAATTTTCGACCCGAACCCGGAAATTTTGACCCGGAAATTTTTTTCGACCCGAACCCGAAAAACCGGAAATTTTCCGGGTCATCTGGGTTTCGACCCGGTGACCCGATTGACCCGGTAATTTTGACCCGATTTTACCCGATTGACCCGGTGACCCGGTTGACCCGGTTGATTTTTAATTAAATATAATTAAATTTTTTATATATAATTAAAATTTATTGCAAAATTATCAAATCATGATTTTTTTAATTTAAAAAGGAAAAAATTGACAAATCCGAAATCGACCCGAAATGACCCGAAACCCGGTCAAACCCGGGTTCTAGTCAACCCGGAAATACCCGGAACCCGTTTTACCCGAGACCCGAAGTGACCCGACCCGAACCCGACCCGAATGACCCGTTTGACAGGTCTAGATGTACGTGTAGAACCGGTGTTAATTAAGTAGAGTCGTTGGAAAGCTTAATTATGGTTAGAGTGGGTAATCATCTCCCAATAAATAAGATTAAAAAAATACAGTATATATTTTAGAGTGTTTGATAGGGATAAAGTAAAAGGAGTAAATCTTTGGTCTATACAGAATTTTAAAATTAAGATTTTGTAAAATCTACGGAGTATTAAGTCTTCAATTGATCTATACAGCAAGCCGTGGTGGGGATTTGGGGGACAATAATTAATCCTAAGTTTAATTAGCGCACGGCCAACCAATCCAACGGCTCTGATGACGACACGTTTGCAGATTGAGGACACTTGAACCTTTCAACGGTGTTGGGACCCACCATGTATGGAATTAGCCTGTTTCGCCGCTGTCTCCTCCGTCCCCGTCGTCCACCAAATTTGGCACCTTCGACTGGGTTAGCGTTGATTAACCGCTGCGGCCATCACAAAAATAATAGTAATAAAAAATAGAGGCAACACTTCTTCCGAGTCTTTGTTTCACACCCTTTAGACAAACTATGTTTCCACTTCCCATGCAAAGATTATATTGGAAGGTCGTAATTGAAGACTAATTAACTTTATCGAACCTTTTAATTTGTTGCCTTTTTCAAACCGGCCTCTTCCTTAGAAAAATTCTTCTAATTAATTTGGTTAAATTTGATGAATATCCATTTTTCATGTCAAAATTAAGTAAATCTTCACTTTTTACATAATTAGGTAAATGTCAATTTTTTCAAAAAATACCCCTCCTTCCCCATCCCTAACCCTCCCCCTTTGAGCATTTTTAATTTTAACATTGACTAGTCAACATTGACCATTCCGGTCAACGCCTGCATTTGGTGACAATTGGTGACAGTTGAGTATATTTTTCTGGTGACAGTTAATTGTGACAATTATTTTGGTAACAATTGATTTTTTGTGACATTTTATTTTTTCCGGTGACAGTTAGGGGAAAATCTTTTCTAGTGACAATTGATTTTCTTTTTTTCTTGTGATAATTGTTGGTGACAAAAAAATTTGGGTGACAATTGATTTTCTTCCGGTGACATTTGCCAGTAACACTTTTCCTCGATGACAAATGAGGATTTTCTGCTAATAGATGATTTTCCTGATTACAATTGTTAGTGACAACTATTAATTACGAGGTTGATGACAATATATTGTCACCATGATATTGTAACCTTAAAAAAATTGTCACCATAACATTATACATCACCAAGACATTGTCACCAACTACAGAACACTGTTTTCATATTGTTTCATCAACCGTATTGTCACCAACTTATAATTAAAAACATTGTCACCAATCTCTTTTCAGTAATCTATTGACACCAACAATAAAACAGTGTAACCAACCTATTTTCATCAAGCTTTGGTCAATAATCTACTGTCACCAATTACAAAACTTTGTCACCAATCTAGTGTCAACCACCTATTTTTAGAAATTAATTGTCACCAACGACAAAACAGTGTCACCAACCAATTATCACCAACTACAAAGCACTTTCATCAAACTAAAATGTTTACAATGCTAATGTTATCACAATTGTCATCTAATATTAACACATTTTTGTTACAAAACTGAAACCCTAGAACAAGGGGATCATAGACCCAAGAGGGGCTAAACCTAAGCAGACGAAAATTTGATGTACAATATAGTTTAGGGTTTAGGGTTTAGGATTTAGGGTTTAGGGCCTTGACCCTAAACCCTAAAGACTAAACCCTAAACCCTAAAATGTGTGTACAATACCAATGTTATCAGATTTGTCATCTAATATTAACGCATTTTTGTTACGAAACTGAAACTCTAGAACTAGGGGAGAATAGACCCTAGAGGGGCTAAACTTGAGCAAACGAATAATTCGATGTACAATACTATAATGGCATCACATTTGTGATATAATATTAACGCATTTTTGTTACAATAATAACCCTAAGTAGATGAAATTTGATGTAAAGTTTAACTTTGTAATACTTAATTGTCAGACTACATCAACTTGCAAAAATATCAAAACAAAGGGGAACAGTTGAGACATTCATACTTAACATCCAAAATAGCAAGACCCTCTATAGCCATCCTCTCTCTCTCTATACGCATCCCTATACTTGTTTGAAATAGCTTCAATACCACCATGAAATGCAAGACCCTCGATATATTTGATGGTATACATACCACAACTTTCACTACAATTGAACAGAAGGATAATGAAAATTACATTATAGCTAAATGAGATATAAATTCCATTTGTCACCAAAACAGAATATATAACTCTACCAATTGTCACCAATCTAAAACAACAACAAAATAACAACATAAATTCCATTTGTCACCAAAACATAATATATAACTCTACCAATTGTCACCAATCTAAAAATAACAACATAAATTCCATTTTTCACAAAAACAGAATATATAACTCTCCAATTGTCACCAATCTAAAAATAACAACATAAATTTCATTTGTCACCAAAACAGAATATATAACTCTACCAATTGTCACCAATCTAAAGATAACAACATAAATTCCATTTGTCACCAAAACAGAATATATAACTCTACCAAGTGTCACCAATCTAAAAATAACAACATAAATTCCATTTGTCACCAAACAATGAAGCAAACCCCTGATAGTCTCATTTAAATTGATGATATAGAATCAAGCTAAATACTAATTGTCACCAAACAAGCAATTGTCACCAAAACAAACAAGCAATGATAAACACTTGAAATAGAACAACATATAAAGTAAGAACGAATTAGATTCATCAATAAGAACACTAACCTGGATTATCCATTTGAAGTAGTTAGAAACACACAAACCCTAAAAAAACATAAACAAATTGTCATCAGAGCAATGTATTCACACAAAAATCAGCACCTTTTGTCCCAAATCATAAAACTAACATCTCGAAATGATCAGATTTAACAAATTGTCATCAATAATAAACAAATTGACATATTTTGCAAGTTTAACCAGTTGTCACCAAACATGCTAGGGTTTGTTTTCCCAAATTCGAATCCAATCGAGTAGGTGAAGTTTATTAAATCGATTTGCTTTTCTTCTGTCAACAAATTGTGTAGGTTCAAGGGAAACACACTAAAAACTTACATCTAGAGCATAAGCAAGTGCAATCAAATTAGGGCTAAACAGCAAAATTGCTCAAACCGAAAGGGGAAGTTTGTGATGAATTAAAATTGGAGTGGATTTGAAAAGATAATGTGGAAGAGAAATGAGTACCGCAGAGATTGGTAATGACGTTGGAAATAGCTATAGCAGAGCAAACCTCCTTCCCACCACCTTACATATCCTCACCTAGGAGAAGCTTCACGACCCTTTCCTTAATCATCTCTATCTCTACGAACCACAACAACGAAACATAAATCTCATAAAAAATTTCATAGTTTCCTAGTTTTCAAGACATCGAAAATCGAGATACGAACCAGAAGAGCCAGAGAAGGGGAATCCATATGCGCCTTGGAATCCGAACTCAAATTAACCGGTTTAGGGTCCTTGATTGACCAATTCTGAGCAACTTCTCTGTCCGTGGAAATGGAATTCGTCGTAGCCGTCGACAATTCGGACCTATGAAGCTTCGCATTCGCTTCCGCCATTGACCACCAACGGGAGAGAGACGCGAAGGAGTGAAGAGGAGAGATTGAACGAGGGTTGAGAAATAAAAGGATTAATTTTTTGACCAAGGGTAGAGTTGGTATTACATAAAATTTATGGACATTTACTTAATATCCGTTTAAACATGGACGTTTACCTAATTAGCTTTTCTAAATGGATATTTGAGCAAATTTTTCCAATTAATTTTGCCCAATTACTGTTAATTAATTCTGGAGTGGAGATGGTAAGGTTCAACCCGATCCATATTACTCAATTTGGCATACGGAGCACCACCTAAGATTTATCGAAACTCAATCTTCATCCATAAATCAAGAAATTGACTACTCGGTGTGAATAGATCGATGATTGAAATGGGTTACGACGTACTACACCTGTCAATTGGATCATTCGGATCGGATCGGATCATTTCGATTTTTGGGTAAAAAGGATCCTGGCTATATATGGGTTGACTTGACCTCAAATTTGACCTGTTTTCAAGTCAAATCGGATTGATTTCAGGTTTGTCAATTTTTCCCTTTTTAGATGAAAAAATCATGATTTGGTGATTTTACGATAATTTTAAAATGCTAAAATTAAAGTCATGGTTAGTAATAGTGCTTGCAATAAAATTAAAGTCATGGTTTATAAGTTATAGTGCTTGCAATAAAGTTAATTTTTAAAAATCAGCATTCCAAGTGACAAAAGGGATCACAAACAACCAAAAACAACAAATCCAATCCTGCTTGCAAATAGCTAACCATAATGCTTTAGAAAAATATCTCGGATGTCCTATTATAAACGGTAGAGTGAACAAAAGCACGTTTGAAGATGTCTTTGGAAAATTGACTGTCCACCAAAAATAAAACAAATTCTATGGAAAAACCTATTAAACGGGACCACAACGAAAGTTAGACTACAAAGTAAAGGAGTTCATGTCCCACTTGAGTGTCCACTTTGCAACCACATTGGTGAAGATGCTACCCAAATCTTTACTAAGTGTCAAACTTCTTTATCTTTTATCGAAAGAATGGATAGACAATTCGAGCAAATAATCCGAAATAAAGACAAAGAAGACAAACCTTATAAGAATATAATTACGGTCATTTTTGCAAATATCTCGGCAGAATAGAAATCAATCCTTGTCTTTTCCCATTGGGGCATTTGGTCTATGAGAAACAGAATTCTATTCGACAATAATGACATTAGAAATCTGGAAGAATGGATAAAAAATACAAAACAATACAAGATAAGTTGGAGAAAAGAACAATCAGAGGAATAAGAAGATGACACGTCTAGTACAAGAATAAATACCCACCAAAAAAGAACACAAAACCCGATAATTGTAAAATGGAAAAAGCCTGTCGACGACTGTGCCAAACTCAATTTTGACGGGGCGATGGTTGGCTTAGGCACTGCTGCCTCTGGGTTCGTTATTCGTGATAGCCAAGGGTCAGTTATCTGCTGTGGTGCCCAGGGCGGCAGGGCCATGGTAGGGTGTCTGCGGAGCAAGCTGAGTGTCTGAGTCAAAACTTTTCGGGCTTCGAGTAGGGTCGATCGGGTCGGGTCGTGTTTTGACAGGTCTAGTTACAACCCGAAGTTACTTATAACTAAAACAACCCGTATACACCGCCGACCCCAAACCGTAAACTTTTTTTTTTTTAACAAGGGAAGGATTCAAAATATCTAACAACATCTCTATTAGACAAATTGAGAGGTCATAACCATTTTGATATAAGAAAATAAATTAAAGAAAGGGAGAACATATCCTAATCATCAATTAATAAAATATACTAAAATAGAGATCTAAAGTCTCATTGATTTGATGCAATTCGTGTATATGTTGTATCCTGGTGCAAATAGACCCGGGTTTTAATATGTCAATTAATGATGATCCAGTATATTCAAGCCACATTAGTCAATGACCCACTTATTTTATTTAGGTGTCATCCTATATGTCCACATTAATTGATGACTAATTAGTTATTTTTAATATAAACATTCAACTTCATATCTTAAGTAACCTTTAGCTATTTTATCTTTTTTTTTGAACCTGAAAGAATTTGGGGAACTACCAAAGGGTAATTATCCAAGGGCATCCCGAAGGATGGGATCAAGAAAAGCTTGATCGGCTGGCAAGAAAGAGCTGGAAAGAGAGTGATCGAGTCAAATAGTTTGTAGCTCTGTTGGCCTCACGATAGATGTGTGAAATGCGCGCAGAAGAGAATAGTTGGAGAATGGCGTGGATAGGTAACAAGAGGGTTTCTCGACCAAATAAATTTGTAGTCAAGATGTCGCTATCGGATAGTGGAGTCAAGTTCGTCATCAGGAGAGAAGTCAGTGGTTCTAGGTTTAATTGGTTTCGGGGTTCAGGGATAGCGGGAAAAAGTGGCGAGGGTTGATGTCGGCGTCGACTAAGACTTGGTCGATGTTGAGGGATGGAGAGGGAATGGTGGTCGATGTTGGGTAACCTGTGTAGAATTTAAGCAGAAAATAGCAAAAAGAAATATAATAAAAGTGCAAACTTCCAAGGTTAGAGATCACCACAACAATAAACATATGTGTAGATTATAATCCCAAAAAGATGCATGCTTTATATCAAATAACTTTCTTCATTAACAAATAGGAATATAGAGGCTCTCGCATAAACCCTAAGTGTTACTATCCCTTTTTCATAATTAATCCAAATTCATAATAAGATCACTTTCGCTTCAATATCATAAATAAGGATCACCTACTACTCTCGTAGAAGAATTATGCATATATGATAGAAGATAATAAAGAATTAAAGACATACAAATTCATAAATTCATAAATAAAACACACATATCTATGTTGGGATCACCCCAACCCTAGAAGAAGGAATTTAGAATCAAAACATAATAAAAGAAAACAACTTTAATATTAAGCTAAAACTAGAACTTACAACCATGCAATCGTCTCTTTCCTACTCTCTCTCCTCTCTCTCTCTCCTCTCTCCTTGCGCCCGAAGACGAATTGACTTGAATTCCTAAAAACTCAGCCTCTAAGGCTTTATTTATAGTGCTCCATCTAGCTAATCTAGGAAAGGAACAACTATATCTGCTATCTAAATCTATCTATCTATTTCCTAAGATAAAACTTTGATAAATAAAACAATTAAAATTCCACCTATGTAAATTAGAGAATTACTAATGTAGATAGATATCTTCCATATTTGATAGATCTCTCGTGCCTTGGTGTGGAAGTAATGTCCAGCTCGGATTCCTACTCGATTTCGACTCGGATTCGCTCCTGGGTTATACTTGACATCGACCAAAGTGGTCGACGTCGACTAGGTCTTGTGTCTCAGCTCAGCTTGTGCTCGATCTCGGCTTCAGGAGGTGATCATGTCAACTAGTTTGTACTCGACATCGAGTATGTGTAGTCGACATCGAGTACTTCTGTCAGCTTTCAGCATTCTGCTCCGTCTTGAAACGCACATTCCCGAGTCCTCGTTTGTTTGATTGACTCATATGAATATGCGTTGGAAAGATCTTTTCAAGGGATACAACTCTCATGAAAACATTAGAACTTGATTCAAAATGATGAATGGTGAAAAGTGGCGTTTTCTCTAGTTGTACCATCATGTGCTCTTCCTTAGCTTCTCCAATGTCATCATGACTTTCCATTAAGCTCCAAAGTACGTCCGATTTCTGCGAAATTAAACAGAAACTTGTGTATACCTCCATATATTGCAAATAAACATAAACTACACAAATCTCATGCTTTCCCAATATAAAAGTATAAAATATAGAAAGAAATCGAAGTAAAAGTAGATGCAAAACATGGCAAATTGAGAGCACATCAACACCCCATACTTAAGCTTGCTTGTACTTAAGAAATACTTTTAATGGTCATATAGGGGAAGAAAATAAACTCTCAACATCATAGATTCATTCTTATATAACCCTGCAATCAATTACCATCATCGAAAAGGTACTAGTGTCACAAAATCCATGCCTGTGAATAAAAGCAACATCACAAATAAAAGGAGGGTTATGTAAAAACAATTCATATGACAAAGCATTAATAATCAAGAGGAATTTTATGCGCATATGGTGAAGAAAAGGTAAAAGGTATAGTGGTGGGCAATGTGGTGCTAAATCCGGGGAGAATTAACCCGCCTGGTTCGACTCTTCAACTAAGCCCGTCCTCCCTTCACACCCTCAGCTTTGTTCCGCCCTCCTTCCCAGCTTATCCTACCTCCATGGCTCTCCCTCTCAACCTCGCTCTCGCACTCATCCCTCTCGCCCACTCTGACTCGCCCTCGCTGACGGTGGAAAAACCTGTCGTTGATCCGTAAAAGAAAACTCAAACCTATAACTAGTATAACAATAAGTAAGAGGTCGATCCATAGGGAAATTTATTATCCAAGTATGAATTAGATGCCAATTAAAGTAACCAAGAGGGGGGTTTTGAGTGTGAAAGTTTCGCCTTTTATCAAAGCGGATTGATGAAAGCAAAGTAAATGAATTTGGTTCAAACAATTATGAGAAGCAATTCTACCTACAATTTTCCACTTTATTTGGTTTGAAACGATCCTTGTAACTTGTTCTCATCCTATTAAGGTTTCATATGAATGCCCTTGTCCCGACCTAATATAGTTACTAGCCCAACCAGTCCTAACAACCCTTATCCATCGAACAGTCCCTAAAGAAGGATTTAACCCAATTGATAGCTTTAAGTTCAGAGATTAGCCAAGGTATTCGCAATCCCTAAAGAGGGATTTAACAACACATTCAACTTCCTACTCATTCAATTAGTTCAACCAGCCCTACAGGAACAAGTTTGCCACTTAGGTTAAGGTTCACAACCAGGGATCTACAAAACCTTAGTAATTGAATTGATCTAACTAGTTGGCCAGACAAGAAAGAACAAAACAATAGACAATCAAGCACAAAGAAGTTGAAGCATTCAAATATAGGAAACAAGGAACGAGAATCAGAAACTCCCAATCAATCCAAATAAAGCTTCAAATTGTAGGCAGAACAGGTGAGTTTAGGTCCTAATGAAAAACATCGCTCAAATCTCTAAATCGTCTGATGAACGTAGAATAGAATAGAAGTGAATGGAAATAACATAAAAATCGGCCTTATAATAAGTCTAGTCGGCCATGGAACAAAAATAACAAAACTAGGGTTTCATTAAACAAAACGACGCCGCGCTGCCGAACAATGTTGCGGCCGCGACATCGGCAGCTTTTTTCCATCCCGCGACATTTGCTCTTTTGCGGCCGCGTCACACATGCCGCGGCCGCTGCATCGGTCTTTCACGAAAAATCTGTCTCGAATTTGCTCTTCTTGTCAACAAGAAAGTTGTAGGTCTTTGAAAGAGCTTTCCAACGCATGGTCACAATAGTCAATCGGACAACCGAGGCCTCCAGAAACTGCAAAACAAATTCAGCATGCCTGGCGACAACTTCTGCAGACTTGTTCTTCGTTTAGGTTCGCTTCTTCTTCTCATGACCTCTTGAGATCTTCATGTAAGCTTCTTTGATCAACTAAACATTCTCATATAATGTGTTATCAACTCCTGTCTCATCATCGGATCCACGATTACCTGAAATAATCAATAAAAGTGTGTAGATTCCGACTCCACCAACATAGAGAGCAAATATGCAAATTGTAATTAACCCATGCATGAAATGCATCTTAACTAAGCTAAATGCAACCTATTATGCCTACCTAAATGCATGCTATCACTCGCCTTGTACCCGCTCACACTCGTCCTCGCCGGCCACTCTCGTCCCCTTCGACTCGCTCCCTCGCTCACCCCAGGGTTAGCTCAAGCAACAAGGAATATGAAGCACACATTAATCGAAACAAGGGAGAAAAAAAAGGGGATCGAAGCTCACCGAGGGTTCGAGGCTCACCGGAGATTCGATGCGCTTCGTCGGAGCTCGAGTGGGCTCGTTGACGACTCTGGGAAGCCCTCCTTAGATCGGTGGTTTCGAATCGAAAGCAGGGCAACTGGCTTGGGGAATGGCATCGGTGTCGGTGCTAGCGGATCTAGGCCGCTTCCTGGCTTGGCTAGTCCTCGTCGACCTCAGAGAAGGGGAATGAGGGACCTGACCACTGCTCGGGGAAGGAGAAGTGGAGGATTGGAAGCTCGGTTCCTTGAGCTCGAAAACAGGGCAGCCGAAAAACAAGGAATGGTGGTGTTGCTACATTGCTGGGGTGGTGGCGCGGTGGTGGCTGTAAGGAGGAGAGTGGTGTGGAGGAGGTGGGGAAAAAATGAGTTTTGGTGTGGGTATTGCTGATTGAATTTAAACTTGAGGAGGAGAAAGGTTGTGTATGTGTGTTGTGAGCTAATTTGCCATGTTTTACAGTAACTTTTATATCGTTTTCTGGATACATTGCATGCATTTGGGTTAGAATAATACAGAATCTGTGTAGTTTACACTTATTTGCAATATATGGAGGTCTACACAAGTTTTGGTTATGTTTCGCAGAAATCGGACGCACTTTGGCGCTTAAAAGAAACTCATGGAGAAGCTAAGGATGGTGCAGCTGGAGAAAAGGCCATTTTTCACCATTCTTCGTTCTGAATCAAGCTTTGATGTCTTCATGAGAGTTGTAGCCCTCGGAAAGAGCTTTCCAACGCATGGTCATATGCATCAATCTGACGAACGAGGACTCGGGAAAGTGCGTTTTAAGAACAGAGCAGAAAGCTGAGAGAACTTTACTCGATCTCGAGTACACTTACTCGATCTCGACAAAGGCTGTCCGAGCACACCTGGTCAAGCAGAGCTGATCGAGGACACTGAGTCAGAGACAACCCGACTCCGGAAGCCAACTCGATCTCGAGTAACTCTTGTCGAGATCGACCACACTTCGACGCCATGTCCGGAGTCGACGAGCTGTGCCAAGTCGAGAAGCCGAAAACGGAGAAGCCGAGCACCACCTCTACTCGATCTCGAGGAGGCTTGGTCGAGATCGAGGAACAAGGAGCCAAGATCCGAGCAATGTCGAGCAGAGCTACCCGACCAAGCCAGCCAGCCCAAGTCGACGACGAATCCTACTCGATGTCGAGGAGCCCTACTCGAGATCGACGAGCGCCGTGTCCGAAACCGCGTTACGTGCTTTGGCTGTCCGTGTCGAGCTGGGAATCCTTGGGGCCGAAGGAAGCCAAGTCTATCCGATTTCATCAAGTTCTATTTATGGAAGACAAGATCTATCAACATGAGATACTTACCTATTTAGATTTAATTTTCCCTTTTAGATTTAATTCTTAAATTCCTTTTATTTATCTTTTAAGCTTTTTAGATATAGATAGATATATTCTATCCTTGATTAGCAAGGAATAGAAGGCTATAAATAAAGCCCTAGGGGCTGGTTTTTCATTCATTCAATTCACAAGTTAGAGACACAGTTACACAATAGAGGTTTTAGGAGTTCAAAGGTTTTAGGGTTTTGGCATTCTACGAAAGTTGAGTGCCGGGATTGTAAAGACTTTGAATATAGTTTAATGCAAGTTTCTTTTTATACATCAATGTCTGCTATTGCGATGAGGAGCGAGTAGTCCACCCACTTCTGGGGCTGGGGTGAGCCCAACGGTGGCCATGTGAGGTGATGCGGTAAAGGTCAGATCTTGTTATGCGATTCGTCTTCTATCCCTATGAGCATGATTCTTTTGCGAGAGTTGAAGGTGATCCTTGTTTGTATTATTGAAGCGAAAGTGATCTTAATGCAACTTGGGTTAATTATGTGAAAAGGGTTAGTAACAATTAGGGTTTATGCGAAAGCCTCTATATGCCTATTTGTTAGTAACGAAAGTTGTTTTGATGGAAAGCATGATCTTTTATGCCTTTATGTGTTACCTTGCATGGTTATCGTTGTGGTGTTGATACCCTGGCTTTGGTAGTTCTTTATTATATTGAGTTTATTTCTGTCGAAATTCCGAAAGCTGTGTTCGAATCTGGAATTTATATTTTCTGTGTTTTAGTCGAGATAGAGGAGAGTTTAGTCGATATCGAGTAGGACCTTAGTCGATATCGAGTTGGCTCTTGTCTACGTCGAGTTGAGTTTCTGCTTCTGTTTTCGATTTTGAAGTTTCCGTTTTTTACTATTTCTTGTCGATCTCGAGTTGTGCTTGTCGAGATCGAGTACTGTGTTGTCTGAGTCGGGTTTTTGTCGTCGATTTTCAGTTTCTGTCTTTACTGTCCCTAGTCGATCTCGAGTTACTGCTTGTCGAGATCGAGTAAAGTTGCTACCTTTCTTTTATTTCTTGTCTTCGTTTGTTATTTCTGTCTTTGTTTCTTTGTTTCTCTGTTTCTGTCTTTTCTGTTGTTTTTCTGTGAGATTTACAGCTACCTAGGATCCGCTGACACGCTTCCTCGTGGATTCGATCCTGACTTTCTCTTACTACATTGGAGGGAGTCTTGTAATTATTTGTGTGGGCCTAAATCTGGTTTGATCTATTTTGTTATATTTCATACTTGATTTCCTCTTCACAACAAATTGGCGTCGTTGCCGGGGAAGCTATCATTCGCGCCTTAGATAGTCAATTCTCACTTTTTCTTTGAGTTACTTTACAGGTGTATGCGCCGTTCTGGTCAACCACCTGAGTTTGACGGCTTAGACAAACCAGAGCGCCTTCTACACATCAGAGCTAAACTACAAAGAGCCATGTCAGCTGCGGAGACACAGGAGCAGCTGATCGAGAGGCTCACAAGGGATCTAGCCGCCAGGGATGCTGCTCTCGCCGCTGAGAGAGCAGGAAGGGAACAAGAAGCTGAACGTGCGAGGCAGCTGGCAGATGAGCTTGCCCTCTACCCAACCACTGCAGAGGATTATATGCACCCGACTCTCGTCGTGCTTGAATCGGGGATTCTAATCCCTGAAAACAACTATGAAATTCGCCCTCAATTCCTTATTGAAATTAAAAATCATGCATTTCATGGTAGATTTAATGAATGCCCTCTGCGCCATATTACCAACTTTACTGACATGTGTCGTACTCTTTCTGAAGGTACCACCTTGGAGTACATCCTGATGAAAGCTTTCCGTTGGTCTCTGGCTGGGCCTGCACTGAAATGGTTAGAAGAGCTGAAGCCACGATCTCTGACGACATGGGCTCAGGTGAAGCAGGAATTTCTGAATAAGTTCTTTCCTCCTACAAAGACAGCACTTCTGCGCCAAAAGATCACATCTTTCAAACAGCAGCCGGGGGAGACGCTAGCAAAGGCATGGGAACGCTATAAGGATCTGCTGTGATCCTGCCCTACACATGGACAGCAACCCTGCGTAGTTCAAGAGATCTTCTTCAACTCTCTGGACTTAGCTGCAAAGGACAGAATCAACACATATACTCACTATGAGTATCTGATAATGCCGCCTCCTGACGCATGCGCTGCTCTTGACAAGCTGACCAACTATGATAACAAGTATGGGACTCCAGTCAACTATGAAGAGAACCCCTACGCCCAGCCAGCACCATCCATGCCCCTATATGAGCCCCCTAAGGAGATTGACCCAGATGTTAGGGAGCAGTACTACAGAGACCAGAATAAGAAGCTCCTCAAACAAGTAAAGTATCTTTCTGTCAACCAGCCTTGTATTGAATGCGGATCGCAGAGGCACACCACTACCGAGTGCCCACATACTGAGCAAGTCAGGCTGGCAGAATATCATGAAGAGGCAGCTTACGCAGGGGGTCCCAATCGCTACATGGGGGACCAAAGGTTTCAGCAACCGCAATGGAACCAAGGTGCCCCTAGGAACCCCCCGCCCTACAGAGCTCCAGGACATCCAGAAAGGGATCAGAAAAAGGATGATCTACAGACTGTCTTGGAGGAAATAAGGAGGAATTATACAGAAACCAGGCAATCCTTCAACTCAGTCTACACTCAGATTCAGGGCGTCAACTCAAGGCTTGGGGAGATTGATATATGGAGGAAAACAGTTGATACACAGATTGGTCAGCTAGCAGCAGGAATCCCCAGACAGACAGGGTCACTCCCAGGATCTTCAGAACCAAATCCCAAAGGAAAGACCGGACACATCGCTGCTGTAAAACTTAGAAGCGGCCATCAACTACAAGAGCCAGAAGTTGGAAAGCAGCAGAACAAAGGAGACCAGCAAGTCGACCAGCACCTAGTCGACATCGACCAGAGCTTGGTCGATCTCGAGGAGGGCCTGCTCGATCTCGAGGAGAAAATACAGAAACCATCGTCTGCACTGCACAGCAACTCGACATCACCCAATCTGGTTGAGATCGACAAGGACGTGGTCGACATCGAGGACACCCAACCCGAGATCGAGAAAACTGCAGCACCTCCGACGTCTGTTCTGGCTCCGAATCAGAAAAAGAAGCTGCATTTCCCCACAAAATCTCCAAAGGACCCGGCAGAAAAGAAATTTCAGCGCTTCATCAAGATGCTTCAGAAACTCAACGTCACCATCCCCTTCACAAAAGCTCTCAATGAAATGCTATCCTATGTCAAGTTCCTGAAGGAGATTCTGAGCAAAAAGCGATCGATGGCTGAAATAACAGAGGAGTGCAGCCATTTGGACATACTGGAGAAGAGGCCAGATCCAGGTAAGTTTGCTATAACCATTGGATTTGGTCCATATAAAATTAATGCTTTATGTGATCTTGGAGCTAGTGTGAGTATAATGCCTTTAACAATTTGGTCAAAGATTAAGATAAGTGCCCTAGAGCCTGTGGATGCTAGACTTTACACGGCCAACAACACAGTGGTCATTCCAACAGGCATGGTGGACAATGTGCCAGTACAAGTAGGTAAATTCTTTGTCCCTGTTGATTTCCTAGTTGTTGAATGCAAGAAGATCCTGCTTGTCCAATTATTCTAGGAAGACCCTTCTTGGTGACGGTGGATGCCAACATAAACGTGAGGAAAGGAGTGCTCACTTTCAACATCAACGATGAGGTAATTGAGTATTCCTTTAATAAAACTGAAAGGTATACAGGTCCAATGGAAGAGGTAAAATCTATCTCAGCTGGCTACATCACCTGCGGGGAACCCAAGGTAAGAAATATGACCCCTGAGGAGCTGGAAAAGAGGGACATGGAGGCCCAGGTAGAGGAGATCATGGCAATCCTAAAGGAGGACACAGAAAATCCAATCGACACAAACCAAGGTACGTCGTTATGGACTAACTATTTTTCGGATGCCTTGACAGGAACCAAGTATGGGGTAAAGATCGACCAAGACTCCTCGACATCGAGGACCCTAGTCGATCTCGACCAAAAACAGAAACCTCCATCAGCACCAGCGTCGTCGAGCAGCCAGATAGAAGCCGAGCCTTCCTCGAGATCGAGTACAGTACTCGACATCGACCACCATAGCCGTGCCTCGACTTCGCCTTCTTCGACACTGACTCCACCAGACGGCCAGGACTCCTCGAGATTGACCACCCTAGTCGATGTCGACCACCACCTTGCTGGCCCAGCTCCTTCTTCCTCGATACTGAAGCCACCAGAAGGAGAATCCTACTCGAGATCGAGTAGCCCACTTGATGTCGACCAGCCCTCCCCTCCACCAGCTCCTGCGCCCACGAGCAGCTCACCACCAGAATCTGAATCCCACTCGAGATCGAGTACCTCTACTCGAGATCGACCAAATACTGTTGTCCCCGATTCCGTCTCTGCGAAGGTAAGCCAAGGTATGGATCTTTCTTCTCCTATTTCCATTAAAGATCTATCTATACATGGGAGAGGTTTGCCTTGGTATGTGCGCTTATGTAGGATATCCAATGATGAGCCCAAGGAGTATGAAGTTGGAGACAAGCTCTATGTCTCTAAATCAAAGGATCATTGGTTCCCTAACAAATTCAACAAGAAGCGGATGGGACCTTTCGTGGTGAACAAGA
Source organism: Persicaria maculosa (assembly GCA_963922045.1). Lineage (NCBI taxonomy): Eukaryota > Viridiplantae > Streptophyta > Magnoliopsida > Caryophyllales > Polygonaceae > Persicaria > Persicaria maculosa. The sequence goes on from OY998254.1 coordinate 55,043,238, forward strand.
TCCATTCTGGAGGATTACATCTGATGGACAAGAATGGAGTCCTATTCGAAGCCCAAGCTACATGGGCCCTACAGATGCCACCTTGAGCATAAATGGAAAAGTCGGCCTAGCGACTATAAAATCTAGAGCTTGTACATAGACATTTAGTTTTGGACATTGTTTTGCTTGTTTTTGGTTTTGAACACTTTTAATTTTTCTATTATGGGTATATGTCTTCTGCACTTTTCAGGTCCATGGATGAGCCATATTCATACTCGGCCCAGGCGGTTTTTTCATTCAATATTAAGAGGCCCTGCACACCTGTCTAGTGAGTTTCTTTCTTTACCCTTGTTTTTATACAGTGAGGACACTGTAATGTTTAAGTATGGGGTGGGGGAAGGGCTTACTTTATGCATATTTTCCATATTTGACATTATGTGTGCATATTTAGAATTTATTTCTTTGAATTGCTACATGGCTATTTTGAAATGCATTATTGATTTATGTGCCTATATGCATGTTTTCCAAAAGTTTGAGAAAAATGACCCCCATTGAAAATTTTGATTAATGTCATGGAAGCTTTATTGAACTCGACGATGCAAAATTGGATTCATCAGAGATATAGCATGAAATTGCCTAGTAAAGGGAAGTCACAATGAAGTGCATTATTTATTGAAAACCATGAAAGGAGGTAAAATTTGATGTTGCTTTTGACATGTTGCATGATAAGAGGATGGAGGACTTTATATTTCCATATAATGCTCATTGTTTAAATTCCTAGCCTTACCTATGCTTATGCATCACAGAAGCCATATTATGCCTTATTTCATATATTGCTCCACATGATCTAAATATTGCCCATTCTTTACCTTATTTTCTATCCGGGGATTATGTTGAGAATGAAGTTACATTATGGAGATGTTATATGGTTATTGTCTTGTTGTTATCATTATTGGAGTTTGGCGGGAAATTGTTTGAAAATATATGGAAAATTTAATGAGTGAGAAAAAATCCAATCACCTCAGGAGATAAAGGTAGATTGACCCTGCTCTCTAAGATAATAGTTTGGAGAGATGGGACACATTATAAGGAGTCCAAAGCACTAAGTATCCGGGGCCATTCATGACACCCATGTTTGCGACTCGCGAGAAGGCAGTGTTGAGGTTAGAGAGGTAAAAGCATTATTATTGATAAAAGCATTATGAAAGGTGATGAATCTTATGGAGAAGGAATGTGGGAATTCAAGTTTGGAAAGTACTCCATTTCCCTGGATTATTAGCACCACATGGCCAAAAATATCCCACCTTTAGCCTTTTACCAATCTACTCCTTATTTGAGCTTAAATTAAAGTCCTCTTGATTATCAATGCTTTGTCACGAATGAATGTTTTGCATAACCCTCCTTTTGTGAGTAGATGTTGCTTTTGTATATTTGCACATGCATGGATCTGTGACACTAGTACCTTTTCGAGGATGGTAATTGATTGCAGGGACATATAAATAATGAATCCAAGATGTTGAGAGTTTTGATTTCTTCCCCTGAATGACAATTAAAAGTATTACTTGAGGACAAGCAAGCTTAAGTATGGGGTGTTTGTTGTGAGCTAATTTGCCATGTTTTACAGTAACTTTTATATCGTTTTCTGCATACATTGCATGCATTTGGGTTAGAATAATACAAAATCTGTGTAGTTTACACTTATTTGCAATATATGGAGGTCTACATAAGTTTTGGTTATATTTCGCAGAAATCGGACGCACTTTGGAGCTTAAAAGAAACTCATGGAGAAGCTAAGGATGGTGCAGCTGGAGAAAAGGCCATTTTTCACCATTCTTCGTTCTGAATCAAACTTTGATGTCTTCATGAGAGTTGTATCCCTCGGAAAGAGCTTTCCAACTCATGGTCATATGCGTCAATCCGACGAACGAGGACTCGGGAAAGTGCGTTTTAAGAACAGAGCAGAAAGCTGAGAGAACTTTACTCGATCTCGAGTACACTTACTCGATCTCGACAAAGGCTGTCCGAGCACACCTGGTCGAGTAGAGCTGATCGAGGACACAGAGTCAGAGACAACCCGACTCCGGAAGCCAACTCGATCTCGAGTAACTCTTGTCGAGATCGACCACACTTCGACGCCATGTCCGGAGTCGACGAGCTGTGCCAAGTCGAGAAGCCGAAAACGGAGAAGCCGAGCACCACCTCTACTCGATCTCGAGGAGGCTTGGTCAAGATCAAGGACCAAGGAGCCAAGATCCGAGCCATGTCGAGCAGAGCTACCCGACCAAGCCAGCCAACCCAAGTCGACGACGAATCCTACTCGATGTCGAGGAGCCCTACTCGAGATCGACGAGCGCCGTGTCCGAAACCGCGTTACGCGCTTTGGCTGTTCGTGTCGAGCTGGGAATCCTTGGAGCCGAAGGAAGCCAAGTCTATCCGATTTCATCAAGTTCTATCTATGGAAGACAAGATCTATCAACATGAGATATTTACCTATTTAGATTTAATTTTCCCTTTTAGATTTAATTCTTAAATTCCTTTTATTTATAGTTTAAGCTTTTTAGATATAGATAGATATATTCTATCCTTGATTAGCAAGGAATAGAAGGCTATAAATAAAGCCATAGGGGCTGGTTTTTCATTCATTCAATTCACAAGTTAGAGACACAGTTACACAATAGAGGTTTTAGGAGTTCAAAGGTTTTAGGGTTTTGGCATTCTACGAAAGTTGAGTGCCGGGATTGTAAAGACTTTGAATATAGTTTAATGCAAGTTTCTTTTTATACATCAATGTCTGCTATTGCGATGAGGAGCGAGTAGTCCACCCACTTCTAGGGCTGGGGTGAGCCCAACGGTGGCCATGTGAGGTGATGCGGTAAAGGTCAGATCTTGTTATGCGATTCGTCTTCTATCCCTATGAGCATGATTCTTTTGCGAGAGTTGAAGGTGATCCTTGTTTGTATTATTGACGCGAAAGTGATCTTAATGCAACTTGGGTTAATTATGTGAAAAGGGTTAGTAACAATTAGGGTTTATGCGAAAGCCTCTATATGCCTATTTGTTAGTAACGAAAGTCATTTTGATGGAAAGCATGATCTTTTATGCCTTTATGTGTTACCTTGCATGGTTATCGTTGTGGTGTTTATACCCTGGCTTTGGAAGTTCTTTATTATATTGAGTTTATTTCTGTCGAAATTCTGAAAGCTCTGTTCGAATCTGGAATTTATATTTTCTGTGTTTTAGTCGAGACAGAGGAAAGTTTAGTCGATATCGAGTAGGACCTTAGTCGATATCGAGTTGGCTCTTGTCTACGTCGAGTTGAGTTTCTGCTTCTGTTTTCGATTTTGAAGTTTCCGTTTTTTACTATTTCTTGTCGATCTCGAGTTGTGCTTGTCGAGATCGAGTACTGTGTTGTCTGAGTCGGGTTTCTGTCATCGATTTTCAGTTTCTGTCTTTTCTGTCCCTAGTCGATCTCGAGTTACTACTTGTCGAGATCGAGTAAAGTTGCCACCTTTCTTTTATTTCTTGTCTTCATTTGTTATTTCTGTCTTTCTTTCTTTGTTTCTCTGTTTCTGTCTTTTTTGTTGCTTTTCTGTGAGATTTACAGCTACCTAGGATCCGCTGACACGCTTCCTCGTGGATTCGATCCTGACTTTCTCTTACTACATTGGAGGGAGTCTTGTAATTATTTGCGTGGGCCTAAATCTGGTTTGATCTATTTTGTTATATTTCATACTTGATTTCCTCTTCACAACAATGTGGTCCCTGTTTGACTACAATGAGAGAAAGAAAAGGTAGTGGGTGTTTGTTTGGTTATATGCTAAAGGAAACAAGGGAGAGTAGTGTAACGGCCCAGAATTTTGATTTTCGGGTTACGTTTCAAGGGATGAAACCCCTTGTTCGGATCTTGCAATCCAGGTACAGGTCGAGGTTTCAAACTCATTTTAATATTAGTGGAAAGAGGGATTTCAAACCCTAAAAACCTCGAAGGGTCGTTGGGTACCCTTAACCTGTCCTAACACTATGTCGCGGAATCTATTTCAAACGGAAGTAAAGCGGAAGCAAAGTAAAGATACAAGTGTCACGGCTGAGCCGGGTCAAAACCAAATCATGAGTGGGTAATTACCATTTTACTAAGTTAGGATATTAACCAGATTCTTCGTTTCGCCAAAAGGGAACCCCGTCATATAGACATCGAGCACTCAAAGTCTGTAGAAAATACCTTAAAAAAAAGAACGGGGAAAGGAGTCAGATCGAGCCACTCATGCGGGACCGGCAGTCCTCGCTGAGGCCACATAGTATGTGTTATACCTAATAAAGATGCTCTAATGCAGTACGAAAGTCAAACACACTAGCATGCTCCTAGTTCATAATAATGTGCAGAAATACCGTAAAGGGCCCAAGACAATGCCAAGTGGCATATCCCTCTCCTACCTCTGCACCCCTTCCCGTTAGTGCAGAGACTGGCCAGTTCGGGCTATAGCATAGCAATTTCATCGTGGTGGTGCACAAACCACGACATCATCATATCATATCATCTCATCGATTGCCCGATGGTGCTGGACTATCATATCATGCTCATATTGACTCGATTGACTCAGGGCACCTGATGAGGCTGGGCTACCCTATGATAACATGTACCATATTTCAAATAATATCACTTTTATAACATGTACCAATTTTCAGAAAATATAAAATCACAAAATCATAATAATATATAACCTAACATATACTATAACATATATATATATATATATATATATATATATATATATATATATATATATATATATATATATATATATATATCAATTAAATGCATAGCAAAACAAAACCCCAATTTCTCAAAATTAGGCCCAAAAGCTCAACCCATTCCCCTTAGAATTCGGATCACCCAAACCCATGGAAGAAACCGGATCCAGGAGTCCAACCCGGAAAGAAAAGGGAAGACCCGCCCATCATGAAAAGGAAATCCGGGTTTGATCTCTCCCCCAATTCAAAATACCCATTTCCAATACGATATAACCCGAATGGAGGCATCCGGGTCAGGCCCAAACCTATGGCCCAACTCCTTAGTCTCCTTCCTCACGCAGAAGAGCAGAGCTCTGGCACTGTCGACGGAAAAACGGAGGAAAAAAAAAGGGGAAGCTCGGCCTCACCGGAGCTCCGTCCTCAACCCGGCCACTCCCAACCTGATCGAAACCCTTCCCGACCATCACCCACATGGAAAGAAACAGATAGACCAAGGAGAGGAGAGGGAAAATGGGCTCACCGAGGTTTCAAAAGTTCCGCTGGAAAACGTCCGAGTGGCTCCGTCCAGCCACGTCGGCGGTGGATTCGAGTTGATCTTGTATGGGACAACTAAAGGGGGTCATAAAGGTAAACTTTTATAGCATTTAAGTGCGAAAGGAGAAGGGGAGAAAGTTCACCGGCCTTGAACACGGAATCAAGGGGATGGAGGGAAGAAGGTGGCCTCGGCGGCTCTTCGTGCGTCTCCGGGGTGCTCCTGGGTGACTCGGACGATTGTCGAGCTGCTATTGCTCCGAAGGAGTGGAGGAGAGGCTGGGTGATTCAACGATGACAAATAGAAGGAGTGCTCAGTTCTTCTCGGCGGAGGCATCTCACAGGATGTGGAATCATCCACCTCTAAGGGCTAATCCCATATTCTCTTCCTAGTTTCCAGATCATGCAACATCATTCACAACTCAACAATTACCATAACTAAAAGTTTCAAGTAACAAAGGAACAACAAGCCTCAACATACTACGAATCATAAAGTATATCTATAACATACTGAAGGCATCACAAGTGCATAATCGAATGCTCATCACTCATCATGAAAGCACACATGTCCAGAAATCAATGGGTTAGGTGTTATGGGGTTAGTACATTAGTACACATCAAATCTCACAATCTCATATCGATATCGCAACACAAGTAGAACAGATTCATCACGTTAACATATCAACACAACAAGATCATGCTATTAAGGTTCAGAAAAAAAAAGATCAAGCAATATTTAAATCATCAAAAAGTCAATATGCCCTAAAAGACATCACCTTAACTCGTCACAAAACATATAACGACCATGCATCATTATCTCATACAAACTAATCATTTTCATACTCTAAGTCATATTTATCATTTATCATATCAATAATCATGCTTATCAACCATATAATACAACATCATGTTTACCACCACATAGTATAACATCATGCTTTCACATAATAACACATTATGATCTCATACATCATATCACAACACATACTACCATGCTTTTTAAACAACATAAAAAGATAGCAAAACATCAATATATCATGATAACACTTGTCACTACCAACTAGATTTCATTATGGAATATCAACATGTAATATCATTCGGTATCAGATTCATCATGGTTGTTATCTAACATCATGTGTTGACGGGCAAAATTCCATAAATTTTATTGCTCATAATTGACTCATAATATTTTGGGATTATGAAAATTTAACTAATCGATTTGGTGGAATGGGCTCCAAATGAGCAAGTTGTTAGCCCAATCTGAAGCCCAATCGAGGGTCCAAATTGAAGCCCAAGTTTTACTCCATGTAAATAGGAAAGAAATAGAGTAGTAATAAAAAAACATATATACAAATGGTTGGAGTCTTATATAGTCTACCCTACAATTTCAACTGCCTCCATCAAACCCCATCAACCTACATGCCCATGCCGTTCAGCAGAGCTCAAATATACAAAAGTAAAAGAAATTTCAACTGCCCCCATCAATCTGCCCCCATCAATCTGCAGAAGTATGGTGTCATGAAGTGTTCACCCTTTTCCACCTATAAAAGGATGAGTTTACAGCCTTTGGAAGCTGCTGCATACTCCAATCCGCAAAAAAAAAACAAAAGCAGAGAACAAAAAATTCAGCAAGGGAAAGAAAAAAAGAAGAAGAAGAGAGCAAAGCACTTACAAAATCAGTGTCAATCTCACATACAAGAAAAAAAAAAGAGCTAATCAGGTAGCATTCCCGTTTAATGTTATTTTCGATTCCTGAAACTCCGCCCTCGACAACCTCGGCCTTGCGAGCTTGTTCATGTGGTTTTGAGTCTCATAATCAACAAATGACCCCAAATCAAGGGGAGGTGCTGTTGAAATTTTTCCTAATTAGTCTTATTGTTTTCGATTCTTGGAACTCTACCCTCGAGAACCTCGGTCTTGCGAGCTTCTTCGTGTGGTTTGAGTTTTGGAATTATCAAACGATTCTAAATTAAGGAGAACCTCTGCTGAAATTTTCTTAAAACACATACTGAAAAAGCCAAAAAAAAGGGTGCTAACATGGTTGTGTGAACCCAAATGCTAGAGGCAAAGCATGTAATCGAAAGCCCCAGTAATTTTCACCAAGTTCAGAAAAAAAAATTATTACATCATTCCCAAATCACACAATTCAAGCTAGGCAAACCTCTATTAAATTGAACACTGTCGGAAGCATAAAAAATAAATGTTCATGGGAGATCATAAAAAAGAAATTCAAAATTGAGAGGAGTTTGTACCAAATTGGAGATGGAAGTGTCATACGGTATACCTAAACTCCAAAATCGTCCCTGCTACTAAATTGCTATTAGCCAACTCATATTCCCCATTTCAAAATTAAATTGCTCAACCTAAAATCAGTCTATGCCGAGCACAGTTCAAGGCCCTAAATCAACGAGGATAGCATATCAGTGTCAAATTAAACCGATCGGTCAAGTCCTAAGAAATTGGAAGGAGGACTAGAGTGATTCAGGCGAAAAAAAAAAGGAGAACCGAATATATCTACTTAGGGTCGGAGTTGTAGCAACTGTCGGCACTTTCGCCGCTTTCCGAGTTGTTGTGGTGCTCCTATCGGGCTATTGTTGTCCTCTCTTTCCCTTGCCTAAGCTGAAACTCTTTAGGCTTCCCTCGTCCCTAAACGTTTGGATGATTATTCCGGCCGACAGCATGAAGCGGTGGTCTCTCTGTGGCTCAGGGTTCAAGGGCAAGGAAATGAAGGGCTGAACTTTTACGGCTCAATTGCTCTGTAAAAAAAAAATGGATCAATTAGACTCCATTTACATTAATAAAAAGGGCCAAGGTGGGCTTAATTTAAAACAAATCGGGTCCAGCCCATTGCTTTTAACAAGCTATGCTCATTCAAAAAAAAAAAAAAAAAGAGGAAAGCCATGATATATACACACACGTATAGGCTTGAGCATATTGGAAGCAAAAATGTTTCTAATTACAAAAATTGCCCACTAAAATATAACAATTATTTTTGGCACAAAATGGAAATTGGGTCAAATAAAATCATAAAATTAAACCCGTAAAAGTTCCGTTGCCAGTTTATTCCAGTGGGTTGATCTCAAAACTGACTTTAATTTAAACAAAGTCAAAAACTCAAATCGAGTTTCACCAAGTATAAACTCGGTTCGTTTAGAACTACGTACGACTTGATACTCTTTTACGAGTTACGTAGGAAATTCGGTATAAAATTTAATATATACTGAATTCAGTCACCTTTCCTAAAATTAATTCATTTCTTAAAAGAACTACGTAAAGACTTGATATTCTTTTGCGAGTTACGTAGGAAATCCGGTATTAAAATTCAATATATATCGAATTCAGTCGCCCATCTCAAATTAAATCAAATTTACCTACGACAGAACTACGTAAAGACTTGACGCCTCATGTCAGGCTACGTAGGTAATCCGATATTAAATTCTAAAAATATATCGGGTACAGCCGTCAACCTCTAAATTCACCTTTACGTGAATACGAGGTTAAATCCCATAAAATTAATTGGGTTCCAATAGAACTACGTAAAGGTTTGGCGCCTCATATCGGCTACGTAGGTAACTCGATATTAAATCCTAAAAATATATCGGGTACAGTCGTCAACCTCTAAATTCACTTTTAAATGAATATGAGGTTAAATCCCACTAAATTAAATCAAAAAAAATTTGAACTACGAGTGATTTGATTCTCTTTCAAGAGATACGTAGGAAACTCGATATAAAGCTATTGCTAACCGAGTCCAATCACACGGTCCTCAAACGATCAAAACCAAGTTAAATCGGTTCTTCTGAACTACGTAAGGCTTGATTCTCTTCCAAGAGATACGTAGGCAACCCGTTAAAATTCGGGTGCAGCCCAAATAACCAAAACCAAAATTCCTGGTATCGATATGACTTCGAATCAAGAGGATAACCAAAAGGGGTCGAACTTAAATATTAAAAAAATCAATTAAAATGTGTTGTACGATTATCGCGCATTTTTGTTCAACATGTTTTTGGCACGCCCAGTGGGACCCTTTTTGCCTTTTCATCTCTTAGTTTTATTCGATACTACTATTCAGTTCTTTATTTTGGGTGATCAGGAAAATGGCACCAAGAGCAATTGTGAACTTCAACAAGCTGCCTGCGACCTTCCTTATTGAGGGTGGTCATTGGGTCAAGAAGAGGTCTTTCCAGGTGCGGTTCGAAGTGGGTCGGGATTCAATCTCAACTGAGATCCCGATGAGCAATGTCTTTGAGGCCATCAGGGAGGACATGGTCACGAAGACTTGGGCCCCAAGAACATCTGTCCATTCCTTTAGACAAAATGATAAGAAGTCTGCGAGGATGTTCATAAAAAGGAAGGCAGCTTATATTCAAGTCGAGAGTCCTGTCTTGGCTAGTGGCAGTGAGAGCAGGCTGGCCTACGTTGCTCCCCAAGGGCCTATTGTTCGAGTTATCAAGAAAAACGATCATCCGATGAAGGTCTCTATTTCACCAGTGGTTGAGACCAAGAAAGAGAGCAAGCCTCGAAGAAGAATGGGACGAAAATGTGGCTCCCAGCGCAACAAGGCTGGGGCACTACGAAAGTTAGCCCCATCCCCTGCGTTGGAGCAAGCCAATGCTACTCTGTGGAAGGCTGCCAAAGACCTCCTTGATGCAGACAAAGTCATCATTGCACCTCAATTTGCAAGCCCAAAGCAAAGTCACTCTGGGTTAGCTTCCGTGGATATAGATCATGTGGAGCAAGCCATGGTTACTTCTTATTCAGAAGAAGAGGCTGAAGCAAGAGCTTTGAAAATGAAAACTCGTCAAGAAGAAGTTCCGAGGGTTCAGATGTCAAAGCTATCAGAGCTTCAAAAGAATATACAGGCATCTTCTCAAGCCTAGGGAAAGGGTTTAATGGTGGCGAAAAAATCTACCTCACTCCCTATTTATATAGGGGTGTATGAGGGGCGAGTAACAAGGTCTACGTCTAAGGTTGTGTCTTATGCCGGTACAGTTGCTCGCTCTTTGAGTCCGCCAGCTGGTCAAGAAAGGAAACAAAGTTCTCCATTATATGGGGATTCAAGCTCTTTATTTCATGAAGACGAATTCCCACTGGTGGCTGACAGTGGCATCAGATCAAATGATGAATCTGAAGAGGAAGTCGAAAGCATGCCCGTGCTGGTCACTGGAGCTACAACTGTTGAGGAACAACTCCAAGAGTTGCAGAAAAAGTTGGAAGAAAGAGATGCTCAGATAAAATTCCTTATGGCTCAAGCGCAACAGCAAAATTCTGGAAACAGACAAGAGCCGCTAGGACAAGGGGAGAGCAGTTCTTCCATTTCTCCTCAAGAAGTAAAGGATTTAATTGCTCAGGGTATTCGAGAGTTTAAGATCTCACAAAATCCGCCTGTGATTGGTTATAGAAAGCCTTATCCTGTGCATTATGACACGATTCCTTTCCCTCCAAACTATCAAAGACCAAATTTTGATAAATTTGATTGTATTCATGGTTCGCCTCATGAGCATTTGGCTCACTTTTACTCGGCGTGTGGGGAAACTGCTTTGAGTGATCAATTGTTGATTAGGCAGTTTGTTCAATCATTGAGAGGATCTGCCTTTACCTGGTATATACAACTTCAGCCAGAATCGATCCATACTTGGGATGATCTACAAAAAGAGTTTTTTGCTCAGTTTGTGAGTTCAAAGGCAAAGGTTTCCATTATGGATCTCGCTAACACTCATCAAGGCCCGAATGAGTCTGCAAATGATTTCATCGCGAGGTGGAGAAGTTTGAGACTCCAATGCTCAGAAAAGTTAAGTGAAGAGGCATGTGTGCAGATGTGCACTAATAATTTGGTTCCAGAGTTAGCGGTACATGTGGGTAGTGCGGAGCCTCGAGCTTTTGATGCTCTAGTGTCGAAAGCTTGCAATGTTGAGCGTCAGTTGGCTCGGGGTAAAACAGGACCTAATCGACATCAAGCCAATGAAATAAGAAAAGATGAGGGCAGGAAACCTGTGAAGAAAGGGGAGTCGATGGCCACCTTTGTTAAACCCCAAGGAAAACCCTCTGGGAATACTTCTACGGCACAAGAGAGGGGTCAAGCCAGAGAACCCGTTAAAAGACTATCTCTCGAGGAGAGAAAACAAAAGAAATATCCTTTTGATGATGAAGATGTAAGATGGATATTCAGTGAATTGATGAAAGAAAATATGATTTCACTTCTGGAATCGAAAAGGCCAAATGAAGCAAACAAAACAGGCGATCCAAGATATTGCCCTTACCACAGAATTGTTAGTCACCCGATTGAGGATTGTTATGTCTTTAAAGACATCGTCGAAAGGATGATTAACAAGGGTGAGATTGAAGTCGAAGGGGTAAGCTCTAAAAACCCGACGGCTTCGTCAAATCCTATCTCAATAACAGAAGAGGTAGAGAGCAGCCCTTCATCAGAGGCTATTAAAGAGGACATTGTTTCTACAGTGTCATTGCCTTCAAGGGTAGTCCCAGTGCAGTTTCAAATGCACAATGAAGTGCGTACTGTATAGGCCTATCCGGAGATGCCTAGAGATGAACCAAACCGCATGACTCTTTATGAGGTTTTGATGCAATCAAATATTAAAGAATCGTTTTCCCATGATGATGAGGTTGAAAATGATTCTAAATGGCAGACCTATATAGGCCAAAAGAAATCTTATTCGAAGAGTTCTCAACGTGCTGGATCTACGGGTTTCAGAATGATTGGTAGAAAGCCCGAGAAGAAGAATAAAAAGAAGAAAAATAAGAAGAAGAACCAAAAAAGCAAGAGGCCAGAAACCAATTCGGATGAAGAATATGTTCAATCTGGACGACAAATAATTACTCTAAAGGACTTTGTCCCAAAAGAGTTCTTAGACGAAGACTCTTCTGAAGAGGAGTTATTCTGGAAGAGTGAGGTTGTCCAATGTTGTATGGCCACATGGGCCGACATGGCCGAGGAAGAAGAGGTTGATGAAGTTGCTCTTCGTTCAGGAAAAATTTTGCCTTCTCCTAAGCCCAAGGAAAAGGAAAAGGTTAAGAAGTCACCCATTTGTGAGTCTTTAAAGACGTCAAATTTTGAAAAGGCGGTTGACAATGAAGCTTCCATACCTAGCCAGAAAGACAAGGAAGCTGAGGCATTCGAGCAAAAAGAAATCGCATCACGGATACCAATATCGCTTCGTAAAGCTTCATTTAAGGAGAAGGTGAAGTATGATGTTATCGGTCACTTGAAGCGCATTCCTGCGCGTTTAAGTGTATATGATGCACTACAAATGTCGACCGACTTAAGGAAAGCCTTGATCCAAGATCTTATGGATCCAGAGGATTATAAAGATGAAGTTGATCAGATAGAGGTCGAGGAGGTCACTTCATCTCCTTCGATTCAGTGCGCTTCTTGCATGGCGTGCATAACTTTCTCCGATGGGGATCTTCAATTAGAAAGCAGTGACCATAACAGGCCATTATATGTAACGCGCAGGGTCGGAGAAGCAAAATTGAATAGAATCCTATTGGATTGCGGGTCCGCAGTAAGCTTATTGCCTTTGCGGGCTTTGGAAGCGATGGGGTTGACAATCGATCATCTATCACCGACATTACTCACCATTCAGGGATTCAACCAAGTGGGGCAAAAAGCGTTGGGTGCTATTGCTTTGAAAGTAGTGTTGGATGATCTTTATAAGGATACATTATTCCATGTTATCGATGCCGGAACCTCCTATAATGCTTTGCTTGGAAGGCCGTGGCTTCATGCCAGCAAATCAATTGCGTCGACACTTCATCAGTGCTTAAAATACACCGATGAGAACGGTAATGAGAGGACTATCCGAGGTGACAGTAATCCTTTTCAAGGGGAAAGCGTTAATTACGCAGACGTCAAATTCTACAAGTCGGTGTATTGTAGTCCTAGCACGCATTTAGAAGTGAAAGATGATGGTAGAAGTGCAAATCCTCAAAAGGAAGCAATTGGCCAAAAGGAATCTCCAATGCCTAAAGTCTCTCTTATATACAAGAAAGAGGGGCAAGGGACACGTCCTAAGGTGTTATTTAAATACACACCTAAAGGCAAGCACCAACCTGGTCAAAAACCGCTAAGTGCAACGGAGAAGGCCATGCATTCTTTAATGACAAGTTATACTTGTCCTCTTCGCAAGATTGATCAATCCATTCCGAAGAAGAAATTGGTCATTCATAGACATTTCGGAGAGAAAACAAATGAAAACACGAGGGTGGTGCTCAAGGGTGAATCTTCTAAGTCGCCCGATGAACAAGTCTCTTCAAAAATTGAGAAGAAGGTCAAAGTGAGAGTAACATGACCTTCGTTGGAATTCAAGTCTCCGCAAAAACTCCCTAGAAAAATCTCAACTGATGATTTGCAAATTTATCAAGAAGGCAATTTATTGTCAGCTAAGATATTGGAGCCTATGACCCTAACAAGTCAAGAGCAAAGTATGTTCTCACAGGACACAACATACGCACCTCGAGTCTCGGTCTTTGAGAGGCTAGAGACAAGTTCCCCAAGAGTTTCTGTGTTTGAGAGACTTGGGAGAGTCAACGTGTCCAAGAGCAAGAAGGTCGATACTAAGAAGAACAAGAAGTGGAAGCTTAAGAGTAGGATATCAAAAGCTCCTACTTACAAGCCAAAAGATCCCATGGATGCTCAGATGGAAGAAGTAAATATGGTGTTGGCCTCCATTAAAAGTGAATCAGATGGAGATTCGGAGGATTTTGTTAATGTAATCCAACCAGCTCCACCGGAGATGGAGGAAGGGGGTCAACCCACGGTCGATAAGCTCCAAGAAATCAATTTGGGGAGTATAGAAGATCCTAAGACTGTGTTTGTCAGTGCTTTCCTAACGGACAAAGAAAAAGGATCATATGAGAAGCTTCTCCATGAATACAGAGATGTGTTTGCTTAGGGGTACTAAGACATGCCTGGTTTAGATCCTAAGGTGGCAATGCACCAATTGTCCGTCTCAGATGAGGAAAAGCCAGTGAAGCAAGCACAACACCGTTTTCGGCCTGAGTTGACTGTGCAAATTAAAGTTGCAGTCAATAAACTCATTGAGGCCGGATTCATTTGGGAGGTCCAATACCCAATATGGTTGGCCAACATTGTTCCCGTGAAGAAGAAAAATGGCCAGTTGCGCATCTGTGTTGATTTTAGGGACTTGAATGAAGCGTGTCCTAAGGATGAATTCCCTCTTCCGATAACAGAACTTTTGGTGGATTCTACTACAGGGTTCCAAGCTTTGTCCTTTATGGATGGATTCTCAGGTTACAATCAGATCAAGATGCATCCCGAGGATGAAGAGCTAACGACTTTCCGTACACCATTAGGCACATATTGCTATACCGTAATGCCTTTTGGATTGAAGAATGCGGGGGCAACCTATCAAAGGGCCATGACGGTCATCTTTCACGATCTACTTCACAACACCGTTGAGTGTTATGTAGATGATCTTGTGGTGAAAACAAAAAAGAGGGAAGATCATGTAAATGATCTTAAAATAATCTTCGAAAGATTGCGCAAAAACCAACTGAAAATGAATCCCCTTAAATGCGCCTTTGGTGTGACGTCGGGAAAGTTTCTTGGTTTTATTGTTCGAGGTCAAGGAATAGAAATTGATCCTGATAAAATTACGGCGATCAAAGAAATGCCAGCCCAAAGAAATTTTCGTGAACTGCGAGGCTTGCAAGGCAGGCTTGCTTATATTCGTCGGTTCATTTTAAACCTGACGGGGAGATGTCAACCTTTTCTAAGGTTGATGAGGAAAGATGTTCCGTTCATATGGGACCAGACTTGTCAAAACGCTCTCGATAGCATCAAGAAGTACTTGACTGATCCACCGGTTCTTATGGCACCAGTTCAAAGAAGACCTTTAATTTTGTACATCGCAAGTCTCGAGCGATCACTAGGGGCTATGTTAGCTCAAAATAATGATGATGGAAAGGAAAATGCCTTGTACTACATCAGTCGAACAATGGTGGGGGCAGAACAAAATTATTCTGCTATGGAAAAAGTATGTCTAGCGTTGATCTTTGCCATCCAAAAGCTACGACATTACCTATTGTCCCATCAAATCACACTAATATCTAAAGCTGATCCTTTGCGATAAATTTTATCAAAAACTGTGTTGTCGGAGAGATTGGCCAAATGGGCTATGCTTCTGGCTCCTTTTGACATCAAGTATGTGCCTCAGAAGGCAATAAAGGGGCAAGCAATAGCTGACTTCTTAGCAGCCCACCCTACTCCAGATAACGAGAAGTTGTTAGACGATTTGTCAGATGAAGAAGTCTTCATGATAGAGGAAAAATCTTGGCAGCTGTATTTTGATGGTGCTGCAACAAAAAGAGGAGCTGGTGTGGGTATTGTTTTCATTACCCCAAATGATGGGATAGTGCCTTATTCATTTTCCCTTTTGGAGAATTGCACAAATAATGTGGCAGAATATGAGGCACTCATTATCGGCTTGGAGATAGCTCTTGAAATGCATGTTGATCCATTAAAAGTGTTTGGTGATTCTCAATTGATAATTAGACAATTAAATGGACAGTACGAGGTCAGACACGCAAATTTGATTCCTTTGCATCATAGAGCTAAATGTCTCGTGCATCAATTCCGTCAAATAGAAGTGGTGCATATATTGAGGTCTGAGAATGGCAAGGCAGATGCATTGGCGAAATTAGCTTCATCATTGACGTTACCAAGCGAAAGGGAAATTCAGGTTACCATTGGTGAATGCCATCTGCTTATGTCAGCCTTGGAAAGAGCCGAGCCAGCAGAAGAAGTGGATATAGCTTCCGTATATGAAATTGAAGAAGAAACGGATTGGCGACAACCACTTATCGAATATCTTCATCACAGGATCCTTCCCGATGATCCGAAAAAGAGGGTGGATGTTAGAAGACGAGTGTCAAGATTCTTACTTAAGAACGATACCTTGTACCGAAGGACGTTTGATGGAATCTTGCTAAGATGCTTGTCTAAAGAGGAAGCTAAATACATTCTAGCCGAAACTCATGCTGGAGTGTGTGGAGCACATCAAGTTGGTCCTAAATTGGCTAATCAGATCAAACGATTAGGCTACTATTGGATCACTATGGTGAAAGATTCTATGGACTTTTCTAAAGCTTGTCATGCTTGCCAAATTCACAGCGACTTCATACATCAACCTCCTCAAATGCTACGCCCTACAATTCTATCATGGCCATTCCACGCATGGGGTCTTAATGTCGTAGGGAGTATAAATCCATCTTCTTCCCGAGGTTACCAATATATTTTGGCGGCTACAGACTATTTCTCCAAATGGGCTGAAGCTATACCTTTGAAGGAAGTAGGAGCTAAGGAGGTCACCGATTTCATAAGGACTCACTTGATCTATCGATATGGAGTTCCTTCAAAAATCATCTCCGATAATGCTCTTTACTTCAAAAATCAAATGTTGGTGAAGTTGAGCGAGAAATTCGGGTTTAAACATAGCTTTTCATCGAGCTATAATCCATCATCAAATGGTCAAGTTGAAGCATTTAATAAAGTGCTATGCAAAATCCTCAAAAAGATGGTTTCAAAATCAAAGAGAGATTGGCATGAGCGGCTACCGGAGGCACTATGGGCATATCGGACAACAACTCGAACATCGACGGGTTGTACACCCTACAACTTGGTTTTTGGGTCCGAGGCTGTTTTGCCACTAGAAATACAATTGCCATCTCTTAGAGTAGCAGTTCAATTTACTGATCCGGAAGAGAATGTCAAAATTCGTTTGCCTGAGCTTGAAGCATTGGATGAGCTTAGACTAGCGACACAACAAAAACTTGAAATCTACCAAGCTCAAGTGGCTGGGGCATTCAACAAGCGGGTCAAGTTTCGCTCTTTCGCTATTGGTGACTTGGTTCTCACCATAAGACGACCGATTGTCATCAATCGAAAAGCGCAAGGAAAGTTTCAATCGAAATGGGAAGGTCCTTATGTGGTGACCAAAGTTTTTCCCAAAGGCGCATATGAACTCTCAAATACTGAAGGCGAAATCGTGTACTCATGTGTGAACGGAAAATTCGTGAAAAAGTTTTTCACATGACGTGTGAGAGTCGAGATGTCAAGAACTACGTGAAGACTTGATCTCCAATAAGGAGTACGTAGGACATTTGACATCAAAGATTATGTCAAATTCAGTCGCAAAAAAAAAAAAAAGAAAAAAAAAAACGGGTTCGCAAATGATAATCGGACTATTTAGGAAACCCTTCCTAGAAGGTGGGCCCAAGTAATCTGAATGATGCGGTAAAAAAAAAAGTAAAAGAAAAATATCCCGCTAAAAAAAAAAGAATGAAAATGGGGACTTGAAGTTTGTCCGAAGCTGAGGCGCCCTAGAGCATATGTGAAAAATGGGCGCAAAAAAGAACTACGAATGGCTTGATCCCTCGCAAAGAGGGTACGTAGGCAGTCTAGCT
The DNA here is from genome assembly GCA_963922045.1 of Persicaria maculosa. Taxonomy (NCBI): domain Eukaryota; kingdom Viridiplantae; phylum Streptophyta; class Magnoliopsida; order Caryophyllales; family Polygonaceae; genus Persicaria; species Persicaria maculosa. Next base: position 55,060,941 of record OY998254.1, read on the forward strand.
AGTAAAAAGATCCTAGACGCAGCCCCCAAAACAAATACTAAACCAATTGCCCTTTTATAAGGAGAGCGACTATCTTTTTGTAATAAGGTGTAGCTCTTAAGGAAAGACCAATATTTTGGTCAAATTTACGTTGGTATTGATATATTGTTCAAATAAAAAAAAGTCAAATTAAATGCAAAAAAAAAAGGGTGGCGAACTTTGAATATGCTCGGACAAATTCCTTACACATTTAAAGTTCGGGGGCATCTGTTGACGGGCAAAATTCCATAAATTTTATTGCTCATAATTGACTCATAATATTTTGGGATTATGAAAATTTAACTAATCGATTTGGTGGAATGGGCTCCAAATGAGCAAGTTGTTAGCCCAATCTGAAGCCCAATCGAGGGCCCAAATTGAAGCCCAAGTTTTACTCCATGTAAATAGGAAAGAAATAGAGTAGTAATAAAAAAACATATATACAAATGGTTGGAGTCTTATATAGTCTACCCTACAATTTCAACTGCCTCCATCAAACCCCATCAACCTACATGCCCATGCCGTTCAGCAGAGCTCAAATATACAAAAGTAAAGAAATTTCAACTGCCCCTATCAATCTGCAGAAGTATGGTTTCATGAAGTGTTCACCCTTTTCCACCTATAAAAGGATGAGTTTACAGCCTTTGGAAGCTGCTGCATACTCCATCTGCAAAAAAAACGAAAGCAGAGAACAAAAAATTCAGCAAGGGAAAGAAAAAAAGAAGAAGAAGAGAGCAAAGCACTTACAAAATCAGTGTCAATCTCACATACAAGAAAAAAAGGAGCTAATCAGGTAGCATTCCCGTTTAATGTTGTTTTCGATTCCTGAAACTCCGCCCTCGACAACCTCGGCCTTGCGAGCTTGTTCGTGTGGTTTTGAGTCTCAAAATCAACAAATGACCCCAAATCAAGGGGAGGTGCTGTTCAAATTTTTCCTAATTAGTCTTATTGTTTTCGATTCTTGGAACTCTACCCTCGAGAACCTCGGTCTTGCGAGCTTCTTCAAGTGGTTTGAGTTTCGGAATTATCAAACGATTATAAATTAAGGAGAACCTCTGCTTAAATTTTCTTAAAACACATACTAAAAAAGCCAAAAAAAGGGTGCTAACATGCTTGTGTGAACCCAAATGCTAGAGGCAAAGCATGTAATCGAAAGCCCCAGTAATTTTCACCAAGTTCAGAAAAAAAAATTATTACATCATTCCCAAATTACACAATTCAAGCTAGGCAAACCTCTATTAAATTGAACACTGTCGGAAGCATAAAAAATAAATGTTCATGGGAGATCATAAAAAAGAAATTCAAAATTGAGAGGAGTTTGTACCAAATTGGAGATGGAAGTGTCATACGGTATACCTAAACTCCAAAATCGTCCCTGCTACTAAATTGCTATTAGCCTAAGGATCCATAGCCCCAAATTTTCATACCACTACTATCTACCTAAGAACTTAGTTTCTCCTCTTTGCTGTAAATACAAATCAGCAGGGGTAAAGGGTTGTTTCTCATTCTTGTATCAATAGCCAATTTTGGTATAAGAAAATGAGGGATTGATTAAGATTTAGGTTGATTAAAGGCGGGCGAAACAAAAAGAGGAACTCATATTCCCCATTTCAAAATTAAATTGCTCAACCTAAAATCAGTCTATGCCGAGCACAGTTCGAGGCCCTAAATCAACGAGGATAGTATATCGGTGTCAAATTAAACCGATCGGTCAAGTCCTAAGAAATTGGAAGGAGGACTAGAGTGATTCAGGCAAAAAAAAAAGGAGAACCGAACATACCTAATTAGGGTCGGAGTTGTAGCAACTGTCGGCACTTTCGCCGCTTTCCGAGTTGTTGTGGTGCTCCTGTCGGGCTATTGTTGTCCTCTCTTTCCCTTGCCTAAGCCGAAACTCTTTAGGCTTCCCTCGTCCCTAAACGTTCGGATGATTATTCCGGCCGACAGCATGAAGCGGTGGTCTCTCTGTGGCTCAGGGATCAAGGGCAAGGAAATGAAGGGCTAGACACGGCCACTGGTCCGACCCGTCGGGTCGACAACCCGGGGTGGTCGACCCTAACCCTGACCCGGGGTTGGGACAGGTCGGCGGGTTGATTGACCCGGCGGGTCGATGGGTCGGCGGGTCGGACTGCTGGGTCGGCCACGTGGCTTGGGAGACTCGAAATGGGTCGGACCCGGCGGGTCAGGCCGGGTTGGGTTATTTTTTTTTTAAATTTTCGGATGTATTATGTATATTTGTGAATTGTATGTGTGAATTGTGGGTATTTGGGCTATTGGCCATTGGGGAATAAAAAAAAAAGAGGGAAGAAGGGCTTGAATCGGTTTCCCAATTGCCTACGTATCCTCCCGAGGGAGAGGAATCAAAGCCCACGTAGTTCTTTACCTGTTTGTCTGAACCCCGCTTACCTATTCAACTATTCGTCGGTGTCGGATTGGCGCTGGCTATGGGGATCGACGACTCCACCGTCCACGGAGGACCCGACCGATTCCGAGTCCACTCCATCATCTTCCTCCGACCCGGTGTTAAGGAAGTTCTTCTGAATTCTCATCTCAGCCCTCTTCCAATCGGCGAGACATACTTGTGCTTTGAGGTTCTCAGGGAGCAAGTTTGATCTCTTCTCGGTAAGAATTTGGTCCACTCGGCTGAATAATTGTTCCACTGCAACAGTGGAACAAGGGGCTCCTAGTATTTGTCGAGCGATCACCTGCAAGGTCGGAAATCGCTGTCTTTCTACTCGGCCCCACCATTCTAAAATATCGAAATCTTCATCTTCATCACTGTGAAATTCAAAGTTAGTAGACAAATATTCGTCGTGCTCCGAGTGCGGGCTCGACGACGACCTCGACCTCTTTGTGCCAAAAATATCTCTGGCAAGAGCCTTAGTTCGAGCGGTAATACTAGTGCGTGAGGATCCGCTCGAGCTTGAAGGCGCAGGAGGTGGAATGTTAGGCGCTCTAGCGCCCGCAGAAAAATGAGTATATAATGCTTCAAGTATTCCTCTAACTCTAGCAACTATAATTGAAACATTGCAATCAGGATCATCTTGGACTTCGAGCGTGGGAAAGTAGTTTTCTAAAAACTTTTGAAGCCCAGTTAATTTGTATCTAGGGTCGAAACAACAAGCTACGAGGAAAATATCAGGAATAACTTTGTAATAAGACAACCATTTCTCCCGCATGGTGAAAACAGCGTCGGATATGCATTGCACTTGAAGCCCGTCCTGGAGGGCTATGGCAATGTTCATCGCGACAAAACAGAAAACACTAGAAGTAGGAATGTAAGCATGACTAAAAGTTTCGGTTGCATCGTTGAAAACCTTGAAAACCTCAATTATATCTCGAGCCACAACCCAGACATCCCCAAAAACGTTTGAATCTGGGATGTTTTGGGTGGCAAAAGCGGAAAGAGCTTCTCTATATTGATAAGAATCATAAATCATTCTGTATGTCGAGTTCCACCGAGTGCTAACATCTCGGGGGAAGTTCTTGAACACATAAGTTTAAAATACGCTAAACCATCTTGAACACATAAGTTTAAAATATGAGGTGCGCAACGAATATGGAAAAATCTCCCCCCTATCCCGGGCTGGCAATATTGTGTTAAATCTGGGATAGAGGCGGTGTTGGCGGATGCGTTGTCAAAACCGATTGAAAAAACTCTTTGAGTCAATCTATACTCTTGTAAAACTCTAAAAATAACCGCAGCTATGTTACGGGCCGTGTGGGCCTCGTCAAAAACTCGAAAAGCCAAAACTCGTTTGTGTAAAATGAACCGTTCATCCACCCAATGACAAGTAACACCCATATATGTGTGGTGTTGCCAATGGTCGGTCCAAATATCACTACAAATTGAAACATGTAAATCGCTATGTTTTTCAAAATATTCAATTAATTCAGCTTTGCGGGTGTTATACCTTTTTATCATTTTCCTCTGAACCGTGTTTCGACTCATAGGTTGCCAAGCGGCCTGAACATTTTCCGTAATAAATTCGTTGAAACTTAAACGTTGTGCAAAACTATAAGCTAGGCTTTCGGCCGCTGGGGACTTTGGGCGGGTGGAGTTTTGTAATTTTTTTTTAGTTTTTCAATTATTTCTATTTGTGTAATTGTTTTTTTTTAAATTCTAACTAAGGTTGTTAGTATTTTTTAAATTGCTAAGGTTGTTATTTTGACATGTTGGATTAGTTAAAAAATAAATTAATACACACATAACACACAATCTTATTACAAACCGAACAACGATTACAAACTCGTACCGGATTCATAGTCCGGTCGATATCGGGCTCGGCGATTCATCACGTCATGCGTGAGATTACAAGTTTACAACCTACAACACGAACTTACTTCCTACTTTATTTACTTCTTAAGTTCTTCATACGTTCATATTTGAAGAACTTACTCCCGATGCTTGTAGTTGGACTTGGACTTACTTGTCGGGATGCTTCGTGGCAAGATGATTCCTCAAGTTGCCAATACAAAGGTTGTTATTGATCTTGTACTTCTTACCACAGTAGTAACACTCCGCTTCAGGCGCTCCTGTCTCGCCCGGGGCTTTGACTAGTTTCTTGAAATGGTGCTCGAACAAGTCGGACAAGCTCGGCGTCGAGGATCCACTTTTGCTTCCTTTGCTCGACATTACGACGGGATTGGATAAAATATAAGTGATTTGATTGATTGATGTGTAGTAAAAATGAATTGGGAAGAACATCGAGCCTATTTATAGGCTCGAGCCTACTTACACCTAGCCGAGCAACGGCTATTTTTTTTAAAAAAAAACGTTCAAAAAGTGGGCCCCACCCAACGGCCATTTTTTTTCAAATTGTCCGACCCGCCGGGTCTGACGGGTCGACCTGCCGGGTCGACCCGGCGGGTCAACCCGGCGGGTCACGGGTTCAGATTTAGTCGACCCTAACCCTAACCCTTAACCCTTCCCGACCCTCGGACCCGTGGACCCGGCCGACCCGGCGGGTCACGGGTCGACCCGGCCGACCCGTGACCCGTGGCCGTGTCTATGAAGGGCTGAACTTTTACGGCTCAATTGCTCTGTCAAAAAAAAAATGGATCAATTAGACTCCATTTACATTAAAAAAAAAGGTCCAAGGTGGACTTAATTTAAAACAAATCGGGTCCAGCCCATTGCTTTTAACAAGCTATGCTCATTAAAAAAAAAAAAGAGGAAAGCCATGATATATATACACACACGTATAGGCTTGAGCATATTGGAAGCAAAAATGTTTCTAATTATAAAAATTGCCCACTAAAATATAACAATTATTTTTGGCACAAAATGGAAATTGGGTCAAATAAAATCATAAAATTAAACCCGTAAAAGTTCCGTTGCCAGTTTATTCCAGTGGGTTGATCTCAAAACTGACTTTAATTTAAACAAAGTCAAAAACTCAAATCGAGTTTCACCAAATATAAACTCGGTTCGTTTAGAACTACGTAAGACTTGATACTCTTTTACGAGTTACGTAGGAAATTCGGTATAAAATTTAACATATACTGAATTCAGTCACCTTTCCTAAAATGAAATCATTTCTCAAAAGAACTAGACTTGATATTCTTTTGCGAATTACGTAGGAAATCCGGTATTAAAATTTAATATATTTGGGATTCAGTCGCCCATCTCAATTTAAATCAAATTTACCTACGACAGAACTACGTAAAGACTTGACGCCTCATGTCAGGCTACGTAGGTAATCCGATATTAAATTCTAAAAATATATCGGGTACAGTCGTCAACCTTTAAATTCACCTTTACCTGAATACGAGGTTAAATCCCATAAAATTAATTGGGTTCCAACAGAACTACGTAAAGGCTTGACGCCTCATATCGGCTACGTAGGTAACTCGATATTAAATCCTAAAAATATATCGGGTACAGTCGTCAACCTCTAAATTCACTTTTAAATGAATATGAGGTTAAATCCCACTAAATTAAATCAAAAAAAATTTGAACTACGAGTGATTTGATTCTCTTCCAAGAGATACGTAGGAAACTCGATATAAAGCTATTGCTAACCGAGTCCAATCACACGGTCCTCAAACGATCAAAACCAAGTTAAATCGGTTCTTCTGAACTACGTAAGGCTTGATTCTCTTCCAAGAGATACGTAGGCAACCCGTTAAAATTCGGGTGCAGCCTAAATCACCAAAACCGAAATTCTTGGTATCGATATGACTTGGAATCAAGAGGATAACCAAAAGGGGTCGAACTTAAATATTAAAAAAATCAATTAAAATGTGTTGTACGATTATCGCGCATTTTTGTTCAACATCATGCTAGCAAATATAAATAAATCACATAAACAAGAAAATCCTCACATCATACCAGTCAAAATAAAACACAATCCACACTCGGCCATCTCCACTATCAAGCCAAGACTAACCCTCTTCTAGACTCGCCAACGTCAACTCAGACAAAATTTCCCCAAAGAAATCCCACTTCATTATGATACTCCAATCTTGCCCCTCATTCCACCAGGCACTACCTCGCACCATCGACCTCTAAGAATTCAACTCCTATCCCTAGCTCCACACCTAAGCATCCTCTCATGCTATGTCCTAATACTCTCAAGAGCCATTCCCTACTCTTCTCATACTACTCAAGACGTCACAACATCATACCCTGCCAACCACATCCCTCTCTCGTCTTACCTCGTAATACCATCGATCATCCTAACCGCCTACAATTCTTTTACCACTCATCAACCAATCCACAAGAGAACCCTCACCCACAAGTTCAAAGAAGAAGCAATCATGGACATTATTACACATAAGGACTACATCTTATCAACAAGCATATATGACAATAGCATCATTAAGTCTCGATTCCTGTCATGCTCAATAGTTATTGCAAATCATCATGTATGCACGTAATTAAGTCAAGCTAACAAGTTCCATCATAACCTTTTCAGATAACCAATTCAGGTTTTTTTTTTCTTTTTTCAGCAATTGCAGTTCGCATTTTACAGGCAAGTAAATTAAATCATGCTTAGCAACTTAGAGTAGCAACACGTCAAGACTTCATGGAACATGAGCTCTAAAAGTCATCAAATCATATCATCATAGACAACAGGCTATCAGGCATAGTCATCATCGAGTCAGCACATCAACACGTAAATCTCATTGTCAGGTCAGTGCAATATCATCATCAACAAATTCAGAAAGGATTAGCAATTTAAACGGACACCCTTGCTTGCAAACCATATCGTACTTGGTAACTGCAATCCTCGAAACGTGTTTGTCCCACCAACATCGTCGATCCTAAGGCACGTGGGTTATGGGCCCATGCTCCCACTGCGCTGCTCTATCATTAACCCGCCTTCCGTTCTCTTTCCCATGCGGTCGCTCACCCAATGTATCGCGCATGACTCCAAGTTAGCAAAGATAGGGGAGTGACAAAAGCGGACAACGCAATGTTCCTTTCGGAACCAAACATAGACCAAGGCTAAAGGACGACAAGACTAGAGACAAGACTCTGACCCGAGGATGACAACGATGCCCCTATGAAAATCTATGAGGTTACAATTTATGACAAGCAGCAAGGGTTCGTCTTAAGCAATCAACCATATCAACCCACACTAACATGTACCTATCTCGAAGATCAACGACATACATGTACATTCAAAAGACACATTCGAGTTCTACCTTGAGGTGCATGCGAGACAAGTTAACAGTCTATCGATTCATGACGCCATAACGCCTAGTAGTCTTAAGCGAGATATACGGGATTTACCAAACAGGGCGAATATCACATATATGAGCAATGCACTAGCGGGGTATATATATCAACAATCAAGGTCAATGCATCATGATGAGCTTATCGTAACAATCTGACCTAATGTTATACGAGAACACATAAGAGCAGCATGGTATCTATCACATCAGGCAACAATGATCATATAATAAGTCAAGAATGGCATGCAATCAGACGAAGGGTCACATTTAGAAAGCATAGGTTCTACATGATGCTAGCGATACACGATGAGGCATGACATAGTTAAGAGTGGCCTAAGGAACTCATCATAAGGTTCATGAAGCATGTTTACGCAATGCAGTAAGTACGAAAAGTTACCATCTAGGGAGCCATATCGAAATTCATAAACCCTATAGGATACTACTAGCATATATCGAACATGAATACATCAAGGTACTTCGACTAGACCCACCCTAACATTCCGATGTCATGTATATGCGGAAACATGATATAGCGTGGTGTGTGATCATGCCAAGTGTCAAGTCATATATTCATGTAAGCACGAGAGGGCATCATAAAGTAATAGGGAACGCTACAGAGCGATGATCATGTAAACATGCTAGGACTAATCAGGGTGAATACAACATTTTAAGAGAATAGCAGAAGGGAAAAGTCACACTATCAAAGACATATCTCGAGAGGGAATCAACAATAATGTAGCCAAGGCACAAATCCGCACAACTCGCAACCAAGAGTCCTAAGTGGTACTAATGACGCAATACAACATTTGATACATACATGCGCTTAATTGACTAACACAACGATACACAAGAGACCACATTGACATAGTCCAGCGATAAAAAAGCATGGGAGGAATGTAGCAGTGCATAATATAAGCCTACGTAACATGGCAATATAAGCAGAATACAGGGGCATGTGTTCCAATTTAATAATACTAAATGAGACACGCATATATCAAGATATTACTTCGATAGCATGGTCACAGATGGAACTACTAATTTAATCAAGCAAGGCCAAGGGCAACACTAACTAAAATGCCGAGGAGATCATCTTACGGGGCATTCGTACAAAGAGGAGCTTACCACACTATCATCGACCTAATTCAGGGAAAGTAACATTCATATAGAATCATATCATGCCATTCATGGTTCTAACCAATTAGTAGTACGATCATTACAACAGGTCAATTAGACCCGCGAAACCAAACATAATCATGACAGAAAGCGAGATGCAACACGAGACCTAAACAATGTGACTAGCATGGATACAGAATGTTATACAATCACGAATTTACATTGAGGATCATCACAATAACATGTACTGGAAATTACGTATCATATAAGGCATGTTGACATCAAGTTGTAGCACGTATCAAATAAGGAACTTGCTTCATCAGGGTATCAAAATTTAACGATCACACTATCATGAACCTAGTAGAGTAAAATCATGCAGATTCATTTCATGCAGCTCACACTTTCATTCAATCCTACGATCAATAGGCCAAGTAAACATGCTATGACAACATATAATCATGGTAGAAGCCAAGACATAACACAAGACCTAAGCAATGTAACCAATCATAGATGCAACAACATGAGTAGCTTTTTACCAATGGTCATTCGCAAGGTACATGCCAAAGATTACAAAATGATGTCATGCAATTCAGAGAGAGTCACAATTACAACCGGACAGAGATCCCTAAGGGCAACCATTGACTTTTCCCAACCGACTCATCACCCCTCTTTCCCGTGGGACTTCGGTACGAATCTTCATGGCAAGAAGACACTGGTTGATCATCATAAGAATAAGGAAAGACATCCCCAAAAACACCCTACTTCCGACTCAAAGTGACACCAAGAATTTCCAACACTCACTCAGACAACCTTAATATCCAACCATGATTCCCGACACAATGTTTTTACCAACCCAATTCCCCGTGGAAGACACTAGCATCTAGAGAAAGGCTAGATAGAGCCGTCAAGGGATTAACATAGTGGAAGGGGCTGTCCCACACAAGCTGGGTTTGACCACACAGAAACAAGGGTACTCCCACTATCCCGTTTTTTAAAGATCAGTCAATACACATTTAATTGTTAGGCATACCAATCAGACCTTAGCATATCAAGCACTCAGCATAGAATCATTCAATGACAATTATAATGACCTCCTTCAAGGAAGATCGTTCTCGGGCTCAACATATAAAACACATCAAGCTATCTAATGTCGCTCTTCGAGGAGCGACTTATCGGAGGGGCAAAAAAACCTCGCGATCCTACCTAACTCGCCACTCTAACCACCTTGGTGCAATCTCCTTGGAGTCTTCCGGACCCTCTGTGAAGAGCAAGCTAGTATTTTGCCTACCGTTCCCAACTACACCCAATAGGAGTGGCCTACCGCCTTTACTACCCACTCGTGTCCATGTTTGGTCGGTTTTCCCCTTTTATTACAAGTTGAGTTCATTACTTAGTCCATTTTCGGTTAGGCATCTTAAGTTCATTTTGCCCATTTTTAAAACACTTTCAAATCCTTTGAAATTCATGGGCGGTTTTCCAAAACATACACTCGACCCTTGTGTACCCGGATTGCACAACCTCAGCCCTGATACCATCTTTGTAACGACCCAGAATTTTGATTTCCGGGTTACGTTTCAAGGGATGAAACCCCTTGTTCGGATCTTGCAATCCAGGTACGGGTCGAGGTTTCAAACTCATTTTAAGATTAGTGGAAAGAGGGATTTCAAACCCTAAAAACCTCGAAGGGTCGTTGTGTACCCTTAACCTGTCCTAAGACTATGTCGCAGTATTTATTTCAAACGGAAGTAAAGCGGAAGCAAAGTAAAGATACAAGTGCCACGGCTGAGCCGGGTTAAAACCAAATCATGAGTGGGTAATTGCCATTTTACTAAGTTAGGATATTAACCAGATTCTTTGTTTCGCCAAAAGGGAACCCCGTCATATAGACATCGAGCACTCAAAGTCTGTAGAAAATACCTTAAAAAAAGAACGGGGAAATGAGTCAGATCGAGCCACTCATGCGGGACCGGCAGTCCTCGCTGAGGCCACATAGTATGTCCTATACCTAATAAAGATGCTCTAATGTAGTACGAAAGTCAAACACACTAGCATGTTCCTAGTTCATAATACTGTGTAGAAATACTGTAAAGGGCCCAAGACAATGCCAAGTGGCATATCCCTCTCCTACCTCTGCACCCTTTCCCGTTAGTGCAGAGACTGGCCAGTTCGGGCTATAGCATAGCAATTTCATCGTGGTGGTGCACAAACCACGACATCATCATATCATATCATCTCATCGATTGCCCGATGGTGCTGGGCTATCATATCATGCTCATATTGACTCGATTGACTCAGGGCACCCGATGAGGCTGGGCTACCCTATGACCCTAGTAAAGACTCTAGGACTATCACAGATAATGTCCGTTCTGTTTCAAATGCATAAAGTAAGCAGATGCTCATTCAATTAGTGCAACCTAAACAGGATACTACATGGCATGCTTTTATGCATATGCAACACCTAACATAAAATGCAACAACAGACATGAATATTCAACCTGAGTAAGCCCCCTAGGGAACTTTAATTACCTGAAGATGCAGAACAACAAGATAACACAAGCAAGGGCCCAAATGCAAGTCCAAAGCAATCCAACAGCAATAGACACCTATCATCAAGCCATTTCCATAAGCTACCGGGCCAACATTCATACACACGAAACTCAAGTTCTCAAAATTCTCAAAACCAATCGATGGTAAAACCATTTTCCAAACCTTCTCGTTACGATCAACATCAACCAAAATCATTTACCTCCAATCAAACCCATATGGAAAATCGTACCAACCATATTTCTAAACTTTCTTTTCAAAACCAACATCATTAAACCAAGACAAAGAATCCCGACATTAAACATTTAAACCTTAAAACCAACACCTCAAAATCATATTATAGAATTAATTCCGGCATTTTAATATCCCAAACAACAAATCCTTAAAAGATATTTCCGAAAACTTGAAAACCCTTTTAAAATAATTTTCCAAGTAATATCTAACCAAAATGTACTACCATAGCCAAATCCTCTTTTCAATTCATATAATACATATCTCAAATAATAACACTTTTATAACATGTACCAATTTTCAGAAAATATAAAATCACAAAATCATAATAATATATAACCTAACATATACTATAACATATATATATATATCAATTAAATGCATAGCAAAACAAAACCCCAATTTCTCAAAATTAGGCCCAAAAGCTCAACCCATTCCCCTTAGAATTCGGATCACCCAAACCCATGGAAGAAACCGGATCCAGGAGTCCAACCCGGAAAGAAAAGGGAAGACCCGCCCATCATGAAAAGGAAATCCGGGTCTGATCTCTCCCCCAATTCAAAATACCCATTCCCAATATGATATAACCCGTATGGAGGCATCCGGGTCAGGCCCAAACCCATGGCCCAACTCCTTTCCTCACGCAGAAGAGCAGAGCTCTGGCACTGTCGACGGAAAAACGGAGGAAAAAAAAAGGAGAAGATCGGCCTCACCGGAGCTCCGTCCTCAACCCAGCTACTCCCAACCTGATCGAAACCCTTCCTGACCATCCCCCACATGGAAACAAACAGACAGACCAAGGAGAGGAGAGGGAAAATGGGCTCACCGAGGTTTCAAAAGTTCCGCCGGAAAACGTCCGAGTGGCTCCGTCCAGCCACGTCGGCGGTGGATTCGAGTTGATCTTGTCTGGGACAACTGAAGGGGGTCATAAAGGTAATTTTTTACAGCGTTTAAGTGCGAAAGGAGAAGGGGAGAAAGTTCATCGGCCTTGAACACGGAATCAGGGGGATGGAGGGAAGAAGGTGGCCTCGGCGACTCTTCGTACATCTCCGGGGTGCTCCTGGATGACTCGAACGATTGTCGAGCTGCTATTGCTCCGAAGGAGTGGAGGAGAGGCTGGGTGATTCAACGATGATAAATAGAAGGAGTGCTCGGTTCTTCTCGGCGGAACGGGGTGGCTTGGCTCGCGGTGTCGACGGCGAATCGGAGAGAAGGGGCTACTGGCTTCGATTGATAAGGAGAAGGGTGAAGGTGAACTGCTTGATGTGCTCGGTGGAGCTGTAAGCTGAATGGAGAGCGGTGACTTCCAATGGTGTTTCAGTGGTGGTGTGGTGGTGACAGTAGTGTTCTGCTCCGGCTGCAATTAGATGGAAAAGAGGGCTCTTGATGGATAAGGTTTAGGGTTTCCTTGAGGCATCTTATAGGGAGAAGGTAGAGACAAAACACAAATGTATGAGGGTGTTGTGTGTGTGTGGAGAGTGTTGAGGGTGAGGACAATGAACAGTTGTAATCTGATAAAATTGGAACCTGCAGGCTATCGGAAATCAGAGGGGAGAGAGAGGAAAATAAAGAAAAAGGAAAACAATTATAATTTGAAAAGAAAAGGATAAGCAAGAGGTCCCAAAATACATTTTCAATTACTCCAGAATAAAGAAATAAATAAATCCAAAAACTTGCTACGATCTGATTACGACGCGATTAAAATTAACGCTTAACTTTCCAATTCCGAATTTAATAATAAAATTCAAATATTATTTTTCACTTCTCGGCATTTGAAAGCGGAAATAAAACATATTTTAAATTTTCAACTAAATAATGTCGAAACTCGTTTCGAAGGATATAGAGTAAACCAATAGCTCGAGGACGAAAATTTCAAACCTCCCAAATCTTAGAAATCGGAATGATATAATCACTATTTCAATAAAATAATATTATAAATTTTCCCGGTGTTTACAAGTAGGTAGCTGCTTGTTTTATTAAAAGATCGGAAGAAGACAAGGGAAAGCAGGAGTAAATGGCGAGCTTGCGTGATTCATCAAGGGGGGTTGAACTATGGACGGACGATTTTGACAAGACAAGGAATCCGATTACATAGGGACAAGGTTTTCCTCCCACTATCCCGTTGCACAGACATTCATTTACATGTTCAAGTTAAGACACATTGATTAGTTCTGTATCCTAAGCACAATTCCCTGGTTACGTTTTGAGGGATGAAACCCCTCATTGAGATCTTGCACCTCGAGTACAGGTTGAAGGTTTGAAATCAACATATGTGCTTTAAAGGTGGGATTTCGCACCAAAAAAACCGAGAGGGAACGTTGGAATCCCTAGGGTAAGTCCCTTGTACCTGTCCTATGACCTAAGTCGTAAAATCCATTTATCATACAAACCAGCGAAATTCTGAAATCATACATAAGGTTGCCACGGCGGAGCCGAGTCAAAACGTGATCCAAATATTTAAATCCCAACCATTAATAATTTAGTGAAGTCATAGTCTCAACTCTCTCTTTCCGTCATGTCAAAACCCTGGGCCATGGAGCCAACGAGCCTCATTATACATATATGACATACCTAAAAAATATATATAGTGGGCGGGATCAGATCGATGCCCACTTTGGCTCTGCCCCCACAATAAGTACACATATACGCTAAGCCTAATAACATGCTTCTAGATGCAAGATGGGAATATTAACACACTATCATGTTCCGAGTTCACAAGTGCAAAATAATAGAAAGGGCCCTAGCAAATAATACCAAATGGTATATCCCTCTTCTAACGCCACCCACTTCTCGATAGGGCGGAGAATGGCCAGCTCATGAATGCATTCCATTTCATTATAATCGAATCAGGCCCGTAAGCCCAACCCGTAACCATATATAAATAAAGTACGCATACAACTCTCATAATCATGATCATAATACTCATGCTCGCAATATATGAAAAGGTGATGCCATATAACTCGAATGACTCAGGACGAGACCCGATGAGACTGGGCCGTCCTATGACCCTAGCAAAGACTCTAGTTACTTCACAAATAACGGTCATTCTCTTTACAGACACATACAGAATAAGAATGTTCACTCGTCAATGCAACCTAGCATGATACTACATGGCATGCTGATCATGAAATGCAAGCACCTAGTACATCATGCACATATAGCAGGGAGGTCTATTCAATCTGAGTAAGCTCTGAAGAGACTTACCTGGCGGTGCAGAACAGCAAGGTAACACTCATACAATTTAAGATCACCTAGTAATCACAATGAAAATATAAGCCTATCTATTCAAACATACAAGCACACACATTCCCATATAAGTTAACGTATTGAATATTCCATCATCATGCTTTCAACTCATCCCATATTTCATCGCAAAGTCTTAATATAACTCATCAAGTACCATCTCAACTCATCCCATATTTCATCATGCTTTAACTTATCATCACATATCATATAACAACATATAGTAACATGTATCATCACCTCATATATAGATCACATTCATACTTTTATATTTAAGAACATATCACGCTTTTCAATCATATGATGTAACATCATGCTTTAATCTAATAACATATCATAGTTTCACATCATAATTCACATATAACACATCATAACATCACATATCATAATTTATTTGCCTAGAAGTCAGACAAGTTAATTTCCCAAGATTTTCCAAAACTATCTAAATCTCAAGTTAAATCGAATCATCCTTCAAAATACTTTCCCAAATAATGATTGACCCAAAAATCCATTTACAAAGCATTGCCCTTGAAATCAACTTATTATTATTATTTTATCAAAACAATTCCGATAAGGTTAGGGTCTTTCCCAAAAATCCTCTTTTTAAGTTACTAAATCAATTCCATTTCTCATATTGAATCCCAACCTTGAAAACCTTTTTCCAAATTCCTTCAAATTCAAGTCCAAATATTTATATCTTACATCTCAATAATTTAAAAAGGTTGTAATATTATATATTATAATCAACCCATTTAATACATACATATATATATATATAGGGAGTAGTTCCCTTGTGCACACCCCTTAGGGTGTATCTTGTGCACGATTCTAGACCGTTGATTAAAATGAATGGAAGGTCCTGATTAAAAGAGTGGTTTTTTAATTTTCCTTAAAAAATCCGGTGGGACCCATGCACAAAAAAACACTCACTCTCCTATTTCCTATTGTGTTGTACGTGAAACTCACCCACCCACCCAACTTTTTTTTTAAGCTTATTTTCTTGAAAGTGTAGAGAATATTTATAATTTTGTGTAAAATAAATGATTATGGATTTTTTTTATTAGTGGAACTCGTCTAATTTCGTTTGTTTAAAAATTTAGCAATTTCACCGAATAATGTTTCATATTCTATCGAATAATTTTATGTTATCTTTTTCTATCCAATTTAAATCAAAATTTACCAATTTCACTGAATAATTTGTCATATGTTACCGAATAATGTTATTTTTGTCGATCAATTTAAGATAAAATAAATCTCAAATCTCTAAAACAATACTTGCAATTTGTACGAATAATGTTTCATATTTCACCGAATAATATCTTACATTTCCCTTAATAATGTTTCGTTCTATGTTGTTCGTCAAACTCCATATTCTGACGAATAAAGAATAAGATTTCATCGAATAATTTACCAACTCATTATCATTAGTAACCAAAAGAATAAGATTTCAACGAATAATTTACCAACTCATTATCACTAGTAATCAAAATTTGATATATATGTCTGAATAATTGACGAATAAATCAAAATATACCTCTCGAAAACCCTACCCACTCACTCGATTTCGCTAACCTAACACACACACAAACCATCCCCGAACCCCGCCCACCCAGCCACCCAACCGCCACCCATCCACCGCCACCCATCCACCGCCACCGTCTCTTTGTTTCTTTCAATTTTAATTTGCCTCTTCGCATCATCGCCGACGTCAATCTTTGTTGTCGCTCTGCCATCGTCCAGCAACTCGATTCACCATCATCGTCCCTCCACCATCGTTGCTCCGCCGACGGTCTTCACCACCCACCACCGAGTATTTCGTCCTTCACAACGGTTTCGAGATACAGCACCTTGCCGGAAAGCTCGGCTATCAATCGCCGCTAATCGCCGCTCCCAATGGAGAAGAAAGAGGGGAGAGTCCAGAGGCGGCGGCTTTCAATCAACAATTGATCAATTTGTGAACCGAATCCATAACCCTAAGAGTCGAAGATTCATCGTCCAGGCTCATAACCTGTCGAAGATTCATCGCACCAGCGCCTTCACCTCCGAACAAAAACTGCCACCCCGAGGAGTCGAAGACTCATTGCTCGACGCCGACTTCAACCCCTCTTGCAATTAATCGCCCCTTTCCTCCCTAAGTCAAGCGCAGCAGCGGCCTTTCCTGGAGACGGGCTGGTGGAGAGGCGACCGGTGAGCAGCAGCGGCGAGAGGGGCTGGTGGCCTAAGAAGTTTGGTGAAAGGGGATCGATCTGAGAGCAAGGAATATGGATGAAGAGGGTTGGCGGTCTGCTGATGTCGCCACCATCCCGCCTCCATCATCACCCACGTCCCTGTCCTCGATCTCTCTCGGTGCATCCCCTTCTTCTTCAAGCCCTACCTTGCCGCTCCATAATGAAAAAGAAAAAAATATGGGTTAGGGTTTTAATTAGTTAGGTACACGCGCTTACTAGTGCAATCAGGCCTCTTTTCACACATTTTTTTTTAAAAAAAAATTAACGTGGCATGATCTTGGCCATCCATCCCATTTAGATCAAAGGCTCATATGTGTGCACAAGGTACACCCTAAACCTTGTGCACTTTATACCCATTCTATATATATATATATATATATAAAAGGAAACCATTTCCCTCAAATCCACAATAAAATAAAAGGAAACCATTTCCCTCAAATCCATCCTGGCCCAAAAGCTTTTGACCAAACAAATCTGGCCCAATGCCCAACTCTCACTCCCATTTCGATTCATAAGGAGAAGAAAGGAGTGGGTCCCTATGGTGACTAGGCAGACGGCGGGCCCCATGATTCATCTTCTTCCCCGAATCAGGTCCTGCCTACTCTGTTCAAATGGCCGCCGGACTCAAGCTCGCCTCCTCCGTCCTCCTCGGCTTTCCTTTCTCTCTGACGCTCGCTCAATCGTCTCACCTGGACTCCCTCGTGCTCATACTCGCCGCCTCCCAGCCTCGCTCACTACCCTCTACTCACGCTCTCGCTCTGGGCCCTGTTCGCAGCTCTCGCTCTCGTGCTCAAGCTACCCTCGTCCTTACCTCGCTCTCCCGTGCTCAGAAATCGCCATAAAATATACAAATACAAGAACTTCCTAGGGCTAACAAAACAAAACAGGAAGGAAGAGGGTTCACCGGGAAGGAGGCTCGAGGTCGTCGGTAGTGCACCGGAGGTTCGATTGGCTTCGTCAGAGATCGTTCAAGCTCGTGAAGGACGTGGGAAGCTTTGAGGGTCGTAGGTTAGAGAGGTACGGTCATAAAGGTTTGACCTTATGGGTCTAACGAGCGGAAGGAAAGAAGGAAGAAGCTTACCATTCGGAAGGGCGAAAACAGGGGAAAAAGTGGGAGGCGGCGCTGGGCGGGAGACAGTGGCGGCCGCAGGATTTCTTGGAGGGGGGCGAATTTTTTTTCCAAAGACCAATGTAGGATAGTCTCAAGCGGGCTGGAGGAGGTGAAATAGGTACAAACTTGCTATAGAATGTGTAATTTCTTAGTTTTCTATAGGAAAAAAAATCAATACAACCTACACACACAATACCAAAGAGTACCTCGAAGAGATCATTTGCACGCTAGCTAGTGTGATTAGGTGTTGGGCAACTTGTGTGCACTATGCAATTTCAATATTTTAACAAAACCCCTAATTCATATTTCAAACCTAAAACCTTAATCTAGCAAATACATTACATTTCAATATCCAAATCAATTCAACCTTCCAACAAAACCTCCAATTTATATTTAAAACCTCAAATCTAAAATCCTAATCTAACAAATCCATTTCAATTCTCAAATTCAATTCAATGTTTCAACAAAAACCCCAATTCATATTTCAAAACTCAAATCTCAAATCCTAATCTAACAAATTCATTTCAGTTCTCCAAATCAATTCAATATTTCAACAAAACCCTCAATTCATATTTCAACCTCAAATCTCAAATCCTAATCTAACAAATCTATTTCAATTCTTCCAATCAATTCAAGTTTCAACAAAATCAAAGTGTATATACATTCAAACAATCTCAAATTAAGGGAAACTTGCCCTTCTTCGCTCAATAGCACACGAGCGGATTCAGCCGCCAGGCCCGCCATCCCCGTCCCCCGCCAGTCGCCTTGCACCGCCACCGCGCCTCGCACCTCGCAGCCAGAACGAGTAGCGGGCTTCTTCTCCCTTCTCTCCCGTATGCGGAAATCTGAATTGATTCCTTCGCACCTCGCAGCCTCGCGCTTCTTCTCCCGTCGGACCTCGCAGCCTCCCTTAGCACCTCGCTTATCTTCTTCTCCCTCTCTCCCGTACGCTGAAAGCGGCTGAATTGATTCCTCAGACTGATGCTCTCGCATCCTCGCCCTCGTAACCTCCGTTTTAGAATTTTTTTGTTCCGGGGGTGGGGGGCACCCGCCCCCCTATGGCCGTCCCTGGTAGGAGATGGTGGCTGTGCTGCTGCTGCTGGTCGGACGAGGAAGAGGGAGAAAAGAAGTTGTCCTCGGCATGGGAAAGAAATGGTGCTCGAGTGTGCTTGTTGTTGCAGGCGTTTGGTGGCTGACGGCAAGGAGGAGGTAAGGTGGCATTGTGGTGTTGATGAAGAACAGAGATGGTGGTGCGGGCGGTAAAGGGGTAATGCAAAAGGTAGATAAGGTATAATACGGCTAAAGAAAACATGGCTCCATCATTTGAAATATACAAGCAACAAACATGTGCAATACGGTATTGAAATAAGAAGCATATAGAGAGTATAATCACACAATAAAGGCAAAATGGAATAATATGTAAAGTCCCTATAAGGCCGAAACAAACTCACAAGGGTTATATTTTTTCTAGATTTAAATTAAACCTCAACTATGAACCATACTTGCTCAATTATATTCTCAAATCATGCTCCAAACATCATTTTCAAGCAATTCAATCAAATCATGGGATTTATGCAACGAGATCATAAAAATAAATTAGAGGACAAACTAAACCAAGATGAGTATCTTTAATAACACCTAAATGCAATGCATGATATTTTTGTGATTTTTTTCAAATGTGATATATGAGTAAAAATAAATATAAAGACATAAATAAACATGATATACAAAATCTATTTATATGCAATGCAATCCCTCCCCCACACTTAAACTTTTCATTGTCCTCAATGAAATATAAAAGACAACAAAAAATATAAACATAGAGGAAGAAATGAATGAAATACTCACAATGTGGTGGATTGGTCTCTATAGGTCGGATCTGAGCATTGCGGCGGCCGCTGCATTTTGCAGTAGCTGCCCATTCCGTGTGACCTTTCCTGAAAACTTTGTCTTTCTAAAACTAAAAGCAACTATCTAATGCCTAATGGAAAACCTAATTTATTGAAAAGAAAACTAGCTAACTAGGAATTGAAATAACTAAAATAGAAAGCTTACCTCGGGTTGCCTCCCGAGAAGCGCAATTCTTTAATGTCATTGGCCTGCCTTATTCTCAATCTCAAGATCTTATCTATCAGACATCGTCAAGGCCCTCAGTATCCTATCATATTCCTGTGTAAACATCTTACAATGAACATCATAGCACAATAAATTGAAAGCATAAAATATGGAATTCAAGAACCTTTTCAATCTATCAAAGAGTCTAGCATGACTCTCTCTTGAAGGAATATGATACCACGAACACAGTTCCGCCGGTGGCTTCTCAAAATAGCAATCAAAAGGATCAACGTAATCACCATTACCTTCCAAATTGCAAAAGTTTACCTCTATTATCTATTGAGCCTCAACTGATGGCTCTTGACCTGGTTCATCAATGGGCGAGCTCAGAATGGACGTTTCGGATGGAGTAAGAGACACATCACATGTAACCTCATGCATCGACTAATGAGATTCCAACTCAGGAAGCATTAGACCCTCTCCTCCATCATCAAAGAAACTATCGTTGTCCGCAACCAATTCTTCCTCATTTGGCATGTCATTGTCGTGTTGAAACCACATAGGAGGGAATGAATCCAGCACAATGACTTCGATGGGATCTTCCATTCTTGCATCCTTTAAAGCCTCAAGGGGTAGTGGGATTGGTTTCTCAAAATCAAGAGAAGAGGACATCAGGAGTTCGTCAGTAGCAGTGCCGCAACCGCTGCATGGTGGCGGCGGCCACCGCTCTACACAGGGTGCTTCGTTCTCGGCTTCTTCAGCACTTGTCTTGATTTTCTCTTTCAAGCTTGCTTCTTTTTCACCTTTTGCACTCAAAATTTGAATGAGTTGGTTCATCTGATTCTCCAATTTTCCAGTTCGGCTCATTTTTACTTCCTCCAACTGCTGCATCACTTGTGTGAGAGTGTGGAATGGATCCTCCAGGTGTGTGACAGAGTCCTCCATTGGCGGAGAAGATGTGGCGATCAATTCTTCCTGTGAAGTATGGTAATCCATATAACCGACAATCACCTCGACAATCCTCCTAACCGCTTCAAGCCTCCGTTACTCAAGTGCTCAACAAGCGCTCGCATCTCAACACTCATCCCATCAATTATGCACATAATTATATCTCGAATTCTGAATTGATAACCCCATGAACCAAGGTCGTCAACATACTCATGCAGTCTATTGAAGTATTGGTGAAAGTTCTCACCTTCAAACTGCACTAAACTCAACATCTTGAAAAAGTTAGTAGTAAGAATGTCGTGAACCGTAAGATAGGTTCACAACAAAGTTAGATATATAAACAAACATAAATAAATACACAAAACAAAGAAATAAACTTGAATCCCCGGCAACATCGTCAATTTGATGAACGATTTTTAGTCGCGTAAACCGTATCAAAATAAAACTCAAACCTACAAACTAGTATAGCAAGTAAGTAAGAGGTCGATCCCACAGAGAATCAAGTATTTCTCAGCAATGTATATTTACCAATTAGTAGGAAGAGGGTTTTGGTTGATTGAGATTGAAAAGAAAACAAAATAAAATAAAAACAAATGATGCAAAACAATTTAGAGAAGATCACTCTACCTACAACTATCCACTTTATTTGGTTGAATTGATATTGTAACTTCCTCTTATCCTTTTAGTCTTCCTATGAATGCCCTTGTCCCGACCTAATATAGTTACTAGTCCAATCAGTCCTAGAAACCCTTATGAATTGAACAGTCCCTAAAGAAGGATTTCACCCAATTGATAGGTTTAAGTTCAGAGATTAACCAAGGTATTTGCAGTTCCTAAAGAGTGATTTAACAACACATCCAACTTCCTACCCATCCAATTAGTTCAATCAGCCCTAAAGAGAAAAGTTTGCTACTTTGGTTAAGGTTCGCAATAAGGAATCTACAAAACCCTAGCAATTGAATTGATTCTACCAAGTTGATCAGGCAAGATAGAATAAAACAATCAACAATCAAGCACAAAGAAGTTGAAACATTCAAATATAGGAAATAAGGAACAAAATTCAGAAACTCACAACTTAATCCAAACAAAGCTTCAAATTGCAAGTATAACGAAAAAAGTTTAGCCGCCCATGGGGAACCTCGCTCTCAATCTCCAACTAAAATCGTCTTGAATCCTAACCTAATGAATTGTTGGATAAATAGAACTAGGGCTAATCCCCTCTTAAGTAATGTCAATGTCGGCCAAAAGACATTAAACAAAATAGGGTTTTGGATAAAAACTGTCGCTGAACTAAACGTGTCGCTGCTGGACATGCGGCGGTCGCTGCACTAATGCGGTGACCGCAACATCGGTCTTTTACAGAAAATCAACTTCGTGTTGGCTCTTGACGTCAACAAAAAAGTTGTAGCTCTCTGAAAGAGCTTTCCAATGCATGGTCATAATAGTCGATCAGACAACCGAGGCCTCCAAAAAGTTCAAAACAAGTTCAGCATGTCTGGCGACAACTTCTGCAGACTTGTTCTTCGTATAGGCTCACTTCTTCTTCTCAAGACCTCTTTAGATCTTCATTTAAGCTTCTTCGATCAACTAGACTTTCTCATCTAATGCATCATCAAACCATTTCTTCTTCTCGGATCTACAGTTACCTGAAATAATCAATAAAAAAATGTAGATTCCAACTCCACCAACATTGAGAGCAAATATGCAAATTCTACTTAAACCGTGCATGATATGCATCTTAACTAAGCTAAATGCAACCTATTATGCCCATCTAAATGCATGATATCAATTCACCCCTATGTTATGTGGCTGGTTGATTTCCTCTTCATCATTTTATTCATCCAAGACGTTCAGGTCGAAGGAAGTTCACCCCGATCCCCTACTGCTAACTTCCATGTGCGTTGACTCTATTGAGTTTGATCCTTTGGCGGATCCCGAAACCTCCATATCGGACTGATAAGGCATGCTTTGTATGAATTTTAGGTACTTCTTAAGCCATTTAGGTTACATTTAGACATGTTTTAGTATAAACTGCATTCATTGTCTCTTAAGTGGAAGAAGTCGGAATCTACGCGTTTTCAGTGTTTATTTGCTGGAAATAGATCTGAGCTTCGAATAGTGGAAGAATCATGGATGAAATTAATGGAGTTTGGAAGAGCTAAGGAAGAAATCCCTAAGAGCAAGGAACAAGTGAAGGAAGCATTAGAAGCCAATTTGAAAGAGTAAAGAACGTGCCGAAACGAAGGAAGTGGAGAAACCTTACCTTTTGGATTTCAATCACTCCGAATCAAGTTCCCTTGAATTCTATTTTATTCTGACAATTATTTCATTATCTTTGTGCTGATTTTATGTTGTTAATTATATCTCGATTAGCTTCCTTGGTAGAATTGCATCTTGCTAGGGGTTTGATTCATTCACCGGAGTATTTGAACCCACTACTAGAATTGTGTTCATAGACCTCGGGTCTTTTATATCGATCAGAAAAACGCCTGATGTTAAAAGTAGTTATAACATAGTTTTGCAAATTGTTGATGTTATTGAGATTTGATACATCGATCGAACTCTTTGCACAATGTTAAAATTTCGTTTTAAAATTTTTTGAAAGCGCACTATAACACTTAATTAAAATTTGAAGCGGGAACCAGAAACCAATAGTTAAAAAAAGAGCTACTTTATAAAATTTCCACACACTTCCCTCCAACACTTAGAAAAAATTTCACCCAGCTGCAAATTTTCGCAAATTGAAATTTGAAATCCCTATAATTCATCCTTATACTATTCTTTATTATTTGGTTTTCACTGTCTCTCTCTTCCTTGAGCTTCTCTCAATTTGAGAACTCCCACCCTTAACCATGGTGAATCCCGGCCCCGTGGTCTCCTTTCTCATCCCCTCTCATTCTTTACCCTCATGTATGTGATCGTCCTCCTAACCTTCCTCCTCCACGTGCTGATGAAGGCAGTGAAGAAGAAGATTCCTCGCCCTCGAATCTGGCGCCTCCGACTACCACAATGTCGAAGTTGGGATCCCCACCTGCGCGATTGAGCGTGACGACGAGATGAACCAAATACAACCCTTCAAAGATTTGGGTAAGTCTTTTGATTTTTCTCCTCATTGTTTGGGTTTTATGGGTATCTTCGTTAGGACTTCGAAGATAATAGCTGCAATGGCAGACCTGTGTTTGGGATGTAGATCTGGGTAAGTTTCTAAGTATTTTGTTAGTTCTGGTCCTCCTCCTTCCCTTTTTTCTCATTCTGGTTCTTCTTCTTGAATTTGATGCAAGTCTCAAAGTGTTTTTGTCAAATTCGGGTGTGTTCTTTTGATTGTTATCCTCCTTGATTGGGGGGTTTTTGGTTTATTGGAAAGGTATATTTTGGGCAACTCTCAAAGAATCTGTTAGATATGATCCATCTCCTTCCCTTTTTTTCCCTCATTCTAGGGCTGCTACTTATTTCAGTTGGATTTCATGGATTTGGAGATAGCGAGAGACACATTAATACCGACTTATGAAGCATGATGCAACTAATGTGAATCAAATTGATTCCTTGAGATGGCATCGTTCTAGGCTAACAATGTTGATTGAGAAGACGTATGCCATCAGGTTGGTGTTTTAATTGGTTTCTCTATTTAGTTTGATTTCCTGTTTGCTAAATTATGGTTTTGTGTTTATCATTTTTGTTATTCCACTCCATAAGAATGATATAAATTTTTTCATAAATTAGGGTTTCTCTGTTCATCTGCTCAAACAAGTTTTATTCTTCCTAAGATGGATAGTGTAACCTCTCTGGTAAGTTATTAGGATGAATTCGATTTGATATTTTCCTGATTGTTGGTTTTAGTATTCTGTTATGGAAGTGCATTTCAATGTGGGAATATAATAATAATAATAATAATAATAATAATAATAATAATAATAATAATAATAATAATAATAATAATAATAATAATAATAATAATAATAATAATAATAATAATAATAATAATAATGCATAAAAGGAGGGTGAGGAGTCAACAAAGTTTATGAGATTATCTTTTATTATTATATTAGGTATGGATAAACACTAGTAAACCCTAGTTCCCTATGTAAACTCCTATATAAAGGGTCCTGTAGACCCCCAATAACACATCAATTCACTCTCTACTTTTCCTCTCTACTCTCTCTAATATCAAACGTTATCAGCACGAGTTGCTCCAAGGAGGAAAAATGTATAATAAAGATCGAATCGATCTCGATCCCTTCTCTTCTTCTAAACCCTTCTAACCTACCTAGTTGATTCAACATGTTCCCTATACATTTATGATGATGGCTTCGGTAGCATATATCTTTTTATACACTTATTCGTTTCGTTGTTTTATTTATTTTTCGTTATCCCCTGAAGTGGATATAAACTAATTTCGACCCTGAAGTGTTGAATTAATCAAAATTTTCATATCCCCTGAAGTGGATATAAACTACTTTCGAACCTGAAGTGTTGAATTAATCAAAATTTTCATGTCCCCTGAAGTGGATATAAACTAATTTCGACCTTGAAGTGTTGAATTAATCAAAATTTTCATATCCCCTGAAGTGGATATAAACTAATTTCGACCCTGAAGTGTTGAATTAATCAAAATTTTCGAAGTGTTGAATTAATCAAAATTTTCGTACCAATAGTTAAAAAAAGAGCTACTTTATAAAATTTCCACACACTTCCCTCCAACACTTAGAAAAAATTTCACTCAGACGCAAATTTTCGCAAATTGAAATTTGAAATCCCTATAATTCATCCTTATACTATTCTTTATTATTTGGTTTTCACCGTCTCTCTCTTCCTTGAGCTTCTCTCAATTTGATAACTCCCACCCTCAACCATGGTGAATCCCGGCCCCGTGGTCTCCTTTCTCATCCCCTCTCATTCTTTACCCTCATGTATGTGATCGTCCTCCTAACCTTCCTCCTCCACGTGCTGATGAAGGCAGTGAAGAAGAAGATTCCTCGCCCTCGAATCTGCCGCCTCCGACTACCACAATGTCGAAGTTGGGATCCCCACCTGCGCGATTGAGCGTGACGACGAGATGAACCAAATACAACCCTTCAAAGATTTGGGTAAGTCTTTTGATTTTTCTCCTCATTGTTTGGGTTTTCTGGGTATCTTCGTTAGGACTTAGAAGATAATAGCTGCAATGGCAGACCTGTATTTGGGATGTAGATCTGGGTAAGTTTCTAAGTATTTTGTTAGATCTGGTCCTCCTCCTTCCCTTTTTTCTCATTCTGATTCTTCTTCTTGAATTTGATGCAAGTCTCAAAGTGTTTTTGTCAAATTCGGGTGTGTTCTTTTGATTGTTATCCTCCTTGATTAGGGGGTTTTTGGTTTATTGGAAAGGTAGATTTGGGCAACTCTGAAAGAATCTATTAGATATGATCCATCTCCTTCCCTTTTTTTCCCTCATTCTAGGGCTGCTACTTATTTCAATTGGATTTCATGGATTTGGAGATAGCGAGAGACACATTAATACCGACTTATGAAGCATGATGCAACTAATGTGAATCAAATTGATTCCCTGAGATGACATCGTTCTAGGCTAACAATGTTGATTGAGAAGACGTATGCCATCAGGTTGGTGTTTTAATTGGTTTCTCTATTTAGTTTGATTTCCTGTTTGCTAAATTATGGTTTTGTGTTTATCATTTTTGTTTTTCCACTCCATAAGAATGATATAAATTTTTTCATAAATTAGGGTTTCTCTGTTCATCTGCTCAAACAAGTTTTATTCTTCCTGAGATGGATAGTGTAACCTCTCTGGTAAGTTATTAGGATGAATTCGATTTGATATTTTCCTGATTGTTGGTTTTAGTATTCTGTTATGGAAGTGCATTTCAATGTGGGAATATAATAATAATAATAATAATAATAATAATAATAATAATAATAATAATAATAATAATAATAATAATAATAATAATAATAATAATAATAATAATGCATAAAAGGAGGGTGAGGAGTCGACAAAGTTTATGAGATTATCTTTTATTATAATAATAATAATAATAATAATAATAATAATAATAATAATAATAATAATAATAATAATAATAGTGCATTTTCGAAGTGCATTTTCGAAGTGTTGAATCAACCAAAATTTTCATATCCCCTGAAGTGGATATAAACTAATTTTTCAATTCTTGAAGTGTTTGATTAATCTATCATATCCCCTGAAGTCGATGTTATTGTTTTTTTTTCTCACTTCGTAACTCGGCAATTAATTAAAAAAATAAATAAAATCAGATCAATCTAAACTAGCAATTATATATGATTACGTACGGCTTTAGCTTACATACAATCAACACACGTTAACTTTGCAATATTTTACGGTATTCGGCTACGGCGTTCGGAAAATTGTTATCTTTTGTTCTAAAAAAAAACTTGGCATATATTTTTATTTATTGCGGCATATACATATGTTTTTGGATGGAATCATACACATACATATATACGGCATTCATACCTGCATCTTGTAATTATATTTTATGTTTTTATTATAGATGTCGAATCTCACAAGATTGGAGTTTATCGCACTTGATGTTTCCGGAAGAAACTATCTAACATGAGTGTTAGATGCGGAACTCCACCTGGATAGCCAGAATTTGAAAAATACGATCATTGAAAAATCGGACTCATCCCCGCAGGATAAGGCCAAGGCGATGATCATGCTCCGTCACCATCTTCATGAGAGCCTGAAAGCTCAATACTTGACTGTGAAGGATCCCTCCGAGCTCTGGAAGAGTTTGAAGGATCGCTTCAATCATCAGAAAACGGTAATTCTACCCAAGGCGAGGTATGATTGGTCTCAATTGAGACTTCAGGATTTCAAGAGTGTCTCTGATTACAACTCTGCAATGTATCGAATTACTTCCACATTGGAACTTTGTGGAGAAACTATAACTGATGATCAAATGCTAGAGAAAACATACTCCATTTTTCATGCAACTAACTTGGTACTCCAGCAGCAGTACAGGGAGAAAGGGTACAAGACTTATCCAGCACTCATATCTTGCTTACTTTTAGCTGAAGAGAACAATCAGCTGCTCATGAATGACCACCAGAGCCGACCCACTGGTTCAGCACCACCTCCTGACAAATCTCAAATGCCGAGGTCGAGGTTGTGGGCGAGGTCGCGGTCGTGGACGTGGTCATGGTCATGGTCGTCATGGACAAGAACAAGGAAACCACCGTATATGGGTCAATCCTGATATCCAGAGGAATGTCGGGAACAAACCCAAGAAGCAAGAGAAAGTTGCACCGAAAGAAGATAGTCCATGCCATAGATGTGGAGCCCTTGGCCATTGGTCTCGTACCTGTCGTACGTCCAACCACCTCGTGACATTATATCAAAACTCCTTGAAGGCCAATGGAAAAGGAGTAGAGACAATCTTTGCTGATGCTGATTTCTTCGAGGGACTTCAGGATACCCATCTCGAGGTCACCGATTTCTTACAGCAAAGTGAAGATGGCAATTTTTTGCCTGACGTTAACTCAAATGCGCTTGTTCTCCAGGGAGATGACGACTATTTCATCAATTGAATTTATATCTTTTCAGTTTAGCATTCAATTTCTTTCAGGATTGCTTTGAACTATTTTCGGATTAGGTTTGCTTGTTTTGTTAGGTATTTGAACTATTTCGGACTGTTTTCGGTTGTTTGGTTAAGTTTTTGAACTTTTGCATGCATGTTTATTAAAATTGATATTGTCTTATTTATATCTGCTTGCTTGTTTTTATATAGAATGGCTCAATCAAATGGAATCTTCAATGGTGGAGAACTATGCCTCATTGACAGTGCCACAACTCACACTATTTTGAAAAACCCGAAGTTTTTCTCAAGCCTGCAAATGATAACAACAAATGTGAATACTATCTCTGGAACGAGCAACCTCATAGAAGGCTCCGGAAGAGCATCTATCTTGTTACCTGAAGGAACAATGATACAAATCAAGAATGCTCTATATTCAAGCAAATCTCAGAGAAATTTGCTATGTTTCAAAGACATACGAGAAAATGGTTATCATATTGAAACTAGCAACGAACATGGCATCGAATACATGTGTTTTTCGTCTCATGAGACTGGCCAGAAGCAAGTCCTAGAAAAGATGAAAATGCATACATCTGGTTTATATGGCACAATAATTTGCCCCATTGAATCATATAATGTTTCAAACCACAAGTTAGCTAACATCACCAAATTTTCTTTGTGGCATGATAGACTCGGTCACCCAGGTGAAACGATGATGCACACGATCATTGAAAATTCACACGGACACCCACTTAAGGACCTGAAGATCCTATCAAAGGGTGACTTGACATGCACGGCTTGTTCACTTGGCAAATTCATAACAAGACCGTCAATAACAAAGGTGAACGCAGAATCTCCAATGTTCCTTGACCGAATTCAAGGTGACATATGCGGACCTATTACACCGCCTTGTGGACCATTTCGATATTTTATGGTGTTGATTGACGCATCAACAAGATGGTCCCATGTAAGCTTGCTATCAATACGGAATGTTGCATTTGCAAGACTTTTAGCCCAAATTATCAAATTAAGGGCCCACTTTCCTGATTACTCTATAAAAAAAATCGGGTTAGATAATGCGGGAGAATTCACTTCAAAGTCATTTTATGACTACTGCCAATCGATTGGCATTGTGGTTGAGCATCCGGTAGCTCACCAACATACACAAAACGGCCTGGCAGAGTCGTTAATTAAGCGGTTGCAAATTATAGCAAGGCCGATGCTAATGAGGTCCAAGTTACCTCCCTTGGCTTGGGGATATGCAATTTTGCACGCCGAGGCTTTAATTCGCCTAAGACCAACTGCTTATAACCAATTCTCCCCATTACAACTTATCTCCGGAAGAGAGCCAAATCTTTCATACTTGAAAATTTTTGGATGCGCGGTGTATGTCCCTATCTCTTCCCCACAACGAACAAAAATGGGACCACAAAGAAGATTGGGAATATATGTGGGGTTTGAGTCCCCATCAATCGTTAAGTACCTAGAGCCTATGACCGGTGATTCATTTGTAGCTCGGTATTTAGATTGTCATTTTGATGAATCAAATTTTCCAATTCTAGGGGGAGAAGGAAAAGAGATAATTAAAAGGGAGATTGCATGGAACACACCATCATTATCTCATTTGGATCCGAGAACAAATGAAAGCGAACTTGAAGTTCGACGGATCATACATTTGCAAAACATAGCAAATAGATTGCCTGATGCGCTCAAAGATGCCAAGAGAGTGACTAAGTCACATATACCAGCTGAAAATGCACCAGCTCATTTGGAGATTCCTGCAGTAACTCCTAACCAACAAATAGCTAGTGACTCTCACATACGCCGGAAGCGTGGGAGACCACTAGGCTCTAAAGATGCTATTCTCCGGAAGAGGAAAGAATCAATCCCAAATCAAGCAGGAATTGAGATGTTGACTAATAACATCCATGAAGATAAAACTCCTGAAGAGAACTTATCTAAGGACTTTAAAGATAATGACAATCACATTGAGGATAATGTTGAAATGTCTATCAATTATGCAAACACTGGGTTAGTGTGGCATCGAAATGATGTGGTCCTAAATGATATATTTGCATACGCAATTGCATTAGAAGTCATGGATGAGGATGATAATGATCCCCAAACAATCGAAGAATGTCAACATCGAAACGATTGGGAGAGCTGGAAAGAAGCAATCCAGGTAGAGCTAGACTCTCTAAACAAACGTGGTATATTTGGACTAGCCCTCCAACACCCGAAGGTATAAAACCAGTCGGCTATAAGTGGGTGTTCGTACGAAAGAGAAATGAGAAAAATGAAGTCGTAAGATACAAAGCCAGACTAGTTGCACAAGGTTTTACACAAAAGCCTGGAATTGACTATATGGAGACGTATTCACCTGTAGTGGATGCGACAACACTTAGATTCCTAGTGGCTCTGACAGTCGTTGAACGACTTAAAATGCAGCTAATGGACGTGGTAACTGCATACCTCTATGGATCTCTAGATACCAACATACACATGAGAATCCCTGAAGGATTCCAAATACCTGAAGTATTCAAATCGGAACCCCGTCATATGTACTCCATTCAACTAAAGAGATCCCTTTATGGATTAAAACAATCAGGACGTATGTGGTATAATCGTCTTAGTGAATATCTATTGAGACAAGATTTTATAAACAATGAAATAAGTCCATGTGTGTTTATAAAGAAGACAAAGTCGGGTTATGTGATCATCGCTGTTTATGTTGATGACTTGAATATCATCGGGACTCCAGAAGAGATCCAACAAACAGCTGATTATCTTAAAAAGGAGTTTGAGATGAAAGATCTTGGAACGACCAAGTATTGTCTCAGCCTGCAGTTCGAACATAAAGAGAACGGAATCTTCATCCATCAATCAAACTACATTGAAAAGGTCCTAAAGCGAATTAGTATGGACAAGGCATATCAAATGACTACACCAATGGTTGTTAGATCGCTTGATGTGAAAAGGACCATTTTCGTCCTCGAGCTAATAATGAAGAGATATTAGGTCCTGAAGTACCATATCTTAGTGTAATTGGTGCACTTATGTATCTCGCTAACAATACCCGACCGGACATAGCTTTTGCAGTTAACTTGTTAGCGAGGTATAGCTCAACACCGACAAAACGTCATTGGAATGGTGTCAAACACGTTCTACGTTATCTACGTGGGACAAGTGACATGAGACTATATTTCAAAAGATCCGAGGGAGTACAAAATGCAGAATTGCTTGGTTATTCTGATGCAGGTTACCTGTCCGATCCACATAAAGTCAATTCACAAACAGGATATGTGTTCATGTATGGTGGAACGGCTATTTCATGGCGTTCAACAAAGCAGACTCTGGTTGCTACATCATCAAACCATGCAGAGCTTATCGCATTATATGAAACCGGAAGAGAATGTGTGTGGCTCAGATCATTCATACACCATGTCCAAGCATCATGTGGATTGGAATCAAGTGTACAAACACCAACGGTAATATATATACGAAGATAATGCAGCTTGCATCGCCCAGATCAAGGAAGGATATATCAAAGGCGACAAGACCAAGCACATTTCCCCCAAGTTTTTCTCCACTCACGAGCTCCAAGCAAAAGGCAAGATCGACGTACGAGTTCGATCGAGCGAGAACTTAGCAGATGTATTTACCAAGGCATTACCCACTACAACTTTTACACAGCTTATATACAATATTGGTATGCGGCACTTGAAGGATGTCAGCTATGTTGAGAGGGAGAATAACGATTGCACTCTTTTTCTCTTAATCTTGGTTTTTGGTTCCAATGGGTTTTTCCAAGATAAGATTTTTAATGAGGCAGTTTGTAAGGATGTTTATCCAAGGGGAAGTGTTATGAGATTATCTTTTATTATTATATTAGGTATGGATAAACACTAGTAAACCCTATTTCCCTATGTAAACTCCTATATAAAGGGTCCTGCAGACCCCCAATAACACATCAATTCACTCTCTACTCTCTCTAATATCAAAGTTGGGATTTATTTTGAGGTTGAAAAATAGGATTAAGATAGAATTAGATAGAGGGTTAAGGTAATTATATATATATATATATATATATATATATATATATATATATATATATATATATATATATATATATATATATATATATATATATATATACCGTCCCGTGTACTATGTCCGTAGTCGGTCCCAATATTCCTCGTTCTTTCCAGTCGGGGCTCGCACTTGCTGCAACATCGAGCTTCCGCCGAGACTCCATTAGATATTCTAACTCACAGTAGGTAATATGCTTAACCGAATTCAATTTTCATTATGAATCCATTAGAACATGGGTTGGGATAGAAGAATAAACCTTAACTGATTGCTATGGGAACCTAGATAGATGATGAGTAAGAGGGGCTCGGCGATACGGAGTCGATGGGTAAATCTTGGTGAACAATTAGGGACGGGTTCGAATGCTAATTTCTTAGAGGAAGCATAAGGCAATATAGACATATTGTGATATTGATAAGAAAGTGTGTAGAGTGCGGTAATTAGCCAACATGTAGTTCATCAACGCATAGACGGATTTAGGAGGGGGCAAGCGGGAGCATACGCCCCTCCTTTCATCCGACGAATCACCTACATTGTTCTACGCGTCGATAGCTTCGTTTTGATATATTATAAGCCTGAATCCGATAAACGAGTAAAAAGTTATAACCATTTGAAAGTTAAACACAGATTAATATTTCAAACGTCTTTTCATAAAGCATGATTCTTTTATATTTTACTTAATTTGATATTTTGGCAATATATTTCAACTAAAGAGCTTCGAAACAAGAGGTTATATTACTAAATTCGATTATTATATAACAAATTATGCAAATTTAAAGTTTGTTTATCTTGTTACACGTTAGTGCATGTTAAGAGAACAACAAGATGCATATTGACATTGTAGGTTTCAAACGATATATTTTTAGACGAAAAAAATGTTGTTATCGATTAAAACGACATCGTTTTATTGTTTAAAGAGAAAAAAAATAAAAAATAACACAATTTTAAATTAAAAGATCACCGTTTTGAAAAAAAAACATTGAGTTTTGTACTAAAAAAAATTTATGTTTAAACTAAAATATCATAATATTATAGTTTTCGTTCGCTAAACATATTATATAAAAAAATCTATCTAACAACGATTCAACAATTTGTATAAAAATTCGCCTCCTCGATAAATTTCTGGCTCCGTCCCTGATCAACGTGTATGCTAAAACTTGCTAAACTACCTAGGAGGAGGGGAAAGCTTTATAATTTACTAGATCATTAAATATCCTTTTTGTAAGCTTTAGAAGCCAAGAAAACTCAACTCTAGTTAGGATGTGCGTAGAGGGTAGTGTATATATGCTACGTGATGAGTTGGATTGATAAGGTTATTATGCTAATAATGATTATCGTATGTCTAGGGGACTAAATTGGTGCATTGTAAGGATCCCAGGAGTTGTTGTCATATCGGAGGTAAGTTCATCGGAACTTATTTAGTTGTGACTGTCTTATCGAATGGCACGTGCCTATGATTATCGTGGATACTTGCGCATTAGATATGTTGGCGTGCCTGCGAGCGTTGATATTTTGGCGTGTCTTTGGGCGTTGTTATCTTGGCGTACCTTCGGGCGTTGACACTTCGACTTGTCCCAACATTGTTGTGTAATTAGTGTATTCCTATGTACCACTTTCATGTTATAGTAAATGCCTCTTGTATATATATTAGTAGTGAGTCCAACAACTAACTATTAATTTTGGGACTTTGAAACTGTACGTTTGTATAGCTACAAGTACAGTGAGGAGCAGACGACATATCCTACAAGTGGTGCTTCATAGTCAGAGGTGTTGCCTACCAGATAATTTTAGAGAAATAGTGCTTAAAACTCTTTTACATTTATTTTCAAATCTTGAGTACATGGCTTTGGACGAGTTTCATTTTCGCAATGGTTTACTTTACGTTACTTTCTTGTTTTACATTTCACGTACGGTAGAGACAAGGGGATTTTATGTTTTATTTGCATTGAGTTTCAAGACTATTGGTGCTTTTGTTCTAAGATCCATTGCCAAGATTACTGTCAACACACTTAGTGGATCTTGTTGTCCACATCGTTGTGACACCTCATCGGGGTGTTACAGATAGGCTAGCAAAAGAAGATAAATTTGGTGAACATTTCTTGTTGTTAATAAGCTATGGTATGTTAGTCAGCAGATTGATTAAAACTTGTGATGTTATTTTCACGTTTTTACCGTTAAAATTCTATTTGTTTCTGTAGCAGCTGAAATAATTTTAATTTTTTCTGCGAATCTAATATGAGCAAGGATTCGTCGAAGAATATATCCTATTCCTGTAAGATTCCCCTTTCCCCAAACCTAAATCGTCATATAAATAAACACCTCTACCACCAATATTATCTAGAGTAAGTAATGAAAGGAGGATGTGATCTGAAATTGTCTTTTTTTTTTTCAATCACAGGTTATTATGTGTTTGAGTTATCTCGATCTTATCCTCATAAAGTTGTGTTTTTTACTTTGATTTTCTATTTAGTTAACTTTATAATCTTGATTTTACAAAACTTCAATCAACATAACTTTTGAAAATTATGGGACATATCGGTTGTCGTATTTTCCCTCTTGACATGTCTTGTAGCGCTAGCTTGATAAACACACAAAATTACAAATTAGATAATATTCATTTTAGTGTTATTTCAGTTGAGGATATCTCAAGCATCCACTTATTTATGAATATATCTTGCTTGTAGCAAAAAATGAAAAGTATTGTTTGGGGATTATGGATATATGGAGTAAATACATTTTTGTTGGTCTGAGATAAGTCTCTTCCTATACATATGTTGGTGGTATTTTAGTGATTGTCATTCTCATTGGCAGACTTATTGTCATTAATCTTTGCTGCACATTCACAAGTCCCCCTTCTATCATTAGTTCTTGCTGCACACTCACACCCTTTGGCTCATAAATCTCATCTGTCATACACTTCACATCATGCTCATAAATCTCATGTTTCTTTTCTATCAGCATTTTGAATGATGCAATGCCAAATGTATTTTCATTTCATATTGTAGATTATTTAATTTATTTAAAACCTTACAGTTGCTGCATGTTCAACAAGCGATGCTTTTCAAGGGAACAAATAGTTCTTTTGATTCTGAGGATCTAAAAGGGAAGTTTCTTGCTTGAAAGATGAAATCAAATTAATCATCATGATATGTTCTATTTCTGGGTCATATGGCATGTTTGATGACAAACATCTCTTCTTGTGCAGGCTACAAGGAGTGATTCATTCGATGTTGACTTGGTTCTTGATATAGGACACGTCTTGCCTGAAATGATGCAACATGTCTCTTCCTAATGAGGTAAATTTCTGGGATGGTCCAAACTTACTTTTAAAAATTGTACTCTGGAATGATGTTTGAGAGTATTTATCATTCATATTTAGGTGGTTGTAACCTTGAAATAAAATTTGTACTCTTGTATGAGACTGATTATTTGAAATACTATTCGCTGGAAGAGCAATTTTTCTCAAGGAAAACAGAAAATTAAATCTATTTGCATTCCATCAGAAGCTTGTGCTTGAGTTCTTTATTTAAAAGTTGTTGTTGACTAACTAGTTTCCTTCTGGAAAATACTTTGTAGGTTCGCTCAACAATCATGGAGAGACATGATGTTTTTCATGTTTTTACTTAGTTACATCACCTCTAATGCATGGGTTTAATGAGAAGAGAATCGACATACATGTAGAATATTGCAAAGATGTACTTGACAAAAGTCAAGATACATCGTGAAGTGGCCGAATGCAAGGAGCAGACAACAAAGTAAAGACTCAAGCTTGCTCACCAGGTGACATTAGCTGAAGCAACACGCTGGAAAGTTGGAGAGCAGTGAAAACTTCTTGTTGGATGACTTTTTGTAGATTTTGATTCTCGTGCAGTATTTTATCATGTCTTTGTTGAGCCTTAAATTGAAAACAGTTATAAAAGAGAAAACAAGAGGAAGAGTTAAAAGAGAGTCAAGGCAATGGAGAAGAATTTCCAACTTCTGAAGGTAATGTTTCTATTTGTAACATGCAATTTTACATTCAATTTTTATATCAATCTTTAGATTCCGTTTTAAGTTATACCTAAAATCTCTATTTAAAATAATTATTTGAATATGTTATTTATGCACATCGATTTGGATGTATGGTTCTCATTCGAGTGTATTTGAGATGATCTGGTTGAGGGTTTGAGGTAACAATGTTTTTTTTTTGTTCTTCTGATGTAGTTTATTTGGTAGGAAAAAATCAGTTCAGGTACCTACTTTTAACATAATTACACTTAACCAAGTGTCATGGTATGTAGGTGGAAAATTGCCCTAATGGATTGTCAATACAGGGGTGTTTGGAGCTCAAGAATTCTGAATGGGTCAAGGCAAAGGCAACTTCTGAATGGGTCAATGGGTCCCTCCAATGTTTGAATCCTGCGCTATATACCTACACAACCACATCCATACATTCAACCATTTTTTGTAGTCTTACTTTTATTTCATCTTAGCATGTGCGTCAAACCATGTGCAGGTGATACACTTAAACTTTCCAATGCCATAAGGGATCCATGGCAATGCCCATTTCCCGTGTATGGTAAGTTTTATGCCTGATGCATTCCTGTCTATTAGTGTTCTCTTTTATAGTTGATCATACGATTATACGAGAACAAAAGTGCATTTTCTTGCAAATTCTTGAACCTGAGTTTATCCAATCGTAAATGGATTGCCGTTTGGACAATGCTAAGCGGCTTACTTTGAGTCTCTGTTGCTCGTTGAATGTTAAGCTTTGTATTTGATCCAATGAAAATATAAAAAGGCAAGAAATAGAAAATTGATACACTTAACCACAAGACTTGCTATGAGATATAAAATTTGCGAGTGACTTTTCTGTGAATTAAATTGTGTTGCATACCCATTAAAATTCTGGACATTTTACCTGTCTGTTGATCATTTGTTCAACAACAATTTTTTGGCTTACTATGTCATTTATGCTTGATGTTCTACTAATTTTTTAAAATCTGTTCATATACAGGTCGAATTGAAAAAAAGTCCCTTGGTATGTGGACAGTGGGTGCTCTGGACATAGTTAAGGTTCTTTGCGTCAAAATCGGCCACTATGACTTTGCATCGAAGCCATCCAGTGGGGCTGTTATATCCAAGTTCTAGCCCCCTCATATTTGAAGGTGTAAGTGTTTTTGCATATTGAAGCCGTGAAGATCTTGGAGGAGAAATGAGAACGTGTAATTATAGAGCTCTCATGATCAAACATGATTCAGTTCAAGAATGGAAAAGTGGAAGATAGCACATGTATAAGGGACTTAGAGACACCAATGTATATTAGACGAGTTATTGCAATCAAGAACAATGTTTAATTTTTATTATTTAATGCATGTGTTCGTCTTTCACAATGTCTGAGTTTCTATTAGCCAAAACAAGGCCGCAATATAGATCAATAGAGGTATTCGATGATGGACGTGTTTGATGAAAAACATCGGATTCGAGAGAGAGAAAACGATGTCTATCTTTATAGATATGTCGATTATGAAGACACAAAGTGATTTCTAAAACTTACTATATGTAAAAATTGTAATATAAAATGATGTGATATATTATAAAAACATCGTTTTTCATATAAAAAATAATTTGCACATATAAAAATAACATCGACTTTTAAAATATTCAATATGGTCCATTATATTCATATAAAAAATTAAACAGGAAAAAAGAGTATGCACAAATTGAATAATTCCTAACCGATGTGTGTATCAATGTAAAACATCAGGTTTATAAAAAATAGCGATGTTAATGTGAACTTTAAGGTTGTCCTACAAACTTTCAAATGTCTAGAAATGCAAAATAATAATGGTTTAACATTAGGTGGATACATCAAAACGTAATTATATTCACGCATTCAAGTCATTGTAAAAAAAGAAAAACGATGTTTTAAATAATTAAAGACATCGGGTATAAACCGATGTGGTAAAGTTGAGATCTTTAACGCCACCCACTAACACGTTGAATTTTTTTCTGATTAACATCGGTTTATACCCGATGTCTATGAACGTTATTCTAGTAGTAACCTTTTGTAGCAACGATAGTTGGGTGAATCCGCAAGGAGGAACTTGATTGTGTAGGATACTGACAGATTGGTTAAATATCTGTTCTTGAGCAAACTAGGGTTAATGAGATCACAATTGTTAACATACGCTAGTTTCTTAAGGAGGTTGGTACTTCATTTCTGCCAATCATATATATTATGCCGTTTGTATGCTAAATCTTGCAGGGACATGGTTGCATATGAATGTAAGAGGTTGTTATATTCGCAAGCATTGACAACCTATATAGTCCAATGTTGGATTAATCAATAGGATTTGAATAAGTGGAAGGGTAGCCAATGAGCAAGTATGCCAACCATTGTTGATAATTCGTAGGTGGAACTACTTCATCTCTAATGTTATCAAACTAATCATCATTGCGATCTATATTGTTCTTGTTTACTTTTACTCTTCATTTGTTCTCCAATTTGTTACCTCTTGTTAGCAGCTAAAGTGCACATGAAAGGTAATACTCCTCGTGGATCGATTCCGGACATGTCGGCTACACTAACTAGTAGGTTTGAATTATCTTTTACATGTAACCAACGACTTTCATCCCGTCAGTACAATATATATCTATATATTTATCTATACGACAGATCCTTCTTAAAGATCTGCACCACCTTCGCCTCCCCATTACTCCAATTACTCCCACTACAAGAAAAGCAGACCATTTGCGACGCTTTTAAAGACCATTCTTGACGCTATAAAGCGTCGAAAAAATCAATTTCGACGCTTTAAGAACGCGTCGGTATTTTTTGCGTCACGAATGACAGTATGCCAATTTTGACGCGAAATTACGTCGGGGCCCATTTCGATGCCTTAAAGCGTCGAGATTGGCATGTCATTTTCGACACCCTAGGGCGTCGCAATTGACATGTCAACTTCGACGCACTAAGGTGTCGAAAATGGCTCATTGCCAATTTCGACGCACTGAGCTGTCGAAAATGGCTCATTTCAAACTAAAAAAGAAAAGAAAGGGGGGGGGGAGAGAGAGAGAGAGAGAGAGAGAGCTCAACAAGCTGATGGATTTCAACACTTGACAATTATTCATTAAACATTTTTCGGTTGATTTTATTGATAACCAAAACACCAAGAACATCATTCATAAATGAGGTAATAATCTGCATCAATTATCCTCTACAAACTCTACGGATCGATTCCTAACCTTACAAACAAACACTTGCTATTTTGCTAATCATCAGTTACCTACAATTAATTCAGTTCCTTTGTAGTGAAGGCTTGCACTATCTGTGTTCAATCAAGAACGGCTCTTGCTGTTTACGGTCAGCTTGCAATGTTGATATAGCGTCTCCTCTTCGTTGTGTTACTTCAGGGTTTCCCTTTCTCACCATCACTACGAACTCTCATAGTTGATATGTTGTACAGATATGGAGAATACTGGGCCTTGTGAGTCTCACTTACATTTTTAAGGCAACAGTCGAGAGGGTGTTGTATAGAGATGATTTCTTTGATGTCCCTTCCATCATGCATCGCATATTCACACAGAGCTTGCTCCAACTCTTTAACAGTAATAAACCTATAAGACAGTATTTGAATCAAATATCAATAACTTTCTCTATGTTGCTAAAGAAAGTTGACTGAGACTAAGAAGCACTCTCCATGACAAATAGAGCACCTTGAAATAAGTCAGCTGCCCTGTGACCCTGATTTTTCAATATCCTATTGCCAGAGTGTATCCAAAAATCACCATGAAACGAAAACATTAAAATTTAAAACCCAATTAGATTTAAAAGAAAAATTATAAACCTCCGTGCAGCAATTAGTGGCTACAGTTTGAGAGGGGTCATGCATCTCCACGTCATGTTCATAACCATCCATGCAGTAATCAGTGGCTACAGCTTCAGAAGGTTATGCACTTATGCATCTCCACATCAAGTTCATCACCCTTTTGAGTTGGGGATGATGCCTCCACGGACATTTGAGGGTCAACACTGAAACAAAAATCACATAATAAGCAGTTTCATCACATGCTCATTCGATGCAATCAGTTATACCAAAAACACATGGCCCTCAACCATTCAATTAGTTTCACCCCATTCTTATATTTTTTTTTTTGTCCAAAATACAAATAAATATGTTGTTCTCCATAGAGCATATAGTTGTGCTAAAGAAAAGTAAGCTTCACAATAAAAACTTATCTGGACTGAAAAAAGATGGACAATCAAGTACACAGCTTCAAAGTGCTAGGATCTCTTTCAAGTACTTACTCTCCTCAAGACTAACTTCTTTTAGGTATTGTTAAGCACTAGAACTCAATATCAATGAATTAGTTACCTATAGTTCACACACTATAGCATAACCATTGATATGATAATTGCCATGAAAGAATATCTACAAAAGCACTTAGATGATTCACCCCCCGACCCCCAACCCCTTTAAAAAAAAAATTGTAGATTCCCTAAGAGAAAGAACACTGAAGCAGAGGGTTTTCGACCCGAAAAAAAGGGGGGAGGAGTTGAAGCCATCATCCTTATAGTGAAGTAGGCAAACTCCATGTCCTGATGGCGCACTCTTGTTAAAAAATAGCTCCTGCTTGAGAAGAAAGATAACAATGAGCAATACAAAGAGGTGGAAACGAGGTAATACTTATTAAAAAAATATGCAGATATGAATTATGAGAGAAAACACCTTAATGCTACTGATATGCAGGGGAGTTCTTTGTATGTATTTTGTTTTTACTTCTTTTTTGTACTGTTTGATGTTCTCTTCTTTTCTAAACATGAAGTAATGCTTGAATTCGAGTAGTTATGAAGAAAATATATTAGAGGTTAGACTCGTTTATCAAAGGGTTAACTCGTAACCCACCTCTCTTGATCCCCACTTTCTCCCATACCTTGTCCCCCCCCCCCCCCCCCCTCCCCACCTGCTTTGTTTTCTGCATTACCACTTGATTTGATCCCTCTCCATGCAGTACTTTTAATTATCTCACCTGACTGATTTTAATTTCTTTGCAGCCCGACCTCATTTTCAATTCCTTCTCTTTGTTCTGTTCTTGTTGCTCCAAAACTCCCCCATCTACCTCTCTGACATTTCTACTTTACATACTTAGTTAAGCCCCCAAAGATTTTATACACATATTTATAAGTATATATAAAGTGTATAACCACACACACACACAAAAAGAGCCGCCAATATAAATAAGATGATATATATGTATGTATGTATGTATGTATGTATGTATGTATGTATGTATGTATGTATGTATGTACACACACACAGCCGCCAATATAAATAAGATGATATATATATATATATATATATATATATATATATATATATATATATATATATATATATATATATATATATATATATATATATATATATATATATATATATATATATATATATATATATATATATATATATATATATATATATAGAGAGAGAGAGAGAGAGAGAGAGAGAGAGAGAGAGAGAGAGAGAGAGAGAGAGGATGGTTCAGGGGTACTCAAGGCTTATTGTGTATCATGTAAACACAACTGGGCCGTTGATTAGATGAAATGGATGGATGAGATTAAAAGGAAATTTTAGCTTTTTTTATTAAAAATTAGTAGGGCCCACGTTTTTTTCTAGCCCACTTGCTGAATTGGGAGCGTGTGTGATGCACTCTCTTGAAATTATTCGATGTTATATCTGGATTATTCGATCGTATCGACGGATTATGCGATTGTATCCACTTGCCACATGATGGGAGGTTATTTTTTTCTTCGAATTATTCGATAATATCACTAGATTATTCGATCGTATTAATGGATTATGCAATAGTATCGATGGATTATTCTGATCGGCTAGGAACATGAAAACGCCATAAACTATTTACTAAAAATTATTCGATGGTATCGTTTGATTATTCGATGATATCGTTTGATTATTCGATGGTATCACTTGATTATTCGATTATATCGCTTGATTATTCAATGGTTCCGTTACTTTATGTCATTGTAACAAATA
Source organism: Persicaria maculosa (assembly GCA_963922045.1). Taxonomy (NCBI): domain Eukaryota; kingdom Viridiplantae; phylum Streptophyta; class Magnoliopsida; order Caryophyllales; family Polygonaceae; genus Persicaria; species Persicaria maculosa. The sequence continues at coordinate 55,103,785 of OY998254.1, forward strand.
ACTAAAAATTATTCAATGATATCACTAGATTATTCGATTATATCACATGATTATTCGATGATATCGATACATTCAATATGTCATAAACAAACTGGAATGCAAAAACAAGATATCAACAAAATTGATACATCCCTGGTGCAACAATCCAATTTAATTAAGCACAAAAAACCTAGTTTGTTTAGGACATGAATGAGGAATAATCAAACAGAGCAAAACCTAATCTGTAAAATCAAGAACAGAGCAAGCAGAACTTGACCGAGAAATCACAACTAAAAATCCTAAATCCAACAAACAAAATCTGTAAAATCAAGAACAAAACCTAATTCGAGATCTTCCACAAACCCTAACCATTGGATACCAATTAAAGATCCGCCATAGCCAGATATACCTGGGTTTTTTGAAATCAATTTCAATTGATTTCGCAATTTCAACGAACCTGGTCGGCGACTCGGGGTGCTGCGTCATGGGCTCGGTTAGGCTGCTAGAGGGATGGACTGTGTCACGGGCTCTGATTACTCAGTAGTCGGTACTGCGCCTCAGCCTTCGACGCCACTTCTGTCTTCGCCGGCGCACCCCTCACCCGCCATCGCCATAGTCGTCGCCTTCTTCGCCTACCATCACCTCTGCCTCCACCATCTTCGATGGGAGCCATCACCCTTCGCAAACGCCCTTCACAATCGCTCGATGTGCCTTTACCGTCTTTGCAGTCGTCGTCCGCCTTCGTCGCACCTTCAATGGAAGAGAGAGAGGAGTCGAAGCCCTAGTCGGAATCGCTTTCACTGGCCCTGATCGATCGCCACTCCTTCACTTTCTCTTTTCTTTCTAGCAGAGGCGCGATTGTGGATTAGGGTTGGGGGTGGGTGGTTTCACGTGCATGTAAATAGGAGTGGTGTTGTGCTTTATTTATTTTAATTTTCAATTAATCAATATTATAGAATAATCTCAGCCATCAGATTTCTCTAGATCAATGGCCAAGATGTGTTCACCTGATACACAATAAGCCTTGAGTACATATGATCTATACTCATCATCAATTGATGGAAAATTTGTAAATGATTATATAAATAAGATGGACCAAACAGTAAACACCCAATATACTGCAAGAGGAAGAGGGGGTCATCAAGGCAACAATGAAGAAATATATGTATATAGTTTGCTTCCAAATGCATTCCTGAACCTAAAATTGGACTTGAAAAATACGGGCTTGAAAAATGCTAAAGGCAAAACTCAGCCTGCATATCATCAACGTGAACGCAGTTTACAACCATATGTGTGATGTTTAGTCAGAGCTCAAAAAGAAAAAAAAGAAAGAAAATTCATTTGTATAACGAACTTAAAGTGCAGGAAAGGTCAGCCATCACTACTAAGGCAAGATGAATGATAAACGCAACCATTTTCTCTGTTCATGATCTCTATTTTCTGTTTTATTCTATCAATTGAATGAATAGGTGATAAAACTATGATGAAAAACTAAGACGTCGAGAAGAGCAGAAGATAAAAGGTAGCTTTGGGTGTCCAGTCTCAAGGCACAACTTGAGGAGAAAGAGGCTGATATTGGAAAGCAGCTACAGATGGTTCAAAGAACGACTAAATAAATGATGATGATGAAAAATGCTTGATTAATGAAGCATCAATCAACTCAGTGAACTCACTATGCATAAGCATCAAGCATCACTAACAACTACCTGAACTGTCATAAACTATCATTGTGAGGGAAATATTGAAAGGAAAATGATTCATATTAGTTAACAAAGGAGTTTAACTGAAATTTTACAAGATAGAGTCATTACTTTTAATGTAAGCTATTCACCCTTCTAATGGACACGGAGAAGATTAACAATGCTCTTAGAGATGTGCTCTTCATGGGGCTTGATGTAATTAACAAAAAATGTTCAGTAGGTAAGTTGAGAAAGAAACTAGTTGCAATCATTTAGAGAGGAACGAAAAGGTTTGTCAAAACAGATTCACCACTAGCCATCCACAACTTTAAGAAAATGAAATCCTCTAATCAGCTAACCATTAATTTGATTTAACATATTACTTTCCATGTCCATTTAAACGGACCATTAATTTGATTTAACATATCACTAGTATGAACAAGCCCCAACATCAAGAAACCAGCCAGCAAGCATTGAAGATGCAAACATCATTGCTTAGATAATTATCTAAGCAATGATTTTTGCATCTTCAATGCTTGCCGTATGTTCATAAGAAACTGTTTAAGAAACTGTGTGATACGAGTGCCAATGCCAATTCTTAAACATATATCACTAATATTAGAATTCAAACTTTTAAGTTATACTGAACATATACTGAACATACGAGTGCCAATGCTAATTCTTAAACAGTTTCTTATGGAATGTATTAAGAAATTTTAAAATTGGTTTGTCGAACATACAACTAAAAATGTTCACTCTTAAGTACAAGATCCATATCACATAATGTTCAGCATACTAATGAATCAGATATGTAATTCTATTTCAATACATTACCTATATATTATAGCCCATGGATTTTCCGGGGAGCATATAAATGATACCTTGCATTCTGTTGATAGGAGGAAATCGAGAATGCAAATTAAATATAAATAAAGTACAGCAAACCAGATTCCGTCTCTTGCAAATGATTACAAGACTTCCTCCCGATGCAGTAGTGGGAAGTCAGGATCGATCCACGAGGAAGCGTGTCAGCGGATCCTAGGCAGCAGAGAAATCTCACGAACAGAAGTCGACCACAGTGCTCGATCTCAACTAGGGTTAGTCGACAGAAGATCAGGCAAGTCGAATAAAGAAGCAGCAGCTCTCGGTGGTTACTCAATATCGAAGAAGCCTCTTGTCGATCTCGTGTACCTGCACAGGCGAAGCTACAACGATCTTCGTCGATCGAATATCAGTACTCGATATCGACCAGATTTAGTCGATATCAAGGAAGAACAGAAAGTAACCAAAAAAAAATAAAGAACAATGCGTGTGAGATTCGAAATAAACTATATAAAAGAAAACTTCCAAGATCGGGGTTTGCAACGACAATAACCAAGCATGCATAAGGCAGAAATAAAACATATAATCATGTAAATCGCATCGAAGGACCAAGCTTTCGCCTTTTCCAACAATTAGACAACTCTTTCAAGAAACCCTAATTATATCTACCGATTTTATGTTTACAATCCAAGTTGTTAGCATGGACCTCCATTAGATGGGTAATAAACATACAACAAGTAGTAGATGCTCAAAACATGATAAAAGTCGGATCTTTTACCTCAAATACGCAGGGCTATCGTCGGACTCACCCCAACCCTATAAGTAGGTTGACTACTCGCGCTTCATCGCAATTTCAGACATCATTGATGGAAAATAAACTACTTGCATTAAACCAAACAGAGCTTTACAACCGATCGAAGCCAATTTGCTCTCGCTCCTTAACTCTTCTCGGCCACTCGCTCTCTCTCTCTCTCTACCTCTATGTAACTAATTGTGTCTTGAATTGAATGAATAAAAATCATCCCCTAAGGCCTTATTTATAGGCTTTCAATCCTTGCTAATCAAGGAAGGAAATCTCTATCTATATCTAAAGATAAAACTTTAAATAAAAGGAATATTTATCTTAAAAGGAAATATATCTAAAAGCTAAATATATTCATGTGTGGAGAAATCTTCTTCTACATGGATGGATATTGATAGACTTGATAGATCTCGGATTCCTTCGCTCCCAAGAAAGCCCAAACCGCGTCGGACAGCCCAACCGCGTAACGCGGCCCAGGATTCTTCTGCTCGATATCGAGTTACTTTCCTCGATATCGAGGAACTCTGTGTTGTCGACTTTTGTTGGTAGGAGGAAATCGAGTATGCAAATTAAAATAGAAATAAATCACAGCAAACCAGATTCCGTCCCTTGTAAATAATTACAAGACCTCCTCCTGATGTAGCAACGGGAAGTCAGGATCGATCCACGAGGAAGCGTGTCAGCGGATCCTAGGCAGCGGAGAAATCTCACGGTCAGAAGTCGACAACAGGGTCCTCGCTCTCGACAAGGGTAGTCGACAGAAGATCGGACAGTCGAACACAACGCAGCAACTCGGCACAGGCTACTCGATATCGACGAGGGGCTACTCGATATCGAGTACAGTCCTTGTCGACTTCGGGTTGGCTTGTCGATTTCCTGCACAAATAAGCTACGGCGACTCTGGGTCGAGAATCAGTAGTCGAGATCGACCAGGCTTGGTCGAGGTCGACGAGGGCAGAAACTTAAAACGAAAACCAAGCATGCATAAGGCAGAACCAAACAGATAATCATGTGAATTGCATCAAAGGACAAGCTTTCGCCTTTTCCAACAATTAGACAACTTTTTCAAGAAACCCTAATTGTCTCTACTAATTTTATGTTTATAATCCAAGTGGTTAACATGGATCTCCATTAGATGGGCAATAAACACATAAACAAGTAGGAGATGCTCAAAACATGATAAAAGTCGGATCTTTACCTCAATTATGCATGACTATCGTCGGGCTCGCCCCAACCCTAGAAGTGGGTGGACTACTCGCGCCTCATCGCAAACTCAGACATCATTGATTGAAAGAAAACAACTTGCATTAAACTAAATTCAAAGACTTTACAATCCCGGCGATCCAACTCTCGTTGAACGCCAAAACCCTAAAACCTCTGAACTCCTAAACCGTCTCTGTGAACTACTTCTCTCTGAAATTGAATGAATAAAACTGAGCCCCATGGGCCTTATTTATAGCTTTCTAATCCTTGCTACCCAAGGATAGAATATCTATATCTAAAACTAAAACTATATCTAAAAGCTTAATGATAAATAAAAGACATAACATAATTAAATCCAAAATAGGAAAATATATCTAAAGTCTTCCATGGATAGATCTTCTTCTCTTCATGATGGATCTTGATAGTTTCGGATAGATGCGGCAGTCTTCGAGCCCAAGCAAAGCCAAACCGAGTAGAATTCGTCATATCGAGTAACATGGTTTCTGGAAGCGTCGTCGACCTCGACAAGGCTCTTGTCGATCTCGAGTAGAAATCTTGGTCGACTGGCTCGGATCGTCGTCTCGGCTAGCTGGTGCTCGACAGACTCGGACATGGATCCTGGTGCTCGTTGATCTCGAGTAGACCTAGTCGATGTCGAGAAGACTGGTCTTGCCGACTAGGTTTCCTCGGCGGCTCTACTCGACAGGCATGGATCTAGGCTCTGGCTCGTCGATCTCGACCAGGTCTTGTCGAGATCGAGTAGAGATGTGCTTGGCTTCTTGTCCTCGGCTTCTCGATCAGCTCTTCTCCTCGTCGACTCCGGGTGTGGCACTAGGCTTCGTCGATCTCGACCAGGTCTTGTCGAGATCGAGTTGGGTTCCGGAGCTTGGTTGGTCTGGCTCTCGACGTTGCTCCTGGTCGACAAGGCTGTGCTCGGACATACTCGTCGAGATCGAGTAAGGGCTACTCGAGATCGAGTAGCTTGGGTTCTTAGCTCGATTCGACTGGTTCCGCTGCTGCTTTGACCTTGGACTTCTGTAGTGGATTTCTGAGCTTTTCCGACTTTCCTTAGAATTGCTGTAAAACGCCTCGAATTCTGCGATTTAAACAGAAACTGGTGTAGATTCTATAATTTGATAAATAAACATAAATTACACAGATTCTGTATTATCTTAACCCAAATGAATGCAATATATGCAGAAATCGATATAAACTTAAATGTAAAACATGGCGAATTAGGCTCACATCAACTTTCTGACTGGCTTGCTCGAGTAACTTCTCCTCGACTCGGCTCGGACATGTGCTCTCGTTTTGGTCGATATTGAGGAATTTCCTCGATATCGAGTAAAAGGTGCTCGAGCTCTTCTTCTCCTTATCATCTCGAGCTCTCCTCTCCTCGATGAACTCAGATCGAGTTTCTGGTTTGGTCGATGTCGACCAATTTGGTCGATATCGAGCAGATCTGTCAGCTCTTAGTATTTTGCGCTGTTCTTGAAACGCACTTTCCTGGGTCCTCGTTTGTCGGATTGACGCATATGAGCATGCGTTGGAAATCTCTTTTCAAGGGCTACAAATCTCATGAAGACACCAGAACTTGAGTCAGAATGATTAATGGCAAAAAATGGCCTTTTCTCCGGCTGCACCATCTTTAGCTTCTTCATGACTTTCCTTTAAGCTCCAAAGTGCGTCCGATTTCTGTCAAATATAACAAAAACTAGTGTAGACTCCATGATTTGGCAAATAAGTGTAAACTACATAGATTCTGTATTATTCTAACCCAAATGCATGAAATGCATGCAGAAATCGATATAAAAGTAGATATAAAACATGGCATAAAACATAGACATGAAATCACCCCATACTTAAGTTTGCTTGTCCCCAAGCAATAACTTGGATGGTCATTCAGGGGAAGAATTTAAAACTCTAAACATCATAGATTCATTCTCATATAACCCTGCAGTCAATTACCATCATTGAAAAGGTACTAGTGTCACAAATCCATGCATGTGCAAATAAAAAGCAACATCTACTCATAAAAGGAGGGTTATGCAAAAACAATTTATGTGACAAAGCATTAATAATCAAGAGGTCTTTAATTTAAGCTCAATAAGGACTAGACTGGTAAGAGGCTAAATGTGGGCAATTTTTGGTAATGTGGTGCTAATGATTCGGGGAAATGGATTATTTCCAAACTTTCATACCACATCCCTTCTTCATAAGATTCATCACCTTCCATAATGCTTTTTTCAATAATAATGCGTTTACCTCTCTAACCTCAGCACTGCCTTCTCGCGAGTCGCAAACATGGGTGTCATGAATGGCTCCGAATACATAGTGCTTTGGACTCCTCACATGTGTGTCCCATCTCGCCAAACTAATATCTTAGCGAGCAGGGTCAATCTACCTTTATCTCCTGAGGTGATTGGATTTTCTTTCACTCATTAAATTTTCCATATTTTTCAAAAAACTTCCTTCCAAACTCCATATATGATAACAACACAATAACCATATAACATCTCCATAATGTAACTTCATTCTCTACATAATCCCCGGATAAGGTATAAGGTAAAAAATGGCAATATTTAGATCATGTGGAGCAATGTATGAAAATAAGGCATATATATGGCTTTTGTGATGCATAAGCATAGGTCTGGCTGGGATATAACAATATGAGCATTATATGGAAATATAAAGTCCTCCATCCTCTTATCATGCAACATGTCAAAAGCAACTTCAAATTTTACCTCCTTTCATGGTTTTCAAGAAATAATGCACTTCATTGTGACTTCCCTTTACTAGGCAATTTCATGCTATATCTCTAATGAATCCAATTTTGCATCGTCGAGTTCAATTAAGCTTCTATGACACTATTTCTTTGAACAATTTACAAGCAATGGGAGATGTCTCATAGAATTTTGAGTTTTAGCCTTATGCACAAAAAATTTAAAATTTACTCAAAATTCACCATGTAAAACAAAAAAAAACAAGAATAACCATATAATAATGATAATGAGCTCTTCCCCCACCCCATACTTAAAATATACACTGTCCCCACTGTATAAAATCAAATAAAAACAAGAGTAAAGGAAGGAACTTACCGAATAATTCGTTGAGGAAGGCAATACAGGGCATGTCGAGTAAACTAAATTGGTCGATATTGAGTACTGTACTCGATATCGAGTAGGCTGTCTGCGTCGAGTGGAATGATGAAGTCGAGGAGCCTTCTGACTTGGTCGATATCGAGTTGGCCTACTCGATATCGAGGAAATGTGGGCTGCTCCTCTTGGTCGTTCTCGACTGGCCTAGTCGATTTCGACTATCTTTCAGGGACTTCTTTATTTCACCTTTCACGATCCTTTTATGCTTGCCGACCTAAAAGTATTAGATTTCACACAAAGACAAGAATTTCCACATGAAGTATTCTAAACTAAAAAAAAAAAAAAAAAAACAAAAATAAAAAAGTTCCAAAGTCCCAAAATTCAAAAAGTTTTATATACATGCTCTAGATTTTAGAGTCGCTAGGCCGACTTCTCCGTTTGTGCTCAAGGACCGTTAATGTGGGGCCCGCTTGTGCTTGGCGCTTCTCCTGGATCATCTAGGTCCTGATAGTAGTATGCAAGCTCAGCTGAGAGGTGGTTGCTTGCATAATCTCCCTTCTTTCTCTTTCCAGCTCTTAGTTTCCGCAGATTCTCTCGCCACGGGGCCTTACCTCCCCTTAAATTATTTATAAATTTCTTAATGGACTGAGGAGGAGTAGAAATCATACCTGAACTTACCTTTTCGGTCCAAAAAACAGAAATCTTCGGGCTTAGGGTTAGTCGATATCGAGCAAGACTGGTCGATATCGAGTACAGGGACCCCATACTTAGGCTCTTGGCAAGTCTGGTGTTCAATAGGGGAAGTCGATGTCGATGAAGTTTGGTCGCCATCGAGTAACACCTTGGTCGATATCGAGGAAGGCTTGTCGATATCGAGTAGAGTTCTGGTGCCTTCCTCCGTTGTTTGCTTGATCCCGTGGTTGCTGATGCTCTTCACCTCCAACCATGAAATTTCCTCTTTTGCAGGGCCAAAAGAGAAATCTAAGACCTCATCGCCAATTGTGAAGGTGAGGAATCGCTGTTTGACACTAATCTTGGCATCTGCAGTAGCTAGGAATGGTCTACCAAGAATAATAGGGCTAGTAGGATCTTTAGCACAGTCTATAATAAGGAAATCAGCGGGGATAAAGAATTTACCAACCTGGACAGGGACATTCTCAACCATACCTGTCGCGATGACAACTGTATTGTTTGCCATGTATAGCTTGGCATCCACAGGTTCTATGGACCCTATCTTTACCTTCCGCTAGATTGATAAGGGCATGATGCTCACACTTGCTCCTAAATCACATAAGGACTCATATTTATATTTTCCAAATCCCACAGTAACAGAAAACATACCAGGGTCAGGTCTCTTCTCAGGGAAGTGGAGCACTTTGCATTCGCTGGCAATCTCTGAGATGGAACGCTTATTGCTCAGGATTTCCTTCAGGAATTTGACATATGCAGGCATCTCTTGCAGAGCTTCTGTAAAAGGAATAGAGACATTCAGTTCTCGAAGCATATTAACAAAACGTTTAAACTTACCTACGGTGGAATCTTTTAATGTTTTAGAAGGGAAAGGCAGTGTCTTTTTCTGCTTTGGAGCCAGAACAGACGTCGGAGGTGTTGCAGAGTCGTCAACATCGACTAGTTTCTCCTCGACATCGACCAGGGGTTGCTCGATATCGACAAGAGTTGTCGATCACGAGTTGCTGGGCTGTGCAGATGAGTCCGAGCTTGGATTCTCCTCTGTGTCGAGTTGATTCTTGTCGATATCGACCAAGGTTTGGTCGACATCGAGTTGCTGCTGCTCGTTGTCGAGTTGCTGCTCCGCTTTGTCTTGGTGCTTTCCGACCTCTGGCTCGTGTAATTGGTGCCCGCTCCTGAGTTTTACAGCTGCGACGTGTCCGGTCTTCCCTTTAGGATTTGGTTCTGTTTGCCCAGGGAGTTGCCCGGATGGTCGTGGAATCTACGCCGCGAATTGACCCATTTGAGTCTTAATGTTTTTCTTCCAGATGTCTAGCTCTCCAAATTTTGTATTGATGTTCTGGAACTGATTGTTGATGGTGCCTTGATTCCGGTGCATCTCATCAAGGATTTGCTGTAAATCATCCTTCTTTTGGTCCCTTTCTGGATGTCATGGAGCTCTGTATGGCGGGGGGTTCCTAGGAGGACCTTGGTTCCATTGTGGTTGGTAGAACCTTTGATCCCCCATATAGCGATTGGGGCCCCCTGCGTAAGCTACCTCTTCGTGTGTCTCTACCGTCCTGACTTACTCTGTGTGTGGGCACTCAGTAGTGGTGTGCCGTTGTGATCCGCATTCGATGCAAGGCTGGTTGACAGAGAGATACTTGACTTGCTTGAGGAGCTTGTGATTCTGGTCTCTGTAGTACTGCTCCCTGACATCTGGGTCAATCTCCTTGGAAGGCTTATAGAGGGGCATGGATGGGGCTGGCCTGGCGTAGGCATCATCATCATAGTTTGCTGAAGCCCCATACTTGTTATCGTAGTTGGTGAGCTTGTCTAGTACACCCCATGCGTCCGCTGGCAGCATCGTCAGATACTCATATCGAGTATAGTGATTGATCTTGTCCTTAGTGACTTGGTCAAGAGAATTGAAGAAGATCTCTTGAATGACGTAGGGTGGCTGTCCATGAGTAGGGCAAGATCGCAGCAGTTCCTTATATCGTTCCCATGCTTTTGCCAGCGGCTCCCCAGACTTCTGTTCGTGAGGGATCTTGGTTTTAGTCCTTCCAGCCACTTCAATGCGGGACCAGCGAGAGACCAGCGGAAAGCCTTCATCTTGACATATTCAAGAGTAGTTCCTTCAGCAAGAGTACAACACATTTCAGAAAAGTTGGTAATATGTTCAAGAGGGCATTCATTAAATCTTCCATGAAAAGCATTATTTTTAAGTTCAATCAAGAAGTGAGTGCGAATTTCAAAAGTATTATTAGGGATTAGAATAGCCGATTCAGGCACGACGAGAGTCGGGTGCATGTAATCCTCTGCAGTGGTAGAATATTGGGCAAGCTCAGCTTCTGCTTGCCTCGCACGCTCAGCTTGCTGTTCCCTGGCTGCTCGCTCAGTGGCGAGAGAGCAGTATCTTTAGTGGCTAGTTCCCTCCGAAGCCTCTCAATCAGCTGTTCTTGTGTTTCTGCGGCCGCCATGGCTCTTTTTAGTTTAGCGTGGACGTGTAAGAGGCGTTCCGGTTCGTCTAAGCCGCCAAACTCAGGTGGTTGACTAGAACGGCGCATACACCTGTAAAGTAACTCAAAGCAAACGTGATATTTAACTACCTAAGGCGCGAATGATTGCTTCCCCGACAACGGCGCCAATTTCTTGATAGGAGGAAATCGAGAATGCAAATTAAATATAAATAAAGTACATCAAACCAGATTCCGTCCCTTGCAAATGATTACAAGACTTCCTCTCGATGCATTAGTATGAAGTCAGGATCGATCCACGAGGAGGCGTGTCAGCGGATCCTAGGCAGCGGAGAAATCTCATGAACAGAAGTCGACCACAGTGCTCGATATCGACTAGGGTTAGTCGATAGAAGATCACGCAAGTCGAATAAAGCAGCAGTAGCTCTAGGTAGTTACTCGATATCGAGTAAAACTCCTCGATATCGAAGAAGCCTCTTGTCGATCTCGGGTACCTGCATAGGAGAAGCTACAACGATCTTCATCGATCGAATATCAGTACTCGATATCGATCAGATTTAGTCGATATCGAGGAAGAACAGAAAGTAACCGAAAAAAAATAAAGAACAATGCTTGTGGGATTCGAAATAAACTATATAAAAGAAAACTTCCAAGATCGGGGTTTGCAACGACAATAACCAAGCATGCATAAGGCAGAAATAAAACAGAAAATCATGTAAATCGCATCGAAGGACCAAGCTTTCGCCTTTTCCAACAATTAGACAACTCTTTGAAGAAATCCTAATTGTATCTACCGATTTTATGTTTACAATCCCAGTTGTTAGCATGGACCTCCATTAGATGGGTAATAAACATATAACAAGTAGTAGATGCTCAAAACATGATAAAAGTCGGATCTTTTACCTCAAATACGCAGGGCTATCGTCGGGCTCACCCCAACCCTAGAAGTAGGGGGACTACTCGCGCTTCATCGCAATTTCAGACATCATTGATGGAAAATAAACTACTTGCATTAAACCAAACAGAGCTTTACAACCGATCGAAGCCAATTTGCTCTCGCTCCTTAACTCTTCTCGGCCACTCGCTCTCTCTCTCTACCTCTATGCAACTAATTGTGTCTTGAATTGAATGAATAAAAATCAGCCCCGAAGGCCTTATTTATAGGCTTCTAATCGTTGCTAATCAAGAAAGGAAATCTCTATCTATATCTAAAGATAAAACTTTAAATAAAAGGAACATTTATCATAAAAGGAAATATATCTAAAAGCTAAATATCTTCATGTTTGGATAAATCTTCTTCTCCATAGATGGATCTTGATAGACTTGATAGATCTCGGATTCCTTCGCTCCCAAGAAAGCCCAAACCGCGTCGGACAGCCCAACCGCGTAACGCGGCCCAGGATTCTTCTTCTCGATATCGAGTTACTTTCCTCGATATCGAGGAACTCTGTGTTGTCGACTTGCTGACTGGCTTGCTCGAGTAACTTCTCCTCGACTCGGCTCGGACATGTGCTCTCGTTTTGGTCGATATCGAGTAAAAGGTGCTCGAGCTCTTCTTCTCCTTGTCATCTCGAGCTCTCCTCTCCTCGATGAACTCAGATCGAGTTTCTGGTTTGGTCGATGTCGACCAATTTGGTCGACATCGAGCAGATCTGTCAGCTCTCAGTATTTTGCGCTGTTCTTGAAACGCACTTTTCTGAGTCCTCGTTTGTCGGATTGACGCATATGAGCATGCGTTGGAAAGCTCTTTTCAAGGGCTACAACTCTCATGAAGACACCAGAACTTGACTCAGAATGATGAATGGCGAAAAATGGCATTTTATCCAGCTGCACCATCTTTAGGTTCTTCATGACTTTCTTTTAAGCTCCAAAGTGCGTCCGATTTCTGTCAAATATAACAAAAACTAGTGTAGACTCCATAATTTGGCAAATAAGTGTAAACTATATAGATTCTGTATTATTCTAACCCAAATGCATGAAATGCATGCAGAAGTCGATATAAAAGTAGATATAAAACATGACATAAAACATGGACATCACATTCTGACTTCTGATATGAAGAACTAGATCCAACAAAAACCTAATATCAGCATAACAGAAGGATTAAGCCGACAAGCACTAGCCAAACTAGTAACCTAGAATACTCGGTATTCATTCAACTGGTTTTAAGCTGATGTTCTGAATTAGGTAATTGGCCGATTCAGATCATCACTAGTGTAAGAACGTCTCTTGAAATGCTTAAAATCTTAATAAGATACCCACTCAACAGTACATAACACTCCAAGAACATACAATTCAACCATCTGCAATGCAACAGTAAAAAATATGGACAAACTCATCTATTTACAAGCACAACCTATCTACAGTTCACACATTCACAATTCATACCCATTTCACAACAAAATTCATAGTAAACAGCAACCAACCACAAGCTGTGATTATATAGAAAATAAAACAAAGATGGAAACAGGTAAGAAACTAAAAATACTCAATCCAAGCAGTATAGAAGCAATAACATTCCTTCCCAACTTTTATCCAGTTCCAATTTCAGCTTTTGAATTTTACTTTTGGAGTAAAGGGAAATTAGCTGCAATAAATTGTATTTTGTCTCAAGTTCTATTGTGTTTGTTTGCGCTTCTGTTTCTTTGTATGTCTGTAGATATAGATTACAAGTTTAAGAGTCCATTTAGCTTACAGAAAGAAAAGTGTGGTGGCAAACTCCTTATTTAGCTAGTTGCTATGAACTTATCACCATAATGAATCATAACAATCCCTGCTTTGCAAAAAACTACAGCACACTTTCTGAAGTTCCTTGAGTATGATAGTGTGTAAAGCACATGCAGTAGTCAAATTTTACCAATTTGGCATACAAGTTTAAATAAACAGTTAGTGAAATTCAATGTTCATAAGAGTAAAACCTAAAATAAAAAAAATTCAATTCAGTCTGGGATAAAATCAGCAATTAGAAGAGCATAAATAAAGCATTGAGCCTCCTAGTTAGCTAGAATATCTCAACTGGAGAAGGAGAACTTGATCAAACAACTATAATATCTCAACTAAGGTGCTAGCTAATTTACGGAGAGAAATCGCAATTATGTCAAAATTTACAAAGACAAATCGTGTTCAGTCAGGGATGGAGGGAGAGAGGAACATACCTTTGAGACAAACAGAGAGGGAAGATGGACATGGATCTCGAATTGCCTCTAATCTCCTGATTCGAGAAATATATTCGCCTCCTTGTGATTTTAAACCTCCTGATCTCGAATTGCCTCCAATATCTCGGATGTGGATCTCGAACAGAGAGGGAAGACGGATACCTCCTCAATTCTTGATTCCTTGATTTGGATCTAGTCCGGAGAGATGAACCTCAATCGATCTCGAACAGAGAGGGAAGCCGAAGGGAGAGAAGAATAAGAAAGGAGAGACAAACCTGCTCAGACGTCAGGTGGCCGTCTCCGGTGGGCGGTAGGTGGCCGTCTCCAGTGGGCGGTGGGTGGCCGTCTCCGGTGGGCGCAATTAGGGCTTTTCGAATTGTGAAGAGTGAAGATAGCAGGGAGGGACACGGGGAGAGTGAAGATGCCCGTCTCCGTTTGTTTTATTTTTTTAGTTAAGCCATTCACGACGCTTTACGAGGTCGAGATTTGTGTTAATTTCGACGGCTGAAGCTGTCAAAAAATTTCGAAAGTTCAGAGCATCGAAAATTTTCGACGGTATCAAAACACGTCGACACCAACCCGTTGAAAAATACCCATATTTTCTGTAGTGTCCATAACATCTCTGGTAACCCCTTTTAATGTTGATTTTCAATTTGGACATATCTAATGAACAAGGGAGATGAATTAAGCGAAAAATTCAGTACATAAGGGAGGAAGAGGAATTAACAAGCGACAAATTCAGCACAGAAGGGAGTAGAAACAAGGATGGAGTTTTACCTAATAATACTTTATTAGTGGACAATTAATTGTACACCTAATTTTCTCTACTAATAATAATGAAAAAGGGTTGCAAGAGAAGTTGAAATTTTAAATATATAGTGGAATTTTTTCGATAAAATCTTATCTTTGGCAAAATATATCGATATATACCTGAAAAAAATTTAATTGATTAAAAATATTAAGATTAAATAGAAGTCAACATTTTATGCAAACCACATCTTCTTTATTTTTTATTTTTTTTTGAAACAAGATAAGAAATCCAGTTCTCTAGACAAGCCTAGAGAAACCGAGAGACCGAACAAGCCGGTGGATTGACTAACCATCATGTACAACAGAAGCAAATAACTGAAGCAAATGACAGAAATAAATAACAGTAGTAAAAGACAGAAAATAAAAACGTACAAGCCATCCTACACTGCACAATACAAGCTAAAAAAGAACGAAACGACCGGCCAGAGGGACAACGCACACAACGAACTCTGGAGACCAGCGAACATCTTCTTTATTATTTATACTCCGTAATAGATAGGTTTTTTTTTTTTTTTTTTTTTTTTTTTTTTTTTTTTTTTTAATACAAGGTGAGGTTTTTGAATTATTTATACATAACGATTCATGATCTATTGGAATATGATTGGTGAAAATGAGTTCAGAGTTGACGTTTAGCTTGTTCAAACTCTCAAGTCTATCTCATCACTAATTGATATTCCCCAAAATCGATATCATGAGTTGATACTCATTTACCTAGCTATAGTGTCCCATTTAAACTTGTAAACTTTAAAAAATAAATATATATCTCTATATATATACACACATCCACCCCTTATACTTATTATTTTAGAAGCAGTCTCTTTATAAAAATTTGCGCCACGTGTCCATCTATGAACAAACTTAAGAAGGGCAGTTTTCACCTTCCTTGCCCACGTTCTCTTCCTTCCCAATACCAAAACCTGAAATTGGTTTTCTCACCCACGTTCTATTACCTTTTTCCTACAATCACCTTCTTCCTGCTAATAGCCTCCTTCCTCATAATCGATCGACAGTTGGAGGAGCCGAGGAGGGCGATTGGTGGGTGGCGATGCAATCGGCGAGGGCTAGAGGCGGCGCAATTGGGTGGCGGACAGAGGAGGTCGAGACAAGGAGAAGGGGTTGAACGTTCAAGTCCTCCTCGATGCAGGTTCAGTCTTCTTCTTATTCTCCGTCTTCTTTTAATTTTCCTTCTCCTTCCCACATTCTCCTCCCTTCCCCTTCTTAGTTCTTACGGTTCCCACTTTCTCCTAATATCAATTCTCCAAATCTCAATAGACGTTAGTAAACATAACCAGGGCGATTGGTGGATATCTCGGGGTGGCGGCACATTCTAGGGCGACTGGTGGATATCTCGACACTGGTACTTCAAGAGGAAGATCGATTAACGATTCGAATTTAAGAGGTAAGCTTCTACCATTTGAGTTGAGGGTTATTCTCTAAGAATTAGGGTTTCGTTTTGGGTGTTTAGACTATAGTTTAGGTTTTGATTTGGGGGTTTAGGTTGTGAATTAGGGGTTTTTAATTTGCAATTTAAGTCTAGGGACTTGACAGATAAGGTAGACGCCACCTCCAAATCAGCCTTTTCTCAAACCCTAGCCCCCTTCCCCTCGGAGTTGCGATTACCATTGATGACGTCCACCTCACCGTCTTATGCAAGTTCGTCCCCGACTGTCACTCGAGAATGGAGAAAGTGTTGATCTGTTGTTGTCCTGCTACACGCTATAAAGCTTCTGCTTTATCTACATCTTTGTGTCTCTGTCTGTGGATATGGTTTTCCTGTGCAAGTAAATAATACATTCTGTGTGATGTTTTATTTTGTATCTAGGTTCCCATGTATCTGGTTATGTGGGAATGGTTTGTGATACATTGAAGAACTCTATCCCCAAGGTTGTTGTTCACTGTCAAGTTAAAGAAGCAAAGAGGTCCTTACTTAAGAGTTTCTATGTCCAGATTGGGAGAAAAGAAGTAAGTTCTAATTGGGTGTTTCTACAATATCTAATCTCAAATTTCTCAACATGATGATTGAGAGTATCAGGAGTGAAGTACGTCAGATGACTTTCATACTTTCATATTTCATGTGTTTGGATCCGTTCTTCATTTAATATGAAAAAATTAAAATACTTGGATTTTATAGAACATGATACACACACACACATATGTATTATTTTTTGGCATTATCTCCATGAAGTTATTAACTATCATATGGTATTTTTGTGGTGTTGATTAACTATCATATGATTGTATATGCAGAAAGAGGCACTCGGGGCCATGCTGGACGAGAACATTCAACCGACAACCAATGCCGGTTGAATGCTCGACTTGCAAATCGAAAGGAAGTTGTCTTAGGGGTTGAGAAAGAGTAATTCATCCTACCATCCATGTCAATTTTAGGTTTTAATGTAAGAGTGTATCAATTTAGTTTTTTTTAGAGTTTTTAGTTTTCAAGATTTGAATCGATTTTAGATATAGTTTCATCAGTTTTATTGGTTTGTGACTATTTTTAGGGATTGTTGCTAACATCCGAAATCACCCATAAGATAAAAGTCATAAATCATTGCCAAACTTCATGAAGATATGTACTATTTTCTTCACCAGTTTGAGCTGTATAAACTCTCCCATCCTATTGCACACGTTAATCTTATTGTGTTTTTCTTTTACATGTACACATGCACCTACTTCAGATTTAACTTGATTTAGAAATTATTTTGTAGCATGATGTGTTCTTTATATTAAGGAATGGTATGCATTTCTCAACTGCTAGATTTTGTGCATCTGTGGACTGTGATTTGTATAGAGTGGGTATATTTGATTAGTGTTCTTATGACCATATCTGTTTTCATGGCATTGTTGTGAGATGGGCTGAAAAAAAGTCATGATTTGTTGTTACACACCATAATTATTTTGGGTCATGTGTATTTGTAAGTTAATTCATCTTACATCTTAAATAAGATATTTTCTTATAGTTTGTGCAGAGTGGTTATATTTTATTAGTGCTCTTATGGCCATTTGAATTGGTTAGGAGTTGGACGAGCCAGGGTTGGATGTGGTGCACGTTAAGGACCAGGTGTGGGATCATACCCACAAGGGGCCAGTTGATGGGCATCATGAACGACCTTTTCTTCTTCTTCTTCAGAAGACGGTTCGACATGAGGAAGACAACAAAGATGTAGGTGACTGCAGTGAGGATGGGATGAAGGTATGACTCCATCTCCATGGATTGAGATGTGAGGACTGAGGAGGAGAAGGAGGAGGGGGGTAGGGGAGCTTTGTGTACAAGCTGCAAACAATAGATTGTGTTGTATTTTGGTCTAGAGTAGCTGAAGATGTTATATCTGACTTTGGTAGCTGACGTAGGATATCAACTGGTCATTTTGGATGTTTCTTATTAGATGCAGTTTATGGTTATGTTATTTGAACTTGCGGTTTATGTAGGGAATGTGATATGACTTAGATTAAATTCTATATAGGCCTTAGAAACGAACTTGCGGTTTATGGTCACATTTTTATAATGTGTACTATTTTGGACCGTATGTGCACAGATTGATCATTTTGATATGTTATGAAATTATCGATGATTATCATTTAACATGTATTTTTTTTATCTGAAAGTGGCCTCTAGCCCTTAGTAATTGTTTAGAATGCTCGGAATCAAAAGCCTCGGAGCCAAGTCTAGAAAATTACATGAGAAATGATGAACACTAGCATCTTCATTAAAGGGGGCACCACAAGTAATTGTTGTCGTTGGATTACATTTGGAATATATGGACTCCCATGGTAATATGCCGCACCTTAAAACCATCACAATGATGAATCCATAGTTTTATCTCAACACGTTTCACAACAATGGTGTGAAATAGTTAATGGCCATGAAACACATACTCGATGAAATAGTCAATGGCCATGAAACACATACTCGATGAAACACATAGTTTTATCTCAGCACGTTTCACAGCAATGGTGTGAAATAGTTAATGGATATACTTGATGAAATAGTTAATGGCCATGAAACAGCAATGATGAATCAATTTTCAATATCAAATACAATGGGAATAAAAAAAACCAAACATACTCGATGTTCAACCTGTCATATATTTAGACTAATTTCTGAACTCAGTTTTCTTAGACAAAAACTATAAGTTGTGGAAACGTTCGATTTACTTTTTTTTTGTTAAATTTGAGGTATTGATCATCTTGAGAAACACTTCACCATGATAACAAAATATTTCGAAGAACGACGAGACAAGAAACATGGGCAAAACGACACATAATAGATTTCGGTATTTTGTGGGGTATGTCAAACTCGGTCGAAAATATTCCGAACATGGTTCGGGAAAAGTACTAGTACTATATATTTTACATCCATTTATTATTACACCACACAATACATATAAAACAAGATATGAAAAAGTAACACATAATATTACATATTTTATATAATTTTTATTATTTAAATAATATATTTTAATTAACAAGGGAATATATCTTTATATTTAATTAGATGTTGATATTATTATACGAATTTCTTAATAATTGACTTGTAGAAAAACAAAAACAAAAAACTGCAAGTTGGATCATTTATACATGAACTCACGACACGACCAACCTATGCTCACGTTGTATTTTCCGTACAATTGATTTGATCCAAAATTAATCAATCGCTAAATTGCTTTCAAGCGAGTTGACAAACGCTCTTATTTCATTTGCAATTAAGCTCTAATCGTGATTACAAATGGCGGGTATTGATGGCAGTACCAGCCATAAAAGCCAACGGCCGGGAATTCCCGCCAGCAGAACACGTGTCGGACTTCTATTGGCTATCCTGATGCTGGGCTGGGCCTGCCTAGCCGGTGGGTCTGCATTCCGGTTCGACATCCACCACAGGTTCTCGGATCCCGTACGGGCCATCTTCCCCGCCGGCGATAACCAACGCTTGCCCGAGAAAGGAACCGTTGACTACTTTGCCGCCATGGCGGCGCGTGACCGCATCCACGGTCGCCGCCGCCTCTCTAGCGGGAACTCCTCCACAACTCCGGTCACCTTCGTCGCTGGCAACACCATTCACCGACTTCGAGACTTCGGATTGTATGCTATTTATCTGTTGTACAAAAACATTACAAATGAACTTTATCCGTTGACCTTTTGGCTTTTCTTGCAATATTGGTTTGCTTTGAGTTTATGTTGATGCGTGGGCCACTAGGAAACACTCTCGACGTGGTCAGAGAAAGAGTGCGTACAACTTAGCCCCCAGATCCCGCTTAGGCGGGATAAACTGGGAATTTTTTTGTTGTAATAGTAGTATTGGTAGAAAGGACAAAGCTTGCAAAATCATCAAGTTGTATGTGTAATTGCTAAGGGAATGACCATAATTTTTTGGTTGATTTCCAGCTTGTACTATGCAAATGTGTCGGTAGGAACACCGGGAGTGAACTTCCTAGTAGCACTCGACACAGGAAGCGACCTCTTCTGGCTACCCTGCGACTGCGTTAGCTGTTACACATCCTCCCCAAGCGAGGTACTTTTCGTCTCAATTCCCTTTTGGTGGTAGGAGTATTATTGCATTACCTCATATATATACTTGTTGCTGTCTTTGGCTGACCTTATATAAGAAGATGACATTCAACACCTATGAATTGAGTTCGTCTTCAACCGGGAAAAAAGTTCCTTGCTCTAGCCCTTTGTGTGACCGTAGCATACCCTGCAGTGCAAACCCTGAACAGTGTCCCTACAACATACAATATCTCTCTGCAAACACAGCCTCTTCTGGCTACTTAGTGCAAGATGTAATTCATCTCACTACCGACTCCACTCCTTCACAGCCTGTCGATGTAAACATCGCCTTTGGGTATGTTCAAACTCGCTTGGTTATGATATTAATATATGAGCAAAATACGCTGCACAAAATTGAGAATCACCTTGGTAATTAGATCAATTTCGGCATTCAATTCATATGATTGCAGGTGTGGTACGACTCAGACTGGTATATTTTTGGACGGCGGAGCTCCAAATGGATTGTTTGGTCTCGGTGTAGAAACAATATCAGTTCCTAGTATCTTAGCGACGCAAAATATAACCGCAAATTCTTTCTCAATGTGCTTCGCTCCCAATCAAGTTGGTACAATAAGCTTCGGAGATAAAGGCAGTCCTGATCAATCCGAAACACCATTTGTTCTTCAACAATAGTAAGCTTTACATCTCTCTATCCCCTAATTTCTAAATTGCTGATCAAACTGAAACTCTCCTTTGTGGCGACGTTTTTGTCTATAAGCCAGACCTACTTCGTCGCCATCACACAAGTAGCTGTTGGAAAGTACGCCTCAAATCTCAGAACTCCTGCAATATTCGACACTGGGACTTCATTCACATACTTCATTGACCCAATTTACACTACCATTACCAAAGATGTGAGTATTCGCATACACGCTACGTGTGACATCCTTTCCTAAAACGATATTACAATATTTCCATCCGCCTACTTGGCAGTTCGACTCTCAAGTGCAAGACAAAAGATATCCAACCGGCTCTAATATCCCTTTCGACCTTTGTTACGAAATGAGGTATATATACATTATTCGATCTAGCTGAATTTAGAAGCTGATTAAGAGCGAGAGTTTCCTCTAATGGCATCAAATGTCCAATGCAGTTCATGCAGTAGCGACATTTCAATCCCCTCGATAATTCTAACAATGGGAGGCGGAGCCAGCTACAACGTCATTAAGCCTCTATTTGTTTTAGGCTCGGATCAGGTAAGCAATACAAATAGTAATGCCATTAATTTGTCGTCGGGAAAGCTTTAATTCATTCTTACGTTGATTGATTCACAGATTTGTATATATTGCCTGGCGATACTCAAAGAAGACAAGATCAATTTCAACATCATCGGAGGTATGTACGAATGGAGTTGTAGGAAATGTGGTGCTGTTTTTAATTGTGATGTTCTTCAAATATTGCGCGCCATTGAATGATGCAGAGAACTTCATGTATGGATACCAGATGGTGTTTGATCGCGAGAAAAAAGTGTTGGGTTGGCAGGAATCCAACTGTGAGTATCGAATGTAATCGTTCCTCTTGCATAATTGTGTCTATATAATATACATGGTCCTAAGAATCTGAAACCTTTTCAGGTAATATGAGTGATCCAGCTGATCCACCAATTACAGAAACAGGTGCTCCTGGTACTCCAGTACAACGAGGACCAAGAACGTCGAAGGGGCGACAACTAATAACACAATTGACACACTGGACTCTACCTCTTTTCTTGGTTGCCATTCTTTGACCATGTCAGCTCCTCAAAGGCCAACAAACCAAGACACCAACGAGGACCCTGATTCACACACATAGTACTGTGTAACTTGTTGATTATATGTTTATGTTTTCAGCTTGTCAAATGAGATACTTCACATCACAGCATCTATACACTGAATTAACACATTATTTGTACACATTTGTACAGCAAATTAAGTACGTGATCAATACAAAAAAAAATATCAAGTTTAATTTTTGTTTTTTTTTTCTTCCTTGCTTGTCCAATGCATGAAGAAAGCAAGGAATTGAACACACATAGCACACTCAAAATGAGTTCAGAGTTGACGTTTAGCATGTTCAACTCTCAACTCTGTCATATAAACAGCCCCGAGTGAATGATTTTGGGGACTCTCTGGTCAATGGATGACATGTACAATTAGCTTCTCTTAAGCCCACTTTGCAGGATATGTAATGGCCCAGATCAATAGGCCCACATGAATTAAGCCAAGCACTCAATTGGTGCGCATCACTTAGCTATATATATATATATATATATATATATATATATATATATATATATATATATATATATATATATATATATATATATATATATATATATATATATATATATATATGGGAAATTTCGCCAGGTACCCCTGAGGTATGGCCTTTTTCGCGAGGTGTAAGAAAGTTTGCATAATTTCGCCTGGTACCCCTCTCATTTGGGTGAAATACACAGCGTGCCATTGGAAGTTAAAGTTAACAGAGTTCCTTTCCTTTTCAGTTAACAACGTTAAAAAATTAAGAGAATACAAAGAAGAGTACAGAGATTACATGGAGAGAAGAATGGCTCGATGATGGAAGGAGGGTCGACTGAGGATTTCGATTGAGAGAGGAGAAGCCCCAACCGACACACCCTTCTTCAATTTCGGTCCTTATTTTCTACAATTTGGACGATGGAAGGAGGCTCGATTGAGAGTTTCGATTGAGATAGGAGAAGCCACAACCGACACACCAGCGATTCTCTTCAATTTCGGTGCACCTATTGGAGAGTGTAGAAGTCAAATCCAGGTTTGTATTTGAGTTTTCGAAAATTAGGGTTCTGAATATTGGGTTTCGAGTTTGGGTGTTTCTGTTTTGAGGGTGTGTAATTAGGTTCTGAATATAGCAACAATCGATTTTGGATTGTTATAGGAGTAATCGAGACTCCAACTGAATATTAGGGTTTCGACTTTGGAGTTTCGATTCGTTTAGAGCAGCAATCGAATTTTCATGTGTGTAATTGAGTCTCAATTTGTTTTGGAGATTGTCTATGGATAGGCATAAGCTTGTTAATCTCAACTGCTAATCCTTTGGTTCATGAAAATTTGCATACCTCTTTGCATCAGGTGTATCTATTATTAGAACACTACTGCCAAATGTTTTCTTGATTGTGTATTGTTCTAGCACATGCTACTACATGCTTAGGATGATTCAGGAAATTATGGACTCTTTAGATGGAACTGCAAATGATGACTCTTATGTTTCAAATCCGCTATTGCCTTTTGTTTGCAAGTTGAAATTATAGTGATGGTGCTTTTGTCTGTCCTTTACACTTGTTTGAGGAATTAAAATGAATTTGCCCATTTCCTTGATAGGTATTTGAGTTGAGTTCAACTCAGGGCCCCGAAGATGGTTTGAAGTTCTTCAGCGATATACAAAACTTTAGAGTTCTGGTCTGTGGTGGAGATGGTACTGTTGCATGGGTCCTTGATACAATTGACAAGTTTGAGTTTGAGTTGCCTCCACCTGTAGCAGTTCTTCCATTAGGCACAGGAAATGATTTGTCAAGGGTTTTGGAATGGGGAGGAGATTTCTCAAAAATAAAGGGGAAGAGTTTGATCAATACTTTGGAAATGTGCATCATGCCACACTAGCAGTGCTAGATCGATGGAGAGTTGAAATACGCAATATATTCTTGGGTTCTAGTTGTTGTATTGATAGTATGTTTTGTCGCTATTTTAAAGCTCAATTAGATTCTGACAAGTAAGAGCGATTTGGTGTATGGAATTGTAAAAACATATTCTAACAACTCAATTAGCTTAATCGAATATGGTTTTAAGGCAAGGAATTTTCATTGTTGAATCTGCAATATTTGTGATATGTGAATGAATTGGCATTGTTTGGGTTGCTAGCAAGTTTTTTTAGCTTATCTAGCAAGGATGAGTTACACTGAATAGATGTTTGTAGATAAAGACATCACTGGCTTTCAAATACCATGTTTTTAGATTAAAATGAAGGAGCTGCGAGAGCCAAAAACAAACACAAAATCTCAATTCCAAAGTTTACAGCACCTTAAAGGAGCATTATCCCGTGGTTCTACATGGTCGAGCACATATTGTTCATATCAGTATATATATATATTTCAACTCAAAAGGACAATCTATTTCAACTCAAAAGGACAATCTTTCTTCTACTGAGTTCCCACCCTCCACGGAGCAAAGGACATCACTTCATCAACTGATTGCGGTTGTTCATCCGTGGTTGTCACCGTTGTCTTAATCTTCTTCGGTCTTCGTTGTACTCGTATGCCTTGTTCATCCGTGGTTGTGACCTTTACATGTCGACATGGGATCCCTCGAATTTGCCATTCCCCACACCCACACGTCATATCTTCAATGTTGACAGCCAATGCGGACTTATCTTCCATCACCTCATACTCAGTGGGTGATGCTTTGAAAACCTGAGACAAATCCATTTTATCAGCAAAACCAACAGCTACATCTTGTTCAATCAACTTATAATAGAAAAAACAGCTTCCAAAAACACATTTTAAGAGCAAAAATAGAGTCAACACCAAAACAACTTATATAATCAACTTGTAACAGCAAAAACAGATTATAAAAGCCATTTGAACCGAATAAACAGCAGCTGCTGCTTGTTCAATCAACTTAATAGAAAATACAGCCCCTAAAAACACATTATAACAACAAAAATAAAGTCTAACACCAAAAACAGCTTGTATAATCAGCTTGTAACAGCAAAAACAACTTATAAAAGCCATTTGAACATAAAAAACAGCATTTGGAATACTATCTCTTATATCCCATCCTACAAAACATAATTGAAAAAAACAAATTTAACAAAATGCATATACCTTAATTCATAACAGATTATTAGAAAATGTGTATTTACAAACTACATTAACATCAAATTTTACACCAATTTACCTGTTGAAACACACAAATTTAAAAAACTGCATAACCCCTAAGAACTATTGAATAGATGTTCAATTTTTAACCTAAACCCTAAATGTGTGAAAAGGGGAGAAATTGAAGACACTAACCTGGAACGACCAGCAGTTGGCGAGCTATTCAAGTTCGGAGTCATGGTCGTCGGCCTACCCCTTCGGTTACCGTCGGCTTTGCTCTGAATCGGGGATGTTTGTTTGGGTTTTGCAAAACTCTCAGTCGAGCCTCCTTCCATCATCCAAATTGTAGAAAATAAGGACCGAAATTGAAGAAGGGTGTGTCGGTTGGGGCTTCTCCTCTCTCAATCGAAATCCTCAGTCGACCCTCCTTCCATCATCGAGCCCTTCCATCATCGAGCCCTTCTTCTTTCCATGTAATCTCTGTACTCTTCTTTGTATTCTCTTAATTTTTTAACGTTGTTAATTCAAAAGGAAAGGAACTCTGTTAACTTTAACTTCCAATGGCACGCTGTGTATTTCACCCAAATGAGAGGGGTACCAGGCGAAATTATGCAAACTTTCTTACACCTCGCGAAAAAGGCCATACCTCAGGGGTACCTGGTGAAATTTCCCTATATATATATATATATATATATATATATATATATATATATATATATATATATATATATATATATATATATATATATTGTAGAAAGTTGTAGCTCTGAAAATCAATGAGAATCGGAAAGCATCGAGGATGGCAAATCAAATCAGTCTTCTTGTCTTTTAGCATGCTATCAGAGCGAAAAAGTCAAGTAGTTTGAATCGATCTCGATATTGGACTAGCTAAAAAGAGAATGAGATTTTAGATTCGTTTTCCAAGTCTCAAATAGAGGCAAAATAATGACCTTGTTGGCAGTTGCACTTGTGGCCTTTGCGGGGTGTGTGTTCAGAGTTAGTAAGAGAGCAAAGAGTTCCACATTGAAAATATGAACAAATAAACCTTAGTATAAATATAACCTTGTTATCTACTCCCCTATTATCAATTGATTTTAGGATGCTCGATGTTATATTTTATAATTCTCATGGACACATATATACTCTCATATATTGTTTGTCGTAGGCTTCTTTTTAAACAAGTGTGTCATAAAGTCTCATTGCTCGTTGAGCTATGGGATTTGTATGACCATGTTGGAGAACCTGTTATGCTACTTTGATTCAAGTCTAGCATGATTCTTCTTCTCGTACAAGCAATGGTAGAGGAGGCCATAAAAATCTTACCAAAGTTGGTGAAGTTCCTGAAGAAGTTTTATGGGAGGTTTGTGAACCATGTCAGAGTTATCCTAGTCAAGATGGATGAAAAAGATATACACAAGATTGCATCGTTGTACTCATTCATTCCTAAAGAGGTGACAAAATTATTCAAGTGGTCGTCGGGGTTAGTGTGTTCCATTATATTTCTAGACCGTATATAATGTTCCTCTATCTTTTTGGGAAGGGGGCATAGGATATTTCCATATATATAGCCTCTTCTTTAGACAAAGCTTTGAAGGATAGAAGATTTCCATGGCCTTCTCCTTGCGATGGTTTTTTTTATATTGTATGTGTTTTCCTAAAGAGATGTGTTGCCTGATAGATTACATGGGTCTCCTCATGTATAGTGGGCTAAAAGCCCGTTAAGGCCCAATACCTTTGTAACCTATATATATGTTTATCAATGAATGGAAACCCTCAAGGAGGACATTACAATCAATTTCATGATCTTACATGTTATCACAGCCTAGGATCCAAAGACCCTAATTTTCTTTTTCTCCTTGTTCTAAAAACCCTAACCGCCACCTTCCCGCCGGTGCCACCCCACTCCCCCCATCGGCCACCCCTTGCCGACAACCCTCCCCCCCTCTCTCGCCCCTCTCTCTCCACTGTCCCAATGGCCGACCCTCCCCCTGCCACCAACAAACCGCCCTTCCACTCCGCCCTCACGATCTCTAATATAAAAAAACTGCATCCCCATCATCCTAGATCATGAATCCAGTACCTACACCATGTGGTCGCACCTCTTTACGACTCATGTTAAGGCTCATAAAGTCCTCCACCATATTGACTCCTCCGTCAATCGCCCTGAAAGTGAAGACGACGATCTCTTCGCTCAACTTGACACCATTGTCCTTCAATGGATCTTCAACACCATCTCAAAAGATCTATTGACCACCATCCTCAACCCCAAAGACACCGCCTTGGATGCTTCGAAGAAGCTTCAGAATCTCTTCCAAGACAACAAGTCCACCCGTGCTGTCTATCTCGAGCACGAATTCTCAACTTGCAAGCTTTCCTCTTTTCCATCGATATCCGCCTATTGTCAGCATATCAAGACCCTGACTGATCAACTAGACGCCGTCGACTCCAAACCCAGCGCCACCCGCCTCGTCCTCCAGGTACTCTCAGGTCTCCCTTCTGAATACAATGCTGCTGCTACTCATATCCAGCAGACGGAACCTCTCCCTACATTCGAAAAGACCCGGTCCCAATTGATCCTAGAGGAGACTCGCCTTCAACGACAGATCACCGAAGCCGCCAAGGACAAAACGGCATTGGTATCGTCCAGCGACATCGACGAAACCTTTGCCCCACAGCCCATCCGAAACAACAACCAGCAGCAGGGATCGAGAGGCGGCGGCCGTGGCCGCAGCACCCAGCGGCGGCCGCAGCAGTTCGATACCCCCCACCCCTCATGGTACCCCAATCTCGGCTATCCGCCTTGGAAGCCCTTTGGCTACCCCGACTCGTCGTATCGCCCAACAACCCCGTATCCCAACCGTCAGCAGGGTTTGTTGGGTCCTGCTCCTCGACCCGCTGGGCATCAGGCCTACCCGTCGTCGTCTGATCCGACGTACACTCCAACTGATGTTCATCACGCCTTGTCTTCGATGCAGCTGACACCTCCTGACTCCGCTTGGTACATGGACACTGGCGCTACCTCTCATAAGACGAACTCCTCAGGTACTCTCTCTTCTCTTTCTTTTAAGGGTCCTGCTCATTCTATTATCGTCAGCAACGGTGGTCGCCTTGCTACTTCGGGCTTTGGCCACGGCACACTACCAACCCCTACCAACCCATTACACCTCAACAACGTCCTTGTTGCCTCCAAACTTGTTAAAAACCTTATCTCTGTCCGTCGGTTCACCACTGACAATAATGTTTCTCTTGTGTTTGATCCGTTTGGTTTCTCTGTGAAGGATCTTACTACGGGGGTTACTCGCCTCAGATGTAATAGCACTGGGGAGCTCTATCATGTGTCGTCACCCTCACCATCCAGCCCATCAAGTCCAGTCGCCCTCTCGGCATCATCATTCAGTCTTTGGCATGCGCGCCTTGGTCATCCTAGTCCTGCAGTTTTAGATTTACTTCGTTCTAAAAGTCTTGTCCAATGTAATAAAGAGCATCGCTCTAGTTTATGTTCTTCTTGTCAGTTAGGCAAGCATGCCAAACTTCCTTTTCAGCGGTCTTTAAACACTACTTCTGCACCTTTTGACATTATTCATAGTGATATTTGGACATCTCTTGTGCCTAGCAAGGAGGGTCATAAGTATTACCTTTTGTTTCTGGATGATTATACACATTTCTTATGGATTTTACCTTTGCACTTTAAATCTCAAGTGTTTCCTATCTTTGCCAAATTCCACACTTACATCAAAACACTATTTCACACCTCTATCAAGTGTTTCCAATGTGACAATGGTCGTGAATTTGACAACAAAGAATTTCACACATTCTTTAACACCAATGGGATCTCCTATCGCTTGTCCTGCCCCTATACCTCCCAAAAAAATGGCAAGGCCGAACGAATCATCCGAACCATTACCAATATGATGCGCTCTCTCCTCTTAATTCCCATTCTATACTGGCCTTACGCCTTAGCCACCACGTGCTACCTCCTAAACATCCTACCTTCCACCACCCTCCACCATCGCTTACCATTTCAGGCACTGTATTGCACTTTACCCAGGTATGATCACCTTCGTACCTTTGGATGCTTGTGTTTTCCAAATCAGCCATCCACCTCCCCTCTCAAGCTTCACCCACGCTCCACCCCTTGTGTCTTTCTTGGCTACCCGTTTGATCACCGCCGTTACCTCTGCCTCGATATCAAGACCCACAAAATCATTCTGTCTCGTCATGTCACTTTTGATGAGTCGCGATTCCCCTTTGCATCTCCCACACCCCCTGTGTCTCCGTCAAGGTCTGAGTCACCATTCCCGCATTTTCTTTTTCCCCAGAGCTCTCCCGGTGCTCCTGCCTCTCCCCCTCCCCCCCGACCACCACCACCCCCCACCAGACCACACACCCGCAGCGTCTCCGGTGTCTTCCGACCCCGTCAGATCGTCTCCATGACCACCGCACACCACCTCGCCGCTCAAAACCAAGCCTACAGTCCTCCGTCAAACCGCCTTGATGTGATGTCGCGGCCGCAGCAAGATGCGGCGGCCACAACCAATCAAAGAAAGCCACCCCATCCAACGTCCCACTCACTAGCGGCGGCCGCAACATCATGCTGCGGCCGCGGCCAATCAATGAGCGGCGCCTGTTGTGAGGAGGAAATCGAGTATGAAATATAACAAAATAGATCAAACCAGATTCAGGCCCACGCAAATAAATACAAGACTCCTCCAATGCAGTAATGGGAAGTCAGGATCGATCCACGAGGAAGCGTGTCAGCGGATCCTAGGCAGCGGATTAATCTCACGATCAGAAGTCGACAACAGGGTCCTCGATCTCGACTAGGGTAGTCGACAGAAGATCGGACAGTCGAACAACGCGCAGCAGCAACTCGGCAGATGGTGGTCGATCTCGACGAGGCTTACTCGATGTCGAGTAAGGTCTTGTCGACTTCGGCTTGTCTTTGTCGATCTCCTGCACAATTAAGCTACGGCGACTCTGGGTCGAGAATCAGTAGTCGAGATCGACCAGGGATTGGTCGAGGTCGACGAGGGCAGGAACTTAAAACGAAAACGAAAGAAAGTAAAAACAAATGCTTTGGGGTTTCTACTAAACTTAATGTAAAAGGACTTCCAAGATTGGGGTTTGCAACGACAATAACCAAGCATGCATAAGGTAGAACCAAACAGATAATCATGTGGATCGCATTAAAGGATTAAGCTTTCGCCTTTTCCAACAATTAGACAACTCTCTCAAGAAACCCTAATTGTCTCTACCGATTTTATGTTTATAATCCAAGTTGTTAGCATGGATCTCCATTAGATGGGCAATAAACACGTAAACAAGTAGGAAAATGCTCAAAACATGATAAAGGTCGGATCTTTACCTCAATTATGCACGGCTATCGTCGGGCTCGCCCCAACCCTAGAAGTGGGTTGACTACTCGCGCTTCATCATAATTAAAGACATCAATAATAAAAGGAAATAAACTTGCATTAATAAAATAAAATAGAGCTTACAACCAAAGGAAGTCAATTCCGCTCTCGCTTCACAAAACTCCTCTTGGCCACTCACTCTCTCTCTCTCTCTCCTACTACTTCTCCTACTTCTGAAATTGAATTAATAAAAACCAGCCCCTAGGGCTTTATTTATAGGCTTCATTCCCTAGCTATTCTAGGAAAGAAATATCTATCTATATCTAAAATTATATCTAAAAGCTTTAAAGATAAATAAAAACAATAAAGAAATTAAATCTAAAATAAGGAATTATATCTAAAATGTCTTCAATGGATAAATCTTCTCCTTCATGATGTATCTTGATGATTTTGGATAGAATCGGCAATCTTCCAGCCCAAGCAACCCTATACCGAGTAGGATTCGTCAAAACCGAGTAACGCGTCTTCTGGAAGTCTACTCGATCTCGACCAGGGTCTTGTCGATCTCGAGTAGCCCTCCTCTGTCTCGAGTAGGCCTCGTCTGTCTCGAGTAGGCCTCGTCTGTCTCGAGTGACTGGTGCTCGACAAGGCTCGGACATGGCTCGGAGGTCTAGTCGATCTCGACCAAGCCTCCTCGAGATCAAGTAGAGGTGGTCTGCGTCTTCGTCCTCGGCTTCTCGGCTTGCCACAGCTCGTCGACTCCGGACATGGCTCCGAAGTGTGGTCGATCTCGACTAGAGCTAGTCGATCTCGAGTAGGGTTCCGGGAGTCGGGTTGTCTCTGACTCGGTGTCCTCGATCAGCTCTGCTCAACCAGGTGTGCTCGACCAGGTTGGTCGATATCGAGTAAGATGTACTCGATATCGAGTACACTTGGCTTCAGCTTTCTGCTCTGTTCTTGAAACGCACTTTCCCGAGTCCTCGTTCATCGGATTGATGCATATGACCATGTGTTGGAAAGCTCTTTCCGAGGGCTACAACTCTCATGAAGACATCAAAGCTTGATTCAGAACGAAGAATGGTGAAATATGGCCTTTTCTCCAGCTGCACCATTCTTAGCTTCTCCATGAGTTTCCTTTAAGCTCCAAAGTGCGTCCGATTTCTACGAAATATAACCAAAACTTGTGTAGACCTCCATATATTGAAAATAAGTGTAAACTACACAGATTCTGTATTATTCTAACCCAAATGTATGAAATGCGTGCAGAAATCGATATAAATGATAGTATAAAACATGGCAAATTAGGCTCACAACAAACACCCCATACTTAAGCTTGCTTGTCCTCAAGCAATATTTTTATTTGTCATTCAGGGGAAGAATTCAAACTCTCAACATCTTAGATTCATTCTCATATAATCCTGCAATCAATTACCATCCTCGAAAAGGTACTAGTGTTACAGATCCATGCATGTGCAATTATACAAAAGCAACATCTACTCACAAAAGGAGGGTTATGCAAAAACAATTCATACGTGACAAAGCAACAATAATCAAGAGGACTTTAATTTAAGCTCAAATAAGGAGTAGAATTGGTAAAAGGCTAAAGGTGGGCAATTTTTGGCAATGTGGTGCTTATGATTCGGGGAAATGGAGTATTTCCAAACTTTCTTAACCACATCCCTTCTTCCTTTGATTTATCACCTTTCATAATGCTTTTTCTCAATAATAATGCTTTTACCTCTCTAACCTCAGCACTGCCTTCTCGCGAGTCGCAAACATGGGTGTCATGAATGGCCCCGGATACTTAGTGCTTTGGACTCCTCACACTGTGTCCCATCTCTCCAAACTATTATCTTAGAGAGCAGGGTCAATCTACCTTTATCTCCTGAGGTGATTGGATTTTCTTTCACTCATTAAATTTTCCATATATTCAAACAATTTCCTACCAAACTCCAATAATGATAATAATCATAAAACACCATATGACATCTCCATTTTGTAACATCATTCTCAACATAATCCCCGGATAAGGTAAAGAATGGCAAATATTTAGATCATGTGGAGCAATATATGAAATGAGGCATTTTATGCCTTTTTGTGATGCATAAGCATAGGTAAGGCTTAGGATTATAACAATATGAGCATTATATGGAAATATAAAGTCCTCCATCCTCTTATCATGCAATATGTCAAAAGCAACTTCAATTTTTACCTCCTTTCATGGTTTTCATCAAAATATGCATTTCATTGTGACTTCCCTTTACTAGGCAATTTCATGCTATATCTCTAATGAATCCAATTTTGCATCGTCGAGTTCAATATAAGCTTCCATGACATTATCAAAAATTTCAATGGGGGTCATTTTTCAAATTTTGGAAAACATGCATATAAGCACATAGATCAATAATGAATTCCAAAATAGCCATGTATAAGATATAAACTTTAAACATGCACACAAAATGTCAAATATATCAAATATGCATGAAGTAAGCCCTTCCCCCACCCCATACTTAAACATTACAGTGTCCCCACTGTATAAAATCAAATAAAAACAAGAGTAAAGGAAGGAACTCACAAGATAACACATCGAGGAGGCAAATCAGTATATGTCGAGTAACTGGGTGGTCGATATCGAGTACTCTTTACTCGATATCGAGTAGACTCTCAGCGTCTGGTGGAGTCTGAAGTCGAGGAGCGTCTGGCTGGTCGATATCGAGTACGTCTAGTCGATATCGAGTAACTTCTGGGCTTCTCCTCCTCGTCGTAGTCGACTTGGCCTTCGTCGATTCTGACTATTTTTCAGGGACTCCTTCTTTCCACCTTTCGCGATCCTTATATGCCTTGCCGACCTAAAAGTGTTAGATTGCACACAAAAACAAGACTATCCACATGAACTATTCTAAAAGACATAAAACCAAAACCAAAAACAAAAACCAAAAACTAAAAAGTTCAAAAAGTCCCAAAAGTTCAAAAGTCTATATACATGCTTTAGATTTTAGAGTCGTTAGGCCGACTTCTCCGTTTGCGCTCAAGGATCCTTATTGTGGGGCCCACTCATGCTTGGCCCTTCTCCTGGATCATCTAGGTCCTGATGGTAGTATGCAAGCTCAGCTGACAGGTGGTTGCTTGCATCATCTCCTTTCTCTTTCTTCTTCTTCTTTTCAGCCCTTAGTTTCCGCAGATTCCCTCGCCATGGTGTCTTATATCCCCTTAAATCATTGAAAATTTTATTTATGGACTGAGGGGGAGTAGAATTTATACCTGAACTTACCTGTTCGGACCCAAAACAGAAATCTTTGGGCTTGGGTCTACTCGATGTCGAGTACTGTTGGTCGAGATCGAGTACAGGGACCCCATACTTAGGTCTCGGCAAGTTTCTGGTTCAGTGGAGGTAGTCGAGATCGACAAAGGCTTGTCGAGCTCGAGGAGAGCGCTTGTCGAGATCGAGGAGGGCTTGTCGACCTCGAGTACAGTTCTGTCGCTTTCCTCCGCTGTTTGCTTGGTTCTGTGATCGCTGATGCTTTTCACCTCCAACCATGAAATTTCCTCCTTTGTAGGGCCAAAAGAGAAATCCAAAACCTCATCGCCTATGGTGAAGGTGAGTGATCTATTTTTGACACTGATTCTGGCATCTGCAGTAGCTAAGAACGGTCTACCAAGAATAATAGGGCTAGTAGGATCTTCACCACAGTCAATAATAAGGAAATCTGCTGGAACAAAGAACTTACCAACCTGGACAGGGACGTTCTCAACTATACCTGTAGGGATGACCACTGTATTGTTCGCCATGTATAATTTGGCATCCACAGGTTCTATACATCCTATCTTGACCTTCCGCCAGATTGACAGAGGCATGATGCTCACACTTGCTCCTAAATCGCATAGAGAATCATATTTATATTGTCCAAAACCCACAGTAACAGAAAACTTACCAGGGTCAGGCCTCTTTTCAGGGAAGTGGAGTACTTTGCATTCGCCTGCGATCTCTGAGATAGACCGCTTCTTGCTCAGGATTTCCTTCAGAAATTTGACATATCCAGGCATCTCTTGCAGGGCTTCTGTAAAAGGAATAGAAAAGTTCAGTTCTTGCAGCATATTAACAAATCTGTTAAACCTACCTGCAGTGGGATCTTTCTGTGTTTTTGAAGGGAAAGGCAGTGGCTTTTTCTGCTTCGGAGCCAGATCAGCTGTCGGAGATGCTGCAGAGTCGTCGACCTCGGCTTGCTGCTCCTCGATCTCGACTAGGGGCTTTTCGATCTCGACTTGAGTTGTCGACCTCGGGTTGCTGGTCTGCGCAGCGGTGTCCGAGCTAAGCTTCTAGTCTTGGTCGAGTAGTGTCTTGTCGATGTCGAGTACAGCCTCCTCGAGATCGAGTTGGCTCTGCTCTGACTCGAGTTGCTGCTCTGCATTGCTTTGCTGTTTTCCGACCTTTGGCTCGTGTAGTTGACGCCCACTCCTGAGTTTGATGGCTGCGACATGTCCGGTTTTCCCTTTAGGATTTGGTTCTGTTTGCCCAGGGAGCTGTCCGGACGGTCGTGGGATTTGTGCAGCGATTTGACCCATCTGGGTCTCTATTCCCCTTTTCCAGATGTCCAGCTCCCCAAATTTGGTGGTGATGTTCTGGAACTGGTTGTTGATGGTGCCCTGATTTCGACGCATCTCCTCAAGGATCAGCTGCAGATCACCCTTCTTTTGATCCCTTTCTGGATGTCCTGGAGCTCTGTAGGGTGGGGGTTCCTAGGAGGATCTTGGTTCCACTGAGGCTGATAGAACCTTTGATCTCCCATATAGCGATTTGGACCCCCAGCGTAGGCTGCTTCCTCATGTGTCTCTGCCATTCTGACTTGCTCAGTGTGTGGGCACTCAGTAGTGGTGTGCCTCTGTGATCCGCATTCGATGCAAGGATGGTTGACAGATAGATATTTGACTTGCTTGAGGAACTTGCGATTCTGGTCCCTGTAGAACTGCTCCCTGACATCTGGGTCAATCTCCTTTGCTGGCTCATAGAGTGGGATAGATGGTGCTGGTCTGGCATAGGCGTTCTCATCATAGTTTGTAGAAGTCCCATACTTGTTGTCATATGCCGTGAGCTTGTCTAGCACACCCCA
Source organism: Persicaria maculosa (assembly GCA_963922045.1). Classification (NCBI taxonomy): domain Eukaryota; kingdom Viridiplantae; phylum Streptophyta; class Magnoliopsida; order Caryophyllales; family Polygonaceae; genus Persicaria; species Persicaria maculosa. The sequence goes on from OY998254.1 coordinate 55,139,316, forward strand.
TGCGTCAATTGGTGGCATCGTCAGGTACTCATATCGAGTGTACTGATTGATCCTGTCCTTAGTGACTTGGTCAAGAGAGTTGAAGAAGATATCCTGAATGACGTAGGGCGGCTGTCCATGAGTAGGGCAAGATCGTAGTAGTTCCTTGTACCTTTCCTATGCCTTTGCTAGCGGCTCCCCAGGCTTTTGTTTGAAAGCTGTGATCTTTTGGCGGAGGAATGCTGTCTTGGCAGGAGGGAAGAATTTGTTGAGAAACTCTTGCTCTACTTGTGCCCATGTTGTAAGGGATCTTGGTTTCAGTCCTTCTAGCCACTTCAGTGCAGGTCCAGCGAGCGACCAGCGGAAAGCTTTCATCTTGACATATTCCAGAGTTGTACCTTCGGCAAGAGTACGGCACATGTCATGAAAATTGGTAATATGTTCAAGAGGGCACCCATTAAATCTTCCATGAAAAGCATTGTTTTTAAGTTCTATAAGAAACTGAGTGCGAATTTCAAAAGAGTTTTCAGGGATTAGAATCGCCGATTCAGGCACGACGAGAGTTGGATGCATATAATCCTCTGCTGTAGTTGGATATTGGGCAAGCTCGGCTTCTGCTTGCTCCCTTGCTGCTTTCTCAGTGGCGATAGCAGCATCTTTAGCGGCCAGCTCCCTTGTAAGCCTGGCAATCAGTTGTTCTTGTCTTTCAGCGGCCGCCATGGCTCTTTGTAGTTTAGCTCTGATGTGTAGAAGGCGCTCTGGTTCGTCTAAGCCGTCAAACTCAGGTGGTTGACCAGAACGGCGCATACACCTGTAAAGTAACTCAAAGCAGACGTGAGATTTAACTACCTAAGGCGCGAATGATAGATTCCCCGGCAACGGCGCCAATTTGTTGTGAGGAGGAAATCGAGTATGAAATATAACAAAATAGATCAAACCAGATTCAGGCCCACGCAAATAAATACAAGACTCCTCCAATGCAGTAATGGGAAGTCAGGATCGATCCACGAGGAAGCGTGTCAGCGGATCCTAGGCAGCGGATTAATCTCACGATCAGAAGTCGACAACAGGGTCCTCGATCTCGACTAGGGTAGTCGACAGAAGATCGGACAGTCGAACAACGCGCAGCAGCAACTCGGCAGATGGTGGTCGATCTCGACGAGGCTTACTCGATGTCGAGTAAGGTCTTGTCGACTTCGGCTTGTCTTTGTCGATCTCCTGCACAATTAAGCTACGACGACTCTGGGTCGAGAATCAGTAGTCGAGATCGACCAGGGTTTGGTCGAGGTTGACGAGGGCAGGAACTTAAAACGAAAACGAAAGAAAGTAAAAACAAATGCTTTGGGGTTTCTACTAAACTTAATGTAAAAGGACTTCCAAGATTGGGGTTTGCAACGACAATAACCAAGCATGCATAAGGTAGAACCAAACAGATAATCATGTGGATCGCATTAAAGGATTAAGCTTTCGCCTTTTCCAACAATTAGACAACTCTCTCAAGAAACCCTAATTGTCTCTACCGATTTTATGTTTATAATCCAAGTTGTTAGCATGGATCTCCATTAGATGGGCAATAAACACGTAAACAAGTAGGAAAATGCTCAAAATATGATAAAGGTCGGATCTTTACCTCAATTATGCACGGCTATCGTCGGGCTCGCCCCAACCCTAGAAGTGGGTTGACTACTCGCGCTTCATCATAATTAAAGACATCAATAATAAAAGGAAATAAACTTGCATTGATAAAATAAAATAGAGCTTACAACAAAAGGAAGTCAATTCCGCTCTCGCTTCACAAAACTCCTCTTGGCCACTCACTCTCTCTCTCTCTCTCTCTCCTACTACTTCTCCTACTTCTGAAATTGAATGAATAAAAACCAGCCCCTAGGGCTTTATTTATAGGCTTCATTCCCTAGCTATCCTAGGAAAGAAATATCTATCTATATCTAAAATTATATCTAAAAGCTTTAAAGATAAATAAAAACAATAAAGAAATTAAATCTAAAATAAGGAATTATATCTAAAATGTCTTCAATGGATAAATCTTCTCCTTCATGATGTATCTTGATGATTTTGGATAGAATCGGCAATCTTCCAGCCCAAGCAACCCTATACCGAGTAGGATTCGTCAAAACCGAGTAACGCGTCTTCTGGAAGTCTACTCGATCTCGACCAGGGTCTTGTCGATCTCGAGTAGCCCTCCTCTGTCTCGAGTAGGCCTCGTCTGTCTCAAGTAGGCCTCGTCTGTCTCGAGTGACTGGTGCTCGACAAGGCTCGGACATGGCTCAGAGGTCTAGTCGATCTCGACCAAGCCTCCTCGAGATCGAGTAGAGGTGGTCTGCGTCTTCGTCCTCGGCTTCTCGGCTTGCCACAGCTCGTCGACTCCGGACATGGCTCCGAAGTGTGGTCGATCTCGACTAGAGCTAGTCGATCTCGACTAGAGCTAGTCGATCTCGAGTAGGGTTCCGGGAGTCGGGTTGTCTCTGACTCGGTGCCCTCGATCAGCTCTGCTCAACCAGGTGTGCTCGACCAGGTTGGTCGATATCGAGTAAGATGTACTCGATATCGAGTACACTTGGCTTCAGCTTTCTGCTCTGTTCTTGAAACGCACTTTCCCGAGTCCTCGTTCGTCGGATTGACGCATATGACCATGCGTTGGAAAGCTCTTTCCGAGGGCTACAACTCTCATGAAGACATCAAAGCTTGATTCAGAACGAAGAATGGTGAAATATGGCCTTTTCTCCAGCTGCACCATTCTTAGCTTCTCCATGAGTTTCCTTTAAGCTCCAAAGTGCGTCCGATTTCTGCGAAATATAACCAAAACTTGTGTAGACCTCCATATATTGAAAATAAGTGTAAACTACACAGATTCTGTATTATTCTAACCCAAATGTATGAAATGCGTGCAGAAATCGATATAAATGATAGTATAAAACATGGCAAATTAGGCTCACAACAGCGCCCGCAACAATGCTGCCCCCGCGGCTTCTCCCTACAGCCCTGCCCCCCTTGCCCCAGTCCTTCCCGACTCCCAATCACCCCGTCCCTCCACCTCGCCCTCCCTTTCCCCCATTCCCAACTCCCACAAAACAGCCCTCCTCGACCCGAATTGGCAGGCGGCTATGCTCGACGAATAAAGGGCCCTTACGAAGAATGGTACTTGGGTTCTTGTTCCTCGCCCTCCTGAGGCGAACTTCATTTGTTGTATGTGGCTCTTCCGTCACAAGTTCCGCTCTGATGGATCGTTTGAGCGCTACAAAGCCCGTCTTGTGGTCAACGGTCGATCTCAGCAGGCAGGTATTGATTGTGATGAGACGTTCAACCCTGTGGTCAAGCGTGCCACTATTCGAGTGGTCCTGAGTCTAGCTCTGTCGCGCAACTGGGCCATCCATAAGTTAGATGTCAAGAACGCCTTTCTGCATGGCCATCTGAATGAGACAGTCTACATGTTTCAGCCGCCGGGGTTCGCTGATGCCGATCGTCCAAAGCATGTCTGTCTCCTCAAACGCTCTTTGTATGGGTTGAAACAGGCTCCAAGGGCTTGGTTCCAGCGCTTTGCCTCTCATCTGCTTCGTTTGGGTTTCATTGGCAGCCGTTCGGATACGTCTCTGTTTATCTATCGCAGAGGCTCAGACTTGGCATTCCTCCTACTATATGTCGACGACATCATTCTCACCGCCTCTTCTGATGCTCTTCGGACGTCCATTATTTCGCAGTTGAGTGCGGAATTCGCCATGTCTGATCTGGGTCAGTTGTCCTACTTCTTGGGTGTTGCTGTTCAGCGTCATGCGTCTGGTCTGTTTCCCTCACAAAGTAAGTACGCTGCTGAAATTGTTGCTCGGGCTAAGATAGTCAATTGTAATCCAGTCGCCACCCCTGTCGATACATCCAACAAGCTCAGTGCTCATTCTGGTCCTTTGATTGATGATCCGACACTTTACAGGAGCCTCGTTGGTGCTCTTCAGTATCTCACTTTCACAAGGTCTGATATCAGTTACGCCGTTCAGCAGGTCTGCTTGTTCATGCATGCGCCCAAGGAACCTCACTTTCAGGCTCTGAAGCGGATCATTCGGTACATCAGCGGCACCCTCGAGCTCGGCACCACGATCACTCCTTCCTCTATGCTTGATCTTGTTGCTTACAGTGATTCGGATTGGGGTGGTTGCCCTGACACACGTCGCTCCACGTCTGGTTACTGTGTCTTCCTCAATGACACCCTTGTGTCGTGGTCAGCCAAGCGTCAGTCAGTCGTGTCTCGATCCAGTGCTGAGGCAGAATACAGGGATGTTGCCAACGTTGTCTCCGAGTGCTCTTGGCTCCGCAATCTCCTGCTTGAGCTCTGATGCCCTCTTTAGAAGGCCACTCTCGTCTACACTGACAATGTCTCCGCCGTCTATCTGGCTAGCAACCCAGTCCAGCATCAACCCACGAAGCACACTGAGCTTGACCTTCACTTCGTCAGGGACAAGGTTGCCATTTGACATGTCCGCGTTCTACATGTCCCGTCCTCTTATCAGTACGCTAATATATTCACCAAGGGTTTACCTAGACAATTGTTCGTTGATTTTCGTTCCAGTCTCACTGTACGGACCCCTCCCGTTTCGACTGCGGGGGTTTGATAGATTACATAGGTCTCCTCATGTATAGTGGGCTAAAAGCCCGTGAAGGTCCAATACCTTTGTAACCTATATATATGTTTATCAATGAATGGAAACCCTCAAGGAGGACATTACAATCAATTCCATGATCTTACATTGCCAACGTTCTCTTAGGACCGCTGACGCAAGGGAGATGCACTAGTGATTGGGGAACAAGAGGGATCGTTTGAACAAAAGAAGGTGGTTGGAGATAGAAGGGGAAGGGAGCCTGGTAGTATATGGAGTGAGTTGTTGGGGAATATCCCCATTCTTTATATGTGTTGTTTGCATTTGACCCTAAATCGTTCCAAGAGGAGAGGATGTCAACATCTTTCGCATCTCGAACACAAGTAGCTAGAGGCAACCAATTAAAATTGGCTTTCGGCATGTGATGACATTCTTCACCTATTGGGCGCTAGTTGAGGTCATGGGCTACATGTTCCTCTCTTTTTGAGAGGTATTATTGTACACAGAGGAGGACCTAGGGGGTCCTATGGGGTCACGTGACCCCCTTCTCATCCGACAAATTATCTAGGTGTATTCTCTTCGTCGATAGCTTCATTTTGATATATAATACGCCATAATCCGACATCTGAGTAAAAAGTTATGATTATTTGAAAATTACAGCAGTATTAATCACTTTAGTTTTATTTCAATATACTATAGTACTTTAATATTTTACTTAAATTGACATTCACATATTATAATTCATCTCGAGAGCTTCGAAATCATAAGTTATATTACTTATTTTGAGAATATGTTAAGTAGTTACGCAAGTTTAAATTTTTTATATCTAGTTATACATTATTACATGTTAATAATGCAATATTTATTTATTATGTACCATTAGTACATAGTTTTCCCCGAATAAGTTAAAATTCATCATGTGTGTGATTTCACTACAAAAAAAATTAAATTTGCTTCGGCACTTTTCCGTGGCAAATGGCATATTTAGGGTGGCAAAAGTGTGCTAGCTTCGACCATGCGATGGCAAATGGGGGCGTGGCAAATTTTGGTAGCATCGGCAAAGAGTCGTAGCTAAGCGTGGCAAAGCTACCTCTATGAAAGCCAACACGTTTGCCACGGTAAAGTGCCGTAGCTAAATTGTTTCTGGAAAATTAAAAAAAAAACTGCCTTTTAGCCCGGATTTTCTCATACCCGGGCTAAAAAGTCCCATATATTTTTTTTAAAAATAAAATCCACAGATTATCTGTGCATTATATTCTTCATAAACGAGCTAAAAAACTCCAATTTCATTCTTTTACAAACAAATATACAATTTAAATTAATTATACAAATATATATATATATATATACTTGCACATAATTATACAAATTTATACATATAACAAAATATCCAAAAACAAATAATTTACATAAAACTATAAACTACACAAATAATATACTATTATTCTTTTCTACCACTCGATATAACTCTATACAAGGTTGCCATTAAGGTGTTGGCCTTCCAACATAACCAAATTATACCTACATAATGTGATTAAGCTGGCATACCTACATGATGACCAAAACATCCATAGGATCATTGTCTTCACGCAGCGTTCGAGGAATGAACCCATAGTTGTATACATCTGTGAGTACACAACTGATGAGTAAAGTATACGATCAACCTACAAAAGTACCATATAGTAGCCAAAATGAAACCTGCTGGCATATGGGAATAACAAGAAAGAAATGCCCCATACACAATTTCATTAATCACCGCTTCACATTCAAATGGCCAATAACTAAATCCATGATCTACATTCCCATTTTAAATAAATATGAGATCAGCCAAAGAACCACCATAAACTTCAAAACAGAGAAGCAATTTTGACATGTAACAATCAAATTTCCTATCTCTAACAAAAAATAAAAGATTCATTTTTTAAGTAACGAAATGGAACAGAAATATGAGAATTTAAAAGGCAGAGGGATACATTTTTTAAGTTCAATGCAGGTATGCTCAGGTGCTTATTATCCACGCTCAGGTTCCACCCTAAAAAAAAAAAGATTCATTTTTTGTGTGAAAAACCATGTTCATTAAATTAAACCAAAGTTAATATGCTACAAGCATGTTATGCAGGTGCTACACTAGTAAGGGGCTAAATCGTGGAGCTGGATTATGTTTCTTTTTATTCCGAATACAACCCACTTAATTCATTAAAGATAAAAAGAAAGTAAATGTCAAAAAAAAAGCTCGCCACTAAGCAATAATAATATGTTAAAATCTCAGGAGTTTGAACATTAGTATTTAGTATCAACTGACTTCTAGTTAATCCAGAAAATTTGAGCTTAAATCCAGAACATCATAAACTAGGACAACCGATCAAATAATTAGAACTTAAATCTAGAAAACACGCAATCAAAATCTATAGAAATAAACATTGTCCACATCTAAGAGAAATAGCAAAGAAGACCGTGAAAGACTGAAAATAAATTCTTACAGATGGAAAATAGTAGAGAAAGTGAAAGCAATGTTGACAGGAAGAGTAAAAAATCAATCACCAACAACACATCCAGTCAACTCAATTCAGTAGCTAGCTAAACAGGACATAAGGCAGAAAAGATGGTACAAGTTTGATGATGAAATTTGGAAAGAGTGGCTGCCAGAACAATTGTAATGCCAACATTTACAAAATATATAAGCCCCAAAATATAATGAAATTTGGAAAAGAACGATAAGAATATATGAAAACTATCAGAAAAGCATTTCTATATATCTCCAAAGCACCATCTCTCTTAAGTTCAAACATTAAGCCATGAAACATATCACATTATAAAGAAAGCTCATCAACATGCATGATGAATCTATCCAGTAAAAGGAAAAAGTGTCCAACTAAATGTTTGAAAGATTACTTTTACTATGAAGGCATCAATTCCAAGCTTAAAATGGTTGCAGCCTCTGATATCTTTAGCTTTGGTTCGACTACCTCCCAGTTGCCATCTTCATCCACAACTGGTACATGAATGAGCCAACAGGATTACTAAGATTGAGCTTGAGAAGTAACACAATCACAAAGAATAATTTGATAGGTCTCCACACTTTCACTTTTGAAAGCATTAACTTAGAATCAAATATTACCAAACAAGAACCTCTAGCATTTTTCTTCTACCCTTGTGAAGAATCTATGGTGCCTCAGTCCTTCCTGCAGCTGACTTTTCCTCAAGAAGCTAGCCAAGTACAGCATCAATCTCTGCAAATACGTCCTCCATGGAAACGTCTCCATTAACCTGCACCAGAGACAACAAAACTCAGTATAAGAGATATATCTAGCTTTAAAACAACGAAAACAAGCAGAGAAAGATTGAAGATTAAAGCTTTCTTTACTGAACAATATTGGTAATGATATTCTAGAAGGAAGAATTGTTAATTAAACACTCTGGTTAACCACACAAGGACAACACAATGAACAAGTAACCTTTAAAACTACAACATTAAGAACTCAAACAATGTTAAGTGATCAGAATATTTAATCATATAAGATTGTTCCCAGTCAAAATTGAGGACAGAAACATGAATAAGTCATTGGAGATGACTCTCGGAGAGGGAAGTTGTGCTGGGCAGATGGGGCCCTCACTTAAGCAAAAGAAGTTTAACTTATACATTATAAGATCGTTAACATCATACTTCATGGCCAAAAAAGGTTTTATGGCCCTGTTCTCGCCAATCTTGCAAACATAAATCATATAATCAGTTGAGCATGTTGCAAAAGAAGTATTGTTTCTCCAATCAACATCGAGGGTAAGAGCTGTAGGATGCCAAACACACTTCAATCAGCAGACACAATGATTTTAAACTCAAAGACGCTAGAACAGAGTCTATAAAGAATATGAGGAATGCATAAACTAGGACCTTGTTGACAAAAAAGGGAAATTTTGTTTTTTACCCAAAACATTATTTTTTTAACCCCCAAAAAATACTTAAGGGCCCCTAATGAGCTTTATAGGATACAATCCCCCAATGATCTTTAAAGAACAATGGTAGAGAAGAGCAAGGTATATAGAGAATTAGCACAAACAAGGAGGTGCAACAACGGAATTATCAAAAACTAGAACACAAAACCGCATTACCTTTCGGGAAATCCGTCAAAGCATGAATATATACATGATATAATCTATCCTCATTTTTTCAGCACCCAACGAATTGAACACCCAATTCTAAAACCCCAAAAACCAAAATCAAAGAATCAGATTTTAAAGTGAAAAGTTATATGTGCTGAGATTCCAAACAAGGATGATGAAAGTGATTTGTTTAAAGTATTTAGGGGTTTTAAGAGAGAAATGAATCCCCAAATTAAACCCTAACCATACATAAATTCCTACTAACCCCAAATTAAACCCTAACTATACACAAACTATAACAAAACATAGAAATCCCTTTTAAATCTGTTGGTATGACTTAAATCAAAGGGGTTTAAAGAGAGATTCTCCTATTTAATTCTTCCAATTTCTGATTTTTCATCCCCTAAAATTTTGATTTTCAAGAAATCAAATAAACCCTAATCTTTCTTTCAAACTGGATAAAATAAAACTTACATTGAATACTCAATACTTGAATCGGAGAGGGAGTCGGACTAAGCACGAGCAGAGTGCAGCACGTCGGAGATATTGAGAGAGCGAGAGGGAGTCGGACTCAGCAGTGAGCGAGAGGGAGAGGAGTACAGCGAGAGCTTGAGAAGTGCAAGAGAACTGATTGAGATTGAGATTCGAGACTAGGCAGGAGGCAGGAGCGGCGCCGGCGAGCCGGAGCAGGAGGGGCGAGAGAGATTGAGATTCGAGGTGAGAGAGGAGATCAGATCGAGATTTTTCAGATCTGAAAATGAGGAGAGAGAAGGGTAAATTGATCTTTAGAGAGGGAGGTGAGCCGGTTAGTTTTTAGGGTTTTTTTTTTTATTCTTTTTAATAAAAAAAACATTTGCCACTGTAAGTTTACTAGAGTGGCAAATTGTCGAATTTCAATATTTTTTTAACATCCAATAGCCACGGTAAATTTTGCCGTTGCTACCAGGGTGGCAAAATGACCCAATAGCCACGACAACTCTTGCCGAAGCTACCATCAGTGGCGAATTTGTCTTGTTTTTTTTTCTGATTGAAGGCTTGCCGTGGCTAATGCCGTGCAAAAGAGTACCAATTGCCACGACAGGCCCCTGCCGAAGCTAGGTAGCGTGACGAATTTAATTTTTTTTTTGTAGTGCTTGTTTATATCTTCTACCCAATTAGAAACAATGTTAGTCTATCATAAAAAAGGGTCCCTATCTGAAGCATTTTTTTTTATTTGTTGTAGTCATATCCTGGCAAATTCTTGGATTTTTAATCTTGACTTTAAAGCTCACAATCGCAATCAATAAAGTCCTAGAACCATTGAGCCTTGGAATCACTCCCTAGAGGGATCTTATGGATCTCTAGAAGGCAAAATGGTTTAGTTGTGACAAATACTAATTTAAGGAAATATATCAAAGCATTTTCTTGTTTGTTATACTCGCAGTCATATACCTTAATGAATTATTGAATTTTTAGTCCTGCGCCTTTATGTTCAATTTTTTAAAACAACTAGTTATCTTCCGCGTGCATAGCATACGGGAATGTCAAAACGGTTACTACTAATATTTGTTCATGTTATGATTTTTCAAGATCAATCCCATCATATGTTGCAGTTTACATACTCCATCCGTTAATTAAAATATGACGTTTTACTATTCACACACGCTTTATTAGCTGTTAAAAACTATATAAAATATTAACTTTTTTAATAATTTTTTTAAATTATTTCATACTTATTACAATTAAGTATGAATTTATAAAAATAAATGTAAAAAAATGTTAATATTTCATATAATTTTTATCATTCTAAAAAAGCGTCCATGAATAGTAAACGACAAGTTTTAATTAACAGAGGGGTATAATCTTATACTTCATATGCAAGTTATTAGTGATTGAAATTTTTTAATTTAAAAGCAAATGAGTTGAAAAAATGTTCTTAAATTTAAACAATTAATTGAAACCAATTCTATATATTTTAAAGCATAAATAATTTATTAGTCCTACAAATTTACAACAAGTAAATTAAGTAGACAATTTTATGCCTTTATTTTTCTTAAATATATATATACAAAACCATCTATTTATTTTAAGGACAAATGGTTCAAAGATTCAAAATGTATTGTTTATATGATGTGAATATTGTTACAATTTATTCTATAATTTAATGCAAATGCATAGACAAGCCACATGAAGAAGAAAGATGAAGAAAATAATTTATTGATGAGCCGCATAATGACGACCAATTGGAATCCATTCAACTTTTAGAGAACAATCTTACTATAAATTCCTAAACATATGGATTTTTTTATAATTTAAATAAAGTAGTGATCATTTTTGTGATTATTGTAAAATAAGGGATAGAAAAATAAAATAAAATGGTAGATGGATGCTTACCTGATCAGATTAACGCATCAATCTCGGATGCGGAGAACTTGGAACTAATCAAACCAATAACCAATGGTGAAATTAAAAATGCGATTTTCTGCATGGAGAAAAACAAATCTTCGGGTCCTGACGGGATGATTGTTGAATTCTATAAAACTTACTGGGACATTGTTGGTCCTTCGGTCATAAGAGCAGTTAAGAGCTTCTTTACATCCAATAAAATTATGAAACAAATAAACCATACATTTACCAAAAATAGACAATTTAACTTCAACAAATAATTATCGACCCATCAGCCTATTGAACACAATATACAAAATCATCTCCAAAATAATCACAGAAAGACTAAAACGGGTTATTGGCAAACTGATACATCCTCTTCAGGGTGCATTCGTGTCAGACAGGGCTATTCAGGACAATGTTCTAATAACACATAAAATCTTCCACTCTTTCAAATCTCGTAAGGGATCTTAGGGATGGATGACACTAAAGTTAGATATCGAGAAGGCCTATGACAGAATTGAGTGGGACTACATAATTGAAATTCTAAAGCGATTTGGTTTCCACCCCATTTTTATTGAATGGATTAAGAAATGCATAACATCGGTGTCGTTCTCCGTATTGGTAAACAATGGTCCCACATAAGTCTTCGTGCCTTCCAGGGGTATCCGGCAGGGTGATCCACTTTCACCATAACTTTTCATCCTGGGTGCAGAGTTACTTGCCAGAAGGTTACATAGTGAGTCGTCTACACCCAATGGGAAAATCGGGTTTAAGTACGGCCGTCATGGTCCTTGCATCCCGTTCTTAGCCTTTGCCGATGACATTATAATTTTCTCAAGAGCCACTGCGACAGCTAGCACAATAGTTAGAGATATTATAGAGGAATACTGTTTATTATCAGGACAAAAGGTTAATTTCCATAAATTCAACTTCTAGACTACAATAGGCATTCCGAACTCAAGGGTTCAGGTGCTTATGGAAAATTTGCAGATTCCACACACCAGATCGTTAGAAAAATATCTCGACTGTCCAATCATAAATGGAAAGGTAAACAAAGAAACCTTTGAGGACATTGTATGCAAGTCTAAGGAACAGCTTGCTCAATGGAGAGCCAACTCTCTCTCTCAGCAAGGCTGATATGTTCTTATCAACTCAAATCTTGCCGCCAAACCGCTATACACCATCCAAAGCTTTATGCTACCAGCCAACATCCACAAAGAGTTGGACCAAGTAAATCAAACTTTCTTCTGGAACAAAGATGTGCAGCATAGACCACTTATTAGCTGAGATAGAATTTGTAAGCCCAAAAGAAAAGGTGGAATGGGATTAAGGAACTCGAAAGACATGAATGAAGCTCTCCAAATGAAGCTACTATAGAAAACCCTAGCAGATCCTGACAACGAATGGGTTAAAATTATACGATACAAATACTTAAAGGAGTCGGATATACTTAAGTATAAAAGGTCAGGAAATGCTTCCTGGCAGTGGGGCAAAGCTAGCTCCTAGATAGAGAAATTCTCTTCGGGCCTGATATGGTCGATAGGAGATGGGAGATCTGTTAGGTTCTGGGATGACAATTGGGTCTCCCTTGAAAAATTGTCAAACAGAATAAAACCAGACCAACAAATTCAGCCTGACTCCCGTGTTAGTGACTTCATCTTAGGAGGAAAATGGTGGAAGGAAAAACTTGAGCAATTCCTAGAGGAGAGTACGGTGAGAGAAATAATGGACATACCTCTCCCCGTTAACCCATTCCCAAACAGACTTTACTGGTGGCCAGATAAAAGTGGCTGGTTTACGACTGCTAGCGCCATGAAAATTATTTATAACACCAATGACGAAACTGATGACCCGAATTTCTGGGTTTGGAAGTTTAAAACACTTCCTAAAGTCAAGAATTTTCTATGGAGAATCACCCAAAGGGGCCTACCTACAAAGGATAGGTTAATCAGTAGGGGCGTCGCTATCCCTAATGGATGTCCATTCTGTGACGCACCAGTTGAAGACGAATCACATCTATTCTTTAAGTGTACCTTTGTAAAAAATTACTGCCTTCATTCCCCAATAGCGGATAATATTGCCACCCCCATTATTGAGTCCACAAATGATATTAAGGAAATCTTGGGATCCCTAGGAATAAACCTAAATCACAACGAGAAAGTCGGGGCGATAAAATGGTGGCTTACTTGGCAATTCAGAAACTAGATTTTATTTAACAACCACAAAATACCGACTCCTCAATAAATTGAGCAAAAAGTCAGAATAACCCATGACAACTGGCTCAAGGCAAACCAATACGACGAAGACTATGTCATGGATCATTTCCAAAAACCAACAACAAAGAAAATCAATGGAAAGAATATAAAATGGAGGAAACCCCTCAGGGTTATATGAAACTAAATTTTGACGATGCAGTTTCTGTCGATGGTGTAGGACACGGTGGGTTTGTCATTCGGGACTAGAAAGGTAACCCTATAAAATTTGGTAAAAAAAGATTTGCAAAATCTTCCCCAATTATGACCGAAGCTCTGGCTCTTTGGGAAGGACTACTCCATGCCATTCAATTAAAAATTAACCGAGTAATCATTGAAGGTGACTCCCTGACAATAATCCGAAACCTGAACCGATTGGGTACTTATCCTTGGGAGATAGAGCTTATAATGGGAGATATTAAATGGCTAACCACATCATTTCATAGTATATCCTATTCTCATGTGCCCCGGGAGGGAAATGTGGTGGCTGATAAGGTTGCTTACCTTAGCCACTCGTTCACTGGGATTGTGCTTGAAACTCACAATGATATTTCTGATCTCATCTGAAAGGATGCTATCGGCTAAGCTACGCTAGCCGAAATCTTACTTTATCCAAAAAAAAGCAAAGAAAAAGAAATTTATTTTTTATAGTGCATATTATGCATAGTGGCATTATTGTAATTTAGTGAAATACTATGGATAATCTTTGAAACTACTATTCATGAGGCCACTCTTACTTTTTTATATCTATAGAAGAGTTATAGAGGAAAACACGCATGTGTATATTATGGTAAACAACGAAAAAAAAAGGGTAAAGAATTGTAGAAAAATATACAATTAAGAGGACCTTCTCATCATGAAAGGTTCCCATAAAAATACAAACGAAAATTCTCAGAGAGTCAAATGGGCATTTCCAACCAAGAACTTGGAATATTTATTTATTCGGATTTTTCACGAGGTAACCATGTGGTATAGCGTAATTCGGGTGGTAAACAAGAGTTTCTAAAATTTCGTCGGGTAACCCTGATGTTTTGAAATTTTTTGCCTCGCCCCCAAAACTTTTATTTTGGCTGAAAAATGAGAATTTCAACTTTGATAGGGTGATATTTTGTATTATTGAAAAACTGTTGGGTTTTTTTACGAATAAATCCTGTTTTCTTCTTTGCTCACCATCGACCATCGACGAAGAGGCAATTTGCAAAGGGGTGATATGCGAATAAGAAGAATATGTAACAGAAGCGAAGAGGAAGGCGCTACTGCCGGTGGCGACGGCTCCGGATGGGGACTGAGCCTTTGGGCTTAGCGGCGGTGGACGGTAGCACTTCGAAGTCCAACTTCTTTAACAGGTGAGTTTTGCAAATCGAATCGAAGCACTTTGAATAACTTCAATTTCCTACCGAAACTTCTCTTTACGTGTTCAGATTGATTAACATTAACCACTAGGGTATGAAATTGGGGCCGATTGTTGCTTGAATGTTTCGAATTAGAAAATTTGGGTTTAGGGTTTCGAAATTTTGGGGTTTTTTTGTGTTCTTCTGCTGAATCCGTGTAAATTGTGTTTGTGTGAGTTATTTTTGTTCGATTAATATCTCAATACATTGTCATTCTTTGCTAAGACTAACTGTGAAGGTTCGAACATTTATTAATCACTCTCTACTTTTTTTTGTGGTTGTAAGATTTTGTTATGGTGGCTCCCTATTGTAGCTCGTTCAGACAACAAATTCCCACCTAGGTCAGTTTCGTGGCTTACATCATGTGTGATAGTTTAATTGTGTATAAATTTGTAAACATTGCTTACTGTTATTCATCTTTCTCTTCAGTTCTCATTATCAATTTCTGCTGGTTTTGGATTGGAATTCATAATTAAACATTGATCTTCATCTATGCTCTAAAAGTGTAAGCAGTGAGATGCCTGTATAAACTTTTGATTGTTTTAGAGTGTTCGCACTGTTAAATCAAAATATATTAAATATCAGTGAGGTTTTGTAAAATATCCATAAAATCCTTTTGAATGTTTTAGAGTGTTTGTTCAATATATGTAGAGATGGATTTTTAATGGGTTTTCAGACTTCGAGCATCATGGAATGTGTTTATGATGCTAGTTAAATGCACGTGGACATAATTTGTTTAACCTTTTATCTCAAATGTTAGAGCAATGTGTTATACACATGATGTGGGTTCGACTCCCACATAGGTTTATCTGTAAAATGGTACATTAGTATCCACTCTCACAACTTCGTTTTCAACATCATCACGGTAGTAATATGTATCCTCCTATTTTTCTTCTTTGGGATTCTTCTCCCTTCATGCAATATGTATATAGCCTATATGAGATTCGAACCCACATTTGTGCCTAAGCACATTGCTCTACCAATTGAGCTAATAGGCTACTAAACCCTTAAGTCCACTCATTTTGACATGAGAAGATTGTATAAGTGTGCAAAAACTTCACCACTCTCTAAAATTGAAAACTCTAAATCCACTCATTCTGAGTTATGTCACACACTCAATGTCCCAATAGACATAAAGGAAATTTACTAACAAAATATGGGATAGTGTGCATGATAGAAGATGAAAATGCAGTAGAAATGAGAAACCATTAGAACAATTTCTTCCCCTTCTGTTCTCAAGGTGGAAGCAGAAAGACGGTTTGAAGAAATGAATGTACAAGAAACAAATATGGTAGAGAGACTTTACAAGGTTTAAAGTTTTAGTACATAGTTATCTGTACAACTTCTAACAGATCCTTGCTTCCTTGTCGATGAATCACGATCTTAGGTCTGAATAGCAGCTCGACCACAATCCCCAAGTATCTCCTACAGGTACTCAAAATTCCATGTTGACTCCATCGTATGCAATAATGATGCACCACACAAGTAGAAAAATCATTTTAGACGAGCTTCAATTTATACAAATCTCCAAGAAAATGAAGAAATAACAAAATAATGCTATAAGATAGAAGAAGAAATGGATTTTGGCAAATATGTTTCGGGAGACTCTACACGCACTAACCTTCACTTGTTCCCATTTTGTGCTAGGAGTAATAGAACACATTTTTCGCTGACTTCTTCAAAGAAACCTCCAATTGCAACTAAGATGAGCATATGTTAACAAGGTGATCATCTATTCCTGAGTGGATCACCATCTGGTCAACCTAAGCAGAAAGTAACAAACGATTTAGACTTTAAAACCTAATGAAAATTTGTGATCATAAAGTGAACCAAAGTAGTTTTTTGGGCACATCCCCATTTGATGCTTCATAAAATTCTTACTATCCTATGAACCTACTGGCTAATAGAGATACTAACAATACAAAGATATCATGGTAAACTATCATTGAGCATGAAATTCAATAGAAAGCGGCACATTATTTGCAAGCATAAAGACGGTATATGCAGCCACATTATTTGCATGTCTCACACATGAATAACTTTACAATTCGGATCCCTACTAACCAAACCAAAAAAACCCCAAATTTTTGGATCCCTTAACCCTAAAATTCATAAAAACCCCAAATTTTCGGATCCCTTAACCCTAAAATTCATAACTTGAAATTCGAAGGTTCAAACCATGATTTGAGCTCAATTTCACACCCTAGATCACTCATCCCAATCAATAAGAACTAAATTGAACCTATTCAAAATGTTCGAACTCTCAAAACTCACCTTAAATCGTAGCCGCCGCCCGCAACCGACTTTGTCACCAATGCTAGCCACTGCCCGTGTCGTCGCAGACCCTCTCTCACCCGTCGCCGCCGCTGAAACCACTAGTCGCCGCCGGCCTGCCTCTACACTTCTTCTCCTCCCCTGCCATCGACCTTCGTTCAACTTGTTCTATTTGGAAGAGATTTGGCTATACATATGTGAAAAGCCTCCACAAAGTTTGTTAATATTACATTATTTATGCGCCTATAACTTAAAAATGACGATTTTCGGCCAAAACAAAAGTTCTGGGCACGAGACAATTTTTTTTAATAGCATAGGGTCACCATGTAAAATATCATAAACCTTAGTTTACCATGCAAATTAGGCGTAGCCTCAGGGTTAACTCGCGCAAAATCCGTTATTATTTACGTACTTGTTGGGCTAAAATATCAATAAAAAGCTTTGCATCAGTTAAGAAGTTAGGTTTTTCTCTATCCTTTCATAGTTACTTTAATGGGATACCATTACTCCAATAGAAATAATTGTAAATGATAACGCATTTAATGTGGCTATTTAGGCTTAGTTGTCTTCTTTCTTAAGAGTTGATTCAATGTACTCTGATGATTTCGAAACTCTTCTTCCTAACATTTTAATCATGGGAGGAGTTGTAGAGCTCGATTTTTCCAATGATCAAAGGTAACTAATTTCTTTCAGTTAATTGAAGGGGGTACTTTTACTACAAATGAGGTCGACCTCATTGGTCGGGGGCCCTTGCGTGTTGATAGGTGCACCATGAGTCAACCATGTAAATTTTGGTCCTTTTAAGAGTTGACAAGTGTGTTTAGACCCCTTTGTATCTTGCTTGCATGTTAGATATGTGGACCGAGGATGAATGATCTAATGATAGTGAGGGAAAAAACTATTTACTTTGCATGTTTTATTTTACAATTTGCAAAAAAAAAAAAAAAAACGATTGACTTTGACAAGCGAAAGTTCAACCCTGATCATCCTAAAGGATGATGTTACAAAGCTCCAATAAAAAGGGGAGTGACTCCATACTACAAGTGTCCGTAGTCCTAGCAATGAAATCTGCAGTACAGTTTGATTCTATTTAGCAGTGTTGAAATTCGATAACAGTGAAGTGTGAAGGTTCGATAAAGTATAACAAAGCAATATAACGATACTCTAGAAGGGGGGTTGAATAGAGTATGCCGGTTTTTCGCAGATAATCTCAAGACTTTTGAAGCTCGTGCAAAACCCTTTGAGATTAGACTTAATCCTTTCTCTGAAAACCTGAATCACAAACAAGTTATACAATACGAACAAATGCGGAAATATGGTAAAGCAGTAAGTAAATGACGCAACAAATTGTTTACGAGGTTCGGCACGAACTAGGCCTACATCCCCGCCTAGGGTTCTTCCACAACCCTAGGATTCAACCGGCTTTTATTGATTCACAAGACTTAGGATCCTAATAGCTCACCGAGAAGCCTCTCTCCTATACAATTGCAATCTAGTCAACTCACGTTCCCTTGGAGTCCTAGACCAATCTAGAAGAGCCCCACCTCTCTCAACTATCTAGTACAATCCTCTTACACTTAGTGAATCAATCGCCTAGTGTTCACTTCCTGAGTTACAAAACTCTCGAGTATAACACTCTCTCGAAATATATCATATGAGCTCACTGTGTAACTCTCAAATGCTTTGAAATGAAATAACAGACTCTTAAGAACTAGCAGAGAGCACACGAAGAAGACAGATTTCACTTGAAGGCTTGAGTGCGAATGAGAGCTTGTGTTCAACGAATGTGTCTGTCATCTTCTCTCTATCTCCTTCTTATACAGATCAACTCGGCGCCTAGAGATCTTCTTCAACGGCTAGAACTGATTGTGGCTTGGGAAGAAAACTCCATGATCTTCTATATTTGGAAACTCGGATGCCATGATCTTCCAATTTGAATTCTCTCGATTTCAAGCTTATGGAAGGAGATAATTTTCGAAAATCTTCCTGAAATGTTAGTATATACAATAATATATGGAAGCATATAATAACATATTATAATATTCAGACATAATATAATAAAGAACAGGTTTTGTGTTTCATCAACACATCTGTAGCTTCAAGACCTTTGACACAAACTGACTGTCAAAGCCTTTGAAACTTATTCCGATTTTCATCAAGGGAGTGGAGTTATCAATCTCCTCCTTGATGAAAGACAAAACATGTGCATCCCTGCAACTTAGTCAAACATATATAATATAAGCAACATCGGACTAAGTACCTGCATGGGTTAGACGAATGTTGGATCATAAGTTTAAAACATGAAATACATCCAACTGAAAACAAAAACAAGGTCTTCCAAGACCTTCACAGCAGTTAAAAAGTTTCAAAGTCTAAACCATAGCAGATCATCTCCCCCTTTTTGTCTTTCAACAAAGGGAGGAGGTAAAACAGTCACCAAAAGTTTTGAAACAGTTTCCAAAAACCAGCAATGTTTTAGATTTAGGGTTAGGGTAGGGTAGGGTAGGGTAGGGTAGGGTAGGGTTAAGCTTCATCGTCCGGAGCATCATCCGTGAACATCGACCTCAGACCTTGCAGCAGCTTGGACACCCCGCTCATCTCCGTCATAAACTCCTTGTGCAACTCCTTGATATCCAGGCGAACTTCTTCCAAGCCCAACTCCAGGTTGTCCATGCGTTCATCAATGGCTGAGGCAGTGGAAAGAGCTTTTGAGGGAGAGGCAAGACTCCAAGTCCCTTAGGGGGACCGAGTGATGCCTATCTTCTCAAAGCTCTTGGAGTCGAACTTACCCATATGACGCTGTTGTTCTTCATTTTTGAAATCGATTCCAGAAGCTTTGAAGATATGGGTCAAAAGGGTGGCAAAAGGGAGGGGAGTTCCTTTTCTGGCTTTTCGAGTGTGAGCCATGGATCCTAGAATAGTATTGGCCAGATCAAGATCAAGGTCGTTCAAGATCCGGTATAAAAGGATCATGGCATTATCGGTAAGGAGAGAGCCAGAGTTTAAGCGGGGTAGGAGGCAACGCACAATGATGTTGAAAATAATTTTTGCCTCGAGGGTAAGGGATGAGTCGGTAAGCTGTTTGAGGTGCTGGTGGATGCTTCGGGTAGGAGATATTTGGATCGGGCAAGGGCAATCCACTGTTCTTTAGTGGGGTTTTCATGAGAGGGTGGACAAGGTCTAGGTAGGCCAAGGAAATCAGCGAAGTCAATGGAGTTGAAAGAGATTCTAACTCCTTTGACGACGGATTCCAAATACCAACCGTCGGCATTGTGTTTGGCTTTTAGGTTTATGTAGAACAGGCGGGTAAGTTGGGGATAATAGACAACTTCAAGGTTGAGAAGGGTCCAGGCAGGGGATTGTTTGAGTAGAGAGATGCATGGCAGATTCAAAGCTTCAAAAAACGCAAGATCTAAAAAATCAGAACAGCATATCTTACGAGTTTGAAACTCATCTACCCACTTTCCAGCCATCTCAGCATTTTCAAACCATGAAGATGGCAAGGATTGGTTTACCTGGATGAGGGCCGGTGGATCAGCATTCTTCCTGCGTGCTTGTGTGGGAGCAGTCCTCTTGGCAGGCGCCTCAAGGCTTCTGAGGGTGCCCTTCCTGGTACACTTGGGAGATGGAGGCTTGGCTGCTGGGGCTTTCCGCTTCTTTGGAGACGGGGGAGGAGGAGGAGGAAAAAGAGAGGGAACATGTTCTTGCTCCTCATCCTCTTCGCCCTCAGACCCCGAGTCCTCAGCGGACCCTTGAGCGTCGTCTCCTTCAGCATCCTCGTCATCTCCGGTCTCGTCGTCCTCCTCTTCTTCTTCCTCTGGTTCCTCCTCAGTGGGAACCGCCTTCTCAACCTCTTTTCGAACTCTCTCGGCCTCCTCCTCGGCCAATTTACTCGCCAGCTCGGCCTCTTCCTCGGCCTTTCTCTTTCTCAGAGCTTCTTCCTCGGCTTCCTTGGCAGCATCTCGTTCCAAAATTGCATCTAGATCCTCCTCTTCCTCCTCTTCGTCCACCTCCTCAGTAATGATTTTCTTTTTCCCTTTTTGCTTATCACTGAGAGGTTTCTTCGCTGAGCGCTTCAGGGAACGCTTGGTTTCTGTAGTCGTGCTCTCAGAGATGGTGCTCTGGACAGTAGTTGGGACGATTGCTTGTGGAGTGGGTTTAGGTTGAGGGGAAGTAGCAGTGGCCTGGCGTCCCTTAGGGGTGGCACCAAGACGTTTGGGAGTGGAGGTTTTCTTTGATTTGGGAGCCATGGAGATATTCGGCTAGGGTTTCAGAACAAGTTGAGAGGTTGAAGAAGAAGAAGAATTGGAAAGGTTTTAGGTAAATCTGAAGTTGTGAGGTAATCAAGTGAGGTTTGGGTTTTAAAAGGGGAGAGAGGGTTAGGTGATGGGACGGGTTTAGAGTTCCAATGAGGGTAATCATAACATTGCCATTTTGAAAATAGTTCAATTCAAAATTCAAACCTTCTTCTCACAATTTAAAATAGGAGGGAAGAAATACGAAAATATCTTTTCCAAAAATAAAACATATACTCGAATAGAGAAATAAAATATGCGACATATATAAAGAAGTTTAAAATCCATTAAAAACTATATTTGATCAAATATCTAAAAAGATATTAACCAAATATATGATCCGATATCTGTTCTATACCATTCAGTTCACAAACCTTGACATAATTCTCAAAGTTCTTGACACTGAGTAGAATTTATCTTTCGTAAAGGGAAAGCTCCCCCTACGAAAGTCCATCCTTGTTAAGCATCCCAATCTCACGTCTAATGAAGGTGAAACTGTCCTCTGCCAAAGACTTAGTAAAAATGTCAGCCCATTGATAATCAGTAGAAATAAAGGATATGGACACTTCACCTTTTTTGACATGATCCCTAATGAAATGATGTCTTACATCAATATGTTTGGTCCTTGAATGCTGAACAGAATTCTTTGTGATTGATATGGCACTTGTATTGTCGCACTTAATGGGAATACCTTTGAGGTTGATGCCAAGATCTCTCATTTGTTGAGCTATCTAAAGGATTTGGGAACAACATGCTCCAGCTGCTATGTATTCGGCTTCGGCAGTGGATAGAGCAACTGAGTTTTGTTTCTTTGAATGCCAACTGATCAAGGATGCTCCTAAGAATTGGCAATATCCTGACATGCTCTTCCTATCCACCTTATAGCCTGCAAAATCTGCATCAGAATACCCGATTAATGTAAAATCTTTTTGCTTTGGGTACCATAAGCCAAGCTCCTTAGTGCCATTGAGATATCAAAATATCCTCTTCACAGCTACGAGGTGAGATTCTTTAGGATCAGCTTGAAACCTAGCACACATGCAAACACTAAACATGATGTCAGGTTTACTAGCTGTAAGATATAATAAAGATCCAACCATTCCTCGATACTCCTTTTGATTGACACTCTTCCTAGTCTTGTCCTGATCTAGAGATAAGGTTGAGCTCATGGGTGTCTTGGCTGCTTTGGATTGATCCATCTTGAACTTCTTCAAGAGATCCTTAGTGTACTTGCTTTGATTGACAAAGATCACTTTCTTAGATTGATGAACTTGTAATCCCAAGAAGAAGTTGAGTTCTCCCATCAAGCTCATCTCAAATTCACTGCTTATAATGTCAGAAAATTCCTTGCACAAAGATGTGTTAGTAGCTCCAAACAATATATCATCAACATATATTTGAATAACCAAAATGTCATTTCCTTTGGTCTTGATAAAAAGAGTCTTGTCGATCAACCCTATTTTAAAATCATTTTCTAACAGATATTTTGACAAGCGCTCATACCAAGCTCTCGGGGCTTGTTTCAAACCATAAAGCGCTTTGTCTAGTTTGTAAACATGATCAGGAAATTCCGTACTTTCAAAACCTGGGGGTTGAGCCACATAAACTTCTTCCTCTAAGAAACCATTAACAAAAGCACACTTGACATCCATTTGATATAACTTTATGCTCATAAAAGATGCAAATGCTAATAAAATGCGAATGGCATCAAGCCTGTCTACGGGAGCAAAAGTCTCCTCGTAGTCAATACCTTCCTCTTGATTGTAGCCTTGAGCAACAAGCCTTGCTTTGTTCCTCACGATCTTACCATTCTCATATAGCTTGTTTCGAAATACCCAACGTGTGCCAATGACTGATTGATGCTTTGGCCTAGGCTTCAAGGTCTAGACTTTGTTCCTTTCAAATTCGTTAAGCTCACTTTGCATAGCAATGATCCAGTCTCGCTCTTGAAGGGCCTCATCTACCTTCTTTGGTTCTATAAGAGAAACAAACGCGTGAAAAGCACAAAGATCTTTAAGTTTAGAACGAGTTTGGACACTAGATGTAAGGTCAGAAATGATATCCTTTAATGAGTGTGATGAGGAGTATTTGAATTTTCTTTTGCTAGTCTCAGCTTCTTGATTCATCACACCAGTAGGATTGATTTGTGATGCATCTGACTCCGTGGACCTGTTAGGTTCAGTTACAACAGTTTCTGACGTTTCAACATTGTTGGATTGGACACCAAGGGCTTTGGACGAATCTTCAACACCTTGGACCAATTCTTCAGTATTGAGAATCTATTCCTGCATGTTCCTCTTCTCTGTGTTCTTGGTGGCAGCATCATCACCTTCCTCGTTCTCTGCATGGATGTTAAGATCTATATCTGCAACACTTTCACTCAAAGAACCGTCATTGCATTCATCAAATATAACATGTATACTTTCTTCAACTAACTGGGTCCTTTTATTGAAGATTCTATAAGCTTTGCTACTTGTGGAGTAGCCAAGAAATATACCTTCATCATTACGCGCATCAAATTTCCCAAGGTTATCTTTTCCATTGTTATGAACAAAACAAGTACAACCAAAGGGTTTAAAATAAGATATAAGTGGTTTGCGGCCTTTGAAAAGTTCATAAGGAGTTTTCTTTAAGATGGAATGAATAAGACAACGATTCAAAATATAGTTAGCTGTGTTAACAGCTTCAGCCCAATAGGTTTTAGGTAATGTATTTTCTAAAAGCATAGTCCTGGTCATGTCCTCTAGGGTGCGGTTCTTTCGTTCCACAACCCCATTTTATTGAGGTGTCCTAGGAGTAGAAAAATTATGGGAGATGCCATATTTAGCACAAAACAAATCAAACTGAAGTTGATCAAACTCCCTACCATGATCACTTCGAATTGACACTATGGGCTCGTTTCTTAAAGTTTGCAACTCCTTACAAAGTTTTGAAAACTCAAATAAGGCCTCTAATTTTTCTTTTAAAAATGCAACCCAAGTATATTTAGAAAAGTCATCAACAACAACATGCATGTACTTTTTACCATTGGGAGATTTGACTCGCATAGGACCACATAAATCGATATGTAAAAGTTCAAGGGGTCTAGAAGAACTTACAACCTTTTTGGGTTTGAAAGAGCTACGTGTTTGTTCACCTCGTGTGCATGCATTGCACATATCAATACCTTTGAAGTCCATCTCAGGTAGCCCTCTTACAAGCCCTTTGGACACAAGCTTATGTAGTGTATGTGGACTCACATGACCGAGTCTCCTGTGCCAGAGCTTTGGATCGTCCGTCAAAGCCTTTAGATAGGTTAAGCTTCCTTGTGCCACTTGCTCAGCATTTACAACATATATATTATTGTAACGATATGCAGTCAGAACAACTTCACGTGTATCTTCTCTACATACAAGACATCTTTTCTTGTTAAATCTAACATCATTTCCACTATCACATAATTGAGAAACACTAAGCAAATTATACTTCAAACCATTCACAAGATAAACATATACTATGGTTGGAATCACTCCCAACACTACCAATACCAACGATGTCACACTTTCCTTTGTCACCAAGAGTGATTGTTCCAGTGGATTGCTTCTTTAGATCATGAAAGAGAGAACTCATTCCACTCATATGCCTCGAGCATCCACTATCAATAATCAATTTTTGCTCTTTCACCTTGGTGATCTCCTGCAAAACAAACATTAACCTTTATGGCTAGACCAATAAGCAAATTTAGATCCATTATTGGGATAAACCATATTTGGTAAAATAGTGCCTTTGGGTACCCAAACTTGCGTTATCCGTTCTTTTCTCAAATGAACAGGAAATGTATTGCGAATAATATGTGGATCCTTTCTTCTATAGGGGCAGGTCTCTTTTACATGTCCCTTTCTAGCACAGTGGTGACATATATGAGAGATTCTGCTTCCTTTTGCCTTTACAAAAGTGGTAATGTGCTGATTCTTTAAAAATCTTGGATCGTAACCAATACCACTTTTGTTTAGAGAACTTTGTTGCTCACCCAACATCCTATCAAGAGTTCCTTTGGATTTGGTAAAACTTATGAGGGCTGTCTGTTGGTCTTGAATCTTATTATTCAGGGAGAACTTCTCGTTCTCTAAGTCATGATGTTCACTTCTCAGAGACGAGAGATCTTGCTTGAGTTCAGATTTCTCTGAGTAAAGAGTCTTGACTTTAATGTCAAGACCTGAATAAGAAGCTTCAAGACTTTTGACCCTCATAGACAGATCCTCAATAGTTCTTCCCTAGTCCACCGTTTTCTTAATAAGAGTGTTAGTCTGGGCAATAAGTTTCTCTTTATTGGCAATCATATTAGAAAGAAATTCCGAGGCCGTAAGACAGACATTGGCCTTCTCATCATCGGAGTCAGAGTCAGAATCGCTCCAAGTTTCCACCATGGCTTTCTTTTTCCATCTATCACCCTTCTTGGACTGGCTCTTCGTCTTTTGAGGGCAGTCTTTTACAAGATGATCTGTTTCACCACATTCAAAACAAGACAAAGGTTTAGTCTTCTTATCATATTTGTTGTATTGAGACTTACCTCGAAATTTAGAAGACTCTGATCCATCCTTGTTGTTGAATTGTTTCTTCATTTTGAGGATTCGAGAAAGGCCTCTTGTGATAAGAGCAAAAGGATCATCCTCATCGTCATCCTCATCTTCGGAATCAGATCCATCTTTGGGCTCATCCTTCTTAGACTTGAGCGCCAAGTTCTTAGTGCTTGCTGGAAGTTCTCCATCGTGTTCATTAAGGATCATCTCATGCGTGATCAGTTTCCCAAGCATGTCATCAAGGGGCAAAGTGGTGAGGTCTTGGGCTTCCTCTATGCCTGTTACTTTAGGACCCCATTTTTCTTTTGGGAGGCACCTCAATATCTTCCTCACTTTCTCAATGTTCGTAAAGCTCTTGCCAAGAGAATCAAGGTTGTTGGTGATTTCCATGAATCATGTGAACATGGCCTTGATACTGATCTTGGTGTCCTTTACTTGGCTAGTTCCTTCATAGGTGACGACCAGCTTGTCCCAAATCTCTTTAGCTGACCTACAAGATGAAATACGATTAAACTCATCAGTGCTAAGACCACAATAAAGTAAGTTAATAGCCCTGTAGTTTTTGGAGACGAGTTCAAGATCTGCTTGGATGTATTCAGACTCCTTCTTCGCAATTTTGGTTCCATTTGGTCCGTCTTTCTCTGAAACCTTCGGACCATTCTCTATAATGTTCCAAAGTTCCAGATCTTGATCTATAATGAACATCTTCATCAATGATCTCTAGTGGACAAAGTTGTTTCCTACAAAGAATGGTGGTCTACTGGTAGACCTTTCCTACACCATCCTCTGCTTGCTTCACCAGACATGATCAAAAACTCAGAAGATTGTTAGATCGAAAGCAGTGAGTAAAGCTCTGATACCAATTGAAGGTTCGATAAAGTATAACAAAGTAATATAAACATACTCTAGAAGGGGGGTTGAATAGAGTATGCCGGTTTTTCGCAGATAATCTCAAGACTTTTGAAGCTCGTACAAAACCCTTTGAGATTAGACTTAATCCTTTCTCTGAAAACCTGAATCACAAACAAGTTATACAATACGAACAAATGCGGAAATATGGTAAAGCAGTAAGTAAAGGACGCAACGAATTGTTTACGAGGTTCGGCACGAACTTGGCCTACGTCCCCGTCTAGGGTTCTTCCACAACCCTAGGATTCAACCAGCTTTTATTGATTCACAAGACTTAGGATCCTAATAGCTCACCGAGAAGCCTCTCTCCTATACAATTGCAATCTAGTCAACTCACGTTCCCTTGGAGTCCTAGACCAATCTAGAAGAGCCCCACCTCTCTCAGCTATCTAGTACAATCCTCTTACACTTAGTGAATCAATCGCCTAGTGTTCACTTCCTGAGTTACAAAACTCTCGAGTATAACACTCTCTCGAAATATATCCTATAAGCTCACTGTGTAACTCTCAAATGCTTTGAAATGAAATAACAGACTCTTAAGAACTAGCAAAGAGCACACGAAGAAGACATATTTCACTTGAAGGCTTGAGTGCGAATGAGAGCTTGTGTTCAACGAATGTGTCTGTCCTCTTTTCTCTATCTTCTTCTTATACAGATCAACTCGGCGCCTAGAGATCTTCTTCAACGGCTAGAACTGATTGTGGCTTGGGAAGAAAACTCCATGATCTTCTATATTTGGAAACTCGGACGCCATGATCTTCCAATTTGAATTCTCTCGATTTCAAGCTTATGGAAGGAGATAATTTTCGTAAAGCTTCCTGAAATATTAGTATATAAAATAATATCTGGAAGCATATAATAACATATAATAATATTCGGACATAATATAATAAAGAACATGTTTTGTGTTTCATCAACACAGTTGTAGCTTCAAGACCTTTGACACAAACTGACTGTCAAAGCCTTTGAAACTTATTCCGATTTTCATCAAGGGAGTGGAGTTATCAAAGTGTCTTTTAAGTTCTTGAATCTCTTCAATCGTACAAAGGACCTCCCATGAAACAGGTGTTTTCCTATTGATGGAAGAGATAACCCAAAGATTGCCGCCTTCGATAATGAGGTCTTTAATCCGTTATTGATTGTCTCCTTTATACCTACACAAAAAGCTATTACTTCTGTTTGTAGCACTGAACCCTTAGAAGTCACATGCTGGAACACATATATAACGTCCCGACCATTATTATCCCTAATCAGACCTTCAACTTTGCAAAAGTCAGAGGGATTGACTGAGCCATCTATGTTAAGTTTGTAGATGTCTCTAGAAGCCGTGACAAATGTGTCATGCGCCTTTCTTGCTGGGTTGTTTCGTCGTCGCTTAGCCATGACTAATTTTTTATGCCATGGCTAGTAGCCGAAGCTACCAAATTTTGCCACCGTTGAATTCGTCACACCCCCATTAGCCGTCGCAGAGCCGAAGCTAGTTGCTTTTTTGCCACCCCAAAATGGGTTTTTGCCACTTCTTTTTGCCGAAGGAATTTAATTTTTTTTTGTAGTGACCCCAACCATCATTGTCAAGAATTACAGGTGAAGCACTTTCATCATATTGGTAACATATTTCCAATCATTACTACTTTTTATTTATTTGTTTTATTTACTCATCTCAATCTTATTCTTGGTTATTCAAATCAGGATTCGATACACGAATCTACTTCTCCATTTGGGTTCAACTCCTACTTCTCTACTATACTAATTTAATGGTTACTTAAAAGTTGGGGTTATTATTTTCATTTGGGATTAGGACCAACGCCACATCTATCCAACCATCACAACACATGTTTCAAAGAAAAATTAAGACTAATGCGGCTAACATATCTAAATTTGTATGCAGTCTAACCTACAAAGTAGCACATACTTAATCTTACTTGTTGCTTATAATAATTATATTTTACTTTATTTTGTGTATTTAATTGTTGTAGGATGAGATACAAAAGAAAATGGATAATGATCCTCCAAATGGGGATGAGGAGAACATTCTAACTCAAGTACTTGGTAAGGAATATTCGGGTCGTATTAGAGGTCTTGGGGAAAGGGTTACAAAATCCAAACTTCATTCTCAATCACAAAGGGACTCAAAAGATGCAAAAATGGAGGCAGAGCTGAAGAAAATGACTTCAAGATGTAAAAATATTGAGGCCGCTTAAGCATCCAAACTTGGAATAAACTTGGATGACGACGAGAGCAAAGATGATGATGAAAGTGAGGAAGAAGATACACAAGGAAACTCTAATATTTATGTGCATAATTTCGTAGTTGTTATCTTTTGTATATATACATATAATTATATCCAAATGTTTATCTATATTATGTTTAATTTAACGGGTAAATCCAGAAGTGGTGCAATTGAAAGCACAAGTCCAACAACAATGACAACTCCACATGTATATTTTTAGTGATACTTATATATGACAAGTCACTCGTACAAACCAACTCATTAAGAGCGGTTTTTTTATAGGGAAGGACACCGCTTATTAAGAGCATGCCCAACAGTTTTCCCAAATTTTTTTAGAAAATGGGGAATTAAAAATCATCTTATCCAAACTTTTTTATGTGTCAATTCCAACAGGTTCTCCATTTTAGGGTAGACCAAACTAATTTTAATTTAAAATTTAATGTAAACTCCAACACCTCCAATAGAAGCTTTGTGGTACGTCCAAGTCGACCTCCTTCCCCACAACTTCTCTCAACCAATATGTAACAACGTTTACAGTAGCCTCAATCAACGCATCTCCCCCCTGGTTTTGAATGACAGTCAAGATCATACCCAGAGCTTTGACTTCTCATTTAAGGAGCAAGCAAGTCTTCAATTTAAACATTTAAAGAGAAAAATATATATAAGAAAAATTATAGCAAACAAATTCAGTGGGTGGAAGAACTCTTTAAGATCAGTAGAAGTTGCTGCAAAAGATATATTTTGCAGAATGAGATTATATGATAATTAAAGGTCTGTGCGGATGAATAGGCGAAGAAGGCTTCTTTGCTCTAGGCTTTGCATAGTTCATCTTCAAAGCTCAACCCTCAAACTCTTGCAAAACACCTCCATTTTCCTAACATGCTCTGTGTTATAAGAATCTCTTTATTAATGCAATCAAATGCTGTAACATGGCAAAAATGATGAAACTTGAATAGGTAGCTTATCACCGGTTTCCACTAAGCTTCAACTAATGTAGATTTTGTATTATTACGGAAGCAATTTTTTGACATGGTTTAAGACTTTAATTCAATTAAAGGGATATTCATCAACACGTGTTAGGAAAATCTCATTCAGATCACATTTTGGATTGCAAGAAGCAAATATGAAAGCAGTGAAACATACAATGATGACCTAGGCTTCCAGTTGAGTAAAATCAAATAATCATAGTGAAGGTTCGATAATATAAAACAATGTAATATAGAAATACTCTAGAAGGGGGTTGAATAGAGTATGCCTGTTTTTCGCAGAAAGTCTCAAGACTTTTGGAGCTCGTATAAAACCCTTTGAGATTAAACTTGAATCACAAAGTTAGACAATCGAACCAAGTGCGGAAATAAGGTAAAGCAATAGATAAAGGACACGAGTAAGTGTTTACGAGGTTCAGCACGAACTTGGCCTACGTCCCCGCCTAGGGTTCTTCCACAATCCTAGGATTCAAAAGGCTTTATTGATTCGCTTAGCTTAGGATCCTAATAGCTCACCGAGAAGCCTCTCTCCTATACAATTGCAATCTAGTCAACTCACGTTCCCTTGGAGTCCTAGACCAATCTAGAAGAGCCCCACCTCTCTCAGCTATCTAGTACAATCCTCTTACTCTCACAAATCAATAGCCTAGTGCAACTTCCCGAGTTATAAACTCTCGAGTAACACTATAAATGAATATATCCTATAAGCTCACAGTGACTCTCAAAGGCTTTGAAATAAACAACAAACTCTTGAGCGCTAGCAGAGAGTACACTTTGGAAGACAGATCTTGCTTGAATGAATGAAAGCTCGTGTAGCACTTGTGTATCCTGTCTTCATCTTCCTTCTCTATTTATTGAGACAAATCGGCGCCGAGAATCTTCTCCAACGGCTATTCCTGATCATGGCTATCTTCAAGATCTTCTAAAGTTGGAAACAAATGAAGCCATAATTTTTCCGATTTGAACCTTCTCAACGCTTGTCACAAGGAAGGAAATAATTCGAAAAACTTCCTGAAAGATTAGTCAAGCATATATATATAATATAAAGGAAGTATATAATAAGATTAAATAATATTCGGACTTATAAAACAGGTTTTGGATTTCATCAACTGTTAGTGTTCCAAGACCTTTGACACAAACATCCTGTCAAGGCCTTTGAAACATTTATTCCGATTTTCATCAAGGGAGGGAGTTATCAATCTCCCCCTTGATGAAAGAAAAAACATGTGCATCCCTGCAACTTAGTCAAGCATAGATAATATAATAGAAATCGGACTAAGTACCTGCATGGGTTAGGCAAATGTTGGATCAAATTTTTAAAGCATGCAAAAAACCATCCAACCGAAAACCAAAAAACAAGAAACCAAGGTCTTCCAAGACCTTCAAGCAGATAGGCAAGGTCTTCCAAGGCCTTCAAGCAGATAGGTTTTCAAAGTCTACATAACACCACAGATCATCTCCCCCGTTTTGTCTTTCAACAAAGGGAGGAGGTAAAACAGTCACCAAAATAGTCACCAAATGTTTTAAAAACGTTTCCAAAAACCAGCAATGTATCAAGTTTCACGGGTGGGATAGGGTAGGGTAGGGTTTAAGCTTCGTCATCCGGAGCATCATCATCAGTGAGCCTCGTCCACAGTCCTTGTAGCATCTTGGAAATCCCGCTCATCTCCATCATAAACTCCTTTTGCAGCTCTTTGATATCCAGGCGAACTTCCTCCAAGCCCAACTCTAGGTTGTCCATGCGTTCATCGAAAGCTGAAGCAGTGAGAAGGGCTTTTGAAGGAGTGGCAAGACTCAAGGTCCCTTGGGGAGACCGAGTGATGTCAATCTTTTCAAGGCCCTTAGAGTCGAACTTACCCATATGACGCTGCTGTTCTTCATTTTTGACATCAATTCCAGAAGCTTTGAAGAGAGGGGTCAAAAGGGTAGCAAAGGGGAGGGGAGAGCCTTTTCTAGCTTTTCTGGCATGAGCCATGGTTCCAAGGATAGTGTTGGCCAGATCAAGATCAAGGCCATTTAAGATGCGGTAGAGCAGGACCATGGCATTGTCAGTAAGGAGTGAGCCAGAGTTAAGACGGGGTAAGAGGCATCGAACAATGATGTTGAAAATTATTTTTGCCTCAAGGGTTAGGGAGGAGTGGGTGAGTTGCTTTGAGGTGTTGTTGGATGCTTCGGGTAGGAGGTACATGGCACGGGCAAGGATGATGCAATTCTCTTTTGAGGGTTGTATTTCAGAGGGTGGAACTGGGCTAGGTAAGCCAAGGAAATCTGCAAAGTCATTGGAGTTGAGAGAGATTCTAACCCCTTTGACAACAGACTCCAAAGACCAACCATTGGTGTCGTGTTTGGCTTTTAGGTTAATGTAAAACAGACGGGTAAGTTGGGGGTAGTAGACGGTTTCAAGGTTGAGAAGGGTCCAGGCTGGGGATTTTTTGAGAAGATCAATGCAGGGTAACTTCAATGCTTTGAAGAACTGAAAATCCAAAAAGTCAGAACAGCTAATCCTACGAGTTCGAAACTCATCTACCCACTTACCAGCAGTCTCAGCATCTTGAAACCAAGACGAGGGCAAGGATTGATTTACCTGGATATAGGCAGGTGGGTCGGCATTCTTCCTGCGAGCAATAGTAGGAGCAGCTCTCTTGACAGGCGCTCCAAGACTCCTGAGGGTGCCCTTCCTGGTGCGCTTGGGAGATGGAGGCTTGACAGCAGCAGGGGCTTTCCGCTTCTTCGGAGACGGGGGAGGAGGAGAAGGAGAGGGAGATTCTTCCTCCTCTTCCTCAGACCCCGAGTCCTCATCGGACCCCGCTTCATCTCCTTCAGCTTCCTCGTCATCTCTAGATCCCTCTTGCTCTTCTTCTTCTTCCTCAGGCTCCTCCTCGGATGGAACCTCCTTGGCTTCAGCTTCCTTCCGAATCCTCTCAGCTTCCTCCTCTGCCAGTTTCCTAGCAAGCTCGGCCTCCTCATCGGCCTTTTTCTTCTTCAAGGCTTCCTCCTCGGCTTCCTTGGCAGCATCTCTTTCCAGGATGGCATCTAGGTCATCTTCCTCCTCTTCCTCGTCCACTTCCTCAGCAAAAATCTTCCTCTTCCCTTTCTGTTTAGCACTGAGAGGCTTCTTAGCAGAGCGCTTTTGAGAGCCCTTGGGAACATTGACCGTGCTCTCAGCGATGGTGCTTTGGACAACAGTTGGGACAATGGCTTGAGGAGTGGGTTCAGGTGTGGGAGAGGTGGCAGTGGCCTGACGTCCCTTGGGGGTGGCGCCAAGTCTTTTGGGTGTGACAACTTTCTTTGTTTTGGGTGCCATGGAGGAAATCGGCTAGGGTTTCTTTAGAATAGGTTGAGAGGTTGAAGAAGAAGAAAGTGAAAGGGTTTGGATCAGTTTTGAGAGTGTGAAGAAATCGGGTACAGAGGTGCATATAAGTAGAGAGAGATGATGGAGTGATGGGACGGGTTTAGAGTTCCAAGGGAGGGTAATGATAACATTGCCAAGATTTGAAGAGTTTCCAATTCAAAATTCAAATATTCCCATTAAAATCGGACTGAAAAATTGAGGGATTTAGTTCCAAAATTAAAAATATCTTAACGGTTAAGAATATCACATAAATGGGCAATTTTGAAATCCGATAAAAAATATAATTGATTAAATATCTAAAAAGATATTAACCAAAAATATATGATCCGATATATGTAATCCACCATTTAGTTCACACACCTTGACATAGTTCTCAAGGGTATTGACACTAAGTAG
This sequence comes from Persicaria maculosa, assembly GCA_963922045.1. NCBI lineage: Eukaryota > Viridiplantae > Streptophyta > Magnoliopsida > Caryophyllales > Polygonaceae > Persicaria > Persicaria maculosa. The sequence continues at coordinate 55,173,008 of OY998254.1, forward strand.
AATTTTAAAAGATCTCAATTCAAAATTCAAAGCAACCCATTAAAATAGGAGGGAAATAATCCGAAATATTTTGTTCCAAAAATAAAATATCTCAACGGATGGAAATAAAAAATAACATAGAGAATTTTGAAATCCGATGAAAAAATAATACTTGATCAAATATCTAAAGAGATATTAACCAAATATATATGATCCGATATCTGTATTCCACCAGTTAGTTCACAAATCTTGATATAGATCACAAACGTCTTGACACTGGGTAGAATTTATCTTTCGTAAAGGGAAAGCTCCCCCTACGAAAGTGCATTCTTGTTAAGCATCTCAATCTCTCGTCTTATGAAGGTGAACCTGTCCTCTGCCAAAGGGTTAGTAAAAATGTCAGCCCATTGATAATCAGTTGAAATAAACGAAATGGACACATCACATTTTTCAACATGGTCTCTAATGAAATGATGCCTTACATCAATATGTTTGGTCCTTGAATGCTGAACATGATTCTTAGTGATGGAGATGACACTTGTATTGTCACACTTAATTGGAATACCTTTGAGGTTGATGCCAAGATCTCGCATTTGTTGAGCTATCCAAAGGATTTGGGAGCAACAGGCTCCAGCTGCAATGTATTCGGCTTCTGCAGTGGATAGAGCAACTGAGTTTTGCTTCTTTGAGTGCCAATTGATCAAAGATGCTCCTAAGAATTGGCAACATCCTGATGTGCTCTTCCTATCCACCTTATAGCTTGCAAAATCTGCATCAGAATATCCAATTAATGTGAAATCCTTTTGCTTTGGGTACCATAGTCCAAGCTCCTTAGTGCCATTGAGATATCGAAAGATCCTCTTTACAGCCACGAGGTGAGATTCTTTAGGATCAGCTTGAAACCTAGCACACATGCAAACACTAAACATGATGTCAGGTCTACTAGCCGTGAGATATAATAAAGATCCAATCATTCCTCGATACTCCTTTTGATTGACACTTATTCGAGTCTTGTCTTGATCTAGAGACAATGTTGAGCTCATGGGAGTCTTGGCTGCTTTGGATTGATCCATCTTGAACTTCTTCAAGAGATCCTTAGTGTACTTGCTTTGGTTGACAAAGATCCCTTTCTTGGATTGAAGAACTTGTAATCCCAAAAAGAAGTTGAGTTCTCCCATCAAGCTCATGTCAAATTCACTGCACATGATGTCAGAAAATTCCTTGCACAAAGATGTGTTAGTAGCACCAAATAATATATCATCAACATAAATTTGAATAACCAAAATGTCCTTTCCTTTGGTTTTGATAAAAAGAGTCTTGTCGATCAACCCCCTTTTAAAATCATTGTCTAAAAGATATTTTGACAAGCGCTCATACCAAGCTCTTGGGGCTTGTTTCAAACCATAAAGCGCTTAGTCAAGTTTATAAACATGATTGGGAAATTCTAAACTTTCAAAACCTGGGGGATGAGCCACATATGCTTCTTCCTCTAAGAAACCATTGAGAAAAGCACACTTGACATCCATTTGATATAACTTTATGCTCATAAAAGATGCAAATGCTAATAGAATGCGAATAGCTTCAAGCCTGGCTACGGGAGCAAAGGTCTCCTCGTAGTCAATACCTTCCTCTTGATTGTATCCTTGAGCAACAAGCCTTGCCTTGTTCCTCACAATCTTACAATTCTCATCTAGCTTGTTTCGAAATACCCATCGTGTGCCAATGACTGATTGATGCTTTGGCCTAGGCTTCAAGGTCCAGACTTTGTTCCTTTCAAAATCGTTAAGCTCACTTTGCATAGCAATGATCCAGTCTGGCTCCTGAAGTGCCTCATCTACCTTCTTTGGCTCAATAAGAGAAACAAACGTGTGAAAAGCACAAAGATCTTTAAGTTTAGAACGAGTTTGAACACTAGAAGTAGGGTCAGAAATGATATCCTTTAAAGAGTGTGATGAGGAGTATTTGAATTTCCTTTTGCTAGTCTCAGCTCCTTGATTCGTCACACTGGTAGGATTGACTTGTGGTACATCTGACACCGTGGTCTTGTTAGGTTCAGTTACAGTAGTTTCTGACATCTCAACACTGTTGGATTGGACACCAAGGGCTTTGGACGAATCTTCAACACCTTGGGCCAATTCTTCAGTGTTAAGAATCGGTTCCTGCATGTTCCTCTTCTCTGTGTTCTTAATAGCAGCATCATCACCTTCCTCATTCTCTTCATGGATGTTAAGATCTATATCTGCAACACTTTCACTCAAAGCACCGTCATTGCATTCATCAAAAATAACATGTATACTTTCTTCAACTACCTGGGTCCTTTTATTGAAGATTCTATAAGCTTTGCTACTTGTGGAGTAGCCAAGAAATATACCTTCATCACTACGCGCATCAAATTTCCCAAGGTTATCTTTTCCATTGTTATGAACAAAACAAGTACAGCCAAAGGGTTTAAAATAAGATATAAGTGGTTTGCGGCATTTGAAAAGTTCATAAGGAGTTTTCTTTAAGATGGAACGAATAAGACAACGATTCAAAATGTAGTTAGCTTTGTTAACAGCTTCAGCCCAATAGGTTTTAGGTAATGCATTTTCTAAAAGCATAGTCCTGTCCATATCCTCTAAGGTGCGGTTCTTGCGTTCCACAACCCCGTTTTGTTGAGGTGTACGAGGAGAGGAAAAGCTGTGGGAGATGCCATATTTAGCACAAAACAAATCAAACTGAAGTTGATCAAATTCCCTACCATGATCACTCCGAATTGACACTATGGGCTCGTTTCTTAAAGTTTGCAACTCCTTACAATGTTTTGAAAACTCAAATAAGGCATCTGATTTTTCTTTTAAAAAAGCAACCCAAGTATATCTAGAAAAATCATCAACAACAACTAACATGTACTTTTTACCATTGGGAGATTTGACTCGCATAGGACCACATAAATCCATATGTAAAAGTTCAAGGGGTCTAGAAGAACTTACAACCTTTTTGGGTTTGAAAGAGCTACGTGTTTGTTTACCTCGTGTGCATGCATTGCACATATCAATACCTTTGAAGTCCATTTTAGGTAGCCCTCTTACAAGCCCTTTGGACACAAGCTTCTGTAGTGTATGTGGACTCACATGACCGAGTCTCCTGTGCCAGAGCTTTAGATCGTTCGTCAAAGCCTTTAGACAGGTTAAGCTTCCTTGTGCCACTTGATCAGCATTTACGGCGTATATATTGTTGTAGCGATATGCAGTCAATATAACTTCACCTGTATCTTCTCTGCACACTATGCATCTTCTCTGCACACTATGCATATTCTCTTGTTAAATCTGACATTGTTACCACTATCACATAATTGAGAGACGCTAAGCAATTTATACTTTAAACCATCAACAAGATAGACATTTTTAATACTATGATTGGAATCGCTTCCAACGCTACCAATACCAACGATGTCGCATTTTCCTTTGTCACCAAGAGTGATTGTTCCCGTGGATTGCTCCTTTAGATCATGAAAGAGAGAACTCTTCCCACTCATATGCCTCGAGCATCCACTATCAATAATCCATTTGTGTTCTTTCACCTTGGTGATCTCCTGCAAGACAAACATCAACCTTTGTGGCTAGACCAATAAGCAAATTTGGATCCATTGTTGGGGTAAACCATATTTGGTAAGATAGTGCCTTTTGGAACCCAAACTTGTGTTATCCGTTCTTTTCTCAAATGAATAGGAAATGTATTGCGAATAATATATGGATCCTTTCTTCTATAGGGGCAGGTCTCTTTTACATGTCCCTTTCTAGCACAATGGTGACATATAGGAGAGGTTCTGCTTCCCTTTGCCTTTACAAAAGTGGTAATGTGTTGCTTCTTTAAAAACTTTGGATTGTAACCAATACCACTTTTGTTTAGAGAGCTTTGTTTCTCACCCAACATCCTATCGAGAGTACCTTTGGATTTGGTAATGTGTAGGACTGCTCTGTCTGTTGGTCTTGAATCTTATTATTCAGGGAGATCTTCTCGTTCTCTAAGTCATGATGCTCATTTCTTAGAGAGGAGAGATGTTGCTTGAGTTCAGATTTCTCCGAGTCAAGCGTCTTGACTTTAATGTCAAGATCTGAATAAGGAGCTTCAAGACATTTGACCCTCATAGACAGATCCTCAATAGTTCTTTCCTGGTCCACAGTTCTCTTAATAAGAGTGTTAGTTTGGGCAATAAGCTTCTCTTCATTGGCAATCATATTGGAAAGGAATTCCGATAATACCTATTTTGGACTTGCCATAAGTTCTCTTACAGTAGCTTCAAGCTTTTCATCGTGGGATTCATCTTCTGAGGCCATAAGACAAATATTGGCCTTCTCATCATCGGAGTCAGAGTCGGAATCACTCCAAGTTGCCACCATGGCTTTCTTCTTCCATTTGTCATCCTTCTTGGACTGGCTCTTTGTCTTTTGAGGGCAGTCCTTCACAAGATGATCTGTTTCACCACATTCAAAACAAGACAAAGGTTTAGTCTTCTTTTCATACTTGTTGTATTGAGGCTTACCTCGAAATTTTGAAGACTCTGATCCATCCTTGTTGTTGAATTGCTTCTTCATTTTGAGAATTCTAGCAAGGCCTCTTGTGATAAGAGCAAAAGGATCATCCTCATCGTCATCCTCATCTTCGGAATCAAATCCATCCTTGGGCTCATCCTTCTTAGACTTGAGTGCCAAGTTCTTAGTGCTAGCTGGAAGTTCTCCATCGTCTTCATTAAGGATCATCTCATGCGTGATCAGCTTCCCAAGAAGGTCATCAAGGGGTAGAGTGGTGAGGTCTTGTGCTTCCTCTATAGCTGTTACTTTCGGACCCCATTTCTCTTTTGGGAGGCACCTCAGTATCTTCCTTACTTTCTCAACGTTGGTAAAGCTCTTGCCGAGAGAGTCAAGGTTGTTGGTGATTTCTGTGAATCGTGTGAACTTGGCCTTGATTGACTCATCAGACTTCATCTTGAAGAGCTCATACTTTCGAAGGAAGATGCTGATCTTGGTGTCTTTCACTTGGCTCGTTCCTTCATAGGTGACGACCAGTTTATCCCAAATCTCTTTAGCTGACCTACAAGATGAAGTACGGTTAAACTCGTCAGTGCTAAGACCACAATAAAGTAAGTTAATAGCCCTGTAGTTTTTGAAGACGATTTTCTTTAGCTGACCTACAAGATCTTCTTGGTTGTATTCAGACTCCTTCTTTGCAACTTTGGTATCATTTGGTCCATCTTTCTCTGGAATCTTCGGACCATTCTTTATAATGTTCCAAAGCTCTAGATCTTGGTCTATGATGAACATCTTCATCAAAGATCTCCAGTGGACAAAGTTGTTTCCTACAAAGAGTGGCGGTCTGCTTGTGGACCTTCCCTGTGCAAATCCTCCGCTTGCTTCACTAGACATGATCGAAAACTCACAAGATTGTTAGATCAAAAACAGTGAGTAAAGCTCTGATACAAATTGAAGGTTCGATAATATAAAACAATGTAATATAGAAATACTCTAGAAGGGGGGTTGAATAGAGTATGCTCGTTTTTCGCAGAAAGTCTCAAGACTTTTGGAGCTCGTATAAAGCCCTTTGAGATTAAACCTAAATCACAAAGTTAGACAATCGAACCAAGTGCGGAAATAAGGTAAAGCAATAGATAAAGGACACGAGTAATTGTTTACGAGGTTCAGCACGAACTTGGCCTACGTCCCCGCCTAGGGTTCTTCCACAACCCTAGGATTCAAATGGCTTTATTGATTCGCTTAGCTTAGGATCCTAATAGCTCACCGAGAAGCCTCTCTCCTATATAATTGCAATCTAGTCAACTCACGTTCCCTTGGAGTCCTAGACCAATCTAGAAGAGCCTCACCTCTCTCAGCTATCTAGTACAATCCTCTTACTCTCACAAATCAATAGCCTAGTGCAACTTTCCGAGTTATAAACTCTCGAGTAACACTATAAATGAATATATCCTATAAGCTCACAGTGACTCTCAAAGGCTTTGAAATAAACAACAAACTCTTGAGCGCTAGCAGAGAGTACACTTTGGAAGACAGATCTTGCTTGAATGAATGAAAGCTCGTGTAGCACTTGTGTATCCTGTCTTCATCTTCCTTCTCTATTTATTGAGACAAATCGGTGCCGAGAATCTTCTCCAACGGCTATTCCTGATCATGGCTATCTTCAAGATCTTCTAAACTTGGAAACAAATGAAGCCATAATCTTTCCGATTTGAACCTTCTCAACGCTTGTCACAAGGAAGGAAATAATTCGAAAAACTTCCTGAAAGATTAGTCAAGCATATATATATAATATAAAGGAAGTATATAATAAGATTAAATAATATTCGGACTTATAAAACAGGTTTTGGATTTCATCAACTGTTAATGTTCCAAAAGCTTTGACACAAACATCCTGTCAAGGCCTTTGAAACATTTATTCCGATTTTCATCAAGGGAGGGAGTTATCACATAGCACAACAATTGAACAAAAATTGCAAGAAAAATGAACTCATAACTCCAATGAAGCATGGAATTAGAAGGAAAGGAACCCCAATGTCAACAACGGTTTGAAACAGGATGTCATTGGCGGTGTAGGTCCAAGGGAGGAGAAAGATCTTCCTATTCTGATTCAACGACTTCCCAGTGGATGGAGACGGTGCACGGAGGAGCGAGGGCGGCAACTGAGGAGAGAGTGGCGTGGGAAATTTATGGAATCTTAAATTGGGATGTCATAAATTGAAAATCAACGTGACGAGAAGCTTGATGGAAATGGAGAAATGGTGGAGGAAGAGAAGCGGAGCCACGACGATCAAGAACGTGGGAGAAGGGAGGCCGCCGAAAAAATTTAGTGTTGCTGCAAATATGGGGCAAACAAGCCTATTTGCCCTACTCATCTCTATTTTGGAGAATGGATTGGGGAAACTGTTGGGCCAAATATAAGTCCAATATTCCCCAAAAGTCCAATATTCTCCAAAATAGAGCATCTGTTGGGCATGCTCCAAGGTGTTGTTAATCAAAGCACTGAGAGATATTTAAGGGCATTTTTAAAAAAGTGATGTAAAAAGCACAAGGACAACGCTTATTTGTAAAAAGAGCTATGTTTCTTTTTTCTTTTTTTTGAAAAATTTCTTTTCAAACGTGTTTTCTAAAAAAAACTGTTGTGCAATATTTTTTTAAAAGAAAAAACCCATGAATACCACTACATGCATAATTGTGCCAGTAGTTTTGCAGTCAAGACACTCATCCTTCTCTGAAATCACTAGCACACTTCCCCTTCTTCCCCTTTAATCTATGTAACCACAAACCTCTTGGAAGAGACACCACATCCTTCTCCACTAGTACTATCAAACACTCATAAACAAGAACACCTACATTAATGGCATATGAGGAGAATTACAGATCAATTTGTCCATAAAGTCTACAAAGGTACCTAAAAATTGAACAACAAATTAAAAAATCATGTTTCTCAAAACCTTGCAATCTAACAACAAATTAAAAAAAAACTCAGAGAAACTGAATGAAAAAAACCCTCAACTATTTACAAACCCTAGAGGTTCAAATATAGATCGAAAAATCCTACAAATTCAATCATTTGATGGTCAACATGGGTAATGGAGGGAGGAAGATCTAGCACTAAACTTAGTGACAACAGAAAATTCAAAAGCAGTTGATGGTTGTGCTTGAAGGCGCCTTGAAAGATAGATCCACTGGTGGCGTCGGAAGCGGCAGGACTTAGTCCAATTGAAGTGGAAGCAACCCTAACTATTATAATGAAAATAAAAATAGTGAAGAAAGACACAGAGATTTACGTGGTTCGGCAACGGTGTGTTACCTACGTCCACGGGCAAAGAACTAGATTTGTATTAGAGGAAGCAAAACAAATTAGGGTTACAAGGGGTCGGCGTTTCATGAGTATATGAAGAGACTCATGAAAACCTAAACAGACAATGGACTGAAAACCCAAAATAGATAGACGATAGGCCCATTTTCAATAAACGGCGAGACCACCGCCGGGGGACGGACCCCCCGATGCGTTTGTCCTTGAAGAAGGGCCGAGGCTGCCCCGCAGGGCAACTCAACAACTGGTGATGTTAAGCAAGTCCAAACAGCGTTGGAACTTGCTCTCTGGAACTGGCTTAGTGAACATATCAGCGGGATTATCAGCTGTTCCCACCTTCTTCACCCTGATTCTCTTCTCATTCTTTAGAAAATGGTACCTGACATCAATGTGCTTCGTCTTCTCATGATGGACTTGATCCTTAGTTAAGCATATTACACTCAAGTTGTCGCAATGTACTAAAGTCTGATACTGATGTAGGCCTAGATCATTGACCAAGCCCTTAAGCTAGATTCCGTCCTTAACAGCTTTTGTTAACGCCATGTACTCTGCCTTAGTGGTAGACAAAGAGACTGTAGGTTTTAGAGTTGCTTTCCAACTCACCATAGAACTCGCAAGAGTGAAAACATATTCAGTCATCGATCTCCTACTATCCACATCGCCGGCAAAATTAGAGTATGAAAACCTAACAACCAAGCACTCTATATCATTCCCATAGCACAAACCAACATCAGTAGTGCCTCTGAGATACCTGAAAAGCATCTTCACAGCTCGCCAGTGTTTCTTCCCAGGCTGAACCATAAAGCGGCTTACCACACTAATAACAAATGCTAGATTTGATCGAGTGCAGACCATAGCATACATCAAACTCCCAATGCGCTGGCATAAGGGACCTTATACATGTACTCCTTCTCCTCCTCAGTCTGAAGTTTGTACATTCCCAGCTTGCTGTTAGATGACATTGTGGAGTATCTGAAGACTTAGCCGAGGACATTCCAAACCTTCTCAATATCTTCTTGATATACCCTTCTTGAGATAAAAAGAGTTTTCTCTGCTTCCTGTTTGTATAGATTTCTACTCATAGAATTTTTCAAGCAGCGCCCAGATTTTGCATATCAAACTCTGCACTGAAACCATCCTTCAACTTCTGGATATCTGATTTGTTTTGAGCAGCAATTAACATATCATCCACGTATAATACTAGGTAAATACGCGAACCATCATCCAGATTGTTGTGGTAAACACAACAACCATATGTACTTCTTTTGTATCCCAGTTGCACCATATAGTTATCAAATCACTTATACCACTACCTTGGTGACTGTTTCAGCCCATACAAAGACTTATTCAGTCTGCAAACATGGTTCAACTTCACCTCCGCATTCTCTAACTTAGTAATACCTGACTGTGATGATTTTTTGGTGACCAAATTAGATACCTAACTCTCAGATGTAGTGAAGTCCAGCTTCACCTTCTCAGCAACAACCCCCTTCTCAACTGCATCACTGGTCTTCTTCCTAGAATTCAGCAAAGAACTATCATCAAAGACTACACTTCTGCTAAGTATAATATTATTGTCAAACCAGATCATGTACCCTTTCACACCAATACCATAGCCCATGAAGACTCCCTTCTTCGCTCTTGGCTCTAGCTTACCCTCGTCAACATGATAATAAGCAGTGCACCCAAAAAACCTCAGATTAGAGTAATCAGCAGCCCTTCCAATCCACACCTCATAAGGTGTTTTGCAGTCGATACCTGTGTGTGGGCTCCGATTAACAAGATAGAAAGCCGTTGAAATTGCTTCTGCCCAGAATCGCCTATCAAGGCTTGAATTGGAAAGCATACACCTTGCTTTCGCCGAAAGAGTCTGACTCATTCGCTCTGCTATATGGTTGGTGTGTTTACCACAACAACCAATGTAACGCCGACCCCTTGTAACCCTAATTTTTTTTTCTTCCTGTAATACAAATCTGGTTCTCTGCCCGTGGACGTAGGTAACACATCGTTGCCGAACCACGTAAATCTCTGTATCTTTCTTCGCTATTTTCATTCTCGTTATAACAACCTAGTATCAGAGCTGGGTTTTGGGGTGGTCTGGTGTCACCGAAGATTGAGATGGACTTCACATTTGTATCGATGACGGCTTAGTCAGACCCATTGCGTGGGGGTCTCAATTCCAACCGGGCTAGACTTGTGAATGATGATGGATTCACAAGTGAGAGGGGTATTTGTTGTGACACTTGTGAATCCTACATCGGAAGTGGGAGGATTCTGAACCTAACATATGAGTGGATGGGCTACTCCACCTAATGTCAATTGGTTTTGGGATGGTACCCCAATCTGGCTTATGCGTTGGGCTTTTTGGTCGGGCGCAGCAAGACTTCCCCCCAACACTAACTTTATATTTCAACATAGGATGGAGATCGAAAGAGATAGATTTGGGTGGCCGATGTCAAAAGTAAAAGCGAAACGACCCTAACTGTTGGGTTGCATAGGAAGCAGAAACGGAGTCGGCTTAGTCCACCGGAAGCGGCCTGGCTCGTTGGAGTCGGAAGAGGAAGCGACTCAGTCCATATGAAACAACTTGCTTGGTGGCTGGCGTCAGAGTGGAAACGGCTCAACCCACCGAAAGCTACCTTGCTTTGTGGCATCGGAAGTGGAAGCGGCCTGGTTCGGTGGGTCGGCCTGAAGATGGAGATCGAAGGAGATGAATCGGACTTTAGGGAACTGGAAAACACCATTGAAGATTTGAAGGATTTGGGAGGTTTGAAACTGTTGTTGGAAGGCAAGGTTTTATTATCCAAAGCATTATACGGAGTATTAAATTATTAATTCATTCATTTTTTTTTTGAAATCGATTCTAATGAAAGCACTTTATTAGAAAAAACGGAGGTGTGATAAACCGAAGGAAATAGATATTAGAGTGACGGAGACATAGAGAGAAGAGAGGAGAACTGATGTATTCATTAGGGTTCCAAAGGACCTTTATATAGAGATTACGCACCTTGGGCCCCAAGTCTAATTAGGGTTTCCCATGTATATCCACATATAATAATAATATTATAACACTCCCCTTGTATGTAAATCACTAATAATACAAACCTGTCATATTTGTAACACCCCCTTTTATAACCCAAGAGAATGCCACAACGCCAGTGATTACGCGGAGTCAGGTTCGTCCTCAGGAGAGAAGTCAGTGGTTCTAGGTTTAGTGTGTTTTGGGGTTCAGGGATAGAGGAAAAAGGTGGGAGGTTGCTGTCGACGTCGGCTAAGAGTTGGTCGATGTCGAGGGATGGAGGGGGAATGATGGTTGGTGTCGAGTAGAACCTGTGTCGAATAAAAATAATAAAATATAGCAAATAAAGATGCGAACTTCCAAGGTTAGGGATCACCACAACAATAAACATATATGTAACTCATAAATCACATAAAGATGCATGCTTTATATCAAATAACTTTCGTTATTAACAAATAGGAATATAGAGGCTTTCGCATAAACCCTAAGTGTTACTACCTTTTCTTAATTAGGATCAACCAACTTTCGCAAGCAAACCTTAATTACTATCCAAATTCATAATAAGATCACTTTCGCTTCAATATCACAAATAAGGAATTTCCTCAACTCTCGCAAAGGATTAAGCACATAAGTAGATGATGATAAAGACATAAAAATTCATAAATCAAACACACATATCTATGTTGGGATCACCCCAACCCTAGAAGAAGAAAATTAGAAACAAACCATAATGAAAGAAATTAACTTTAACATAAAATAAACTAAAACTTACAACCGTTCGTTTCCTTCCTCCTCCTTCTCTCTCACCTCCTCCTCCTCCTCTCTCTTTCTCTCCTCTCTCGCCTCCTCTCTCTCTCCTCTTTCCTTGCGCCCGAAGACGGCTTTGCTCGAATGTCCCAAAATCAGCCCCCTAGGGCTTTATTTATAGGCTCCAATCCAAGCTATTCTAGGAAGGAACTATCTATCTATATCTAAATTTATCTATCTAAAGCTTAATGATTAAATTTGGAAACAAAAGAAATAAATCCATAAAGGAAACTATATCTAAAGTGGATAGATCTCTCTTGGACTTGATAAATCTTCTCTTGAATTCATAGAATATCTCTTGCTTCATCTGGAAGAAAGCCAGCTCAGAATTCGGACTCGGACTAGCTCGATATCGACTCTAGTGGTCACTTGATATCGACCAAAAGTGGTCGATATCGACATGTTCTTCTCAGATCACTCGATCTCGGCCTCAGATGTGATATCGACCTGTCTTGATTCGATATCAACGAAAGGTGGTCGATATCGACCTGTCCTATGTTGCTCCAAGTGTCTGGTCGATTTCTGGCATGACTGGTCGACGGGATCCACTCGATATCGACCAAGTTAGGTCGATATCGACCTCTTTGACAGTTTCCAGCATTCCGCATCCGTCTTGTAACGCACTTTTCGGATTCCTCGTTCGTCTGATTGATGCATATGAGTATGCATTGGAAAAGCTCTTTTCGAGGGCTACAACTCTCATGAAGACATTAAAACTTGACTTAGGATGATGATTGGTGAAAAGTGGCATTTTCTTCAGCTACACCATCCTTAGCTTCTTCATGACTTTCTTTTAAGCTCCAAAGTGCGTCCGATTTCTGCAAAATTAAACAGAAACTTGTGTAGACCTCCATAATTTGGCAAATAAGCGTAAACTACATAGATTCTGTACTATTCTAACCTAAATGTATGAAATGCATGCATAAATCGATATAAAAAAGTAGTATAAAACATGGAGAATTAGGCTCACAACAAACACCCCATACTTAAGCTTGCTTGTCCTCAAGCAATACTTTTAATGGTCATAAAGGGGAAGAAATTTACATCTCTCAACATCATAGATTTATTCTTATAACTCTTTGCAATCAATTACCATCCCTGAAAAGGTACTAATGTCACAAATCCATGCATGTGCAATAAAAAGCAACATCTTCTCACAAAAGGAGGGTTATGCAAAACAATTTATATGTGACAAAGCATTAATAATCAAGAGGACTTTAATTTAAGCTCAATAAGGAGTAGATTGGTACAAGGCTAAGGGTGAGCAAATTTTGGCCATGTGGTGCTAATGATCCGGGGAAATGGAGTATTTTCCAAACTTTCATACCACATTCCTTCTTCCTTTGATTTCTCACCTTTCGCTCATTCGCTCAATGCTTTTTTCAATATTATGCTTTTACCTCTCTAACCTCAGCACTGCCTTCTCACGAGTTGCAAACATGGGTGTCATGAATGGCCCCGGATACTTAGTGCTTTGGACTCCTCACATTGCTGTCCCATCCTGCAGAACTATTATCTCAACGCAGGTAGGGTCGATCCACCTTTATCTCCTGAGGTGACCGGATTTTCTTTCACTCATTAAGTTTTCCATATCTTTTAAACATTCCTGCCAAACTCCATATATGATATATATATAACAACAACACAAACACCATATAATAATCTCCATAATGTAGCTTTCATTCTGAACATAATCCCCGGATAGGCAATATTTAGATCATTTGGAGCAATAATATGAAATAAGGCTCAATATGACTTTTGTGATGCATAAGCATAGGTAAAGGCTAGGATATAACAATGTGAGCATTATATGGAAATATAAAGTCCTCCATCCTCTTATCATGTAACATGTCAAAAGCAACTTCAAATTTACCTCATTTCATGGTTTTCAAGAAAATAATACACTTCATTGTGACTTCTCTTAATAGGACGTTTCCCTGGAGGAAGATCAACAAGTCTCCGTGTATTATTACGCTCAAGAGCATCAATTTCAGCTTTCATGGCCTCACGCCAGTGGGAAGATTGGTAGGCCTCAATAAATGTAGTCGGCTCTGAAGATGTTGGTATAGAAGCTAGAAATCCCATATGAGCAAGGGAAAAATTAGCATAAGTAACATGGTAAGCTAGAGGATATGATATACCTGATGATGCCGATGAGTAGATGTGAAGACGGATCTTAGTAGAATAGGCAGTATTGCAGACAAAATCACGGAGCTTGACGGAAGGAGTCTGAACCCGAGTGCTTTGACGAGTGGGTTCGAGAACTGGAGTGGGGGCTGGTGGATTAAGTGGGACAGCAGGAGAGTGGTGACTCCCCCTGGCATCCAAATTGGGTTGATTTAAATCAAGAGAAGAGTTGTCCACCAAAGTAAGATCAAAAGTAGTTGGATGCGGCTCGGGGTCGGGTAAGGGGACGTCCTCTTTTGTGATGCTAAAGGGGAAATAGTCTTCAAAGAACACAACGTCCCTAGAGACAAAGAAATCATGAGTTTCAAAATCATAGACTTTCCACCCTTTTTTGCCAATGGGATACCCAAGAAAGACACATTTTCGACCTCTAGGAGCAAATTTGTCACTTGGACGTGGGATTTGTGAAGCATAGCATAAACACCCAAAGGTTTTAAGGTGGGTGTAATTTGGTGGACTACCATATAAGATTTCATAAGGAGTTTTGTGAGAAAGAATCGGAGTAGGGGTACGATTAATTAGATAACCCGCGGTAAGAACACACTCTCCCCAAAATTTTATAGGCAAGCTAGCATGAAACCGAATTGAACGGGCAACATTAAGAATATGACGGTGTTTTCGCTCAACCCTCCCATTTTGTTGAGGAGTACCAACACAAGAGGTCTCCAAACTAATACCATGCTCGAGAAAGAAAGAACGCAAAGAGGTGAATTCGGTTCCGTTGTCACTCCGAACACACCGTAATTGCTTGCCAAATTGATTAGAAACCATAGAGCGAAATTAAGGAAGCAAAGTAGCAACTTCAGTTTTATTTCTCATGAGAAAAATCCAAACAGCACGAGAACAATCATCTATAATTGTCAAGAAATAAGATGCACCAGAAGATGAAGGAGTTCGATAGGGACCCCAAACATCACAATGTATTAAGCTAAAAGGTTCCACTGAATGGGAAAAGCTAAGTGGAAAGCTAGAGCGAGTGTGTTTAGCAATATAAAAAGAATCACAAGGGGTATCTTTATTCAAAATGCACTCTCTTGCACTAACAGTAGGAAGATGGGAAAGGACGGTGGAGGAGGGATGACCCAAACGGCGATGCCAAAGCACATACGAGTTGGGGATCACGACCGATCAAGCACGAGACTCTTGCAAAGGCGTCCGAAGCTAATACACACCATTTCCCTCTTCACCAGCCCCAATCAACATCATTGTAGTACGATCCTGTAATATGCAAATCTTATCAGTCAAACGTGCCACACAATGTTGATCTTTCAAAAGACGATGAAAAGAGATCAAATTGCACTTCAAGGTAGGCACATATAAAACATTGTGCAAGGTAAGTCGATCACTGAAGACAAGAGTGCCAGCTTGAGAAGCAATAGAAGTTGAGCCATCAGGAAATAAAATTAAGGATGAGCTCACATCCACAATGTTAGCAAGAAAGCTTCTATCACCCGTCATATGAAAAGAGGCTCCTGTATCTAGGATCCATGTGAAGCGAGACTTACCGGTTGAAGTGTCATAAGAGGAGGAATTGGTGCTAACTGAATTAAATATGTTGACAAGAGTCCCCCATTGCTAATTGGTAAGCCCTGGAAAGGCACTACGATCGCCCATAGTCAAGGACGATGAGGAGGGCACAATAGAAGAGGACAAAGAGCCTGGCCCTTGAGCAGCGTGGGAAGCACCAGCAGCCGGTTTAGGACGAGGGCGGTCCCGTTCAGCAGGCCCCGAAGGATATCGACCACCATCATCGCGTGGTGTTCCATTGGAATCCCTTGGCCACCATTCAGGATACCCAATAAGCTTAAAACAAGACTTGCGTTCATGACCTTGACGGCCACAATGGTTGCAAACAAACCGGTCAGAATGACGGGTGTCACGGCGAGAGGAATCATTGCTTTCCCTACGGTTGTCACGACGATCATCACGTCGAGGAGTGCCACGCCCTTGAGCTGCAAATACAGCCCCATCAACAATAGATTCATGGGTCTTGGACTTATTTTTAAGACGTTCGTCTTGCACCACCATAGCATATACTTTATTTAAATTAGGTAGAGGGTCTTAGGCCGTGATAGTTGAACGAATTGTAGCGTATGAATCATCAAGACCAGCGAGAAATTGATGGACATGTTCTTCCTCACTTACCTTAGCAAGGGCTTGAGAAAAATTACATTTACATCCACCACAAGAGCAGTCCTTCACCTTCACATAATTGACCAATTCATCCCAAATTTTCTGAAAACGAGCAAAGTACTCGGCTATTGATTGACCATTCAGAGAGCATCGAGCCAAATCAGATCAAAGTTGTTGAATACGAGGGCCATTCCCGATGGAATAACGAGCCTTGATGTCGTCGTAGAACTCCTTAGCAGTAGAGAAGTAAGTCACCGTTGTGCGCCAGCGAGGCTCCATGGATTGAATCATCCAGCCCACCAACATCTTAGGTGATCACACCACACACAAAATAACACATGCTATTGATAGGTAACATGGATGGCAAATGAAATGAAAGCTATTAAAATAAAGGATGGAAACATCAAAGAAAAAGGCATGTTCCATACCTAACCGATTAACATGAAAGAACAAGAATAAATCATGTTTTCAATAAACGGTGGGTAATGATATTATTATCTTATCTTAAGGTACCCAATTATACTTTCCAAATTCAAACTGAATGGTAAATAAATCACATAAGCAGATGAACTGTAATTTATTTTAAATAATTTGGGAAGCTATCAAAGGAAAGAAAACAACTTGACACGAAGGCACCAAATGAGCAAAAAGCTCGGAAAGTCACTTGTCTTGATCCGAAGTTGCAAGCTTTTTACTTAAGCGGTTGGTTGGACTCGAATTTCTTCGTATGGGCGTATGGTTAGCCTAGTCTCTGTGAATTAATGGAATTAGAAAGCGATTTATGCCGAGATTAAAGAACGGGTTAGAATATGAAATTTTAAGAAACTGGGAAAGGGCATATTTTAACAAAATCAGAATTTAGGGAGGTTTGGTGTAATTAGATCCTGGCTGCGGCGCACGAGGGCGGTGGCTACGGCTTCCTGGCGGCTGTGCCACTCAACTAGTAAGGCATGAATTATGAACCATAAACTGAATATACTAAACGTAATTGAAGAATTATATGACGGTAAAAACTGACCTCTTCATTAGCATAGAGTTAATATATATATATATATACAGAGGTTACAAGAAGACCTAAATAGGAAATTACAAGTCTACCCTAGAATAACTTAATTAGCATAAGTTATATATACACATATATATATCCGCATACTCCCCCTCAAGTTGGAGCATGAGGATCCCGAATGCCTAACTTGGCCATCAGAAAATGAAATTGGGATTTTCCAAGGGCTTTAGTGAGAATATCAGCTGGCTGGACATGAGAACGAATGTGGTGAGTCGAGACTACACCGTCCAACAAGAGATCCCGAACAAAATGAAAATTTCAATGTGCTTAGTACGATCATGAAAAACGGGATTGGCGGCAATGTGAAGAGTAGCCTGACTATCACAAAATAGTCTCATAAGAGCTGTAAAAGAAACACCGAAAGAACGAAGCAAAGAGCGAATCCAATGCAACTCACAACTGGCACAAGCCATAGCATGATATTCCGCCTCAGCTGAAGACCGAGAGACAGTAGGTTGTTTCTTGGTTTTCCAGGAGACAGGAGAAACGCCAAGCTGAATGAAGTAACCAGTGACCGAACGACGTGTAGTACGACACGAGGCAAAGTCAGAATCACAAAATGTAGTAAGAGTAAGGGAGCTAGACCGAGGCAAGAAAATACCTTGACCGGGATGGCTCTTTAAAAATCGAAGGACGCGAATAGCAGCATCCCAGTGATCAGTGGTAGGGGCCTGCATAAACTGAGCCAAAGTATGCACAGAATAACACAACTCAGGGCGAGTGATGGTGAGATAAATCAACCGACCAACAAAACGCCGATACCGTTCCGGGTAAGAGAAAGGAGAAGCAATGGATTCAGCCAATTTGTGATTTTGTTCCATGGGAAAATCACAAGGCTTAGTAGCCAAAAGACCAGCTTCCTTCAAAATATCAAGAGAATACTTCCGTTGAGATAGGAATATGCCCTCAGTAGAACAGGCAATCTCTATCCCCAAAAAATACTTCAAAGGACCCAAATCTTTCATATGAAAACAAGAATTCAGTTGAGTTTTCAAACGAGCAATAGCCGCAGAATCAGAACCAGCAATAATCAAATCATCAACATACACAATAACATGCAGAACAAGCCCATCTCGAACCCATGAAAACAGAGAGTAATCAGCTCGAGATTGAGTAAAACCAAACCGATGAAGCGCTGATGCTAGTTTGGAGAACCAATTGCGAGGAGCTTGACGTTAGCCATAAAGAGACTTCTGCAGAAGACAAACCTTCGTAGAGGTTGAACTGTAGAATCCTGAGGGAGGTTTCATATATACCTCTTCATGAAGATCACCATGAAGAAATGCATTATGCACATCCATTTGATGAAGCTCCCATCCCTGAATAGATGCGACCGCAAGAAAAACGCGAACCGAAACCATCTTGGCAACAGGAGCAAAAGTCTCATTAAAATCAATACCTGATTTCTGATTATTGCCGAGAACAACCAGACGGGCCTTATAGCGCTCAATGGATCCATCAGAACGATACTTGATCCGAAACACCCATTTAGAACCAATAGGACGTTTCCCTGGAGGAAGATCAACAAGTCTCCATGTATTATTATGCTCAAGAGCATCAATTTCAGCATTCATGGCCTCACGCCAGTGGGAAGATTGGTAGGCCTCAATAAATGTAGTCGGCTCTGAAGATGTTGATATAGAAGCTAGAAATCCCATATGAGCAGGGGAAAAATTTGCATAAGTAACATGGTAATCTATTGGATATGATATACCTGATGATGCCGATAAGTAGGTGTGAAGACGGATCTTAGTAGAATAGGCAGTATTGCAGACAAAATCATGGAGCTTGACAGAAGGAGTCCGAACCCGAGTGCTTTGACGAGTGAGTTCGAGAACTGGATTGGGGGCTGGTGGATTAAGTGGGGCAGCAGGAGAGTGGTGACTCCCCCTGGCATCCAAATTGGATTGATTTAAATCAAGAGAAGAGTTGTCCACCAAAGTAAGATCAAAAGTAGTTGGATACGGCTCGGGATCGGGTAAGGGGACGTCCTCTTTTGTGATGCTAAAGGGGAAAGAGTCTTCAAAGAACACAACGTCCCTAGAGACAAAGAAATCATGAGTTTCAAAATCATAGACTTTCCACCCTTTTTGGCAAATGGGATACCCAAGAAAGACACACTTTCGACCTCTAGGAGCAAATTTGTCAATTGGACGTGGGATTTGTGAAGCATAGCATAAACACCCAAAGGTTTTAAGGTGGGTGTAATTTAGTGGACTACCATATAAGATTTCATAAGGAGTTTTGTGAGAAAGAATCGGAGTAGGGGTACGATTAATTAGATAACCCGCGGTAAGAACACACTCTCCCCAAAATTTTATAGGCAAGCTAGCATGAAACCGAATTGAACGGGCAACATTAAGAATATGACGGTGTTTTCGCTCAACCCTCCCATTTTGTTGAGGAGTACCAACACAAGAGGTCTCCAAAATAATACCATGCTCGAGAAAGAAAGAACGCAAAGAGGTGAATTCGGTTCCGTTGTCACTCCGAACACACCGTAATTGCTTGCCAAATTGATTAGAAACCATAGAGCGAAATTGAGGAAGCAAAGTAGCAACTTCAGTTTTATTTCTCATGAGAAAAATCCAAACAGCACGAGAACAATCATCTATAATTGTCAAGAAATAAGATGCACCAGAAGATGAAGGAGTTTGATAGGGACCCCAAACATCACAATGTATTAAGCTAAAAGGTTCCACTGAATGGGAAAAGCTAAGTGGAAAGCTAGAGCGAGTGTGTTTAGCAATATAACAAGAATCACAAGGGATATCTTTATTCAAAATGCACTCTCTTGCACTAACAGTAGGAAGATGGGAAAGGACGGTGGAGGAGGGATGACCCAAACGGCGATGCCAAAGCACATACGAGTTGGGGATCACGACCGAATGTTGATCTTGTAATATGCAAATCTTATCAGTCAAACGTGCCACACAATGTTGATCTTTCAAAAGACGATGAAAAGAGATCAAATTGCACTTCAAGGTAGGCACATATAAAACATTGTGCAAGGTAAGTCGATCACTGAAGACAAGAGTGCCAGCTTGAGAAGCAATAGAAGTTGAGCCATCAGGAAATAAGATTGAGGATGAGCTCACATCCACAATGTTAGCAAGAAAGCTTCTATCACCCGTCATATGAAAAGAGGCTCATGTATCTAGGATCCATATGAAGCGAGACTTACCGGTTGAAGTGTCATAAGAGGAGGAATTGGTGCTAACTGAATTAAACATGTTGACAAGAGTCCCCCATTGCTCATTGGTAAGCCCTGGAAAGGCACTGCGATCGCCCATAGTCAAGGACGACGAGGAGGGCACAATAGAAGAGGACAAAGAGCCTGGCCCTTGAGCAGCGTGGGAAGCACCAGCAACCGGTTTAGGACGAGGGCGGTCCCGTTCAGCAGGCCCCGAAGGATATCGACCACCATCATCGCGTGGTGTTCCATTGGAATCCCTTGGCCACCATTCAGGATACCCAATAAGCTGAAAACAAAACTTGCGTTCATGACCTTGACGGCAACAATGGTTGCAAACAAACCGGTCAGAAGGACGGGTGTCACGACGAGAGGAATCATTGCTTTCCCTACGGTTGTCACGACGATCATCACGTCGAGGAGTGCCACGCCCTTGAGCTGCAAATACAGCCCCATCAACAATAGATTCATGGGTCTTGGACTTATTTTTAAGACGTTCGTCTTGCACCACCATAGCATATACTTTATTTAAATTAGGTAGAGGGTCTTAGGCCGTGATAGTTGAACGAATTGTAGCGTATGAATCATCAAGACCAGCGAGAAATTGATAGACATGTTCTTCCTCACTTACCTTAGCAAGGGCTTGAGAAAAATTACATTTACATCCACCACAAGAGCAGTCCTTCACCTTCACATAATTGACCAATTCATCCCAAATTTTCTGAAAACGAGCAATGTACTCGGCTATTGATTGACCATTCAGAGAGCATCGAGCCAAATCAGATCAAAGTTGTTGAATACGAGGGCCATTCCCGATGGAATAACGAGCCTTGATGTCGTCGTAGAACTCCTTAGCAGTAGAGAAGTAAGTCACCGTTGTGCGCAAGCGAGGCTCCATGGATTGAATCATCCAGCCCACCAACATGGCGTTCACAGTAGTCCAATCGACTTGCTTGGCAGCCTCTATTGGTCAAGTAATCGAACAATCGATAAAGCCAATTTTCCGCTTTGCCGACAAGGCGTTGCGTAAGCAGAGGTCCCAGTCTTGAAAATTATCCCCTTTGAGAGAAATTGAAGAGATATTCATCCCTAGATGGTCAGAGGGATGTAAGTAGTATGGAGAGGAAGGATCGAGTTTTGGTGCGTCGGCGGCCATAGCAACCAACTGGTGTAGATTGACAATGAAACAAGCCTGTAGATCGGCAAGAAGGAAAAAAATTTGATTAGGTTTTTTGTTTGATCGGCTTCGATACCATGAAGAATTATATGACGGCAAAAACTGACCTCTTCATTAGCATAAGGTGTATATATATATAGAGGTTACAAGAAGACCTAAATAGGAAATTACAAGTCTACTCTAGAATAACTTAATTAGCATAAGTTATATATACACATATATATATCCGCATAGTAATATAAAGCTTAGCTTAATTGAATATAAAGAAAAAAAAATACTTAATAGAGATAATGGGGAATAAGTTTTATTCCAATTTTCATTAGTTTAATTGAATATAAAGCTTAGCTTAATTGAATAAAGCTTTGATCTCACAATTAGTAACGGGCTATAAAGCTTAGCTGAATTGAATATAAAGCAAAAAGTTTCATTCAAATTTTCATGAAATCTTAGCCTTTTTTTTCGAGCTAGCTTATCTTTGATCTCACAAAGAAAATGACAAAATCATGTCATTCATGAACCTACCTTAACTTAATATAAATCTATCTAGGGTAGCTCCTTACAAGATTCAAAAGTTCATACCTCTAGAAGTTTTATCCTCAATGTATGTTTGTGTGCACATACGTTTCTATTAAATTTCTTTACAATTCACTAAGATTACTAGCCATTGAACTACAACGTGCTCAATATTCTGTGTTGATATTGACTGATATTCTGAAACAGATAGTGTTCTTTCTTCATTAGTAATGTATTTGTGATTGGTATCAGCCCCCCTCTTAATTTAGAGTTGATAATTATTAATTACAATGAGTGGGGAGACTATAAAGAAACCATTGAGTTTGATGTTAGTGTCATGGTTCATAGAAGCTACTTTCTTACTTGTAAAAGATACGGTTGTTGTTGTGATGTCTTGGGTTTGTCCCACATCGAAAAACACGCTAACTCGAGCCTTGTATATAAGTCAGTGGGCCACTTCTCCTATTGCCAATTGGTTTTAGGATGAAACCCCGCTGGTTTGGTGTGCTCAGCTCGGGTGCGCATATGCGCTCGGAAGTGTGAACTCCCCACGGTTATATGGCCCACTAGGATTTATCATGGTATCAGAGCAGGTGCGGTCCGGGACCCTGGTCGATCTATTGGGCTAGCCGGCCTTAAGGCTCAAGACGTCAAGTGCAACTGGCTTAATTGCGCGGCCAGTCAGTTGCACTTGAGGGGGCGTGGGCCACTCCTCCTATTGCCAATTGGTTTTAGGATGGAACTCCGCTGGTCTTGTGTGCTCGGCTCGGGTGCGCATATGCGCTCGGACGTGTGAACCCCCCACTGTTATATGGCCCACCGGGATTTATCAGTTCTAAGCAAGTGGAAGGCCAAATATATCTACAACAGATTTAGGGACAGGATTCTAATGGCGGGTTTTCCTCCTCTACTTCCTCTCCCTTGTTTTTGATAGATCAAGATTCTACTTCCTGGATCCTTTAAGTTGGCTCAACAGTGGAGGCGAACGATCTGCAATAACAATTAGTGGGAGAAATAATATTGCAAGAGGTTTTCAAGAAAGCCCACTTTAGCAGCGTATGTCACCTAACCATAAATACTGTTAGAGATGTGAATGAGACCAAAAGTGTCCCACGTCCGAAAGTTAACATAACGAGCCCTAGTATATGAGTTGGTGGGCTACTTCTTCTATTGCCAATTGGTTTTAGAATGGAACTTCACTCGACTTGTGTGCTAGGCTACTAGCGCATGTGCGCCCGTGCACACGACCCCCAGTCATCGGTCCGAGTCGGACTTTGATATGGTATCAGAGCGGTTAGCCTAACGGCCCGTGTCGATCCTTGTCTCGGTTACCCAGTTGTCCAAGTCTCAACTAGATGGTCATTCCTAGTTGGATTTGCGGGGGCGTGTTAGAGATGTGAATGAGACCAAAAGTGTCCCACATCGGAAAGTTAACATAACGAGCCCTAGTATATGAGTCGGTGGGCTACTCCTTCTATTGCCAATTTATAATCTATCAAATACGCTTAGCTGAAATAAGCACCATTGTTCACTTTCTCACACATGCATCACTCAACAAGCTGGACATTCATACAGAAATTCAACGGATATGGCAACAAAATATCCAAGCCAACAACAATGCATAAGCTGTATATATACCATAGCATTATTTTGGACATCTTTATTATGTTATATTCTTGATTGGTTTATTTGAATTTGTAAAATATACATGATTGAGGACGGCTGGGTGTTGAATCTGCTCAAGATGCACAACTCTTACTTGAACAATTGTAAATGGATCTTGAGCCTAACGATGTTACTTAAGAAGCATTCAAAAAATGGCTTGTAAGTTTATTTTACCCAACCAAACATGTAGCTGCCAGAAATCTATCCATTTTGATTGAGTATAGAAAATTGCACGCCTATGGGTCCATCTCAATATATAATTAAATATGTCATGTATGTACCTAGATTACAAATTACATCTACATGGTAGCTAGATAGCTAGTTTAATTTCTTTGCAGTTGTTTGAATTAAATCATTTAATCGATATGTGGATATATCGATCTTATTCAATTAACATAATGATCATGATCTAGCTCCATATTCTCGAGCAGGAAGATGCCCACGAGGATTGTTTGTCTCTGGGAATTACACTCGCTAATGCCTTGAAAGTCGCAGGTAAGATGGGAAGCTTAGTATTTACTCATTGGACTTATTTTATGGGTAAATTCCATATTTGGCTCCCAAACCCTTTCATGATGGTTTCTAACCTTAATCTCACTCTAATAAAGTCACTTTTTTGTGGAAACGTTGCAATTTGGTGTTTCTGCCAGTTCCCCTCTCACACACTATCATGCATATTTAATCCTTAATCTTAGGACCCTCAATCTTATAGGTGATGTTTTGTAATCATTGTCAACCTATAGGAATCATGTCATGACTCATGATAGCCTGTTAGAGATATATTAGGATAGATATATTAGATATGATTGTATTAGGATATAATCTTTGATATTTAGGTTAGATATATATATCTTTGGTAGGTTTAGATTATCGATATCTTTATATTACTTATTCTCCAAGCATTGTAATCTCTATGGGTTGAATAATAACATTATAAGCGTGTGTTTGCCTTCTCTAATACGAGGCTTCCACCACCAATCTATTAGGGTTTTATCCCTCTCTAAATTCTACATGGCATCAGAGCGGGTTTCGATCCTGGCCTATCTCTCCACCTTCGTCAAACACTTTGCCTGCCTTACCTTACCCTATCCATATATGTTTTTTTTTACCGTCTGATCCACTTGCCACGGTTGATTACTTATTCTCTACCCTTTAAACCCTATCGGTTCTACTTTACCGGTCTCTACCTTGTCTAATTGCGGGGGTGTCATTCGCCTTTTTTGTTCGTTGATAGATTTTCATACTCTCGTGCTCTCACCGTTCGTGTTTTAGCCATCTACATCAACCGCAGATCTATCTTATTCCAGTCTTCAGCGTTCGTGGCTCTACTCTCGCTTCAACTGCGGGGGTGTGTTAGAGATATATTAGGATAGATATATTAGATATGATTGTATTAGGATATAATCTTTGATATTGTTATATTAGGTTAGATATATATATATATATCTTTGGTAGGTTTAGATTATCGATATCTTTATATTACTTATTCTCCAAGCATTGTAATCCCTATGGGTTGAATAATAACATTATAAGCGTGTGTTTGCCTTCTCTAATATGAGGCTTCCACCATCAATCTATTAGGGTTTTATCCCTCTCTAAATTCTACATAGCCCTTTAGTTTCTACTTTCTCCTAAGACATTGGTGATGTATTCATGGCATATTGATGGAAATGGAAATAGTGTATCATTTTCCATTGGTCCGACTGTATTAAAAAAAAAATAATGCTTAGGATCTAACATGCAATCTACCCTTATTCTATTATTTCAATACCTAAATTTTGACATACAGGTTGATATATAAAAAAATCTTAAATAGAAACAGGGCTGTAATGCAGCATTTTGGTTAAACCATCAAAAGCTGAGAAGAACCTCACTCAATCCACAACTACAGCAGCTGGAACTGGTAGTGTTGTAGGTCCTTTTGTTGTCGGTGGTAGGATGTTATAGGTTGTAAATCTACTTTATAATATTAAAGAAATACAACTTCGTCCGGTGAGAAATTTGTTTTTTGAGTTAATAACTTGTTTAAATGATTAATGGCTGGTTTCTTTTATAAATCTTTTATTAATGGCTCGTCTCATCATGTTGCTTTTGAATGATATACATCAACTATCTTCTTTTGTGATTTCCTTAATTTAACAGAGGATATACATCTACCTAGTTTTTCGTAGGATTGATAAATATCATATTTAGTTTTTTGTTAACTTTATGCATAGGTGTTTGAAGCATTTGTTATTGTAGAGCTGGTGCAGATGCCTCTTGATGAGACTGGTCATTGCAAAGGTTTTGGTTTTGTGCAGGTGAGATTCCGCTTCCATTAAAAAAAATCCTGATCTTGTTTCATCCTCACCTTCCTGTTCTTAAAAGTTCCTCATCCTTTTAGCTAGTAAAAAGGCAAATAGAGTAAACCATGTACTGGATTTTAATTGATTCTTGCATAAGACCAGCAGGGAAGAAAGCTATGCAAGTAGAGTTTGAGCTTTTAGATTTTGAAAGTACAAGTAGTTTTTATTTGCATGCGTTCTTTCAACAGTTTATTAAACGTATGATTGTGAAAGGATAACTAGGTTATTTGGTACTCCCTCCGTTAATTTAAACATGTAGTTTTAGACATTTGCAAAGTTTTTAAGAAAGCAAATAAAAACAAACAAAAATACATTTATACCCCTAATTATTATTTTACTTTTCACTTTATTGAAAACTACAGCTAACAAATCTCTAATCATTACAAGGGTAATTTTGGAAAGTGAACACCAAAATACCTAAAACGACATGTTTTTCTTAACAAGATTTTACTCCTAAAATGACATATTTTTCTTAACGTAGGGAGTATTGAATTTTGATTTTTTTTAAAGAATGTGGAGTGATACTTTAATTGATGAAGTATAAGCTGCTCTGCTATTCTTATTCAAAGCAAAATCAGTTGCTCTGCTATTCTCACAATCTCTTATGGATGCCCCTCCCTCAAACAAAACATTTTGTTTTATATGTTCACTAATTAATTTGTTGGAACCAAGTTGTAGTATATGTAAGGACCCATAATTATGATTCCCGTGTAACGTTTCAAGGGATGAAACCCCTTGTTCGGATCTTGCAATTCAGGTACGGGTCGAGGTTTCAAACTCATTTTAAGATTAGTAGAAAGAGGGATTTCAAACCCCAAAACCTCGAAGGGTCTTTGGGTACCCTTAACCTATCCTAAGACTATGTTGCGAAATTCAATTCAAATGAAAGTAAAGCGGAAGCAAAGTTAAGATACAAAGCGCCACGGTAGAGCCGGGTCAAAACCAAAACATAAGCGAATTATTACCATTTACCAAGTTAGAAGATTAGCCAGATTCTTTTATTCGCCAAAGGGTTCCCTATCACAGAAGAAAGGAGCAAGCAAGGATAGATACCTAACACTATCCACGAAGTCAGGCACGGTAATCGCCTGCGGGTCCTCTGACCGCGATAAGGCCATATAACATGCTTGTACCTAAATAAAGGATGATCTAATGCAGTACAAGATTTAAATCACATACGCATGCTTGACAGTTATAATAGTATGTGATAACTCCACTCACTTGATGAAAATCGGAATAAGTTTCAAAGGCCTTGACAGTCTGTTTGGGTCAAAGGTCTTGAAGCTTTAACAGTGTTGATGAAACACAAAACCTGTTCTATATGATATTATGTTCGAATATTATTTTATGTTATTATATGCTTCCAGTATATTATTATATATACACTAACCTTTCAGGAAGTATTTTTGAATATTATTTCCTTCCTTATGTTGAAAATTTGAGAAGATTCAAATCGGAAGATCATGGCCTCTGAAGTTTCCAAAGATAGAAGATCCAGCTCAAGCCATGATCCTCTCTAGCCATTGGTGAAAATCCTTAGGCGCCGATTTGTTTTCAATATAAACAAAAGGAAGAAGAAGACAACCACACATCTGTTGAACACAAGCTTTCATATACTCAAGCCTTCAAGCGAGAGCTGTCTTCTTCGTGTGCTCTCTGCTAGTCCTTAAGAGTCTGTTATTTCATTTCAAAGCATTTGAGAGTTACACAGTGAGCTTATAGGATATATTTTGTTATAGTGTTATACTCGAGAGTTTGTAACTCAGGAAGTGAACACTAGGCGATTGATTCACTAAGTGTAAGAGGATTGTACTAGATAGCATAGAGAGGTGGGGCTCTTCTAGATTGGTCGAGGACTCTAAGGGAACGTGAGTTGACTAGATTGCAATTGTATAGGAGAGAGGCTTCTCGGTGAGCTATTAGGATCCTAAGTCTTGTGAATCAATAAAAGCTGGTTGAATCCTAGGGTTGTGGAAGAACCCTAGGCGGGGACGTAGGCCAAGTTCGTGTCGAACCTCATAAACAACTAATCAAGTCCTTTATTTACTGCTTTACCTTATTTCCGCACTTGGTTAGATTGTTTAACTTTGTGATTAAGGTTTTCAGAGAAAAGACTAAGTCTAATCTCAAAGGGTTTTGCACGAGCTTCAAAAGTCTTGAGACTATCTGCGAAAAACTGGCATACTCTATTCAACCCTACTTCTAGAGTATTTCTATATTACTTTGTTTTACATTATCGAACCTTCAATTGGTATCAGAGCTTTACTCACTGCTTTTGATCTAACAATCTTATGAGTTTTCGATCATGTCTGGTGAAGCAAGCGGAGGATTTGCACAGGGAAGGTCTACCAGCAGACCACCACTCTTTGTAGGAAACAACTTTGTCCACTAGATATCATTGATGAAGATGTTCATCATAGACCAAGATCTGGACCTTCGGAACATTATAGAGAATGGGCCAAAGATTCCAGAGAAAGACGGACCAAATGGAACCAAAGTCGCAAACAAGGAGTTTGAATACATCCAAGCGGATCTTGAACTCGTCTCCAAAAACATTAGGGCTATTAACTTACTTTATTGTGGTCTTAGCACTGATGAGTTTAACCGTATTTCATCTTGTAGGTCAGCTAAAGAGATTTAGGACAAGCTGGTCGTCACCTATGAGGGAACCAGCCAAGTGAAGGACACCAAGATGAGTATTTTCCTTCGAAAGTATGAGCTTTTCAAAATGAAGTCTGATGAGTCAATCAAGGCCATGTTGACATGATTCACAGAAATCACCAAAAACCATGACTCTCTCGGCAAGAGCTTTACAAACGTTGAGAAAGTAAGGAAGATATTGAGGTGTCTCCCAAAAGAAAAGTGGGGTCCTAAAGTAACAGCTATAGAGGAAGCCCAAGACCTCACTACTCTGCCCCTTGATGACCTGCTTGGGAAACTGATCACGCATGAGATGATCCTTAATGAAGACGATGGAGAACTTCCAGCAAGCACTAAGAACTTGGCGCTCAAATCTAAGAAGGATAACAACAATGATGGATCTGATTCCGAAGATGAGGATGACGATGAGGATGATCCTTTTGCTCTTATCACAAGAGGCCTTGCTCAAATCCTCAAAATGAAGAAACAATTCAACAACAAGGATAGATCAGAGTCTTCTAAATTCCGAGGTAAGTCTGAATACAACAAAAATGATAAGAAGACTAAACCGTTGTCTTGTTTTGAATGTGGTGAAACGGATCATCTTGTGAAAGGCTGCCCTCAAAAGACGAAGAGCCAGTCCAAGAAGGGTAATAGATGGAAAAAGAAAGCCAAGGTGGCAACTGGGAGCGATTCTGACTCTGACTCCGATGATGAGAAGGCCAATGTCTGTCTTATGGCATCAGGAGATGAATCCCACGATGAGAAGCTTGAGGTAACTGTAAGAGAACTTATGGCAAGTCCAAAAGAGGTACTATCGGAATTCCTTTCTAATATGATTGCCAATGAAGAAAAACTTATTGCCCAGACTAACACTCTTATTAAGAGAACTGTGGACCAGGAAAGAACTATTGAGGATCTGTCTATGAGGGTCAAAAGTCTTAAAACTTCTTATTCAGGTCTTGACATTAAAGTCAAGACTCTTGACTCAGAGAAATCTGAACTCAAGCAAGATCTCTCGTCTCTGAGAAGTGAACATCATGACTTAGAGAACGAGAAGATCTCCCTGAATAATAAGATTCAAGACCAACAGACAGCCCTCATAAGTTTTACCAAATCCAAAGGCACTCTTGATAGGATGTTGGGTGAGCAACAAAGTTCTCTAAACAAAAGTGGTATTGGTTACAATCCAAGGTTTTTATAGAAGCAGCATATTACCACCTATGTGAAGGCAAAAGGAAGCAGAACCTCTCCTATGTGTCACCACTGTGCTAGAAAGGGACATGTAAAAGAGACCTGCCCCTATAGAAGAAAGGATCCATATATCATTCGCAATACATTTCATGTTCATTTGAGAAAAGAACGGATAACACAAGTTTGGGTCCCAAATGTAACGACCCAGAATTATGATTTCCGGGTTACGTTTCAAGGGATAAAACCCCTTGTTCGGATCTTGCAATCCAGGTACGGGTCGAGGTTTCAAACTCATTTTAAGATTTGTAGAAAGAGGGATTTCAAACCCTAAAAACCTTGAAGGGTCGTTGGGTACCCTTAACCTGTCCTAAGACTATGTCGCGGAATCCATTTCAAACGGAAGTAAAGCGGAAGCAAAGTAAAGATACAAGTGCCACGGCAGAGCCTGTCAAAACTAAATCATAAGTGGGTAATTACCATTTTACTAAGTTAGGATATTAGCCAGATTCTTCAATTCGCCAAGAGGGAAGCCCGTCATATAGTCATCGAGCACTCAAAATCTGCAAAAAAATACCTTAAAAAAAGAACGGGGAAAGGAGTCAGATCGAGTCACGCATGCGGGACCGGCAGTCCTCGCTGAGGCCACATAGTATGTGCTATACCTAATAAGATGCTTCTAGGTGCAAGGCAGAATATTAACAGACTAACATGCTCCTAAGATCAAGTGCATACATATAATAAGGCCTTAGCACCGAATACCAAGTGGTATATCCCTCTCCTACCTCCACCCCCTTCCGATAGGGCGGAGACTGGCCAGCTGTGAATGCATTCCATTATAATCGGGCGGCACGCATGCCCAACCCGGTCCAAAATAAAGCCCGCATGCATCTCATGGTATAAGGAAGTTCATGACTCGATTAACTCAGGACGGGACCCGATGAGACTAGGTCGTCCTATAACCCTAGCAATGACTCTAGGACTATCACAGATAACGGCCGTTCTGTTTCAAACGCATAAAGTAAGCAGATGCTCATTCAATTAGTGCAACCTAAACAGGATACTACATGGCATGCTTTTATGCATATGCAACACCTAACATAAAATGCAACAACATGCATGAATGTCCAACCTGAGTAAGCCCCCTAAGGAACTTACCTGAAGATGCAGAACAGCAGGATAATACAAGCAAGGGCCCAAATGCAAGTCCAAAGCAATCCAAAAGCAATATACACCTATTATCAAGCCATTTCCATAAGTCACCCAACATTCATACGCACGAAACCAAAGTTCTCAACATACTCAAAATCAACCGATAGTCAAACCGTTTTCCAAAACCATTCCGATATGATCAACATCAACCAAAATCATTTCATTTCCAATCAAACCCATCGATAAATCTTACCAACAATATTTCCAAACTCATTTTCCGGAGTTTTCCAAACTCTTAAATATCAAGTTAAGTCAACCCATATTCAAGATAATTTCTCAAATCGTACTCGTCCAAATCAAGAAGAAGTATCAAGTTTTCTAAATCAACTCAAAATATTGTTTTATCAAAATATCCCGGCATTGGTTTTCTATAACAAATCTTTTGAAAGACATTTATGAAACATGAAAACCTCCTTTTTAATAATTCAATAATATTTACATAAAATAAGACACCAAAGCTCGACCCATTCTAAAATGCACATTTATAAAACAACAATAGTAAATTACTTTTATCCTTTCGAAAATCTCATTATAAAACATTATGCAATGACAAACACCAAATAACACTACTTTTTAAGCAAATTAAAGTATATAATAATTTTCAGAATTTATATATTTCCCACGAAATTTCAGAGCTTAATAATGAAATAATCTAAGGGCAATAGTCTGCAGAACATAATACAATATAACATATACTCAATAAGAGAACAACAATAACAAACAGCCCCTTAAAGCCTATCTCACAAGACCCGGATCCGGCCCAGAATGAAGAAAGAAGGGAATGGATCCCTGCCTAATGAAATCAGAAGGAAGAAAGAATAGGCCCAACTCTCAAACCCGGATCCACCAATTCTGAAGCCCAAACCCGGAAACAAGACCCAGCCCGACCCAAAAGGAAAAGAAAGAAAAGAAGGGAGAGACCGACGCCTTCCCTGGGCAGATCTGAACACAGACGACGAAAAGCGAAGGGAAAGGGAGGAGAGAACTCAAGCCACCGCCGGCTCCCTTCCGACACCACACTCACCCAATCCTGAACAAAAGGAGTTTCCGACCCCAACCCACACATAGATTCAAACGCGAGGGAAGGAGAGGAAGAAAAGAGGGATTACCGAGGGCACCGATCTCCGATTTCGGGATGCTCGAGGGCGGCTCCGGTGGCAGCTTGTGGTTCGGTCGACGGAGGAAGTCCATACTCGGTCGCGGGTTGCTGCTGTTGTTCACCAGAAGCGAGAGAGAGGAGGGACGAGGGTGCTCGGCGTTCTCCTCGGCAAGGCAGGGGAGCTACCGGGCTGCGCTTCTCCACCGACGGAGATGGTGGTGTCTGGTGGCTGAAAAAGGAAGGCGACGGGGTGGCTCGGTGGGTGACAACCAGAACGGAGGGAGAGGTGGTGTTGGGAGAGGTGGTGTTCTTGGTGAATTGTTTCCCTGTGGGGCTTCTTTTCTTTTCTGGCGGTTTACTGCAGAGGACAGAAGGACGTGAGAAGGAGAGAGGATGCTCCTTTGACCTTTGGGTTTAGGAATTGGGATAATGAGGGAGCAGGATGTTGTTATAGGGGAAACGTGATCCACAAGAGGACAAAGGTGCAACCTGGCCTGGTGGATCAGAATTGCAGGGGAGAGATGGTGGGAATCTCCTCAACCATTTGCTGCTGCTCGAGAGAGAGAGGGGAAGAAAAAGGGAAAATAAAATAAGGGAGAGAGTGGTCCCACAACAAAAAATTTAAATCCCGAAGCCCGAAACTCAAAGCCCGCTAATCTCGACTTTAACGAAATAAATTAAAATTTTCTATCACGTTTTACAATTTATTTACAAATGATCAAAATCAAATTAAATTCTCAATTTCGAAGCTCATATGCGGAATTAAAATCCGTCAAACATCAAAACTCTAAAACGATGACGGAAGGATTTTAAAATCAAAACTTGGTGCTCGAGGACGGGTTTTTATTCCATTTTTACAAATTAAATGGAATAATAATATATCTACTAAAATAATATTAAAATAATATAGAAAATATTTTCGGCCTTTACATCATCCACCTCTAAAAACAAATCTCGTCCCCGAGACTAAAATCATTCTAAAGCAAGGGGATGAAGTTTGAAATTTATGAGTCCGAGGATCATGTCGTTGATCCCGTAAGCTCCTCATAAGGGCCCGTATGAGATCCTCACAGAACCCTCAACGTGATAATAATATTCCCAATTGGTCGTAGTAAGAATGCGATATGGGCCCCTACCGCACCCTTACCATGACCTTTTGGTTATATCATAACTCGAAAGCAACTATAGCGCCCCCACTAGGTCTTAGCAAGCATTCTATATGCGCCCCTATAAAATACTTGTATCCACTTCGCGAGGCGTTATAATATAAGCCCGGGTTGAAAAGTCTCAAGAGGAATTCCGTAATTTGAAAAAGATTGGCCTCAAAATCGTTGAAATTCTCGATAATGTTTATTCTTTAAAATTCCAAGTAATTCCTTTTCAAACCGCTCAAAATCTTCAAATAAGACGTTTAACCAAGCAACTTTACACCAGAACAAGTAAAATATTTCCGATCAAAATTTCGTCAAAATCCTCCAAACCAAATCAGTTTCCCGCATAACAATCAATCAAATTCAGAAGCTCGGAGGTGGAATCATCCACCTCTAAGGGCTAATCCCATATTCTCTTCCTAGTTTCCAGATCATGCAACATCATTCACAACTCAACAAGTACCATAACCAAGAGTCTCATCAAATCTTACATAAGCATAATACCATAAGTCATCTCACACATGGCAAGTCCCACATCATATCATAGTCACAAACCATCACATAACCGTTTAACATAAACATAAACATGCCAACAAGTCTCAAGTAACAAAGGAACAACAAACCTCAACATACTACAGATCATAAGGTATATCTACATCATACTGAAAGCATCACAAGTGCATAATCGAATGCTCATCACTCATCACGTAAGCACACATGTCCAGAAATCAACGGGTTAGATATGTTATGGGGTTAGTACGTCAGTACACATCAAATCTCACTATCGCATATCGATATTGCAACACAAGTAGAACAGATTCATCACGTTAACATATCAACACAACCAAGTCATGCTATTAAGATTCAGAAAAAAAAAAGATCAAACAGTATATAAATCACCAAAATGTCAACATGCTCTGAAAGACATCACCTTAACTCATCACAATATCGAATGACAATCATCTAGAAATTAATCATGATCATACTTCAAGTCATATTCATCATTTACATAACCAATAATCATGCTTGTCAACCATATAGTACACATCATGCTTTCTACCACATAATAAAACATCATGCTTCCACATAATAGCACATCATTATCCCATAGTTCAAACTCATCATTACTTCATATATCATATCACAGCACGTCCTAACATGCTTATAAACCAATATAACAAGATATCAAAGTATTAATATATCATGGTAACACTTGTCACTACCAACTAGATTTTAATATTGCATATCAACATGTAATTCCATATCAGGTTCATCATGGTCGTTATCTAACATCATGCCAGCAGATATAAATAAATCACAAAATCAAGAAAATCCTCACATCATACCAGTCCAAATAAAACAAAATCCCCACTCGTCCATTCTTCCACCAATCACTACCACACCATCCACCTCTAAGAACCCTACTCCTATCTCTAACTTCACACCATGTCCTCAATATTCACGAGCCCTCCCTTACACTCCTCGTACCACCCGGAGCATCACAACCATCCCCTAGAAGCTCATCAGAACCACCAACATTGCCTTCCATAAATCCCAAAGCTCACTCAGTCTTACCTAAGCCAACATCCCTCTCTCCCGACTCACCTCCTAATACCATCGATCATCCCAACCGCCCAAAGTTCTTTCACCACTCTCCAGCCACGCTACCAATGACCTCACCCATAGGTTTAAGGAAAAAGCAATCATGAAAATCATCAAACATAAGGTCTACATCATATCAACTAGCATTCATAAACATAACATCATGGGTTCAACAAGTCTCAGTTTACCATCATGATCAATAATCATTGCAACATCATATATGAACATAACCAAGTCAAGCTAGCATGTTGCATTATAACCTTATCCGATACAATTCGGGCTTCTTAGCATATGTAGTTCACATTTTACAAGCAAAGGAATTCAAATCATGCTTAGCAATTTAGCGTAGCAACAAGTCAGGACATCATGGTACATGAGATCTATAAGTCATCAAATCATATCATCATAGACAACAGGCAACCAGGCAACAGTCATCATCAAGTCAACACATCAACCAAAAATCTCATCGCTAGGTCAGTGCAATATCGTCGTCAACAAATTCAAAAGGGTTAGCAATTCGAACGGAGAGCACTTCCGCTTGCAAGTCATATCGTACTCAGTTGCCGTTATCCTCGAAATAGGTTTGCCCCGTCGACATCGTTGATCCTGAGGCCCGTGGGTTATGGGCCCATGCTTCCGCTGCACTACTCCATTGCTATCCACTTTCCGTCCCCTCTTTCATGCGTCGCTCGTCCGATGTATCGCGTAGGGGTTCAAGTCAGTGGAGATAGGGGAGCGACAAGGGCGGACAAGTCAAGGTTTCTTTTGGAGGCAAACACGGACCAACACTAAAGACGATAAACAAGAGATAAGGCTCCGACCCGAGAATAGCAACGATGCCCTTATGGAAGTCTATTAGGTTATAATCACGACAAGTAACACGAATTCATCATGGAGCATACCAATCACACTAATCAACACTAACATGTACCTATCTCGGGGGAACAGCATTCGTATTCATATCAAAGACACAATCAAGTCCTACACTGATGCATGTGAGACATGCTAACATTCTAGTGTTCCATGGAAGCAGATATGCCTAGCAACTTCAAGCAAGATATGCAGAATCAGTAATGATCATGCAAGATTCAAAGTCATGTGGGATTTAATGAGGATGACACGTATCATGTAAATGAACGAATGTACAAGCATGGTACATGCAGCAACAGGGGAGGTCAACTATAGCATGGCGAGATATGGCATAACGATCAGGCTAAGCGTCATACGAGAACATATAAAAGCAGCATAATAACTATTACATCTGACAACAATGATCGCATAATAGGTTGAAAACGGCATGTAATCATACAATGGAACACATTTAGAAAGCAGAGATCCTACACAATGCTAGCGATACGTGATAAGGCATGGACATAGTCAAGAGTCATTTAAAAGAGTTCAACATAATGTTCATAAAGCATAAGGCATCATTACAGGGAGTAACAAAGAGGGCATCACCAGCAATAGAGTATAATCATGCTGGGAATGAACTGTTATAGGGCACATAATGGTCCAATAGCTATCACATTATAGAGCAAGTACGACATGTAATCATTTAGCGAGTCATATTGGAAAATATAAGCCCTACATGATACTATTAGTACATATCAAATATGAATACAATCAAGGCAATTCAACAAGATCCATTCTAATATTTATTTGTCATGCGTATGCGAAATCATGATATAGTGTGGTGTGTGATCATGCGAGGTGTCAAGTCATACGTTCATGCAAGCACGATATGATATCATAGAGTAATAGGGGAAATACTACCAAGCGATAACATGTAAGCATGGTAGGATCAAGCATCACAGAAATTAAGCAAAGGAGTCATCGAATTCAACATTAATCCAATCAGGATGAGTAAAACGTTTTATGAGGACAACAAGAGGGAAGAAACACACTATCAGGGACCTAGCTCGAGAGAGAATCAACAGTAGTGTAGGCAAGGTATAATTCGCACAAGTCATGATCAAAGGTCCTACATGATACTAATGGCTCAACATAACACGCGATACATACATGCAACTAATCATGGCGACACGTAAGAAATCAATTCAATCACATTCCAACAATATAGAAACACGAGGAAGGTCTTACGATGTATAACACGAGTTTAAGTAATGGCAATATGACTAGAATACGGGGCATGAGCTCAAATCAACACATACTAGGATAAAACATGCATTTCTCAAGACTCAATTATACCAAATATTCTCCATCCAACACAAGTAATCACACAACAATACTAATTGCAAAACAACCAACGTTAATTAATCTGACGAATACAGGACATATGGGCACACTATATATTCTTGTCATAAAAGGATAATAAGCATTGACACGTCATCATCCAACATGCTAAGACGATCATCTATCAGCATTCATACAAAGAGGAGTTGATCACACTATCATGAACCTAATTCAGGAGGAGATAACGATCGGGTAGGTTCATATCATGTGGTTCATGCTTCCAATCGATCATACAGTCAATAGGCCAGGTGAACATGCTATAACGACATGCAGTCATGGTAGAAGGCAAGACGCAGCACGAGAATTGAGCAATGTAATGAACCATGACATGAGCTTTAACAATAAAATCATGACAGAAAGCAAGACATAACATGAGCAGCTTCTTACTATTGATCATTTGTGAGGTACATGCGGGAGATTACAAAATCATGACATGCAATTCAGAGAGAGTCACCATTACAACCGGACAGAGATCCCTAAGGGCAACTTTTGACTCTCCCCAACTGACTCATCACCCCTCTTTCCCGTGGGACTTTGGTACGACTCTTTGTGGTAAGAAAACACTGCTAATCATCATAAAGATGAAGAAAGAGAGCCCCATGACACCTTACTTTTGACTCAAAATGCCATCAAGAACCACCTTCCAATACGCACTCAGACAACCTTCATATCCATATATGATTCCCGACACAAAGTGGTTACCAACCCAATTCCCCGTGGAAGACACTGACATCCAGGAAAAGGCTAGATAGAACAGTCAAAGGGTTAACATAGTGGAAGGGACTGTTCCACACAAGCTGGGTTTGACCACACAGAAACAAGGGTACTCCCACTATCCCGTTTGCACAGATAAGTCAATACACATTTCATAGTTAAGGCATCCAAATCAGATCTCTAGCATAGCAAGCATTCAGCACAAAATCAGTTAATAACACTCATAATGATCTCCTTGGATTCTCCCAACCCAGCTGTAAAGAACAAGATGATATTTTGCCTACCGTTCCCAACTACACCCAATAGGGGTGGTCTAGCGCCTTTACTACCCACTCGCGTCCCCGTTTGGTCGGTTTTCCACTTTTATTACAAGTCAAGTTAAGTACTTAGTCCAATTTCGGCTAGGCATCTTAAGTTCATTTTGCCCTTTTTTTAAAATCCTTTCAAATCTTTTGAAATTCATGGGAAGTTTTCCAAAACATACACTCAACCCTTGCGTACCCGAATTGCATAACCTCGGCTCTGATACCATCTTTGTAACGGTCCAGAATTATGATTTCCGGGTTACATTTCAAGGGATAAAACCCCTTGTTCGGATCTTGCAATCCAAGTACGGGCCGAGGTTTCAAACTCATTTTAAGATTTGTAGAAAGAGGGATTTCAAACCCTAAAAACCTCGAAGGGCCGTTGGGTTACCTTAACCTATCCTAAGACTGTCGCGGAATCCATTTCAAACGGAAGTAAAGCGGAGGCAAAGTAAAGATACAAGTGTCACGGCAGAGCCGTCAAAACCAAATCATAAGTGGGTAATTACCATGTTACTAAGTTAGGATATTAGCCAGACTCTTAAATTTGCCAAGAGGGAACCCCGTCATATAGTCATCGAGCACTCAAAATCTGCAAAAAAAATACCTTAAAAAAAAGAACGGGGAAAGGAGTCAGATCGAGCCACTCATGCTTCTAGGTGCAAGGCGGAATATTAACAGACTAACATGCTCCTAAGATCAAGTGCATAAATATAATAAGGCCTTAGCACCGAATACCAAGTGGTATATCCCTCTCCTACCTCCACCCCCTTCCGATAGGGCAGAGACTGGGCAGCTCGTGAATACATTCCATTATAATCGGGTGGCACGCATGCCCAACCCGCTCCACAATAAAGCCCGCATGCATCTCATAGTATAAGGAAGTTCATGACTCGATTGACTCAGGACGGAACCCGATGAGACTAGGTCGTCCTATAACCCTAGCAATGACTCTAGGACTATCACAGATAACGACCTTTCTGTTTCAAACGCATAAAGTAAGCAGATGCTCATTCAATTAGTGCAACCTAAACAGGATACTACATGGCATGCTTTTATGCATATGCAACACCTAACATAAAATGCAACAACAGGCATGAATGTCCAACCTGAGTAAGCCCCCTAAGGAACTTAGATGAAGATGCAGAACAGCAGGATAATACAAGTAAGGGCCCAAATGCAAGTCCAAAGCAATCCCAAAGCAATATACACCTATTATCAAGCCATTTCCATAAGTCACCGAACCAACATTCATACGCACGAAACCCAAGTTCTCAACATACTCAAAATCAACCGATAGTCAAACCGTTTTCCAAAACCTTTCCGATATGATCAACATCAACCAAAATCATTTCATTTCCAATCAAACCCATCGATAAATCTTACCAACAATATTTCCAAACTCATTTCCCAGAGTTTTCCAAACTCTTAAATATCAAGTTAAGTCAACCCATATTCAAGACAATTTCTCAAATCGTACTCGTCCAAATCAAGAGGAAGTATCAAGTTTTCTAAATCAACTCAAAATATTGTTTTATCAAAATATCTCGGCATTAGTTTTCTATAACAAATCTTTTGAAAGACATTTATGAAACATGAAAACCTCCTTTTTAATAATTCAATAATATTTACATAAAATAAGACACCAAAGCTCGACCCATTCTAAAATCCTCATTTATAAAACAACAATACTAAATTACTTTTATCCTTTCTGAAATCACATTATAAAACATTATGCAATGACAAACACCAAATAACACTACTTTTTAAGCAAATTAAAGTATATAATAATTTTCAGAATTTATATATTTCACACGAAATTTCAGAGTTTAATAATGAAATAATCTAAGGGCAATAGTCTGCAGAACATAATACAATATAACATATACTCAATAAGAGAACAACAATAACAAATAGCCCCTTAAAGCCCATCTCACAAGACCCGGATCCGGCCCAGAATGAAGAAAGAAGGGAATGGATCCCTGCCCAATGAAATCTGAAGGAATAAAGAATAGGCCCAACTCTCAAACCCGGATCCCCCTATTCTGAAGCCCAAACCCGGAAACAAGACCCAGCCCGACCCAAAAAGAAAAGAAAGAAAAGAAGGGAGAGACCGACGCCTTCCCTGGACAGATCTGAACACAGACGAGGAAAAGCAAAGGGAAGGGGAGGAGAGAACTCAGGCCACTGCCGGCTCCCTTCCGATACCACACTCACCCAATCCCGACCAAAAGGAGTTTCCGACCCCAACCCACACACATAGATTCAAACGCGAGGGAATGAGAGGAAGAAAAGAGGGATTACCGAGGGCACCGATCTCCGATTCCGGTATGCTCGAGGGCGGCTCCGGCGGCAGCTTCGGGGTGGTTCGGTCGACGGAGGAAGTCGATACTCGGCCACGGGTTGCTGCTGCTGTTCACCGGAAGCGAGAGAGAGGAGGGACGAGGGTGCTCGGCGTGCTCCTCGGCAAGCCAGGGGAGCTACCGGGCTGCGCTTCTCCACCGACGGAGATGGTGGTGTCTGGTGGCTGAAAAAGGAAGGCGACGGGGTGGCTCGGTGGGTGACAACCAGAACGGAGGGAGAGGTGGTGTTGGGAGATGTGGTGTTCTTGGTGAATTGTTTCCCTGTGGGGCTTCTTTTCTTTTCTGGCGGTTTACTGCAGAGGACAGAAGGACGTGAGAAGGAGAGAGGATGCTCCTTTGACCTTTGGGTTTAGGAATTGGGAGAATGAGGGAACAGGGTGTTGTTATAGGGGAAACGTGATCCACAAGAGGACAAAGGTGCAAGCTGGCCTGGTGGATCATAATTGCAGGGGAGAGATGGTGGGAATCTCCTCAACCATTTGCTGCTGCTCGAGAGAGAGAGGGGAAGAAAAAGGGCAAAGAAAATAAGGGAGAGAGTGGTCCCACAACAACAAATTTAAATCCCGAAGCCCGAAACTCAAAACCCGCTAATCTCGACTTTAACGAAATAAATTAAAAATTTCTATCACATTTTACAATTTATTTACAAATGATCAAAATCAAATTAAATTCTCAATTTCGAAGCTCATATGCGGAATTAAAATCCGTCAAACATCAAAACTCTAAAACGATGCCGGAAGGATTTTAAAATCAAAACTTGGTGCTTGAGGACGGGTTTTTATTCCATTTTTACAAATTAAATGGAATAATAATATATCTACTAAAATAATATTAAAATAATATAGAAAATATTTTCGGCTTTTACACCAAAAGGCACTATTTTACCAAATATGGTTTATCCCAATAATGGATCCAAATTTGCGTATTGGTCTAGCCACAAAGGTTGATGTTTGTTTTGCAGGAGATCGCCAAGGTGAAGGAGCACAAATGGATTATTGATAGTGGATGCTCGAGACATATGAGTGGGAAGAGTTCTCTCTTTCATGATCTAAAGAAGCAATCCACAGGAACAATCACTCTTGGTGACAAAGGAAAATGTGACATCATTGGTATTGGTAGCGTTGGGAGTGATTCCAACCATAGTATTAAAAATGTCTATCTTGTGAATGGTTTAAAGTATAATTTGCTTAGTGTTTCTCAATTATGTGATAGTGGCAACAATGTCAGATTTAACAAGAAAAGATGTCTAGTGTGCAGAGAAGATACAGGTGAAGTTATACTAACTGTATATCGTTACAACAATATATACGCTGTAAATGTTGATCAAGTGACACAAGGAAGCTTAACCTGTCTAAAGGCTTTGACGGACGATCCAAAGCTCTGGCACAGGAGACTCGGTCATGTGAGTCCACATACACTACAGAAGCTTGTGTCCAAAGGCCTTGTAAGAGGGCTACCTGAGATGGACTTCAAAGGTATTGATATGTGCAATGCATGCGCACGAGGTAAACAAACACGTAGCTCTTTCAAACCCAAAAAGGTTGTAAGTTCTTCTAGACCCCTTGAACTTTTACATAAGGATTTGTGTGGTCCTATGCGAGTCAAATCTCCCAATGGTAAAAAGTACATGCTAGTTGTTGTTGATGATTTTTCTAGATATACTTGGGTTGCATTTTTAAAAGAAAAATCAGAGGCCTTATTTGAGTTTTCAAAACTTTGTAAGGAGTTGCAAACTTTAAGAAACGAGCCTATAGTGTCAATTCGGAGTGATCATGGTAGGGAGTTTGATCAACTTCAGTTTGATTTGTTTTGTGCTGAATATGGCATCTGTCATAACTTTTCTGCTCCTAGGACACCTCAACAAAACTAGGTTGTGGAACGAAAGAACCGCACCTTAGAGGATATGGCCAGGACTATGCTTTTAGAAAATGCATTACCTAAAACCTATTGGGCTGAAGCTGTTAACACAGCTAACTATATTTTGAATCGTTGTCTTATTCGTTCCATCTTAAAGAAAACTCCTTATGAACTTTTCAAAGGCCACAAACCACTTATATCTTATTTTAAACCTTTTGGCTGTACTTGTTTTGTTCATAACAATGGAAAAGATAACCTTGGGAAATTTGATGCGCGTAGTGATGAAGGTATATTTCTTGGCTACTCCACAAGTAGCAAAGCTTATAGATTCTTCAATAAAAGGACCCAGTTAGTTGAAGAAAGTATACATGTTATATTTGATGAATGCAATGACGGTTATTTGAGTGAAAGTGTTGCAGATATAGATCTTAACATCCATGCAGAGAACGAGGAAGGTGATGATGCTGCTACCAAGAACACAAAGAAGAGGAACATGCAAGAACAGATTCTCAACACTGAAGAATTGGCCCAAGGTGTTGAAGATTCGTCCAAAGCCCTTGGTGTCCAATCCAACAATGTTGAAACGTCAGAAACTGCTGAAACTGAACCTAACAGGACTATGGAGTCAGATGTACCTCAAATCAATCCTGCTGGTGCGACGAATCAAGGAGCTGAGACTAGCAAAAGAAAATTCAAATACTCCTCATCACACTCATTAAAGGGTATCATTTCTGACCCTACTTCTAGTGTTCAAACTCGTTCTAAACTTAAAGATCTTTGTGCTTTTCACGCGTTTGTTTCTCTTATTGAACCAAAGAAGGTAGATGAGGCCCTTCAAGAGCCAGATTGGATCATTGCTATGCAAAGTGAGCTTAACGAATTTGAAAGGAACAAAGTCTGGACCTTGAAGCCTAGGCCAAAGCATCAATCAATCATTGGCACACGATGGGTATTTCGAAACAAGCTAGATGAGAATGGTAAGATCGTGAGGAACAAGGCAAGGCTTGTTGCTCAAGGCTACAATCAAGAGGAAGGTATTGACTACGAGCAGACCTTTGCTCCCGTAGCCATCCTTGAAGCCATTCGTATATTATTAGCATTTGCATCTTTTATGAGCATAAAGTTATATCAAATGGATATCCAAGTGTACTTTTCTCAATGGTTTCTTAGAAGAAGAAGTTTATGTGGCTCAACCCCCAGGTTTTGAAAGTTTGGAATTTCCTAATCATGTTTATAAACTTGACAAAGCGCTTTATGGTTTGAAACAAGCCCCAAGAGCTTGGTATGAGCGCTTGTCAAAATATCTTTTAGAAAAGGATTTTAAAAGGGGGTTGATCGACAAGACTCTTTTTATCAAGACCAAAGGAAGGGACATTTTGGTTATTCAAATTTATGTTGATTATATATTATTTGGTGCTACTAACACATCTTTGTGCAATGAATTTTCTGACATTATGTGCAGTGAATTTGAGATGAGCTTGATGGGTGAACTCAACTTCTTTTTGGGATTACAAGTTCATCAATCCAAGAAAGGGATCTTTGTCAACCAAAGCAAGTACACTAAGGATCTCTTAAGGAAGTTCAAGATGGATCAATCCAAAGCAGCCAAGACTCCCATGAGCTCAACCTTATCCCTAGATCAAGACAAGACTGGGAGGAGTGTCAATCAAAAGGAGTATCGGGGAATGATTGGATCTTTACTATATCTTACAGCTAGTAGACCTAACATCATGTTTAGTGTTTGCATGTGTGCTAGGTTTCAAGCTGATCCTAAAGAATCTCACCTCGTGGCTGTGAAGAGGATCTTTCGATATCTCAATGGCACTAAGGAGCTTGGACTATGGTACCCAAAGCAAAAGGATTTCACATTAATCAGGTATTCTGATGCAGATTTTGCAGGCTATAAGGTGGATAGGAAGAGCACGTCAGGATGCTGCCAATTCTTAGGAGCATCTTTGATCAGTTGGCATTCTAAGAAACAAAACTCAGTTGCCCTATCCACTGCAGAAGCCGA
Organism: Persicaria maculosa; assembly: GCA_963922045.1. NCBI lineage: Eukaryota > Viridiplantae > Streptophyta > Magnoliopsida > Caryophyllales > Polygonaceae > Persicaria > Persicaria maculosa. Next base: position 55,217,323 of record OY998254.1, read on the forward strand.
ATACATAGCAGCTGGAGCATGTTGCTCCCAGATCCTTTGGATAGCTCAACAAATGCGAGATCTTGGCATCAACCTCAAAGGCATTCCCATTAAGTGTGACAATACAAGTGCCATCTCCATTACAAAGAATCTTGTTCAGCATTCAAGGACCAAACATATTGATGTAAGGCATCATTTCATTAGAGAACATGTCGAAAAAGGTGATGTGTCCATTTCCTTTATTTCAACTGATTATCAATGGGCTGACATTTTAACTAAGCCTTTGGCAGAGGACAGGTTCACCTTCATTAGACGAGAGATTGGGATGCTTAACAAGGATGCACTTTCGTAGGGAGAGATTTCCCTCTACGAAAGATAAATTCTACTCAGTGTCAAGACCCTTGAGTTTTATGTCAAGGTTTGTGAACTGAATGGTAGAAAACAGATATCGGATCGTATGTATTTGGTTAATACCTTTTTAGATATTTGATCAAGTATTATTTTCATCGGATTTCAAAATAATTTATTTATGTCACATATTTTATCCGTAGAGATATTTTTGGAACAAAATATTTTCGGTTATTTCCCTCCTATTCTAAAATGGTTAAGAGAAGATTTGAATTTTGAATTGAAATATTTTTCAAATTGGCAATGTTATCATTACTTACATTAGAACCCTAAACCCCGTCCCATCACTCAAATCTCTCCTATTTAAAACCCAAACCCCACTCGATTACCTCATAACCTCATAACTACCCAAAACTCTTCCAATTCTCTTTCTTCAACCTCTCAAACTATCCTGAAACCCTAGCCGATTACCTCCATGGCTCCCAAATCAAAGAAAGCTTCCACACCCAAAAGACTTGGCGCCACCCCCAAGGGACGTCAGGTCACTGCTACTTCTCCTACACCAGAACCCACTTCTCAAGCTATCGTCCCTGCTGTTGTCCAGAGCACCATCGCTGAGAGCACGACTACAGTAACCAAGGGCTCTCAAAAACGCTCTGCTAATAAGCCTCTCAGTGCGAAGCAGAAAGGGAAAAAAAGGTCATCGCTGAGGAGGTGGATGAGGAAGAAGAAGAGGAGGATCTTGATGCTATTATGGAAAGGGATGCAGCCAAGGAAGCCGAAGAAGAAGCTTTAAGGAAGAAAAAGGTCGAGGAGGAGGCCGAGATTGCAAGGAAGCTGGTCGAGGAGGAAGCTGAGAGAATCCGGAAGGAAGCCGAAGCGGAGGCTCTCAAGGAGGTTCCTTCTGAAGAGGAGCCTGAGGAAGAGGACGAGGAGCAAGACGAATCCGGAGAAGACGAGGATACCGGTGGAGACGACGCTGAAAGGTCCGGTGAGGACTCGGGTTCAGAGGAAGAAGAGGAAGAGGAGCCCGAGCATGCTCCCTCTCATTCTCCTTCTCCTCCTCCCCCGTCTCTAAATAAGCGGAAAGCCCCAGCAGCTGTCAAGCCTCCTTCTCCAAAGCGTACCAGGAAGGGTACCCTCAGAGGCTTTGAGGCACCTGCCAAGAGGGCTGCTCCAACACTTGCCAGCAGGAAGAATGCTGATCCACCTGCCTACATCCAGGCAAACCAATCCTTACCCTCTTCATGGTTTGAAAATGCTGAAATGGCTGGAAAGTGGGTAGATGAGTTTCGAACTCGTAGGATCTGCTGTTCTGATTTTTTGGATATTGCATTCTTTGAAGCTTTGAATTTCCCTTGCATTACTCTCCTTAAAACATCCCCAGCCTGAACCTTACTTAACCTTGAATCTATCTACTATCCCCAACTTACCCGCCCGTTCTACATAAACCTAAAAGCCAAAAACAATGTCGACGGTTGGTCTTTGGAATCCATCGTCAAAGGGGTTAGAATCTCTTTGAACTCCATTGACTTTGCTGATTTCCTTGGCCTACCTAGACCTTGTCCACCCTCTCCCGAGAACCCCACAAAAGAACAGTGCCTAGCCCTTGCTCGATCCAAATATCTCCTACCCGAAGCATCTAACAGCACTTCAAAGCAGCTTACCCACTCATCCCTTACCCTGGAGGCAAAGAGTATTTTTAACATCATTGTGTGTTGCCTCTTACCCCGTCTTAACTCTGGCTCGCTCCTTACCGATAATGCCATGGTCCTTCTTTACCGAATCCTAAATGGCCTTGACCTTGATCTGGCCAACACTACCCTTGGATCCATGGCTCACGCTAGAAAAGCCAGAAAAGAAACTCCATGGCCAACACTACCCTTGGATCCGCGGCTCACTGATCATGTTCCGGATGATGAAGCTTAGCCTTACCCTACCCTACCCTAACCCCAAATCTGAAACATTACTGGTTTTTGGAAACTGTTTTAAAACTTTTGGTGACTGTTTTGCCTCCTCCCTTTGTTGAAAGACAAAAAGGGGGAGATGATCTGTGGTGGTGTTAGACTTTTTAAAACTGTTGCGATTTAAGGGTCTTGGAAGACCTTGGTTTTGTTTTCAGTTGGATGGTTTTCATGCTTTAAAATTTTGATCCAACATTTGTCTAACCCATGCAGGTACTTAGTCCGATTTTACTTATATTATATATGCTTGACTAAGTTGCAGGGATGCACAGGTTTTGCCTTTCATCAAGAGGGAGATTGATAACTCCACTCCCTTGATGAAAATCGGAATAAGTTTCAAAGGCCTTGACAGTCCGTTTGTGTCAAAGGTCTTGAAGCTTTAACAGTGTTGATGAAACACAAAACCTGTTTTATATGATATTATGTTCGAATATTATTTTATGTTATTATATGCTTCCATTATATTATTATATATAAACTAACCTTTCAGGAAGTATTTTCGAATATTATTTCCTTCCTTGTGTTGAAAATTTGAGAAGATTCAAATCGGAAGAACATGGCCTCCGAAGTTTCCAAAGATAGAAGATCCAGCTCAAGCCATGATCCTCTCTAGCCGTTGGTGAAGATCCTTAGGCGCCGATTTGTTTTCAATATAAAGAAAAGGAAGAAGAAGACAACCACACATCTGTTGAACACAAGCTTTCATATACTTAAGAGTCTGTTATTTCATTTCAAAGCATTTGAGGGTTACACAGTGAGCTTATAGGATATATTTTGTTATAGTGTTATACTCGAGAGTTTGTAACTCAGGAAGTGAACACTAGGCGATTGATTCACTAATTGTAAGAGGATTGTACTAGATAGCATAGAGAGGTGGGGCTCTTCTACATTGGTCTAGGACTCCAAGGGAACGTGAGTTGACTAGATTGCAATTGTATAGGAGAGAGGCTTCTCGGTGAGCTATTAGGATCCTAAGTCTTGTGAATCAATAAAAGCCGGTTGAATCCTAGGGTTGTGGAAGAACCCTAGGCGGGGACGTAGGCCAAGTTCGTGCCGAACCTCGTAAATAACTCATCGAGTCCTTTATTTACTGCTTTACCTTATTTCCGCACTTGGTTCGATTGTTTAACTTTGTGATTCAGGTTTTCAGAGAAAAGACTAAGTCTAATCTCAAAGGGTTTTGCACGAGCTTCAAAAGTCTTGAGACTTTCTGCGAAAAACCGGCATACTCTATTCAACCCCCCCTTCTAGAGTATTTCTATATTACTTTGTTTTACATTATCGAACCATCAGTATGCATAAAATTGTAAAGGGCCCAAGACAATGTCAAGTGGCATATCCCTCTCCTACTTCACCCTCTATTTCATGAGTGGACCTGTCCAGTACGGTAGTCATTGCCTCGTGGTGGTGCACAGACCACGGAATAATACCATGCTCAACAACTCAACCAAACACAAGATCATAACACCGCTTGACCGATGGTACTGGGCTATAGTAACATGCTCATATTGACTCGATCGACTCAGGGCACCCGATGAGACTAGGCTACCCTATGACCCTAGCAAAGACTCTAGGACTATCACATATAATGACCGTTCTGTTTCAAACACACATAGTAACCAAATGCTCAGTTCAATGCAATCCTATCATGATGCTACATGGCATGCTTTATATGCAACAACAACTACACATCATATGACACATCAAGAAGGAGGTCCAGGTTACTGAGTAAGTCCCGTAGGATACTTACCTGAAGATGTAGAACAACAAGATAACACAACCAAAGGCCCAAATGCAAGTCCAAAGCAATCCAAAAGCAATACACACCTATCATCAAACCATTCTCATAAGCCACCGGACCACCATTCATACATGTAAAACCCAAGTTCTCAACATATTTGAAACCAATCGATGGTAAAACCATTTCCAAAACCTTTCCACTACGATCAACATCAAATAAAATCATTTACTTCCAATCAACCCCATATATAAAATCATATCAACCATATTTTCCAACCTCTTAAATCCCAAATTAAGTCAACTCATATTAAAAATAATTTCTCAAATCATACTTGACCAAATTCTGACATTTATCATTTAAATCCTTAAAAATTCCCAAAATCATATTATTAACACAATCCCGGCATGTTTATTTTCAAAATCATTACATAAATAAATTCCGATATTTAGTCACAAAATAATTCTGTTTTCACAACCATATTTATAAATCACAACTCATAATTCATTTCAAATTTCTAAAATCACAATTTAAAACAACACTAAATACATATCCCAAAAATGCCTCCTTTAAACTATTTTATAATATAGTAAAATTTCATAATTTATATTTTCATGATCTCATAAATAATATAAAATAATAATATCAGTAATAATAATAATAGTAATAATCTAATCAAAACATACAATATATAACATATAATAATTTATAAACTAAACCAACAGGCCCAATTATATCCCCCAACCCGGAAAAGAATAGGCCCAAACCCTATACTCAGCTACTCACCAACCCGGATGGAAAGCCCAAACCCGAAACCCACAAAACAAGACAGGAAGAAAGGAACCAGGTCATATTCCCTCCCCATCTGAAAAAAGGAAGCCCACAAGATAATATGATATAACCCGGAATCAAATTGGATCCAACCCAACCCAGGAAAGAGGATCGGGGAGTCATCCCCTTCCTTCTAACAGAACAGAGCTCAGCAATGACGGCACGAAAAGGAAGAAGAAAACCCAGATCCCGACGGCTTCTCTCCGACCCCGACTCTCCCATTCCGGCCGACGTAGATTTCCGACCTCGCTCAAGCCAAAGAAAACATAACGCGAGTAAGGAGGAGTGCGGAAGAGAGAGAACATAACGCAGATTTCCGAGGCGCAATTTTCCGACTCCGAGGGGAACTTCGGTTGCGATCGATGGGAAGGAAACTTGGTTTGAATCTAGGAAGGGACAAGAGATGATCAAAATCTGATTTTGGGTGAGACTCAAACTGAAATCGAATAAGAAAAGCGAAATCGACCTCGGGCTACAAAGGCAGGGGAGGAAGCTGTCTCGAGGCTCCGACGGGGCTCCAGGGTGCGCCTGGGCTTTGAAGAGGCTTCTGGAGGATCGATCGGAGGCTAGGCGGCTGCTTGCACGGCGAGAAGGTGTGGAGATGGACGCTGGTGGCTCGACAATTCTTTGAAATAGAGAACGAAGTGTGGCTCGGTCTCAAAGGCGGAGGGGTGGGTGTGTGACCTTGTTCTGAAATGGAAGGGCGGGCTTGGCTTGACAACAGCTGGATGAAAGGGAGAACTGAAAAGGGGTGAAAATAGAGATATTGAATCGAATAACTAGACAATGGCTGATTTGTGGTGGTTTGAGATTTCTGGGTTCTCTGATTTTGAGCACGGTTAAAACGGGAGAGAGAGAGAGAGAGAGAGAGAGAGAGAGAGAGAGAGAGAGAGAGAGAGAGAGAGAGAGAGAGAGAGAGAGAGAGGTTTCCTTTGTTAGTTTCCTTGCGAAGGACAGAAAATGCAGAGGGAGAGGATGTAGTTTGAATCGGTTACAATAAGGGGGACCAAATGGGTGTGCTGAGTATCAAGGAACGCAGGGGAATCTTCATAGCAAACAGACAGACAGATAGAGAATGGAAAAGAGAATAAGGATGAGAGTGGGCCCTACAACGACAAATTTAAACCCCGACCTCTGAAATTCAAAACCCGTTAATCCCGATTTTAATGAAATAATTTAATATTCCAATCAAATTTGACAACTTATTTACAATTGATCAAAATCAAATTAGATTCTCAATTTCGAAGCTTAAAGGCAGAATTAGAATCCGCCAAAATCAAAATATTTAAACGATACCGGAATCGTTTAGGAGGATTTTTAAATCGAAATTTGTGCTTGATGACGAGTTTTCTCCCATTTTTATAGATCGAATAAAATAATAATTTATTTAGACAAAATAATAATAACATCATATTAAAATATATTCGGCCTTTACATTTCTCCACCTCTAAAAACAAGTCTCGTCCCCGAGACTAAAATGATTCTAAAGCAATGGAAAGAAGTTTGAAATCAGTGAGTCCAAGGATCATGCCATTGATCTCGTAAGCGCCTCATAAGGGCCCATATGAGACTCTCACATTATCCTTGACGTGATCATGATATCCCCAATTGGTCGTAGCAAGTATGTGATATGGGCCCTTATCACATCCTTACCCCGACTTCTCGGTTATATCATAACTCAAAAGCATCATAACCTCCCGACTAGGTCTTAGCAAGCAATCTATAAGTGCCCCTATAAAATGCTTGTATCCACTTCGTGAGACGTCATAATGGAAATCCAGTTCTGAAAAGTTAAAAAGAGTTTGTAAATGAAAAGATTGACCTCGAAATCATTGAAATCCTCGATAGCGTTTATTCTTTAAAAACCCAAGTTGGTCCTTTTTAAAACCGCTTAAACTCTTCAAATCCGACGTTTAATCAAGAAACTTTACACCAAAACAAGTCAAATCCTTCGAAATCCAGATTTCATCAAAATCTTCCAACAACCAAATCAGTTTCTCGCATACCAATCAATCAAATTCCGAAGGTAGGAGATGGAATCATCCACCTCTAAGGGCTAATCCCATATTCTCTTCCTAGGTTCCAGAATCAAATCACTTTATCAATCTCAATTCAAGCAAGACTCATAAGCCATAATAAGAAATGCATAACTGTATAAGCCAACCAATCTCCAACCAACACGTCATAAGGCAAGTCTCAAAGCACACACTCACATAGTTCAACATGGTCACATCAACATCTCCGCATCATAATAAAGGTCATAATACGAATCTCAACAACATACCAAAATCATAGCAATGTCTCGAAACCACACCTGAATCACAAAAAGTATCACCTCATCATAGGGTCAACAAACCAAAACCCATTGTCAACACATCAACACAACAAGGTCATGCTATTAAGATTCGGAAAAAGGGGAGGTCAAGCAGTATATCAATTGTCGAAATGTCAGCATGTTCACAAAACATCATCTTAACTCATCACAACATCATATAACGATCATTTAGCAATCACGCATATTTATCTCATATATAAACCAATCATATTCATGCTCCAAATCATATTCATCATTTACATATTCATAATCATGCTTACCGACCATATAATATAATATCATGCTTATCACCACACAGCATAACATCATGCTTTCACATTAAACACATCATTATCTCCTATATCATACCGCAACACATCCTAACATGCTTCTAAAACAATATAGTCAAGCATCAATATATCGTGATAACACTTGTCACTGCCACCTAGATTTCAATATTGCATATCAACAGGTATTATCATTCAGTATCAGATTCATCATGGTTGCTATCTAACATCATGCAAGTACATATTAATAAATCACAATATCATGAAGATCCTCACATCGTCACCAACCAAATAAAATGCAATCCCTTCTCGCTCGAGTCCAATTCCCAATCAAAACCGACCTCATCTGGATTCACCCACATTAGCTCAAATAACATCCTCTAAAAGAAGTCCCAATTCTTTTCAATACTCCGATCTCACCCCTCATTCCACCAAGCACTCTCACTAGCAATCCACCTCTATGAACCCAACTCCTATCTCTAACCTCACACCCGGGTATACTTTCACTCTATGTCTTTAATACTCACAAAGGTCATTCCATACGCTCCTCGTATTACCCAAGACATGACAAACATTCTACCCTGCTAGCCACACTTCTTCTAGAAATTTCCTCGAGCGCGCTTAGCCGGCCTATTGCTAACCATACCCCCACTCAAGATTCACCTACAAGCTCATCGAAACCACCAACCATTACCCCTCATAAACCTCAATTCACCCGGTCTTACCTCAACCAACATCCCTCTCTTGCGACTTTCCTCGTAATACCATCAATCATCCTAACTGCTCAAATTCTCCCATCATTGTCCGACGACTCCACAAAAGAATCTCACCCACACGTTCAAAGAAGAGCAATCATGAAATCATCACACATAAGATCCACATCATATCAACTACCATTTATAAGAATATTGTCATAAGTTCATCATCAAGCATTGTAAATGTATCAATAAGTCCCAATTTACCGTCATGCTCAATAATCATTGCAAAACATCATATATGAACATAATCAAATCAAGCTAGTGTGTTTCATCATAACCTTATCAGATAACAATTCAGGCTTCTCAGCATATGTAGTTCACATTTTACATGCAATGAACTTAAATCATGCTTAGCAACTCAGAGTATCAAAACATTAAGGCATAATGGCACATTAGAACTATAAGGCATCAAATCATATCATCATAGACAACAGACACTTAGGCAACATTCATCACCAAGTCAGCACATCAGCACGTAAATCTCATCGCTAGATCAGTGCTATATCATCGTCAACAAATTCAGAAGGATTAGCAATTCAAACGGAGGACACTCTCGCTTGCAAGTCATATCCTACTCAATAACCTTAATTCTCGATACGTGATCATCCCGCCGACATCATTGATCCTGAGGCCCATGGGTTATGGGCCCACGCTTCCGTTACGCTGCTCTATCACTATCTAACTTCCTGTTTCCTTTTCCATGTGGTTGCTTGTCCGATGTATCACGTAGGAGCTCAAGTTAGTAGAGATAAGGGATTGACAGGGACGGACAATTGAACTTTTCCTCTTGGAGACAAACACGGACCAACACTAAAGGCGACAAGACTAGAGACAAGACTCCGACCCGAGAATAGCAACAATGCCCTTACGAAAGTCTATCATGTTATAATTTTGACAAGCAAACATGAATTCATCATGGAACACATCAGTCACATTAATCCACACTAACATGTACCTATCTCAAGGAGAACGACATATATTTTCATTCCAAAAGACACAATCGAGTCCTACATTGATGCATATGAGATAGTCTAGTAGTCTACTATTCCATGAAAACAGATATGCCTAGCAACTTAAGTAAGTTATGCGGAATCAGTAACGATCATGCGGGGTTCAAGGTCATGCGGGATTTAACGAGGATGGCAAGTATCATGTATATGAGCAATGAACGAGCATGGTATACACATCAACAAATGAGATCAAATATAGCATGGGAAGGTACATCATAACAATCAAACTAAGCATCATACGAGAATACATGAGAGCATCATAGTAACTATCACATTTGACACAATGATCATGCAATAGGTCAAGAATGGCATGTAATCATACGATGGGATACACTTAAGAAGCATAGGTCTTATATGATGCTAGCGATTAGGCATGGGCATAGTCAAGAGTGATTAAATGAGTTCAATATGATGTACATGAAAGCAAAAGAATCACCACAGAGTAAACAAGACAACATCACGAGCGATAGATTATAATCATGCTAGGAATGAACCGTCATAGAGCAAATAAATGGTCCAATAGCTATCATATTATAGAACAAGTACGGCATGTAATCATTTAGCGAGCCATATTGGGAAGAATAAAGCCCTACAGGATACTACTAGCACATATCCAAACATGCCTACAACCAAGGTAATTCGAATAGATTCATTCTAGCATTTAAGTGTCATGCGTATGCGAAATCATGATATAGTGTGGTGTGTGATCATGCGAGGTGTAAAGGTCATATGTTCATGCAATCATGAGAGGATATCATAGGGTAATAGAGGGACACTACCGAGCGATAACATGTCAGCATGCTAGGATACACCATCACAGAAAGCAAGTCGATCATTGAATTCAACATCAGTCTAATCATGAGTAAAACATTTTAAGAGAACATAGAGGGGGGAGAACCACACTATTAGGGACCTAACTCAAGAGGAAATCGACAATAATGTAGGCAGGATATGAATTCGCACAGGTCACAATCATAAACCTACATGACACTAATGGCGCAACACAATATGCGATACATACATGCATTTAAATGGGCAACCTGACGACGCGTAAGAAATCAATTCAATCACATTCCAACAATATAGAAGCATGAGGAAAGTTTAACGATGTATGATACGAGTCGAAGTAATGGGCAACATGACTAGAATACGGGGACATGAGCTCAGATCAACACATATTAGGATAGAACATGCATTTATCAAGACTCAATTATACCAACCTATTCTCCACTCAACGCAAGTAACACACAACAACATTTATTGCAAAATACTCAACAATAGTCTAACTGATGAGTACAAATGGACGGGCATGCTATAAATTCTTGTCACAAAAGGTATGATAATCATCAAGGCCTTATCAGTTAGCATGCTAATGAGATCATTTACGGGCATTCATCCGAGGAAAAAGGATCACACTATCAGAAACCTACTAGAGCTAAAGATTTATTTCATGGAGCTCACACTTCCATTCAATCATTAATCACGTCAACACAATAGGCCAAGTAGACATGCTATGACAACATGTAATCATGATAGAAATTAAGTAAGGCATAACACAAGACCTAAATGATGTAACTGATCATAGATGTAATAACACGAGGCGCTATTCACTAATGGTCATTCGCATGGTACATTCCGAAGATCATAAAATTATATTATGTCATGCAATTCTGAGAGAGCCACCATTACAACCGGATAGAGATCCCAAAGGGCAATCATTGACTCTTCCCAATTAAATCATCACCCCTCATTCTCGTGGGACTCTTGTACGACTCTTTGTGGCAAGAAAACACTGGTTGATCGTCTTAAGAATCGCGAAAGACAACCCCAGAAACACCTTACTCTCTGTCTCGGAATTACGTCAAGAGCCTCCTCCCAATACTCACATAGACAACCTTCATATCCAAACATGATTCCCCAAGACAATGTGTTTACCAACCCGATTTCCCGTGGAAGACAATGACATCCAGGAGAAAGACTCGATAAAACCGTTAAGGGGTTAACATAGTAGAAGGGGCTATTCCACACAAGTTGGGCTTGACCATATATATAGAACTAAAGGGTACTCCCGCTATCCCGTTGGCATAGATCATTCAATATTCATTTCGTTGTTATGACATACCAATCAAATCTTTAGCATATCAAGCACTCAACAAATAATCACTCAATGACAATTATAAGGATCTCCTTGGAAACTTCCAGACCCATCTGTAAAGAACAAGCTAATATTTCGCCTACCCATTCCCGACTACATCCAATAGGGATGGTCAATCGCCTTTATTACCCTCTCGATCCCCTTAGTTGGTTCCAATCTATTTCTTATACTAAGTTCATATTTCGCCCAATTGAGTCAGTCATATTAAATTCATTTTGCCCTTTTTAAATCCTTTCCAAAAGTCCTTGAAACTTGTAGGTGGTTTTCAAAACATACACTCGACCATTGTGTAACCGAATTGCACAACCCCGGCTCTGATACCAACTTTGTAATGGCCCAGAATTATAATTCCCAGGTTACGTTTCAAGGGATGAAACCCCTTGTTCGGATCTTGCAATTCAGGTACGGGTCGAGGTTTCAAACTCATTTTAAGATTAGTAGAAACAGGGATTTCAAACTCTAAAACCTCGAAGGGCCGTTGGGTACCCTTAACCTGTCCTAAGACTATGTTGCGAAATTCAATTCAAATGAAAGTAAAGCGGAAGCAAAGTTAAGATACAAAGTGCCACGGTAGAGCCGGGTCAAAACCAAAACATAAGCGAATAATTACCATTTTACCAAGTTAGAAGGTTAGCCAGATTCTTCGATTCGCCAAAGGGTTTCCCGTCAGAAAAGCAAGGAGCAAGCCAGGATAGGTTTCTAACACTAAGTCAAACCCGGTAATCGCCTGCGGGTTCTCTGACCACGTTGAGGCCATATAACATGCCTATACCTAAATAAAGGATGATCTAATGCTGTACAGGATTTAAATCACATAAGCATGTTTGACAGTTATAATAGTATGCATAAAACTATAAGGGGCCCAAGAAATTGTCAAGTGGCATATCTCTCTCCTGCTCCACCCCTTATTTCATGAGTGGATCTGGCCAGTACGGTACCCATTGCCTCGTGGTGGTGCACGGACCACGGAATAATAGCATGCTTAATAACACAACCAAACACAACATCATAACACCGCTTGCTCGATGGTACTGGGCTATAGTAACCTGCTCATATTGACTCGATCGACTCAGGGCACCCGATGAGGCTGGGCTACCCTATGAGCCTAGCAAAGACTCAAAGACTATCATAGATAACAGTCATTCTGTTTCAAACAAACATAGTAACCACATGCTCAGTTCAATGCAATCCTAGCATGATTCTACATGGCATGCTTTATATGCAACAACAACTACACATCATATGACACATCAGGCATGAGGTCCAGGTTACTGAGTAAGTCACGTAGGATACTTACCTGAAGATGCAGAACAGCAAGAAAATACAAGCAAGGGCCCAAATGCAAGTCCAAAAAATTCCAAAAGCAATGCACACCTATCATCAAACCATTGCCATAAGTCACCGGACCACCATTCATACATGTGAAACCCAAGTTCTCAACATATTTGAAAACAATCGATGGTAAAACCATTTCCAAAACCTTTCCACTACGATCAACATCAACCAAAATTATTTACTTCCAATCAACCCCATTTATAAAATTGTACCAACCATATTTTCCAAACTCTTAAATCCCAAATTAAGTCAAATCATATTCAAAATAATTTCTCAAATCATACTTGGCAAAATTCCGACATTTATCATTTAAATCCTTAAAAATTCCCAAAATCATATTATTAACACAATCCCGGCATGTTTATTTTTAAAATCATTGCATAGATAAATTCCGACATTTAGTCACAAAATAATTCTATTTTCACAACCATATTTGTAAATCACAACTCATAATTCCTTTCAAATTCCTAAAATCACAATTTAAAACGACACTAAATACATCCAAACATGATTCCTTTACCCCATTTTATAATATAGGAAAATTTCAGAATATATATTTTCATGAACTCATAAATAATATAAAATAATAATATCAATAATAATAAAAATAATAATCTAATCATAACATACAATATATAACATATAACAATTTATAAACTAATCCAACATGCCCAATTATATCCCCCAACCCGGAAAAGAATAGGCCCAAACCCCATACTCAGCTACTCACCAACCCGGATGGAAAGCCCAAACCCAAAACCCACAAAATAAGAAAGGAAGAAAGGAACCGGGTCATATTCCCTCCCCATATGAAAAAAGGAAACCCACAAGATAATATGATATAACCTGGAATCAAATTGGATCCGGCCCAACCTAGGAAAGAGGATCAGGCAGTCATCCCCTTCCTTCAAACAGAACGGAGCTCAGCAATAACGGTACGAAAAGAAAGAAGAAAACCCACCCCGGCGGCTCCTCTCCGACCCCAACTCTCCCATTCCGACCGACACAACTTTCCGACCTCACTCAAGCCAAAGAGAACATAACGCGATTAAGGAGAAGTGTGGAAGAGAGAGATTACCGAGGCGCAACATTCCGACTCCGAGGGAAACTCCGGTTGCGATTGACGGGAAGGAAACTTGGTTTGAATCTCGGAAGGGACAAAAGATTATCAAAATCTGATTTTGGGTGAGACTAGAACCAAAATAGAATAAGAAAAGCGAAATCGACCTCGGGCTGCAAAAGCAGGGGAGGAAGTTGTCTCGAGGCTCTGACGGGGCTCCGGGGTGCGCCTGGGTTTGAAGAGGCTTTTAGAGGCTCGATCAGAGGCTAGGCGGCTGCATGCACGGCTAGAATAAGTGGAGATGGATGCTGGTGGCTCGGCAATTCATCGAAACAGAGAACGAAGTGTGGCTCAGTCTCAAAGGCGGAGGGGTGCGTGTGTGACCTTGTTCTGAAATGGAAGGGTGGGCTTGGCTTGACAACAGCTGGATGAAAGGGAGAACTGAAAAGGGGTGAAAATGGAGATATTGAATCGATTAACTAGACAAGGGCTAATTTGTGGTGGTTTGGGATTTCTGGGTTCTCTGATTTTGAGCAGGGGTAAAACGGGAGAGAGAGAGAGAGAGAGAGAGAGAGAGAGAGAGAGAGAGAGAGAGAGAGAGAGAGAGAGAGAGAGAGGGAGGTTTCCACTATGAGTTTCCTTGCAAAGGATAGAAAATGCAGAGGGAGAGGATGGAGTGTGAATCGGTTACAATAAGGGGGACCAAATGGGTGTGCTGAGTATCAAGGAATGCAGGGGAATCTTCACAACAGACAGACAGACAGAGAGGGAAGGGAAAAGAAAATAAGAAGGAGAGTGGGCCCTACAACGACAAATTTAAATCCCAACCTCCGAAATTCAAAACCCGCTAATCCCGATTATAATGAAATAATTTAATATTTTAATCAAATTTGACAACTTATTTACAACTGATCAAAATCAAATTAGATTCTCAATTTCGAAGCTTAAAGGAGGAATCAAAATCCGCAAAAAATCAACTAGCATTTATAATAATATCGTCAAAAGTTCATCATCAAGCATTGCAAATGTATCAATAAGTCCCAATTTACTGTCATGCTCAATAATCATTGCAAATCATCATATATGAACATAATCAAGTCAAGCTAGCGTGTTTCATCATCACCTTATTAGATAACAATTCATGCTTCTCAGCATATGTAGTTCACATTTTACATGCAATGAACTTAAATCATGCTTAGCAACTCAGAGTATCAAAACATTAAGGCATCATGGCACATTAGAACTATAAGGCATCAAATCACATCATCATAGACAATATACATTTAGGCAATAGTCATCACCAAGTCAGCACATCAGCATGTAAATCTCATTGCTAGATCAGTGCAATATCATCGTCAACAAATTCAGAAGGATTAGCAATTCAAACGGAGGACACTCTAGCTTGCAAGTCATATCGTACTCAGTAACCTTAATTCTCGATACGTGCTCGTCCCGCCGACATCATTGATCCTGAGGCTCGTGGGTTATGGGCCCACGATTCCGTTGCGCTCCTCTATCACTATCTAACTTCCTGTTTCCTTTTCCATGCGGATGCTTGTCCGATGTATCGTGTAGGAGATCAAGTTAGTAGAGATAGGGGAGTGACAGGGACGGACAATTGAACTTTTCCTCTTGCAGACAAACACGGACCAACGCTAAAGGCGACAAGACTAGAGATAAGACTCCGGCCCGAGAATAGCAACAATGCCCTTACGAAAGTCTATCAGGTTATAATTGTGACAAGCAAACATGAATTCATCATGGAACACATCAGTCACATTAATCCACACTAACATGTACCTATTTCAAGGAGAACGACATACATTTTCATTCCAAAAGACACAATCGAGTCCTACACTGATGCATGTGAGATAGTCTAGTAATTTACTATTCCATGAAAACATATATGCCTAGCAACTTAAGCAAGTTATGCGGAATCAGTAACGATCATGCGGGGTTCAAGGTCATGCGGGATTTAACTAGGATGGCAAGTATCATGTATATTAGCAATGAACGAGCATGGTATACACATCAAAAAATGAGATCAAATATCGCATGGCAAGGTACATCATAACAATCAAACTAAGCATCATACAAGAATACATGACAGCAGGATAGTAACTGTCACATTTGACACAATGATCATACAATAGGTCAAGAATGGCATGTAATCATATGATGGGATACACTTAAGAAGCATAGGTCCTATATGATGCTAGCGATACATGGTAGGAATGGGCATAGTCAAGAGTGTTTAAATGAGTTCAATATGATGTACATGAAAGCAAAAGAATCACCACAGAGTAAACAAGACAACATCACGAGCGATAGATTATAATCATGCTAGGAATGAACCGTCATAGAGCACATAAATGGTCCAATAGCTATCATATTATAGAACAAGTACGGCATGTAATCATTTAGCGATCCATATTGGGAAGCATAAAGCCCTACAGGATACTACTAGCACATATCAAAACATGACTACAACCAAGGTAATTCGAATAGATTCGTTCCAGCATTTAAGTGTCATGCGTATGCGAAATCATGATATAGTGTGGTGTGTGATCATGCGAGGTGTGAAGGTCATATGTTCATGCAATCATGAGAAGATATGATAGGGTAATGGAGGGACACTTCCGAGCGATAACATGTCAACATCCTAGGATAAACCATCACAGAAAACAAGTCGATCATTAAATTCAACATCAGTCTAATCATGAGTAAAACATTTTAAGAGAACATAGAGGAGGGATAACCACACTATTAGGGACCTAACTCAAGAGGAAATCGACAATAATGTAGGCAGGATATGAATTCGCACAGGTCACAACCATGAACCTACATGACACTAATGGCGCAACACAACATGCGATACATACATGCATTTAAATGGTCAACCTGACGACACGTAAGAAATCAATTCAATCACATTCCAACGATATAGAAGCATGAGGAAAGTTTAACGATGTATGATACGAGTCGAACTAACGGCCAACATGACTAGAATATGGGGACATGAGCTCAGATCAACACATACTAGGATAAAACATGCATTTATCAAGACTCAGTTATACCAACCTATTCTCCACTCAACGCAAGTAAAACACAACAACATTTATTGCATAATACTCAACAATAGTCTACCTGATGAATACAAATAGACTGGCATGCTATAAATTCTTGTCACAAAAGGTATGATAATCATCAAGGCCTTATCAGTTAGCATGCTAATGAGATCATTTACGGGCATTCATCCGAGGAAAGTTGATCACACTATCAGAAACCTAGTAGAGCTAAATCATGCAGATTGATTTCATGGAGCTCCCACTACCACTCAATCATTAATCACGTCAACACAATAGGCCAAGTAGACATGCTATGACAACATGTAATCAAGATAGAAAGTAAGGCATAACACAAGGCCTAAGTGATGTAATATCATAGATGTAATAACACTAGGAGCTATTCACTAATGGTCTTTCGAATGGTACATTCTAAAGATCACAAAATCATATTATGGCATGCAGTTCAGAGAGAGCCACCATTACAACCGGACAAAGATCCCTAAGGGCAATCATTGACTCTTCCCAATTAACTCATCACTCCTCTTTCCCATGGGACTCTAGTACGACTTTTTGTGGACAGAAAACACTGGTTAATCGTCTTAAGAATCGAGAAAGACAACCTTAGAAACACCTTACTCTCTAACTCGGAATTACGTCAAGAGCAACCTCCCAATACTCACATAGACAACCTTCATATCCAAACATGATTCCCCAAGACAATGTGTTTACCAACCCGATTTCCCGTGGAAGACACTGACATCCGGGATAAAGACTCGATAGAACCGTTAGGGGTTAACATAGTGGAGGGGCCTATTCCACACAAGTTGGGCTTGACCATATGGAACTAAAGGGTACTCCCGCTATCCCGTTGGCACAGATCATTCAATATTTATTTCATTGTCAGGACATACCAATCAAATCTTTAGCATATCAAGCACTCAACAAAGAATCAGTCAATGGTAATTATAAGGATCTCCTTGGAAAATTCCATACTCATCTGTAAAGAACAAGCTAATATTTTGCCTACCCATTCCCGACTACATCCAATAGGGATGGTCTACCGCCTTTATTACCCTCTTGATCCCCTTAGTTGGTTCCAATCTATTTCTTAGACCAACTTCATATTTAGCCCAATTGAGTCAGTCATATTAAATTCATTTTTCCCTTTTTAAATCCTTTCTAAAAGTCCTTGAAACTTGTGGACGGTTTTCAAAACATACACTCGACCCTTGTGTACCCGAATTGCACAACCTCGGCTCTGATACCAACTTTGTAATGGCCCAGAATTATGATTCCCAGGTTAAGTTTCAAGGGATGAAACCCCTTGTTCGGATCTTGCAATTCAGGTACGGGTCGAGGTTTCAAACTCATTTTAAGATTAGTAGAAAGAGGTATTTCAAACCCTAAAACCTCGAAGGGTCGTTGGGTACCCTTCACCTGTCCTAAGACTATGTTGCGAAATTCAATTAAAATGAAAGTAAAGAGGAAGCAAAGTTAATATACAAAGTGCCACGGTAGAGCCGAGTCAAAACCAAAACATAAGCGAATGATTACTATTTTACCAAGTTAGAAGGTTAGCCAGATTCTTCGATTCGCCAAAGGGTTTCCCGTCAGAAAAGCAAGGAGCAAACAAGGATAAGTACCTAACACTATCCACGAAGTCAAGCCCGGTAATCGCTTGCGGGTTCTCTGACCGCGCTGAGGCCATATAACATGCATATACCTAAATAAAGGGTGATCTAATGCAGTACATGATTTAAATCACATAAGCATGCTTGACAATTATAATAGTATGCATAAAATTGTAAAGGGTCCAAGACAATGCCAAGGGGCGTATCTCTCTCCTACTCCACCCCTTATTTCATGAGTGGACCTGGCCAGTACGGTACCATTGCCTCGTGGTGGTGCACGGACCACGGAATAATAGCATGCTTAACAACACAACCAAACACAACATCATAACACCGCTTGCCCGATGGTATTGGGCTATAGTAACCTGCTCATATTGACTCGATCGACTCACGCACCCGATAAGGCTGGCTACCCTATGACCCTAGCAAGGACTCTAGGACTATCACAGATAACGGTCGTTCTGTTTCAAACAGACATAGTAACCACATGCTCCGTTCAATGCAATCCTAGCATGATGCTACATGGCATGCTTTATATGCAACAACAACTACACATCATATGACACATCAGGGAGGAGGTCAAGGTTACTGAGTAAGTCACGTAGGATACTTACCTGAAGATGCAGAACAGCAAGATAACACAAGCAAGGGCCCAAATGCAAGTTCAAAGCAATCCAAAAACAATGCACACCTATCATCAAACCATTTCCATAAGTCACCGGACCACCATTCATACATGTGAAACCGAAGTTCTCAACATATTTGAAACCAATCGATGGTAAAACCATTTTCAAAACCTTTCCGCTACGATCAACATCAACCAAAATCATTTACTTCCAATCAACCCCCTTTATAAAATCATACCAACCATATTTTCCAAATTCTTAAATCCTAAATTAAGTCAACTCATATTCAAAATAATTTCTCAAATCATACTTGGCCAAATTCCGAGATTTATCATTTAAATCCTTAAAAATTCCCAAAATCATATTATTAACACAATCTTGGCATGTTTATTTTCAAAATCATTACATAAATAAAGTCCGACATTTAGTCACAAAATAATTCTATTTTCACAACCATATTTATAAATCACAACTCATAATTCATTTCAAATTCCTAAAATCACAATTTAAAACAACACTAAATACATCCAAACATGATTCCTTTAAACCATTTTATAATGGGTTAATTGCGATAAATATCCTGACCTTTGTAGATAGTTGCGCTTAATATCCCGACCTTGTAAGATTTCACGAAATATCCTGACCTTTGGTGTTAGTTGCGCTCTCTACCCTAGATAGATTTCTTAAATTAAAAAATTACACAAATAATGGAAAAATTACACAAAAGCACCCATATTTATATAAAAAAAAATTCAATAATCCCTATTTTAATCAAAATAAAAAGGAAATTTATACCAAGCATATAAAAATGCGTGCGCTAAAAAATTAAAATAAGATCGATTATTTAAAAATAAAATTGCTTCTTATTATATCTTATATTCCTTAAAAACTTATTTTATAAAGCCATAGTTTTAATTTACGTAAGATTAATATGTAAGTACCATATTATATGCCCAATTAATCAAGTTTCCATGAGTATATACCTAATTTTCCTATTTTTAATATATGTTTATCATATCTTTATTAATTATAAATAGTTATCATATACTCCGTATTTTACTATTTCTTTTTTAAAAATATTTTTTTTAAAGTATTATATATCATATATGTATAGTTAGCATTTTTTATAGAATCCTGTTTTAATGTTGTGGAATTTAGATGAGAAATATTTTCTTAAGATTCAATCACAAGATTCCACATAAGATGTTATGTATTAGTTTTAGTGTATATAAAATAATATGGACCAAAAAGAAAATATATATAAAATAATATATAGAGAATATATGTACAAATCCACATTTATAGACCGGTATATATAAACATAGATTTTTGTATAACACATATTATGAAGAAAAATAATAAAATTAATTATTTCAATAATTATAATAATTATGGGAGTAGATGTTATCTATTAGAAATGATTTTTGTTTTTTTTTTGGAAGGGAGGGGGGGGGGGGGATTTTAAATATATTAGGGGTTTATTGAAAATATTTTATGAATATGGGTGATTTTGTGTAATTTTTCCATTATTTATGTAATTTTTTAATTTAAGAAATCTATCTAGGGTAGAGAGCGCAACTAACACCAAAGGTCGGGATATTTCGTGAAATCTTAAAAGGTCGGGATATTAAACGCAACTATCCATAAAGGTCAGGATATTTAGCGCAATTAACCCTTTTATAATATAGGAAAATTTCAGAATTTATATTTTCATGAACTCATAAATAATATAAAATAATAATATCAATAATAATAAAAATAATAATCTAATCATAACATACAATATATAACATATAACAATTTATGAACTAATCCAACATGCCGAATTATATCCCCAAACCCGGAAAAGTATAGGCCCAAACCCCATACTCAGCTACTCACCAACCTGGATGGAAAGCCCAAACCCGAAACCCACAAAATAAGAAAGGAAGAAAGGAACCGGGTCCTATTCCCTCCCCATCTGAAAAAAAAAAAGGAAACCCACAAGATAATATGATATAACCTAGAATCAAATTGGATCCGGCCCAACCCAGGAAAGAGGATCAGGGAGTCATCCCCTCCCTTCAAACAGAACAGACCTCAGCAATGACGGCACAAAAATGAAGAAGAAAACACACCCCGGTGGCTCCTCTCCGACCCCAACTCTCCCATTCCGACCGACACAGATTTCCGACCTCACTCAAGCCAAAGAGAACATAACGCGAATAAGGAGGAGTGAGGAAGAGAGAGATTACCGAGGCGCAGTTTTTCAACTCCGAGGGGAACTCCGGTTGCGATTGACAGGAAAGAAACTTGGTTTGAATCTAGGAAGGGACAAAAGATGATCAAAATCTGATTTTGGGTGAGACTAGAACCGAAATCGAATAAGAAAAGTGAAATCGACCTCGGGCTAGAAAGGCAGGGGAGGAAGCTGTCTAGAGGCTCCGACGGGGCTCCGGGGTGCGCCTGGGCTTTGATGAGGCTTTTGGAGGCTCGATCGGAGGCTAGGCGGCTGCATGCACGGCGAGAAGGTGTGGAGATGGGCGCTGGTGTCTAGGCAATTCTTCGAAACAGAGAACGAAGTGTGGCTCAGTATCAAAGGCGGAGGGGTGTGTGTGTGACCATGTTCTGAAATGGAAGGTCGGGCTTGGCTTGACAACAGCTAGATGAAAGGAAGAACGTGAAAATGGAGATATTGAATCGATTAACTAAACAAGGGCTGATTTGTGGTGGCTTGGGATTTCTGGGTTCTCTGATTTTGAGCAGGGGTAAAACGGGGGCGGGGGGAGGGGGGAGAGAGAGAGAGAGAGAGAGAGAGAGAGAGAGAGAGAGAGAGATGTTTTCTCTATGAGTTTCCTTCCAAAGGATAGAAAATGCTGAGGGAGATGATGGAGTGTGAATCGGTTACAAAGGGGGACCAAATGGGTGTGTTGAGTATCAAGGAATGCAGGGGAATCTTCACAGCAGGCAGACAGACAGAGAGGGAAGGGAAAGAAAATAAGAAGGAGAGTGGGCCCTACAACGACAAATTTAAATCCCGACCTCCGAAATTCAAAACCCGTTAATCCCGATTTTAACAAAATAATTTAATATTCCAATCAAATTTGACAACTTATTTACAATTGATCAAAATCAAATTAGATTCTCTATTTCGAAGCTTAAAGGCGGAATCAGAATCCGCCAAAATCAAAATATTAAAACGATGCCGAAATCGTTTAGGAGGATTTTTAAATCGAAATTTGTGCTTGAGGACGAGTTTTCTCCCATTTTTACAGATCGAATAAAATAATAATTTATTTAATCAAAATAATAATAATATCATATTAAAATATATTCGACCTTTACAGTAAATGTATGCCAAGTATTACCTGGGTACTTGGTAAATAGGTATGATATGAATTATTCTAGCAGACTATTTTATGGCCGGGTCTGAAATGTCTAGTGGGAATTATTATCTGCTCAGTCTTGTACATTTGTTTTTTTTGAATGTCTTATATTAATACTCACTTAATTTGACGCAGTTTGCGCGTCTTTATGTTGCTAAATCAGCCCAAACTTTGAATGGACAGTTGGGAATTGCAAGTCAAATAATTAAGGTGAGTGTCATTTTAATCACTACCTTTTGGTATGTGTACTTTATGTTGCATTTGCTACTTCTCAGCAGTTCTGAATTATATTGTATTAACAACTTCTTAGGTTTTTGCAATTACTGACTAAATGGGGTTACAAGATGTTGGAAAGACCACTAATGACTTGGATGATGGTGAAGGTGGCAGCCTGGTTAGTATTGACATTGAACAACAATAAAAGCTAATGGAAGAAACCAAGCAAATGCAGCAAAGAGAATTGGAAAGATATAAGGAGAGCAACAACGGGCAATGGAAGCTTTCAAGGTAAGAGATGATCCAGACATTCGCTAATAGAAATATCTAGTATTATGAAAATTAGGTAATTGTCCCCGTATACTATTTAGATGATGCTTATGTTATTTACACGATGCTTATGGTTATCTTAAACATATTCTCTCAATTTGGGCTTTGCTCATATGATCCATAACAACTCATAAGACTATAGTTTAGAGGAATATAATATAATATATATATAGGTAGAGCTGGCATTTCAGGTCATTCGGTCGGGTTCGGGTCGGGCACTGATGACTCGGGTCAACTCGGGTTAAAATTTATGTGTCGGTCTTGGTCGGGTCGGATTCGGTCAAAATGAAATTCAGATTGGTCGGGTTTCGGTCAGAATCGGGTTGGACCCATTCGGGTTTTCGGTCAGAATCGGGTCGGTCTCATTCGGGTTTCGGGTCGGTACTCGGGTCGGTCTCATTCAGGTTTCAAGTAGAAGTGGGTGAGGTCTACATTTATTTTAAACTTTTAATCGTTTGGATTGAATTTGTTAAATCATGTTCGTTCGGGACTTTCGGGTAATCAATTTTATTAAATCGAATATGTCATTCATGTTATTTTTGTATTTCAAAATGTATTTTAGTAAAAGTAAATATGATTTAATATATAATCTACTACTTATTGGCTCGTAAGCTCCAATGTGTCGATTCGATCCTACGATTTCGAGTTTCCGACGATCCTACGATCTAAAAATGGAAAAATGATCCCGATCTTTTTTTGCGATTACAACGATCCTATAAAATGTCTACCTACGATCTAAAAATGGAAAAATGATCCCGATATTTTTTATGATTTAACATAATATTTATCTAATATTAAACATATTAACTTCACTTTAAAAAAACTCATCCATGCGGTTAGTAAGCTCATTGTATTAATCATTAATGTCATTGAAATTTTGAAATATATTGTTATCAAAATCATACTTGATTCCCTATCTAAAATAGAATTCACGTTATTATATTGTTATTTATTTCTTTCAAAAAGTAGTTTTCAAAATAAATTTCAGTATGTATATGATTCAAGTTATAATATCGTCATTGTACTCATCTTTTATTAGTGAGAAATGAGAATTTTGAATTCAAGTCGATCATTCATCATTAAATGAGTAAACGAGTGATGATTTACATCAATCTATATGAATATATTATGAGTTGATTACTTTTGGAGTTTTGAGTAATCTAGTAAACCAATTCCTTTATGAGTTAATCTTAAGTACTGATAAAGTAAACAAATTATTGCTTATATGTAAATAACTAAACAAGATTACCTTAAACCTCATATATAAATTCATTTCCGATTATTCGATGAATTAGAATATTTGATGGATTTGAATATTCGATGCATTTAAAGTATTCCTTTCATCCCTCATCAATTTTTGGAAAATAAAGTAATATAAAATTACGAATACAACTTATAAAACTATTATATATTCATAATTCATAATTTCATATATTCATATTTTCATAATATTGTTTTTTTAATCATATTCAAGTATTTGTTTGATTATTAAGTATTTAAGTGGATGATATAAAATTCATTTAGGGTTTAGGGTTAAGGGTTTAGGTTTGATTATTAAGTATTTAAGTAGATGATAAAAAATTCGTTATAGACAAATTATTATCTTTCATTTCTAAATAAAGTTATGATTTTATATTTTATTCATTTCAAGTGATTTGATCGATCATTTTATTTTTGGTAATTTTACTCCTGTGAGATATTGAGATAATATAAAATTCTAAATACAACTAATAAAACTAGTATATATTCATATTCTGTAATCTTGTTTTTTTTAAACTGTATTCAATTATTTATGTTAGATTATTAAGTATTTAAGTAAATGATACTCCCTCCGTTCGGAAATATAAGTCCATTGACTTTTTGGCACGCTTTTTAAGGAGTTAAAAACTATATAAAATAATTTTTTTTTCATTAATTTTTTTACATATTCTTATATATATTACTAATAAGTATACAGTTATTTAAAAAAATTAATAAAAAAATTATTATTTTAAATAGTTTTTAACTCATTAAAAAGCGTGACAAAAAGTCAATGGACTTATATTTCCGAACGGAGGGAGTATAAAATTCATTATAAATAAATCATTATCTTTTACATCTAAATAAAGTTATGATTTTATATTTTATTCATTACATATGATTCGATCGACCATTTTATTTTTGTTAAATAGATTATTTGATGAGTAAAATTTTATTTTTGTTAATTAGATTATTCATTACAAAAGAA
The DNA here is from genome assembly GCA_963922045.1 of Persicaria maculosa. Classification (NCBI taxonomy): domain Eukaryota; kingdom Viridiplantae; phylum Streptophyta; class Magnoliopsida; order Caryophyllales; family Polygonaceae; genus Persicaria; species Persicaria maculosa. The sequence goes on from OY998254.1 coordinate 55,242,565, forward strand.
ATTTCATAAACTAAGATGGAATAAAAATAAGAGGGAAAGAAAATTTATTGGGAGGGAATAAAATTTGAGGAGGGAAAATAGAAAATTTTAGGAGGGAAATATAAAAGTCAAAAAAATAATAAAATAGTATAATGGTAAAAAAAAAAAAGATTACCTTAAACCTCATATATAAATTCATCTCCGATTATTTGATGAATTAGAATATTCAATGGATTCGAATATTCGATGCATTTAAAGTATTCCTTTCATCCCTTATCAAATTTTTGAAAATATGGTAATATAAAATTATGAATACAACTTATAAAACTATAATATATTCATAATTCATAATTTCATATATTCATATTCTCGTAATATTTTTTTAAAGCCATATTCAAGTATTTGTTTGATTATTAAGTATTTAAGTAGATGAAAATTTAGAAGGCAAAATTCACAATGAAATTTTGACCCCATCATGTTGAAGGAAGTTGAGTTAGTGTTTTTTTTTCAAAATTCACAACGAAATTTTGAAATAAGCGGGTATAGCAAAATGTTAGGCAATATGGTTTCCCGCCTTATGAAAATTTAGGAGGCAAAATTTTATTTTCTACTATATTTGAGTAGCGGCGGTGGTATATAAGGAACTGTTTACTTTTTGTAACCCTTGATCTATTCAGTCGCTTGCCTCTATCAGCCGTTCTCCTTGTTCTCGCCCGAGAGGGGCACTTCTCACTCGATTCTCAGCCAGTCAATCAGCCGCTTCCTTTATGGCTTGAAGACAGCTCTCGGGTGTTGTCTCCCTCTCAGCTCCTTCATCTAGATCCCCTCCCACTCAGCCGCTTCTCCCTGGTGTCGCCAACTTTTCCGCCGCTTCACTTATGGCTTAAAGACGAGATCCCGACCTATTCTCACCTCCCTCTCAGCCGCTTCTCCCTGGTGTCGCCTCCCTCTAAGCCAGTTCCCGGATGGCTTGAAGACAAGGTCCTGACCTGTTCTCGCCTCCCTCGCCGCGGCTCCCTGGTCTCACATCCCTCTCAGCCGCTTCTCCCTGTTCTCTCCTTTAGTGAAGTCGAGATCGCTCTCCTATTCCACTATGGTAAGCTGAGATCCCTCTCATATCCATCTGTCTTCTATTGTATTTTTGTGTTTATGTTGTTGTGCTTCTGTTGAAGATGATATCCCGACAACCTCTTCTATTATGTCATTTACAGCCTCCCTTTACATTTTGTTGGAAGGCAAATTAGAGACTTGCTTCTCCCCCTACTGGTTTTGCATCCCCCTCAAATCAAGTATTTTTATTAATTTCATGTTCTTTTAGGGTTGTGCAAATGGGTTGTTTGAGGGTTGATTGTGGTGCTTCTGTATTTGTATGTTCGTTTGCATCAACTTTGAAAGCACTTGGCCATTTTTTTTCTTCTTTAATTGATCATACACTAAACATTTTAATGTGCCTTTAAGTGCTATGGAGTGCAATATAAGTATACATAGCAGAGTAAAAAGCCAATTATGAAGTTGAGCTGAAATTGCAAGTATCATAGCAGAACTTGATTTAATTTTATAAGTCACTACAACAAAAAGGGTTATTGGCGACAAAAGTTTTAGTGTCGAATTATTTTTCCTCGGTAAATGTGGCCTTTGGCGACGAATATATCCGCTCCTCATAAAAGGGGGCATGAACTTTAGAGAGAAACTTATATTCCTCACTAAAAGGGACATTCAACGACAAATTTTTTAATTCGTCGCTAATAGATATCATGATATGGTCGCCTAAACCATAAGAAAAATCGCGACACATTTGAAGCTTTTATCAAGGAATGAATTCATCACTAAAAATACATTCATCGAGGATTTTCCAATTTCGTCGCTATAGGTTGGGTGGGAATTATGTAAAACCCGCCAAATTTATTAGTAACAAAGATTGTAGTTTCTCGCTAAAAGTATATATTTCTCGAGAAAAAAATTTGTCGCTAAACGTATTAATCAACGAGGAAATTCCATTTTCATCGCTATTGCCTTAGGTAAAAATAGAGAAAATGGTTCAAAGTAATTAACGAGAAAATTTTAAATTCCTCGTCATATATTCATGTTCTACGAGAAATATTTTTGTCGTTGAAACAACCATTTAGTGAGGAAATAACATTTTCGTTGCTAGGGGAAAATATGATCATATCCAAATTTGTTTGTATATATTTGGTGACAAATATTTTAATTTCTCGCTAAAAGTATGTGTTTCTCGAGGAAATTTTTTATCACTAAACATGTTACTACCGAGGGAATACCATTTTTATCGTTATTGGCTTAGGTGAAAATAGAGAAAAATGACTCGTGCTCATTAACGAGAAAAGTTTGAATTTCTCATCATATGTTCTGTATTGTGAGGATTATTTTTGTCATTGAAACAATCATTTAGTGATGATACATCATTTTCATCACTAAACATATCATTTAGCGAGGAAATATTATTTTCATGTTTGGTTGTAGTCGCTATTTGAATAGCCGTTTAAGGAGAAAATTACCATAATTGAAATGGGTATGCATTTCAAAAGGTTTTCACGGCTTGTGTGACAAGTTAATAAATGAAGTTTTAAATGTTGACAATTGATACAAAGTTATTTATAAAAACCCGACTAAACAAGGAAAACTTTTTAACATATAAAACCAGGGAAAATGTAGTCAGATATGTAGTCAGATATGTCAGAAGTTGGATCACTAACCTATTTGTCATACTCACCCCCATTTGCTGTCATGCTTTCTTCAATAATTTTCAAGATGTCTGAACTTGTTGCGAAGTTTCCTTTTGCATTTACATGGCATACAACTCTTTTGTTTCGATTTCTTGTGTTGCCTTTTGACGCTTCAGTCTTTCCTCCCCTGTGATTGCTGAAACTCCTGAAATTTTCCAATTGATAAAAATCAGCAAGTCAGAAGAAAATTAGCCCAGTTTAACCATTAAGAATGGTAATAAACTAGTTCCATAAGTATATATCACTAAATTTGATTGATTATTAGTTGTTGACATAAAGCCGAATAGCAATTATTCTCATATGCTAGGTTTTCTAAAATATTTTTTGATTTCTCTGCCTTTTAAGTGACAGCACGTGATAGAAAGGAAACATTCAATCTAAAATTTTTACAAATCCAACGAGTAATCAGATCTTAAAAGAATAACCTCTATTTGCCTTCTTGTCATTGCAACATCTAGTGGGCATGTTGTTGTAGCTGCCGCTGAGCTTCCAGCAAGAAATGCTACAAGAAAATTAGCACCAAATACAATACCCACATTCTTATCATGATCTCCTACTATTTTTTTAAACACTACTCAGACGTTAAGTACATAGCCTAATTTCTTTAAATTCAAAATAGTAACCACATCAGCGGATATTCAGATGATTTAGTCAGCTCCATTATTAGAATAGAACAACGGATGATAGTAGAGTAAAAAACCTGATTTCAGTTCAGGAAGCAGTGGAAGTCTCTACGTGTCTTGTGTGATATAGAATATAACAAGTTTAGATGAAACTTGGGGCTCAGGAAGTTCCACTGAAGATAAAACATCAATAGATCAAGTCATTATTATTGCAATGTCATGAAATATTTTCCTATAAATTTTCGTTGCTCATGCAATCAATATAAAGATAGGGACTTGTTCCATTTTCAATAATGAATTCCAAAGTTCCTCACAATGATTTATGAAGGTATCCCCTTGCCATATCTATAGTTAACAGATACTACAGCATAGTTCAATCCATCATCCACACGTGACATTTCAAATTGGAAAATAAGATATCCTAAACAAACTTGGCTCAATCCGCCCCTTTCACAAATCAAAGGGGAAATCAAGAAGGCAGGAAATCAAAAGGACAAAGGCTAACCTGGATGCTTATATTTGCTCTATTAAGCATCTCATCAAATACAGGGGGGAGAGAAGATACTGACAGGGCAAACAGAAATGTACATCATCAGTACATTTACAGTGGCATGTTATTTACCCTACATTCTAAAAAATAGCAGGGAGTTGCTAATGTGTAACTTTATACATGTATACCTATTGCACTAACTCATTAACTTTCAGTTGGAGAAAACAAGTTACTGATCTTATTGTATTCAAACTTAAAGATCAAAGTTCCAGGGGCTCTTTATATACTCTCAGCCACTTCTTGTATTAGCATTTAGGAATTAGGAGGGATGGAAACTGACAAAATATGGATATTGAGACAATGAGACTCATTGAAGGTTACAGAAAATGAAGAAAAATTGGTCAAACTTTTCCAACTTGGTTCGAAAATGCAAGAAAAATGTTTTCTAGAATCTAGAATAATAATAAGTCATAAATGTAATACTACATAGAAAACAGAAAAAATTAGATAGATTTGTCAACTTTTTCATAACCCCAAGTACTCTCTATTCCCCAATAATCTCCTTGTGTTGAAAGGATTTTTAGATCAAATATACAAATACAAAAATAAAAAAAGTACTGATAAGCTCAAAATAATGCAACTTTCATGATGCTTTAGTTTGAATTGCACCACAACCCTAGATATGTTTGGAGAAAAACAAATGTAGGTATCCTCCTGCCTTGCAGATCATGTTGGGATTATGTAAATCATGAATCATACTTTTCCCCTTTCACGGAACAAGCGTTTGAATCAATATCCCCCTACCACGTGAAAGTGAAATCCCAACTCCCCCCCCCACACACACACACAAAATGGTTTGGGATTGAATTGCAGAGCTAATATTGCAAAATATGAAACACAAAGAAGTAGAAATCCAACACCTTCACTTAGGAATCCTAGTGATATGTGAGATCATTGCTTATACAAAAACTCAAATCTTAATAAAATTAGGCTTATAATTGCAAAAGATAAGGAGACAAAATCTTATTGAATGTCAGGTTTTGTTTTTCCCATAGTTCTCTAGTCGACATTTCATCGAACACTTAGGATGCATGCCAAAATTACATATGTTCACCTCAAATTTCAAGAGCTTTCAATCCAATAATCTTCACCTATCATCAAACACAGTTAAACATGCCTCTCAATTGAATCAAATTCGAAAGTACTGCACCTAAACAAGAATGATGATCGTACCGTTAGGCCGATCGTCTTGACAATGGGAGGGATGTACATGCCAAGTGAGTCATGAGCTGCTTTGTAGAAGGGGGGAAATAATGAGCTGCTTTGAATGAGAGAGAATCGAATTCGAACAATATGGAGAGGCTGCAATCGAAAACCTGGATTGGGCTGCATGTGGAAGATGTAGTGGATAGGCGCCGGCGGTATGAGAGACGGGGGAGCACGAAAGTCCACAGGGATTAGGAATTTAGGATGGTTGATTAACAATTTAACATTTAACAAACATGTCTAAATAATGATTAGAAAATTAAATAATGATATTGTATATGGAAAATTTTAATTAGTGCAAAGTTTTTGAGATAAAATATTTTAGTATTGTATAAGAAGAAACGGAGTATCTATATATCTATACACATATACTAACACCGATGCATAACGTCATATGTAGCGCGTTGTATTTGATCCTAATGAAAAAAAAAATCATATGTGACGTGTTGTGGTTAATCAGTAATCACAGGGGGAAAATTAATAAAATAATATGCTATCATAGTTTATATAAAGTTATATAAGCCACAATCTATCTATATATATTTTAGTTAATTGACAAAAATACAAATAAAAAAAATTCATAGTCATACTTAACTTACCAAAAATATTACAGTAATAGATAAATATGTAGTACTTTAATAGGTGCTATTTTATTTATATCTAGATTATTTTTTGGTGGATATAATTATTTAGACTTAATTTAGTGTCCTAAAATCGATGCATATACATATATCTATCTACGTACATATAATAAATTTTCTAACCAATGACCTCTTGCCCTAGTGGTAAGAATGAGGTGCTTCCTTGTGCCTCACTACCATGAGGTCAAGGGTTCAAATCCCACTAGGCACAATTTGTGCTTGAGTGGGTACTCATGCCTTGGTTTGCCTTGGCATGGGTTAGCCTGTCTTGCGGCTTGCCGCTTGGCTTACCCGGCTCGAGTGCTTTGCAGGCTAGTGCTCGGCCCGTGGAGGACTAGTCGATAACCTCGGAACCTCCACGTTATAAAAAAAATAATAATAATAATAAATTTTCTATATCTTCTATATATACATATATTAAAATCGATGCATAGGGTCCTACGTGACGCGTTATGGTTGATTAAAGAAACAACGTTCTATGTGGCGCGTTTGTGGTTGATTATAGGGGAAAAAAATTAATAAAATAATATATCTATCTATCTAATCCATCCATCCATCCATCCATATAGCTTAATTGATAAAAATATAAATCAAAACTATTTCATAGTCATACTTACTAAAACTATTAATATATAAATATTTGATATGTGTTATTTTATTTATATCTAGATTAGCTTTTGGTGGGAAGAATTATTTATATCCAAATCATTTATTTAATATCTATTATTTTATTTATATCTATATTTTCATTATTTTACCTATTTTTAATTAAATAAAACTTAGCATAGTATTTTTTTAATGTTACCACTAATATGTAAAATCTTATCAAAGAAATGATCCTACGGTCTAAATATAATCTAGATATAAAAAATGATAGGATCTTATGTAATCCTACATATGATTATAATAATCTCAAAAAAACATTAAATATATTATAATCTCAAATTATTATTATTTTTTAAATCTTGTTTAAAAATAATATAAATTTGGTAATATATTTTATATTTTTTATTGATGTTTTTTAGTTTGAAGAATAATTATATATATATATATATATATATATATATATATATATATATATTCATTTTATAACAAAATATATAATTCTAGAAAGTTAGTTATTGTGGATTAATATTAAAATTCTTAAGCTTTGTAAATAAACCTAAAGTTCAGTCTAATAATTTATTGGTGAAATTGTACTTGTATTTAATTTGTCGATCCAATCCTATTTGCTAAAAAGGATATATAAATTTCTATAATGTTAGATGTTTATAAATTAAATTTATAGTAGTATTTAATTTTTGAGTATAGTACATCTATAAAAAAAAATCTAGAATTATATCATTTAATATCACCTTATTTACATCTATACTAAATGATTTTATAACATATTTTCCATTTAAAAAAAATATAAACTGATAAACATCGTTATAATCTTCTAATTTTCTGATGTTATTTTTTTTTTCCAAAACATTTCAAAGCCCTGAATCCTAACAGGTTTGAATTTGAACTTTGAAAACCCTACTCTTTGGTCCTCCATTTTTTGATCTGATTTCCTCTCTCGCCTCGTCTTGCTCTAGCCTCCTTCTCCGGTACCTCTTGTCCTCTTCTCGTCACTTCTCCGTCGGAACACTAACCGGCTTCTTCTCCCCTATCAGAAATCGCTACTATGGGGAAACCAGAGATGCCACCCATCCCTTCTCGCTCTCTCACCGACATTACCCACTGCCTAATCGCCATCGTCGCACCTCTACTCAAAGGCCTCGTTTGACACCTCATCGCGGGCCTTCTCCTTCCCAATCTGACGAAGCATCCACTGCACCGCCTCCGCTCCTCTCACCTGATGCCGCCTCTTCCTCTTCTCGGGTGTAGGTCTCCGCTGCCCCCGATTGGCTTCAATTCGCATTCATCCAAGCGACTCCGAATTTTCCTCACTTCGATTCCGACCAAGTAATTGTAGGTATGTCATCCCTCTTCACCTTGTTGCTTGTCCCACCCCAGCATTCTTCCGTCTTCGCCATCGGGTAGGCTTCAACTCTCATTCGATTTCACACTGATTTCTAGGGTTTTTCATTTCCCCTAAATTTATATTTGCAAATCTCTAGGGTCCTATCCTTTGTGTAACCATTGTCAAATTTCTAGACTTTGACACTTCAATTCATAGATTCACTTTAGCCAATTACTTATTTCTGTGTTCGATTTATGTGTTGTTTCTGCATTTGTTTTTCAGTAGGATTTGGAGCAACTAATTGGTCAAGCTTGCCCCTATTATCTCCAAGGTAATTATGCTTCCTTTTCAATCGTTCTCTTTCTAATTTAGCACTTTTTGTTTGGCTTTATGTTATAGCGAAACTGTTGATAAGGCAATGCATCGTCTTAGAGTTGGTTAAATCTCAATGGATATATACCCTTGAGGCGTAACTTCAGCAACAGTAGCTGCTTTGGATTTTTCATCGAGGAACACATTGATCGATCTGGGAGACAGGGAGAGTATTATGCACATATTGTGTTTAATATATACTAATAATTTTGCCAAGGTTTCTTGACTTAATGAGCTATTATCCATCATGCATGCGAAACTGTAATCATGAGATTTGTGTTTCTAATGTGCTTCTGTGTCATTAGTTGTAGCTAAATATTAACAACCCATCAGTTAGAATTAGATTGGTTGAGCTTTTGATTAAGCAAGATTGTCTGAACTAATTGAGTCATAATGTTTTTTTTCATCATAGACAACATATAACAGGAGTTCAACATTTTAATGAACCCCTGAAGGTTTTATCATGGTGTTAACTATAAACTTTCATCAGGGTTTAGTATTAAGATGTATTTGAGATTAGAGATTGGTTCTTGATCATATCCAGGTGAAAAGTTTTTCTCCTTCAGGTATCTACTGTATTTGAGAATAATTGAGTTAATGAGATAATCTGTAATTTTCAGGGGGGTGATCTGACTGTGAGCTGCTACTATATTGACACGAGTTCAATGCATACGCCTTATCTTCTGCCCAGGTTAGCTGATCACTCTTTCGTTGTACATTATTTGCCTTTTTTTTTTTGTAGTTTAGAGAATAACAGGAAATGCATTAAATTTACAAGTGTGTAAAATACTAAAATAATAATCCAGATTTTCAGTTATTGGACCACTTTTATCTCTATGCTTTTGCAGTTATACTCCAATACACCGGCTGATATTGATTTCAAGCTCTAAAGGTAGGTTATGAATTTGATTATTAGTATTTCATGAAATATAGTATTTTTGAATCCCGGTAGTGTCATCTTGGCTTTACATAGGAGCTATTAGGAGGGAATTAATTATGGATCAGTAGCGACTAGCGAATGAGCAGTTCTATTTTAAGTGCATTTTTGTTGGACTCGATTATTGATGGTGGACTTAGAGAGTAATTGTAAATGCACTATTACCTTGTTATTTCTTCCCATTTTAGCTTGCATTACTTTGGAGCTTTAGACGTCCAGCTTTTGTTCTGTGCATTTGAATTGAATTATTTCTTTGAAGCTATGTAGTTGTTTCTTTTGAGCAATAGCAAATGAGCAGTTAGCATCATTTCTTGGGCGTTGTAGGCCATTTTTTGCATTTTTTTTCAAAAACTAGCTTAAGCACAGTTCTTATCAATTTATTTTAAAATTTTTAAAAATTGAGATTAATCATGGTTTTCTATGTTGAACCGTGTTAAACATTTAGCACGCTTATTTATGCTCAATGTGCTTGCAGGATGATATGGTGCAACCATGTTTTGATGCAATGTAAGAAGATGAAATTCGAATGAATCGCGTTCGCGGTGATGAAATATACAAACAAGTCCAAGTAGCAAAGTTCGACTACATAAAAGGCTGTGGTTGTCGACCTGGAACCGGACACCCATTTCAATCTTCAACCCATGAAATGAATTTGTGCTATATAGAAATGCAAGAGAAGCTCGACCAAACTCATCAAATTATTTAAGTTGAGACTATGCAATCTCTGTATTGTTGTTTTAGGGAAATAAATAATATAATATTCATGTTATATTTGATTGATTATCAATTTTATATGTTTTTCTCTAGTATTTTATTATTTTAAAAGTGTAATAGGCTCGTGATTCGGTGATTCCCTCGATTTTGTATACTGTTGAAAATTTCCTCGCTAAAAAACACTTATTGCGATAAAACAATTTTCTCACCAAAACTATCTACATCGACAAATTATATTTGTCCAAATTGTCTAATTTTATAAATTTTTATATTTAAAAAGTTATAATTATTACTCACCATTGGCGAGGAATTAAACATTTTTGCGAGGAAATCATTTTTATCGCTATATATATTCAGTGACTATTCTCAAATCTTTCACCTATTTTGCGGTGAAATATTTGTCTTTTTTGCGATGAAAACTTTAGTCGCCAATAAAATCGACACAATTTGATGTCATCATTAACGAGGAAAAAACAAGTTAGCGATGAAATTGTATTTGTCGCCAAAAACATTTAATGACAAATTTTGAATCCTTCCACCTATTTGGCGACAAAAAGTTTTGACTTTTTACGAGGAAAATATTTGTCGCTAATAGTTATTGCGAGGAAAAAAGGATTTCATCGCTAAAAGTTTCAACGATGAATTTTTTTTCCCTCGAGTAACCTTTCCTTGACGAGCTTTCTGTGACGAACGAGCGACGAAATGCATTTCTTCGCCAAACCTCTTTAGCGACAAAAAAATCAATTTTTAGCGACGAAAAAATTCCCCGCTAATAGGCATTTCTGTTGTAGTGAGTATGATTATATGCACTGCTAAATTAGTATCACCATTCACCACATATGAGTATATATTATCACAATATAATATTATTACGCATTTATCAGTGATTTCAGAGATTATGAATTTAAGTTTGTGAAATATTTATGTCTGGAACTGCAAATTTGACTAGTAAATTATGGCTGCCAAAATAGCACTGATTAAAGCATCAAAATTATTTTGTATATTAATAAGTATCATCCAATGGTGTTAATATGAAGTTATATTCAAATCAAATGTGATGATGTTAATATTGTGTATCTCATGAACATAGAAATAGAACTCTTAATTTATTTGTACATGCAAGGTAAGTGGTACCCCTTCGGCCCTTCCCAGAGTGTAAAGTCCTTATTCGTACAGGCAAGGTAAGTTCTACCTCTACTCAAGTTCGTCATCGAGCTTGAGATCAAGCCATTAGAGATGAGGCACAAGAGCAAAGAAGTACCATTGTTGAACTTGTAAAGAACCAAAGAGTTCCAATTCAACATTATTCGTCTCTTTCAAGTAGGCCAAGCTTCGTCATGTCCTTCAGGTCTTGCAAACTCTAACCCTTAATTTGTAGGTAGTAGGGCCGTAGGGGTGTTGGATATATAGTGTAAATATTTTTGACTTGATTTTCACCTTTTTGTTTTAGATGGTTGGGTGGCAATATATATTGGTTGAACTAATTAGTTGGGTTATAACTTATGAGATTCAGTGTCATGTTTATGTTTGTGGTTATGGTTAAACTAGTATTTTATGCATGATATAATTATGAAATGTAGTTTTCTTCAAACATTTAATGTACGTTTATGTTTGTTTATTGTTGTTATTTAAAGCAAAATTTATGTATGCATAAATTGACGAATAAAAATGAATTTGATGTCAATGAATTTAACCTCAAATGTGGCTATAAAATTTATAAAGTTTATAAAATTTAACCTGAAATTTAGGAACCAAAATATTAAATTTAACTTCCAAATGGACTATAAAATGAGTTGATAAAATGCCATCGAAAACATACTACCTTTGAAAATGCCCTCGAATTCGACCTCAAGACACATTTTGAGGCGTAAAGGAGGGAGGTTAAACGTGGTCTCGAATATTAACTTGAGAGTATAGAAGCGTTTTCTAGTAATGTTCGATCAATGTTGTCAGAGGAAAATTGAGTGTAATGAACTGCAAGCGCAAGCCCTTCAGAAAGACATAAAGAAGATAAGGTTGCTTGCGAAAACCGACGGTGACTTTCTCAGAGCTCCGCAGGAGAAGAAAGAAAGTCCGGGTCCAATTTCTAACGAAGCGAAGGTCCCCCTTACTCCCTATTCTTTCTCTCTTAAAAGAAAGCTCGGCGAGAAAGAGTCAGAACTATTGACTGTAAACCATAACAGTTACAGTCAGTAGCCATGCTAACCTTTGGGATGAAGATGGATGAACAGGCACTTGAGCCTGGAACTGATGAAATTAGGGGAAAATGCTCATGTGGTACTTCATTGTATGATAAATAGAAGATCCATCTGTATAGATATCATCATCTACATCCAGAAAGCCGTATGCTTTGGAAGAAGCTTGTACAGTTTGGGAAGGGGTTTTGATTGATCTAAAAGAAGAATCTACTTCAACCGATATGCTTGTTTGAGTAATAGCAATGAGATTCCCCACTATCATGCTAAGAATAGCTAGAATTTCCAGAAGAAGATGCCATTCGCTTGATGAGAAATAAAAAGGAATATCGAAAATTCGAGTGGCTGAAGCTGAAGCAGCGACTTTCGAAGTAACAGAAAGAAAAGCAACGACTGGAGTGGGAGAGTCAGAGTCGAAAAGAGGATTCCTCACTTCTTTCTCTCATTCAAAACCGTGCATGAGACTTTCATCTCGCACGACTCCTAAGTGAAAAAAGAAAGAACCTGACATTGCGTGTCGTAGGTGGGTCGATTGCTAGCTTCAGGGCTATAGCCCCTTTCATGAGGAGGGGTGCCGTCCAGAAGAAACTACAACTATTTATGGAGATTGCAAATAGAATGTAAATAAAATAGGCAAACCAATTCCGTTCCCATCAAATAATGTTCAAGACTCCCTCCCGTTGTAGCAGCAGGAAGTCAGGTTCGATCCTCGAGGAAGCTGGTCATGTAAAGGCTCGGATTTTCAAATCCTAATTTTTCGAAAAAAGAGAATTAAAAATGAAATTTAATCAGTTTTAAAACTCGTTTAGCGGATTCCGACCGGAATATAAAATTTGACGAATAGTTTCCATCATTTTACCTCAAAAATTCAAAATAATTATTGGATAACGATATCTTGTTCCGGTTTTAAAAATCTAATCGATCAAGAAAGCGAGATTCGGGGAACCTAACATCGGAAAACTAATTACAGGATTCGAAATTCGCGTATTCGGAATTTATTTTCGGGTATTAGTTTAACCAATTCAACACTCATCCTCACCCACTTCCATCACCTCACCATGCCTACAAATGGAACCATCCCCTTCACCATTCCCTCACCATCACCATCACTCATCGTCACCATCACCTCCTCACCATCACTCCCGCTCTCTCTTATTGTTCAAGCAACACAACACCACTTCATCTTCAACATCACCTAAAACCATCACCGTCACCTTCCCGTTTCTCTTCTCCGATCACCACCACCAATACCTTTTCATCTTCGACCCCTCCTCGGAGCCACCAGAGTAGCCGCAGCATCCCTTGGGGCTACCAGAAGCAACGAAGCCACCACCGGAGTTGCCACGAGAGCCACCGCAACCCCACTCCCTTCTAAACCCTGTTCGATCGCGAGCCAAGTTCCGGTAAGCGATTATTTTCCGTCTTCGATTGAAACCACTCTTGGACTTCACCATCACGCTCACCCATTTCCCACGCAGGTCCGACGAGCCATCGCAAGCCACCGACGACGCCCAGAACTCCGATCGAGAGCTCCGAAGTCGCGAACCCCCCTCGGTGAGCTTCCGCCTTTCCTTCCTCTGTTTTCATCCGATTTCTGTTTTGGGTCGGGCTGTGGGCGAGTCTGAGTGTGTGTGAGCTGAGTGCGGGGAGTCGGGTGGGGCTTGAGAGCTCTGGCGAGCTCGAGTGGGCGATGAGCGAGCATCGACGGCCGAGTGCGCAAGTGAGGCGAGGCAGAGAAGCGAGATGAGCGCGGTTGAGAGGCGAGCAGCAGTGAGAGCGAGCACAGTAGGCCGAGGCGAGGTGGAGCTGGGCGCCGAACAACATCGGAGAAGGAGGCCGGGAGGTGGAGCTCGACGCCGGCGGGAGTCCTCGGATGAACAATGGCGGGAGTCTCTGATTTGAAGGAGGAAGAAGAAGCCGATGTGGCATGTGGGCCCACCTCCATTGTTTTATTAATTGCTTAACCGATTGAGTTTGGATGTGGCGGGTTCGGTTCGGTTGAATTTAAATGTGTTAGGTTCGGTCGGGTATATCCGTTAATTCATTTAACTATTTAACGGTAAATAAAATATATTATAATATTATTTGCGGATTTAGAAGATAAAATATTATTTTGGAAAAATTATAAGGGTTGGTTTATTAAATAAAAATGGTTTCCATTTAGAGGATCTCGAAATATTTTATAAAGGGGTTTAATAAATGGTATTTAAAATATCATATAATATTATTTGGACTTGAAGATTTAAAAAGGAATTTGGAAAAGAATTTCAAAGTTGGAAAGGGATTTAAGAAAATAAATTGAAAAAGGAATTTAGCGAGTATTTTCAATGGTCGAAATCCTTAACTGTTTGGTTCGGATTTCAAAACGGTTTTGGAACTAACATGGGAATTATACTTGTTCGATGACTAACTAGCATGATAATATGATCGGTTGACTAACGACATGATGTTTGTGACTAATAACATGAATTGTGGTGAATTATTATAAGAGATTAAATATTGTTTACCGATGATGAGGATGATATATATTCGTATACTAAGTGGTAATATGTGAATTAGACTAAGTATGATATGAAGATTGTCGAAGCTAATGAGTTGGCAAGTTACGATGAAACGAGATGAGAAATTGAATTGAGACATTAATGTTGTTGATGATGAGATGGTTAACTTATATATGTTTTATCTGAATCTTGTGTGTGTTATTTGATATGTTTTATGTAAGTTAGACTTAGACTTATTATGTTACTTTTTTTCTAGGTGAGCTCTAATCTGCCTGGATTTGCTTGATTGCTATATTAATTGGATTATGCGCTTCTCCAGGTAAGTTTTTTGAACTTACTCATGATGGGCGCTCTATGCACTGGGTGTTATATAGTAGGCTAGTGTTCATGCACCATACGACTTAGAATCACGCTTAGGAGCTAAAATGAAAATCATATGATTGCTATATGTCCTTGCAAGAGAGCGGCCATTATCTGTGAAGTAACTAGAGTCTTTGCTAGGGTCATAGGAGGACCCAGTCCCATCGGGTCCCGTCCTGAGTCAATCGAGTCATGGAACTTAATTCCTTTACTTATATTATGAGCATGATTGCGAAAGCTGCATGCGGGCTTTATTATTTCTTGTGGGGCGTGTTGGGCATGCGTGCCGCCCGATTATTATGGAATGCATTCACGAGCTGGCCAGTCTCCGCCCTATCGGAAGGGGGTGGAGGTAGGAGAGGGACATGCCACTTGGCATTCGGTGTGGATCCATTTATCGCTTCCTGCATTATATTAAACTGTCAGTATATATATATATATATATATATATATATATATATATATATATATATATATAGTGTGTGTGTGTGATTTAATTTCCGCATTGCATTACACATTTCATCTTAGGGATATGATTCTTATTATATGCCTCTTAGAGTGTGTTTACACACGCGCATGAGTGGCCTTATGATTGACCCAGATCCCCCTCTTTTTTTTTAGATTCAGGTACCCGTTCCATTGTTTGAATTCGTGCTGTTATGGCGGGGTCCATTCGTATGGCGGAGAGTGAGTGCTTGAAACTCTAACTTCACCAGATTTACACTTTTTGGGATTTCTTCCTACTTATACTCTGTTGACCCGGCCTTGTCGCGGCACTGGTTGTATCGTTTTCAGAACTTATGTCATTTGCATGATAAAAGGTTTTCCGCGTTGTAGACTTAGGACAGGTACAGGGGTTTACCCCGGGGTCTCCAATGGACCTTTAGGATTTCGACCCCAGGGGACCACTCGATATCGACCTATTCTCTGCAGAAACACAAACAAGTAGCGATCTTTCTGGATCGAAAATTAGAAGTCGATATCGACCAAGGGTTGGTCAATATCGAGTGGGGGACAGTAGGAAAATAAAGGACAAAGCTTGGAGATTTTGGAATAAACTTATGTAAAAGAAAACTTCCAAGATCGGGGTTCGCAACGACAATAACCATGAAAGCGGAATAATAAATCACAAAAGATAGAAACCTTATCGATAAAGGAGAAGGCTTTCACCCAATCCGACAAATAGGAATATAAATGTCGTGATAAATAACCCTAATTGTATCTATTCCTTTTCATAATTAGAATTTATAATCTTCCGAATAAAAATCCTAATTACTACCCAAGTTTCACAACATGAGTTCTTCAATTTCTCAATCAAAGATGAAGCACAAGGAATAGAATAGATAAGATAAAGTACCTTCTTTTGCAATTTGCTAATCCACCAACATGGCTATCGTCGGGCTCACCCCAACCTAGAAGTAGGTGGACTACTCACGTCTCATCATAGCAATCGACATCATTGATGTAAAAGAAACTT
Source organism: Persicaria maculosa (assembly GCA_963922045.1). NCBI lineage: Eukaryota > Viridiplantae > Streptophyta > Magnoliopsida > Caryophyllales > Polygonaceae > Persicaria > Persicaria maculosa. The sequence continues at coordinate 55,258,812 of OY998254.1, forward strand.
GCATTAACTATATTCAAAGTCTTTACAATCCCGACACTCACACTTTCGTAGAATGCCAAAACCCTAAAACCTTTGAACTCCTAAACTATCTGTGGAACTACTTCTCTAGAATTGAATGAATGAAAAACTAGCCCCCATGGGCTTTATTTATAGGCCTTTAATCCTTGCTAATCAAGGCAAGCAATATCTATCTTCTATCTAAAGATAAATTCCTACTAGGAAATAAATAAATCTAACTAGATAAAACAAGATAAATCCTATAGGGTAATTAAATGTTCTACCCTTAGGATAAATAAAAAGATAAAAAAGATACACTAGTACAAAAGGGGGGACCAGAGTACGTTTTTTTTATGCATGGGAGCACACTTCTCGTACTGTGCTTATAGTGACTGCACTCCCAAACAAGCACACTTACTATTTAACCGTGATCCCATATTTTAAGCACGGTTTTGTGTTGAAGCGTTCTTAAAATTGTCATACGACCATTTATAAGAACACTTCAATTGAAGTGTGCTAAAAAAAGAAGTTTTAGCACAATTTTTTTCAAACCGTGCTTAGTAATAAGAACGCTTTAACTGAAAAGTGTGTTCTTTCATATTTCTCCCAAGACCTCTTGCACCCTCGAACCAAGAGTCGAACCCAAGGCCTCTTGCACACTCATACTGAATTCGTCCCCTTCATTTACTTAATCTAATTACTAAAAAAAACTCTAAATATAAAAAAAATATTATTTTCGAGAACGGTTTATAAAAATAAATGAGAACGCTTTAAAAGAAAAATGTGTTCCCTCTAGTTAAATTTGGTTTTGGGAAGACACTTTTCTTATAAAACCGTGTTCGTTTTAATTTTTTAAGGACGCTTTACATGAAAACCGAGCTAATTATTCATTTAGAAACAAACGAGAACGGTTCTATAGAAAAGCGTGTTGATTTTAATTAAAGTTGGTTTTGAGAACACACTTGTAAAATGAAACCGTGTTCGTTTTAATTTATTTTTAAGCACGCTTCACACGAAAATAAAATTTTACATCAGTAAAATTTTATTTTTGTTAATATATATATATATATATATATATATATATATATATATATTCAAGGATATTCGGGTTGGGTTAGAAGTCGGCTCGGTTGGGAGTCGGGTAGGGTTGGGAGTCGGGTCGGTTTGAAATTTGGGTCGGGTTGGAATTCGGGTCGTGTCCGGGTTGAGTCAGGTTTGTCTGTATTCGGGTCACTTCGGGTTTCAGGTCAACATCAGTCGGGCTCGGTTTCGGGTTCGGGTTTTGCATAGCGCCAAATTTTCGAGTTCGATTGGGTTTTGGTTCGGGTGAGTCGGTCGGGTTTCTCGGGTCGGATCAGGAATTGTGAGCTCTATATATAGGGGTACTTTCACATGCATTCACCTCTTAAATGCATTTATGAGACCCTTTACGGGCCGTAGGATGATGAAGATTTGGATGGTTGGATTTGAATATGCATCCAATAAAAATAGGAAGAAAATAATAGAAATAATTATAAATAAACAAATAAGAAATTTATCTCTCCAAATTCCTATTTTATCTCCTAATTTATTTTTATTTTTTTATCAGGCGAAAAGGGGGCGGTCCTTAAGACATAACACAACCCTGATCATCCTTTCGGATGATGTTACAGAATTCCCTATTCAAAGGGAGAGTATCCATATTACAAGTGTCTCTAGATCTAGCTATGAAGTCTACTGCTCCATTGGCTCCACGAAAACAATGTTTAAACTCTATCCATTCAAATTCCTTTATCATCTTCTTTAGTAGATCGATTTGCCAGTAGATCTCCCATCTCGGTCTCTGAGTACCATTGATTGCTTTGATTACTTCTAAGCAGTCACCTTCGATTATAACTCTACGTAAGCCTTTTTGCCATGCCATTTTTGTACCTGCACAAAATGCAGCTGCTTCGGTTTGGATAGCAGAGCCGCTACCCACCTGCTGCTGAAAAGTATCCTTCATGTTTCCATCACAATCCCTGAGAATCCCACCTACCTGACAGAAGCCAGTAGGCGCAGTTGAGCCATCTACATTAATTTTGTAGGTGGCCCTAGGTGGTTTTTTCCATTTAATCCACACTCTCTTTCTCTCATGTTTTGTGTCTTTAGTTGGATTGGCAGCCAGCCAATCCCTTACCTGCATATAAGTTTTGGTTACCATTTGAGAGATAGAATCTGTATGTTTATTTCTGAAGATTTTATCATTTCTACTTTCCCAGATTGTTTGCCATACAAAGCAAAGGTCTTCAAAGTTCTGATTTGAGGGTTTAGTCTGGAGAGTATCTTTTAATTGGGAGATTCGGTTATCATATAAATTTAAAGACTTCCCAATTTTTTGTTCATAAGCCGCTATGATTCTTTTGGTGTAGGAGCAGTGCTGAAACAGGTGATCACTGTCCTCATTTTGATCATTGCAAAGACAGCATTGGGAGGGCACTCTGTTATAAAAGCGATTTAGTCTTTCTTTTGTGGCAATTCCATCTTGTGATATTTTCCACACTAGGTTCTTAATCCTAGGGGGGGATGTTGAGTTTCCATATCCAATTTCCATGTATTTCATTCTGTTGGCGTGTGTTGATTAATTGTTTAACCGATTTGGTTGTGAATTGACCATCCCCATTAAGTTTCCAGATTAGCTTATCCTCGGCTTCCCACGAGGGAATTTTTATTTGTAGGATTTTATCAACAATATTGTTCGGGAAAAGGTTTTGAAGAGTTTGTAGATTCCACTCTTTATTTTGGTTGATGAGTTGATGAACTTTGAGATCCGGGTCATGCGAGAGCTGGAAGTTCTCAAGGTTACAATTTAGGACCCAGGGATCTTTCCAAACGTTTATTGTTGTTCCATTTCCAACTATCCAGTGTAATCCTTCCATGAATTTTTCACGAAGGTGAAGAAGTCTGCCAAATTGCCATGATGGGTTTGTCGGAGTCGTTTCAGTTATGTTTTGGTTTTTAAGGTATTTTTCTGTAATGAGTTTGACCCAAATATTATCAGCATTAGTGTACAGTTTCCATAATAGTTTCATCTGTAGACTGATGTTTAGTTCTTCTGCTAATCTTATTCCCAGGCCTCCTTGGTCTTTTGGCTTACAGATTTTTTCCCAACTTATCAGCGGATTGTAGCGTTCAGATTCTAATTTATTCCAAAAGAAATTTTTATTTATTTGATCAATCTGATGGAGTACTCCCTTTGGGAGCAAAAAATTCTGCATGAGGTAATTAGTTTTGGAACTTAGATTTGCTGTAATGAGAGTTATCCGACCAGCTTGGGTTAAGGTCGAAGCTTTTCATTTGGCTAGTTGTTTTTTGAGGTTTTGGATTGCATCCTGAAACATCTCATTTTTAACTCTACCACGGATTAGCGGGATGCCCAGATATTTTTCCATAGTTCTAGAAACAGGGATGTGCATTTCATTAGCTAAAGAATTTTCTAGGGAGTTACTAACGTTTTCAGAGACTTGGAGAGAGCTTTTGTTGTAATTTATCGTTAGGCCAGAAAGATTGGAGAATCTGTTGAGCATATTGCGAATGGTGTGGATACTTGTGAAGGAGGCAGGTGCAAAAATAATTGTATCATCAGCAAAGGTCAGAAAGGGAATTGGCGTACCGTTTTTTGTGATCCTAATTCCAACCAATGCATCGTCTAGCATTGCTTCCTGCTCTGATTCAGTTGCTAAATTTTCCATTACAAGAATAAAGATATAAGGCGCTAAAGGATCCCCTTGTCTAATACCCCTCTCTGGTTTAAATTGTGCACCTGGACAGTTGTTGACAAGAACAGAGAAAGTAGTGGTGGTTAGGCAGCTCATGACCCATAATCCATCGAGAGTCAAATCCAAATTTAGTGAGCGTGGCTTTAATGTAGTCCCAATTAATCTCGTCATACGCCTTTTTCATGTCTAGTTTTAGAGCCATCCAGCCTTTTGGTCCTTTTCGTTTATGAAAGCTGTGAAAAATTTCATGTGCAATTAGTGTGTTATCTTGAATGGATCGTCCCTCTACAAAGGCACCTTGAAAGGGGTTGATGAGTCTAGGAAGGATATTCTTCATTCTATTAGCTATGAGTTTAGAAATAATTTTATAAATGGTGTTGCAGAGGCTGATAGGCCTATAGTGGTTTATGGTAGAAGGATTGTCTATTTTGGGTATGAGGGCTATAAAAGTTTGATTAATCTCCGAAAGTAGGGTCCCAGAATGGAAGAAAGCTTTAACGGTTTTACAGACAGATTGGCCTACTATGTGCCAATACTTGGTGAAGAATTCAGGGGGAAAGCCATCTGGTCCAGGCGTTTTGTCAATTGCCATAGTTGTGACAATGCTTTTGATTTCCAAATTTGAGGGTATTGATGTGAGGGATTTATTTTCTTCTGAAGTGATTCTGGGGAGGTGATGAGGTAGTTGTTCGGCTGTAATTCTAGGAGAGTTTGGCTTAATAAACCTCTCAGCCATTTCCTTGGTAATTTGGCTGGCGATTTTCTCTGGATCAGTGATGTTTTCACCTTCTTTAGAAGTGAAGGTCGAAGTATGGTTTTTAAAATTTTTTATCTTCACAATTGTTTGGTAATAGTTTGTATTTATATCACCTAGCTGAAGGTGCTTCGTCTTTGCTCTTTGCTTCCAGAATCTGTAGTTATATTCTAGCATGGCTGTCTTTTTCTTTTCCAAGTTCATAAGTTTTCGATTATTTGAGTGTGTTTCTTTTATCCACTTCAGAGAGTTGTTTTAGAATGTTATTTGAGTGTGTTTTACACCAATTTTTGGTGTTGTTTTTGAGCAGCTTCTGTTTTTTCATAAATTTGTAAGCATGGGAGCCAATAAGTTTATTTTCCCAAACTTGTTTCACCATTTTTTCATAGATTGGATTCACAGTCCAGGCCATTTCGAATCTAAAGGGGGCACCTTTGTGGCTAAGTTTGTTTCCCAGTTTGAGTGTGATTGGGCAGTGGTCAGACAAGGAGAAGGAATGGTGTTGAACATGCATGTTTGTAAGTTTTGTTATTATTTGATGATGAGCAAGGACTCTGTCAAGCCGCTCATTGGTGTTGTCTCTAGTCTCCTTGTGTTTTCTCCAAGTGAAGGGCAATCCCATAAAGGGGATAGTGTGTAAATTAAGATCCTCTTTGAGATGTCTAAGTCTGCGAAATCTACTAAGAGATGGGGTGTTCCCTCCTACTTTCTCACTGTCATTCTCAATGTCATTGAGATCACCCATTATAAGAACAGGTAGAGAATGTTTATTGGTGATTTCAATAATGTTGTTCCAAAAACTGGTCTTTTCATGTTCAATCGAGGGTGCATAGACAAATATAATGGCAAAGTCTAGGGAATCAATGGAAGCTTTGATCATGCAGTATCTAGTGTCTTGTTCCAGGATGGTAGTATTTTGCATTGATTTAGTATGATTTAGGAGAATCCAGAGACCACCTTTAGCCCCCACAGAGGTGATAAAGATGCATCTTTGGAAACCAGCTAAGTGAAGTTGGTTGTCAGTAGGAGGTTGAGTTGATTTGGTTTCAGTTAGAGCTAAGAGATCAAGCTTGTTGTTGTGTCTTAAATGATTTATTTCATGCCAGAGGAGAGGCTTTCTAGAGCCCCTGATATTCCAGTAGCCGAGATTAATCATGAATGGTTGTCAAAGCTATGCTACTTAGCTCAAGAGTACCATATTTACACATGCTATTAAAACTGTAACTTTGATATTTAGTAATACAACTTAAGATATTATTATGCTCCTTTAAGTGTAATTGAAAAGTAATATGACATTGGTTACCTGGTTCCAGTCTTATGTTTATGCTCCCAGAAGTGTTGTTGTGGTTTATAGCTGAGCTCCAGCTTCCAGTATTGTGGTCCTTTCTTTTCATTGATCTGCATATTTTGCTTGTAGCAAGAGTGTGGTTTCTTTTGTTACAAAATTTGTTGGAGGTATTGTTGTTGGTGTAAAGGTTTGTTTTGCTTCTCCCCACACTACTTCTTTGAGGAGAAGCGGTGGGGATAGCCAGACTTGTTGAGAGAGGAGAGTAGGGGTGCATACCTGTCCATTGCCAACAGTTGGAGCTGGTATTCAATGAATACGTATGTTCCAGTGAATATTTGAATATTCATATTCACAAAGTATATTTGAATATATAATACCTTATATTCAAATTAATATTAAAAAAATTGAAAGTGGGAATAAATTAATGTTTTACGTTTCGTCTAAATATTTTCTTAATATTCATATGAATATAACACCTTATTTTCCAATGAATATTCAAAAATATTGAAAGTGAGAATAAAATAACGGTTTAAGTTTCATTTGAATATTTTTCTTAATATTCATCTGAATATAATACCTTATATTCAAATGAATATAATACCTTATATTCAAATGAATATTCAAAAATTTTAAAAGTGGGAATAAATTAATGTTTTATGTTTTAAATTACTTTAGTTTTTTAATAATATTCAAATGAATACTATCCATTTAATTTGAGAATAAGATTTGTAATTTGAGAATAAGATTTGTATGTGGTTTTGCTATAATATTTTAGATGATGGTTTTGATTTTATTTTGATTTGGGGAAAGAGATAGAGATTTGGCGAAAAGATATGATTTGGTTTTTTTTTCATAAACTATTGTGTGTTTAAAGAAAAATTTCCCAAAATTATCTTTTAATCATAACCATTCATTTGGTTTTAATTCAATGGTTATATATATATAACTTAGTCCTAGATACCATGATAAGATCTATGGGATGTGCATTTTTAGTGACCTAGGAGTCCATCCTTATTGAAGAAAATTTCCTTCGATTTTTGCACTTCAAGAATGAGGTTTTCTCATTGATTGTAAAGCGATTTTTTGGCTAATTTGCAGGATTTGGAAAATGAGCGAGGGTGATGGATGCTAGTTTTTGCGGGTTAGTTTGGATATGGAAGAAATTATATATACATTTTACTTTAGACATGAACTTTGATATATATGGCCTGTCTAGCTAGGAGAAGGGTTTGGAAATATATTTTGTTTGTTAGTTAATTGCCTATGGAAGAAAAGGTTTATATTTTGCGGGATGATGTAGTTAATACAAGGATGAAGTTATGTGTTTGAAACACATACATTTTGTATGGGTTTTAAATTGAACATTCTATGTATATAGTAGATTTGAAGGAAGTCGTGTGTATTTGTGTACAATATTACAAATATATGCGTTTTGAGAAAACTGCAAAATCTGTGCGTTTTAAAATAGGGAATTACAAAAAAAAAAAAAGGAAGTGGCCAAAACAACCATTTTACCTTTTTTCGCAACGATTTTGCCATTGCGAAAGACCTTATTTATTCTAATATACACCCTATTTCAACGACAAATGATGTTGCAAAAGGTTTCATTTTACCATTAAACTCTTTCTGCAATGACTTTTGTCGTTGCCAAAGACAGAACCTTTTGCAATGACATTTTTTTGTTGCTAAACCAAGTAAGTACTTTCCAAGATAAAAGTGTTTTTGCAATGACTTTTGTCGTTGTCAAAGTCAGAACCAAGTAATTAGTATCTATTGCAACGATGAGCCATGTATCGCAACGACTTTTGTCGTTGCGAAAGATTGTTTTTTTTTGTAGTGTACAAAACCCAATGGGACCAAAACTAGGATCAAGGAAAAAAATACAAATGACATGTGATACGCTTTGGTGATACTGCCTCGTTAAAATCCTTGTCAGGAAAAACCCAGTGGGATAAAACCTGATCGAAAGGGAAAAAGAGTCAGTGCGTATATACTCCCCCTGAATTCAACACCCTTCTTGTAGTCTTCTCATTCGGGTAAGCTCTTTGAACTTCTTGATAGTGTTGACTGTATAAGTTGCATAGCCGAGTGTCAACATTTCCTTTGATATGTATAAGTTGAGATGTCTTCATACATTACAATTGACTTCGAATGCTTGACTTTCATTTGCTAGCTTTAAGCCGCTTTCTGGAATCCTTCTCGCGACGTCGTGATAGCGGCGGCGAAGAATTCGACGGCATGTGGCAAATCGGGCAGCAGCGCTTCCTCCATCATCATCACTGCCTGTCATACTAACCCAGGCAAATCCCGCACCTGTGCACGCCGCTGCAATCTTCGCATCCCTCCGCTATCCATGGCCAGATGATAGAAGGGAGCCTTTGGAGCTTCGATTAAGCGAAACCCAAATGAACACGCTCTTCAGGGCCTTCATCGACGACGTGGATGACCGAACCGACAACTCCAGGTATCGCAATGTTTAGAGGGTGGGTTTGATGGAAAGAGAGGAGAACTGATGTATTCATTTGGGTTTCAAAGGACCCTTTATATAGAGATTAATTACACACCTTGGGCCTAAGTCTAACTAGGGTTTCCCATGTATATCCACAATATGTTTTTAAAATCTCCATTCGATTCTACGATTCCAATGATCCTACGATCCAAAAATGGAAAAACGATCCCGATCCTATTTATTCGATTGTCAAAATCCTATGAAATGTCTATTATAAGGAAATTATAATATTTACACTTAAAATCTAAGAAATTTGTAATATATTTAGTTATTCTATATTGTATTTAGTCTATTATTAATATTTTACAAACTTTAGGTGTATTTTTTATGAATTAATATAATATTTATCTAAAATTAAACATATTAACTTCATTTTTAACAAAATTCGTCTATGCGGTGGGATCTTACGATCCTACGATTCGATTCTACGATCCGATCCTTACACCTTTTTACCAATCCGATTTAGAATCTCGATTTTAATAACATTATACAATAATAATATTATAGCAGGAGTGAGATTTTGTTGATTTTTTATTATTATTAAATTTAATTCTAACCATAACGCTTTATTTGAAAAAGCATTATGCTTCTCATACATTAATAGCGCTTGTGTTTATACAACCGCTATGCTTGAAAAACTATATAAAAAATTAAAGTAAATATATTTTCAGCGTTTGTTTAGATAAAGCGATTTGCTTCCCATACATTAACAGCGGTTTTGAATAAGCGCTTTTAAATTTTCGTTGTTAATGACTTAATTTGTACTAGTGATTCCAGCCATATGTGAGGTGATTCTTATCTATGTACACTTTGTAGTCATGACAAGGAACCGCCCATCAATCTTCAATCCATGACAAGTACAAGTTGATTAACTAGAATGTAAATGTAGATGAAGTGGCAAAATGATCAATCTCGGCCATAGATCCAAAAGCAGTTGTGCATGATTTGAAGAAGTGTTGGTGGGAAATGTTGAATTTTAACGCTATCAGCCCGAATTTACAAACCTCGCTGATTCAATTGGTAGCACGATAGCTTGGTCGATCAAATACATTGTCATTGACAGTTGATTATGAGAAAACGTGTTCTAGCTAATCAGGTAACTATGGATTTGTCTATTGTTTTTGTATATGTCATTGTGATGACTGTAGTATTGAAATTGCTATCATTGGGGAAATGATTTTAGTAAATGGGTTATTTTTGTTTAGTTTGAAATCATATTTTTTTTTGCCAAATTTATTCCTTTGTTCAGCTTGAGTAGTTGGATTAGTTTTGTTTCAGTTTGAGATCATATTTTTTGTTGAATTTATTCTTTGGTTCAGTTTGAGTAGTTGGATTAATTTTGATTCAGTTTTAACAGCCCTTTGTGTGGGTTTAAGCTCAAGAAAATGAAACACATAGAGATGAGGATGAATAATATCTCTTTGTGTGGGCGAAATGGCGGATTTTAGTTGTACTTTGTCAACTCTTTTCTTTGCCCAATGTGTGGTTTCTTGGATGATTTTGTGCTTAAATTGAGTCAGTTTTAACCAGTTGTCATTTTTTTTGTTGGCTTAATACCCTTAATATATTCATGTTTTATGCATTCTTTCTTTTAGTGCCTTAATAGTTAATATCTTTAGCATTTATTGTGTATCCTTTTTGTCCTTGATTTTTTTTATGTAGCTTAATACCCATAACATTCATTTTCTCTCTTGCAAGTTAATATAATATCATGATGTTCATCCTTATTTTGGTTGTGCAAGCTCCTGAATTTATAGATATTTGTCCTCGTTATCTCTCTTGCAGCTGACAAGGAACTGGTTTTGTATGACCCTTCTTAGAAGTGTGCAACTCTCTATCCTAGTTAATTAATTAGATTTTAGTTAAAAATGGATATATCTAAGCCCTTTAATCAGAACTGTACAATGCCAAGACTTTGCTAATGCATTGACTTTGTAATAATGTTCCATATTATTTTCTTTGTGATTGTGTATACAGTGTGGCTTATGGTTTGGTATTAGTGTATATGAATTTCTATTGAATGTTGGGCAATTTGAAATGCAGCAATATATAGGCTATTAAAATTAGTAGGTTTCGATGGCGTTTTAGGACGCCATTAAAATTAACCTACTGATTTTGGTAACGTGAAATAAATTAAATTCTATGACGTTTTTTAAATGTCATAGAAAATAAATTTTATGGCGTTTAAAAACATAATGGAAACTATTATCATGACATTTTCAAAACGTCAAAATATTACTTTTCTTCAGATGGAATTTTTTTAATGACATTTAAAAAACGCCATAAATTTTTTTAAAATTATTTTTCTATATTATGGCGTTTATAAAATGACCTTGAAAACATTTTTCATGACGTTTTGTAAACGCCATAGAATTTTGCCAAAAAGGATGGCGTCACATTAGACGGCGTTTGGGGATAACGTTTAAAAACGTCATGGAATTATTTCTATGGTGTTTTTCAAACATTATTGAAGACTATGTTTGTACTAGTGATTGTTGTTTCCCATTTAAGAGAATGGTTCATTTGGTACCTTAGTTTTGAAGTGGTATGAGTTTCTGTTCCAACTACTGCTGATTGTAAAGTTTGCTCTATGTTCAACAATGGATCGTAATGACACATCAGGATTTGTTAGTGGTGGATACTTGTAAGTGTACACAGCTGCTTGAAGTTCTTCCAAGTTCCAACTGTTGTTGATTAGTATCAAAGTCCGACTCGGACCGATGACTGGGGGTCGTGTGCACGGGCGCACATGCGCGCTATAGCTTAGCACACAAGCCGAGTGAGGTTCCATTCTAAAACCAATTGGCAATAGAAGGAGTAGCCCACCGACTCATATACTAGGGCTTGCTTGATATGTTCAACTTTCCGATGTGAGACACTTTTGGTCACATTCACATCTCAACACGCCCCGCAAGTCCAACTAGGAATGACCACGCTCCCGCAAGTCCAACTAGGAATGACCATCTAGTTGAGACTTGGACAACTGGGTAACCCAGACTAGGATCGACACGGGCCGTTAGGCTAACCGCTCTGATACCATATCAAAGTCCGACTCGGGCCGATGACTGGGGGTCGTGTGCACGGGTGCACATGCGCGCTAGTAGCCTAGCACACAAGCCGAGTGAGGTTCCATTCTAAAACCAATTGGCACTAGAAGGAGTAGCCCACCGACTCATATACTAGGGCTTGCTTGATATGTTCAACTTTCCGATGTGGGACACTTTTGGTCACATTCACATCTCAACAATTAGTTAAGTTAGCTTTTTTGTTTATATCTTGCTAGTAGGTAATAACGTATCATCAATAGTCAACAGTTGAAAATATCGGTTAACGGTAAATATTGACAATTGAATTAAATTAGGGATGAGGAATTGAATTAGGGATGAGGTACACACCACGATTTTTTTTCCGTGATACAGCTACCTAATTAAGTTTTCATAAAGATACTATCATCAATATCACCCTTTAAATAATACTCTATCCGTTCGACAAAACATGTCACTTTATTATTCACACACGCATTTTTAGGAGATAAAAACTATATAAAATATCTATTTTTCAATAATTTTTTTAAACAATATATCATAGTTATTATTAATATGTATAAACTTGTTAAAAAAAATTATAAAAAATAAATATTTTATATAATTTTTATCATTCTAAACAAGCTTGCGTGAATATTAAACGGTATGTTTCGTCGACAGAGGGAGTAATAATAATACAAGCACGTGATGAGGCCGCAAATCAATGATTTTAAATATAGCGGCAAATGTGAAAATTTGTATCGCCTCCCATCATTTAATCCATTGTCTTCCTTAATACTACCTGTGTTTGGAAGTATAAGTCTATTGACTTTTTGATATATTTTTAAGAAGTTAAAAACTATATAAAATAATATATTTTCTATTAATTTTTTTACATAATTATATACTTATTAGTAATATATATAAGACTATGTAAAAAATTAATAAAGAAAATATTATTTTATATAGTTTTAAACTCAAAAGTCAATAGACTTATATTTCCAAACGGACCATATCAAAATGGAAAAAGAAGAAAAAGAAGTTAAAATTAAAGAAAATTAATTTATAACGCACCAAGCAAAAGAACGAATTTTTTTTCTAAATAGCCGAAACTCGGAAAATTATTAGCGAACTAGCCAAAATCGGAAAGTTATTAGGGAAATAGTCAAAACAGGGTAAAGTCGTTGTTTTTTAAAAATAATAATAAAATAGGTAATTCGCTGTTACAAACAGCGACTTACCTGTATTTTGTATTTTTTTTAGTTTTAGGTTAAAAGAAATTAATTTTATCTAAAACTTGAAAAAAAAATATTGGGAGAGTTGCTGTTTCAAACAGGCGACTCTCCATTTTTATTTAAATTTTTTCAAAACGTCGAAGGTCGAACAGAAAAACAGAAGCCGGAAAGGTCGGTGGAACAGCAAATGTCGAAGCTTGAAGCAGCGATTTAGGATCGGAGATCGGCGAAACAGGCGGAGATCGGAGCAAACAGACGAACAGGAGGCAGAGATCGGAGCAAACAGACAAACAGCAAACAGACGATGGAAAAGCAAAGGTCGGTCGAACAGGAGGCGGAGATCAGAGCAAACCAGTGACTCCTAGCGTCGCGCGCCCTCCCTGCCGAATCTGGAGCCCTAGAGGAGCAGCCGATTGTTCGATTGCTCAGCCGATTGCGCCGATTGCGGTCGACCTTCAATGATTGAATTCGGATGGCCATGGTTATTCGATTGTTCAGCCGATTGCGCCGATTGAATTCAGATGGCCATGGTTGTTCAATTGTTCGCCGATTGCTCAGCCTACCCGTGTCGTGGCGCCGATTGAATCCGCGGCGCCGAAGACTGCAGTGGCTGGTGGCGGATTTGGAGTCCGTTGGGGGCCCGCCGATCGGCTGAGATTGTCGAGCAGCAGACGGGAGAACGCTGTTCTTCGAACCGTAGAAGAACAAAGAGGGAGGAAAAGGCCTGTAACCCCGTTCTACATTCAACGTTTTAAAAAAAAAACAAAATAATCCGTAAAATTTTCAGATAAAATTAATTTCTTTTAATAATTTTTTTAAAAATCTTTGGTAAAGTCGTTGTAACAACGACTTTATCCTGTTTTGACTACTTTCCTAATAACTTTCCGATCTTGGCTAGTTCGCTAATAATTTTCCAAATTTTTGCTATTTAGAAAAAAAAAATTCCAAAAGAATCCGTATCTATCTTCATGCTAAAAGAAAAGAGGAAATTTGATGAAATGAACCTTTAACCATTTTTGTTTAGGTAGTTAGCCCCCTTAATTTTTTTATTAGACACAACCAACCCATCTAATTTTTTTTTAGCCGAAGGACTCCTTCCTCCCATCTTCTTCCTCCCATCTTCTTCCTCGGAGCTCACCGGATCTGGAGCCAACCAAGCCGGAGCCGCCCTCGGAGCTCATCGGATCTGGAGCCGACGAAGCTGGAGCCGCCATCGGAGCTCACCGGATCTGGATTTTTCGACCCCCTCCCATGGCGGCTGGGTTTGTAGCGACGCTCGGTGGCGGCGGATCTGGGCTTTCGGTGGCCGGATCTGTGGTGTGGGTGGCCGGAGGGACTCGGATCTGGGGTGGCGGCGGTCGACGAGGGCTGCTGGGACTCGATTCTGCCGGACGCGTGGGTGGCCGCGCATCTCTGCAAATTGTTCAACGGGGAAGAAAGGGTTGCCTTGTAATTTCTAATAAATCACGAAACCGGCCCGAACTTTTTAAAAATTACAGATTGACCCTATATTTTATATAAATACATAAAGCGGCCTAAAACTTTCAGGGATGCATATTTTGCACCTGTGAAGTATTCACATATCCTGAAGGTAATATGTAACCCCCGAAGTGGTTGGCCCTATATTTTATTGATTCCGCATTATATTACTTACATTGATGCATTTTTTTTAGTTGATGACATGTTATAATAGGTGTTTTTACGTATACAACCAATATTAATGTCGTAGTTTCAAAGACTTTGTATTTTTATATGTGCAATAAGGTGACAATATTTTGATTCCACGTTTTAAGCTCTTATGTCATCAATTATATAAAATTGTCACCATAAATAATTGTGATTAATGAAGCGTAATAACAAAAGTCATCCATGAAAAAAAAATTAATGAATATGTCACCACAAGTTATTGCATCAATGAAGTGTAATCACAAACGTGTCATCAGTGAATGAAAGTATAATCGATGAAAATAAATCGATATACAATTGATTAAATTAAAAACATGTGGCATCAATCGATTTGATTAAAAAAAATGGCATCAAATAATTACATTATAAAAATGACATCAAAATACCATTTTGAAAAATTTGTATCACATTAAAGAAAAAAAATGTCATCAAAATACTACTTTGAAAAAATATCATCAAAAATATGGCATCACGGTAAAAAAAATATCATCAAAAAATTGACATAAAAAAAAAGTGGCATCTGACGTTAACAGTAAAAAAAATAGCATCAATGATCAACGTGACATTACTGTAAACAAAAAATGTCATCAATGTTTAAAAAAAGTGACATTAAAAAAGTGTCATCCAATCATTAATATCATCAAAAATATGGCATCACGGTAAAAAAAAATATCATCAAAAAATTGACATAAAAAAAAGTGGCATCTGACGTTAACAGTAAAAAAAAATGGCATCAATGATCAACGTGACATTACTGTAAACAAAAAATGTCATCAATGTTTAAAAAAAGTGACATTAAAAAAGTGTCATCCAATCATTTCATTAGAAAAGTGACATCAAAGTGAAAATAAAATATAGTAAAATTTTGGCATCAAAACGGTAAAATATGGCATCACTAAAACAAAAAAAAAAACAAAAAAAAAAAATTGGCATCAAAATGGGTTGGTCAACGTTGACCATTGACCAACCCACCCTATTAGGAAGGGGTTTAGGGCAAAACTAATTAAATTTATTTAGGGGCTAAGTGCCTAATTGAATATTTTAAAAATGCCCTCTACCAAAATCACCCAAAAGAAAAAGAGAAAAGAATTAAATGTAGAGTTGCAAAAAATAGAGTTAGCCAATGATACAGCTCCCAATTGGTCCATGATGATTGTGAAGAGACAGATAGAGAGATTAGAGGAAGACAGAGGGTGGGGTGGGGTGGGCCCCGCCAGGAACTGCCCATAACCAGACAACCCTGTTGTTGACCCCACCCTTCTTCTAAATTAAACGAATCAGTACTCCTCCTCCTCCACCCCCCACTTGCCCTCCCCTCTCTCACTCAGATCCCAACCCTAATTACCAGCCTTTCCTATAACTCACTCAGATCAAACAATTCATCAGCCCCTCCCCTCCTTCTTTCACTCTCTTTTCAGCTTCTCCCCCATCTCAACACCCCACCTCAGATCAAAGCCTAATTAATGGCAATTGAAACATTTGAGAAAGTTCGAATTGACTAAATTGATCGATTTCTCTTTCGATAAAGAAATTGATCGAGTTTCAGGGATTAAAAGGTCAGCTTTGTACGTAGTTGATGGATCCGGTGGCGGCTTCCAGCCATGGTCACCCCTTCCACCACCACCAGCAATTCCAGTTCCACCACAACTCCGATGACGTCGAGAACCAGAGCGGCACCAACAAGCGAGACAGAGATGACGACCTCGCCGGCCACCACGCCAACGGCAGCGGAGGAGACTCCGAATCCGGCGGGGGAGGCCCCACGTGGTCGGGAGGCGAGGTCAACAGGCGGCCCCGGGGACGCCCCGCGGGTTCCAAGAACAAGCCAAAGCCCCCAATCATCATCACGCGCGACAGCGCCAACGCCCTCCGCACGCACATCATGGAGATCGGCGACGGATGCGATATCATGGAGAGCGTGGCGGCCTTCGCCCGCAGCCGCCAGCGCGGGGTCTGCATCCTGAACGGTGCCGGCACGGTCTCCAACATCACCCTCCGACAACCGTCCGCCGCCAATTCCTCCGGAGCTGGTGCCGTAGTCTCCCTCCATGGACGTTTCGAGATCCTGTCCCTCTCGGGGTCCTTCCTCCCTCCCCCAGCCCCGCCGTCTGCAACGGGGCTCACAATCTACCTCTCCGGCGGGCAGGGGCAAGTGGTGGGAGGCAGCGTTGTAGGTCAGCTGATGGCCTCGGGGCCTGTGGTGGTGATGGCGGCGTCTTTCAGCAATGCCGCCTATGAGAGGCTGCCGTTGGAGGAGGAGGAGGAGGCGCCGCAGATTAACCCTATGCAAGGAGGGGTGTTGAGGTCTCCTACGGGGGGCCAGCAGGGCATGATGGACCCGAGCTCATCGCCGATGCTCCATGGGATGGTGGGGGCGCCTCAGAACCAGCTTCTGAATTCCATCCATCGGCAGTTGCCCGGGGAGGCCTACTGGGGTGCAACCGCCGCCCCCCTACCCTTCTGACGGATTGTATTCAAATTGATGTACGTTTGTTGATTTCGGTGAGTCTAGCTTAAATCTTTGTTTTGAATTTGAGGTGTTTGTTCAATTTACTAGATTTGTATCTTCACACACCTGATGAATTAGGACTTTAATTTTAGCTGTTAATTTGTACAACTTTTAGGACTAGTTATTTATGTAGCATTTAATTACTCTTCATCGATGCAATGTGATACCCTGAGAAAGTTTAACTAGGTCTTTTTCCCCCATTTGCAGTGACAGATAACTGGAGTTGCTGCTAATCATGTTTTTCCCCAATGAATATTGATTCACGTGGGTTGGTCTTTGTTGGGTTTTAATGCGCGCAGTACTTTTTCTATTAATTAAAACTTCTCATCTTAACATTTACACTCAGAAAACAAATAAAAATATATTTATACCTCTAATTGTTACACTACTATTGTTTACTTTATTAAAAATTACAACTAATAACTATCTAATCATTATAAGAGCAAATTTGTACCTCTAATTGTTACACTACTATTTTACTTTATTAAAAACTACAACTAACAACTATCTACTCATTATAAGAGCAAATTTGTAAATTAGATGATAAAATACCTAAAATAACAAGTTTTTCTAAATAAAATTTTCTTCCTAAAATGACAAATTGTAATTAACGGTGGGAGTATATACTTAATAGTGGCACTACCCGTGCTACGCACAGGATTATCGACTATTGTATCGATGAGTTTATACATTAATATATTAAATCGAATAAAAACAACTCAAAATCAAAACATATTTAAATACATACTTGGTCTAATCTATTTGATTTTTAAAGGCTTTTTACATTTCATATTTTAGTTAATTATTTCTTAAATTAAGTATGCTAGGTTTTGATTTTCCATCTAGATTATACTAAAACTATTTTATTTTTATATACACTATTATTTTTCTTGTGGGAAATTTAAATTATGGTAGAGCATGCATCTTACTGTTATACGAGCTACTTATTTATCCATCAATATATGAAATTTTTGTAGTATTAGATGTTTTAAAATATATTATTGTATATAATAAATTATTTTTTAATATGGGGTCTATTTTTGATAATTTATAATTTAAAAGCATTTGATGAACCTTATAAATATAATTTACTTTATTATTTTCATTGTATATTATGTTTACTCAAGTGTTGATTTTAAAATGATAATTGATTTTCTTCTTTCAAAATATTACTCAAATAATTGATTAAATAATGTTATATTAGACTTTTTAATTTCTTATAAAGATTATTTTACTCAAGTGTTGATTTTTACTGAAGGAATGATTAGTTTTTTTAAAAAAATTATTCAACATTTTTCATTTATTTAACCTCATTTATGACAAAAAAAAAAGCTTCTTTTACTATATAGAAGATGATATAGAATACAATATAGAAGATAGAAGATAGAAGATATAGAAGAAATAGATAGATAGAAAGATATGACTATATGAGACTTGAAGTAAAAAGCAAGAGCAAGTTTGAATAACGTTAACTAATTTACCACTTATAAAAAATAAAATGAAAGCAACTAAGTCAATGAAATAAAAACATATTTCACCAATCACTGGCTGGGACGGAGCCAGAAAATTTTTAGGGAGGCACAGAACTGAAGAAGGGATCAATGACTAATATTTTCACTGAATGAATCAACTGATGTTTTATCACACACATGCCTACTTAGGCAAAATCGTTCATAATCCATCAACACGCTAGGTACTAAAGGCATGTACAAAAAACCCTTGAAGCAGTCCTGATCTCAAGAGATGTTTTGAGATGTGAATGTGACCAAAAGTAGTGTCCCACGTACATCAAAAGTTGAACATTACAAGCCCTAGTATATGAATCGGTGGGCTACTCCTTCTATTACCAATTGGTTTTAGAATGGAACCTCACTCGGCTTGTGTGCTAGGATACTAGCGTATGTGCGCCCGTGCACACGACCCCTAGTCATCGGTTTGAGTCGGACTTTGATATGGTATCAGAGTGGTTAGTCTAACGGCCCATATTTCGATCCTGGTCTGGTATACCAGTTGTCCAAGTGTCAATTAGATGAGTCGTTCCTAATTGCACTTGCGAGGGCGTGATGAGATGTGAATTATAAGACCAAAAATAGTGTCCCACATCGAAAGTTGAACATTACAAGCCCTAGTATATGAGTCGGTGGGCTACTTCTTCTATTGCAAATTGGTTTTAGAATGGAACCTCACTCGACTTGTGTGCTAGGCTACCAGCGCATATGCATCTGTGCACACGACCTCCGGTTATTGGTCCGAGTCGGACTTTGATAAGAGACAATACAAAGAGTTTATTACAAATCAAATATCAGAATCCACTGAGTTGGAAGAAGAACCCAATTCAGACATGATCGACATGACCTAACCCCATTAAAGCTCTTCAAAGAAGCAAACAACTCTTCAAGGAGGACCAACTCTTCAAAGAGGACCAAATTGAAAGAATACCTTCCTCTAACCACACTATCAGTCTCCGCATTGTCAACACTTCCACGAGGTTAATTGGGAGTAGTAGAGGCAGATTCTTAGTTGGGATAACAAATATTATAACAACACTTGCGATAGTTTGGCGGTGTTTAGTATTTTAGAAACAAATTCATCTTCCACTGAGATGTCGGTAAAATGGACAAGGTCATTGAATTTGTTAAAACCCAAATTACTAAATGAAAAGATGTAAAAGCTTTTGTTCTTAGAGCTGATGATATTCGAGAGGCGGAGAGGCTATTAACCTCAATATTCGATAAATTGAGATCGATGATGATAATTTGTGTGATCATGACACTCAATGGCACCTGGTGTTTCCCTTGGGATCTAGATTGAAATGATCGATTATCTCAAACTCCAATTTGGACTTCCTTTAAATTTCGGGGGAATTTGTGAAATATCCAAAAAATTTGTCCTAATTGGTGAAATGTCCACATTTTTGGACAAATTGGTGGACTGTCCATCTTGCCAATAGCAATTTTATCATTTTGCCTATAACCTCACCTTTTTTTACATTTTGTCGTGCAAAATAAGAGTATGTTGTGCATGTGCAAA
The DNA here is from genome assembly GCA_963922045.1 of Persicaria maculosa. Classification (NCBI taxonomy): domain Eukaryota; kingdom Viridiplantae; phylum Streptophyta; class Magnoliopsida; order Caryophyllales; family Polygonaceae; genus Persicaria; species Persicaria maculosa. Next base: position 55,278,580 of record OY998254.1, read on the forward strand.
AATAACTGTATGTTGAGCAAATATGACCCAAGTCTAGTTTTTTTGAATTTTTTTTTACATTTTGTCGTGCAAAAATAAGAGTATGTTGTGGATATGCAAAAATAGCCGTATATTGAGAAAATATGACCCAAGGCTAGTTTTTTTTTTTTTTTTTACATTTTGTCAGGCAAAAATAAGAGTATGTTGTGCATGTGAAAAAAATAGCCGTATGTTTAGCAAATATGACCCAAGTCTAGTTTTTTTTTTTAAAAAAATTTTGTCGTGCAAATATAAGTGTACGTTGTGCAAATATAACCGTAAGTTGTGCAAATATGACCCAAGTCTAGTTTTTTTCTATTTTTTTCATTTTGTCATGCAAATATAAGAGTACGATTTGCAAATATAACCGTATGTTGAGCAAATATGACCCAAGTCTAGGTTTTAATTTTTTTTTAACATTTTGTCATGCAAATATAAGAGTACGATGTGCAAATATGACCCAAGTCTAGTTTTTTTTATATAAATTTGTCGTGCAAATATAAGAGTACGATGTGCAAATATAACCGTACACTACGCCAGATGGCCTTTCGGGCGACGGACCAAAGTCGTCGCCTGAAAGGTGATTTTCGCCCTCTAACAACTCAGGCGACGAACTTTCGTCGCCTGAGTTGTGGTCGGGTGACTTTCATCCTTCCACCATTCAGTCGACGAGCATCTGTATGTTCGTCGGTTGAGTTAACTCAGGCGACGGAAAATGTGTTCGTCGACTGATGATGTTGTCAGAGGTCAAGGGCCATCCAGGCCCGCCCATTAAGACTCAGGCGACGAGTTTAGTGTCATAAGTTCGTCGCCTGAGTCGGTCCATAGAGCTATGAAAGAATCCAGGCGACGGACTCTTTCCTTTATGTTTCGTCGCCTAGATAGTTTCAGGAGACGGACATCGAATTATTTTGTCTCCTGAGTGTAGTCTAAAGATGCATTCTCAATTGTATGTCCGTAGCTGGAGTGTTCAGGAGACGAAATTTTATATAAGTCCGTCGCCTGAAAGGGTTTAATTTTTTTTTTTAGTAATAAGACGATGTAATATTGTTTGTTCGTCGCCTGAATTGTTTTGATTTTAAAAAAATAAAATTTAATAGGGCAGGTTCTCCCTGTTCGAATGTACCTTATAGCACATGTTGTGCTCCTGTCCTAAACTCTATAAACAACAACACACACAACACAAACAACAACATACTCAACAACACAATCACAAGCACAAGCAATTCAACCCATCACATTAAAAACCTTGTAATCCACCCTAAACCTTGTCCAACATACCAAAAGTATGTGACAAATATCCAGACAACTTCACACAAAACTTCACAAAAAGTATATTCAAATACTACAATTTCCAGAATACACAAGTTCTAAATGTTTCTCCAAAAAACCAAACCCAAGTTTTAGTTAGAGGGATATGAAGAGGGCGTCCTTACCTAGCTATTTCAGCTGGGGGGAGGGCTGACTGTCTGTTGGATGACCAACTGAGTTGTTGGAGGGCTGAGGAGAAGCTGTGGCTGAAGGGACAGCCTGAGGACACACTACGGAGGTGACAGATGGCTGTGAGTTGGCCTGACCACCTAGCATGCCCATCATGAGCCTCTCGATGCTGGCCATACGCTCCTCCAGCTGCTCATTCTTGCTCTCGGCTTGGGCGGTTTTCTCACGCAGCCTTACAATTTCAGCCTTCGCCTCCTCTAGCTCCTTGTCCCTCTCTGCCGCCCTTGCTGCCCATGGACCCCCTCTTTTCTTTGCAGGCCGCTCTCCAGCTGCACCCATTCCTTTTAAAAAGAGATTGAAAACATAATAAGTAAAATCAGTGGGATTGAACACATAATAAGAGCTGTAAGTAAAAAAAGATTGAAAACATAAGTAAAATCTTGTTATGAACTATAAGTAAAATCAGTAATGGAAATTGTTAAACATAAATAAAATCTTGTTATGAAAACAAGATTGAAAACGTAAGTAAAATCTTTTAATGGAAATTGTAAAATCAGAAATGCAAACATAAGTAAAATCTTGTTATGAATTATAACAAGTAAAATCTTTTTATGAACTTCTGAAAATTGTAAAACAATAATAAAATAAGTGGGATTGAACTATACCTCGAACTTGTGTTCCTCGTCTTTCCCCAAAGCAATCCAAGATGATCTGTGTTTGTTCTTCAACAGAGAGGGGTGGTGTTTGGCTTGGGTCTTCTGCTCCGTCTCCAACAGTGCAGACTTCATCAAGACGACGTTTCAATTTGGCCTACAAACACAGAAATTTATAAGTAAAATGAATATATATAAGTAAAACACAGAAAGGAATGCATATATTGATTTCAAACCAGTAAAAGGAATATATAAGTAAAAGGAATATATATAAGTAAAACCAGTTATAGGATGTACACAAACTCAGAGATAGGATGAAAGGAATGCATATATAAATTTCAAACCAGTTATGTACACAAACTTAATGCAATATTGATTTCCTATAACTTACAATCATGTGAAATCATAGGAAATACACTTACTTTTTAGGTTTAAAATGCAATATTGATTTCCCATAGCATTTGCATAAACTGAGAATGTATAAACTAATTAAGATGCCAAAAGGAATGTATAAGTAAAACCAAAGAAATAATGAAGGGCATTTATAATAACACTAAAAGGAATTTATAACTAAAAGGAATTTATACTAACCCTAACAGAAATAATGAAATGAATTTATAATAACAGTAGGATTTACCTACTGATTACAATAACAGTAGAGATAATGAAAGGAATGTATAAGAAAAACCAATCTCATAGTGAAAGAAATGCATTATTACCTACTGCTTTCATTATATAGAAAAAGAAATAATGAAAGAAATGCATTATTATAGGTAAAACTATTCACTAATGAATGTATATAGCTTATCATCATTAATTTTGACCTAGCTTTTCATTATTATAAGTAAAACTATTCACTAATGAATGCATTATTATAAGTAAAGTCATAGAGAAATAAGAAAGTCATATAGAAATAAGAAAGTCATACAGAAATGCATTATTATACTTGGTTTTACCGAAATGCATTATTATTAGAAATGCATTATTATAAGTAAAACTCATACAGAAAACCTAAGTAAAACCTAAGTACTTAGGAAAAATTACAGTCAGGATTTATAAGAAATAAGAAAGTCATACAGAAATGCATTTTTGAACTTCTGATTTTACAATTTATAAGAAATAAGAAAGTCATACAAAAATTACAGTCAGTAAAACTCATACAGAAAATAAGAAAGTTATACAGAAACTCATACAGAAAACCTAAGTAAAACCTAAGTACCTAAGTAAAACCTATGTAAAACCTAAGTACTTAGGAGAAATAAGAAAGTCATACAAAAATGGATTTTTGAACAAGATTTATAAGAAATGCAATATTATAAGTAAAACCTAAGTACTTAGGAAAAATTACAGAAAAAAAAAGGTCATACCAGTCCATCCTGCGCACCCGGACACCCCTCGTAGGCTTCTATGGTTGTCTTAAGCCATGCCGCCGGATGGTTTTCCTTAACGATGAGCTCTTTTGCTCGGAAGCTCAAGGGCTTGGACCCATTGTGATGATTAAGGGGGTTCGGGTTCTTGGTCCTGTTTTGCTTGTTTCGCTCACACAGGGCCTGTAAAAAGAAAGTCAATCAGAAATCACAAGTGATAAACAATAAGATAAACGACGAATAAAAAAACAAGTTAGGGAATTAATCAGAAATTACCATTCTCGCTTCGTCTGTGAAGTCACTCACCAAGAACCGCCACTGCTCAGGGCGAGCGACAAACTCAAGTGGTATGTCCTCGCCCCCCCCCCCCCCCCCCCCCCCCCACTCCAGGAAGTGTTGATGACAGTCATATTTTCAGGCCCCATATGCTTTTCCGCTCTTCTTCTCCACGTATGAGTCAACTGCAGGGTCAATCTCATAGTACATCTACACATCCATATCAGAAAAAAAAATTGAATAGAAGATAAGCAACAGTAGATAAGCAACAACCAAGCAAGCAAACAAAAAAAAAGCAACAGTCAAGCAAGCAAACAAATCTCATAGTAGATAAGCAAGAAAAAAAAATTCAGAGCAAATAGATGAAAAGCAACAGTAGATAAGCATATTGTGAAGCAAAAATAAGATAGGCAACAGCCAAGCAAGCAAACAAAACAAATCTCATAGTAGATAAGCAAGCAAAAATAAGCAACAGTCAAGCAAGCAAACAAATCTCATAGTGCATCCACACATGACAGAAGATAGGCAACAACCAAGCAAGCAAACAAAAAAAAAATTCAGTGCAGAATAGATGTGAAGCACAAAACCAAATTATTTTTTAGGTAAAAGATATAAGTGATAAGTACATAGGTAAAAGTTGCTTGAGGCCAGATCACACTATAAAGATCTAAGTAATAAGTACAGTAGATAAGCATATTTTTTAGGTAAAAGATATAAGTAATAAGTACAGTAGATAAGCATATTTTTTAGGTAAAAGATATAAGTAATAAGTATTTTTTAGGTAAAAATAAGCAACAGTCAAGCAAGCAAACACAGATCACACTATAAAGATATAAGTAATAAGTACTTAGGTAAAAGATAATAAAAAAAATAAACTACCTCCAAGTAATCTCTTACGGGGGACTATTGCTCATCTGTTAGTTTGCTCCATGTTGATGCAAGCATCAACACTTTGTCCCTGATAGCACACCCAATATCTCGGACAAAGATGTCATGCAGTTGCTTGAGGCTAGGCCCCTTGTGGAAGCAGAACCACTCAATCTTCAGCTTCTTCCCTGCTGCTGCCTTGAGGAGTGCTGTTTTGTGACTCTTGATGGTACGATATTTACCTAAAATTCATAAGAACATATCAGATAACAGTTGAGATAAATAATAAGACAGTTGAGATAATAAGACAGTTGATATTTACCTATAATATCCAGTTTAATCATTATTATTAGCAATAAGCAACATAAATCCTAAATCTAAAATAGAACCATGGAACAAACACAATTCCTAATCCAAATCCAGCAGTGGCAGGTCTAATAAGCAACAAACACAATCATCATCAACATAAGTAACATTAATAAGCAACCAAAAAAAAAAGAAGCAACATGTAGTGATATGGCTATGGTGAAGGTTGGGTAATGTAACAGATTGTTGGGGAATGAGTAACAGAATTAGACAGAGGAGGGAAAGTAGTTAGAAGAGGAAGTAGTTAGAAGAGGAAGGAGACAGAGGAGGTAATGCTTGTGTGTATATTCAATGTCCCTCCCAGTACACATATACCCCTATTTATACTACTCTTATACATCACACATATGTATCTAATAGCCTCTAGAGTAGTTACATGACACAACACAATTCCAAATCCTAAATCTAAAATAGAAGCAACTACCATGGAACCATCATCAACAAAAGTAACATATATTGTTTGTAAGTAGGAGTGAATAAACACAATTCCAAATCAAAAATCAACACATAACCAACACAGAACCAACACAACAATGGAATCAGTAACATATATTGTTTGGAAACCCTAAATCTTTCAATAATGGAATCAGTAATGGAAATTCAGTCATATATTGTTTGGAAACCCTAAATCTTTCAATATTGTTTGGAAACCTAAATCTAATTGAAACCCTAACTCTAATACCATTGAAACCCTAAATCCTAAATCAGTATACAAATTGAAACCCTAAATCCTTATACAATTTTACAGAATTTGACAGAGGGAGAGAGAGGTGCTAACCACGACATCGGATGGAGCGAGGGGCCTCGCCTGATGACGTAGCTACTGGGTTGGCGCCGACAATGGCCGTGGATGGCGCAGGGTTGCCATTGGGGAGAGATAAGAGAGGAGGTGGCACCGGGGTTGTTGCAGAGGGAGTGGGAGAGGGAGTAGGAGTCCCTGAGGCAGGAGGAGGAGTCGGGGCTGGGTTTGGAGAGGGAGTGGGAGTGGGAGTGGGAGTCGGGGCCGGGTTTGGAGAGGGAGTGGGAGTGGGAGTGGGAGTCGGGGCCGGGTTTGGAGAGGGAGTGGGAGTGGGAGTCGGGGCCAGATTTGGAGAGGGAGTGGGAGTGGGAGTCGGGGCCGGGTTTGGAGAGGGAGCCGGAGGCACTGAAGCGGCTGAGTTCGATGGCGAGGGGACCGGTAATTGCAGAGGTGGAGGAATCGGGGCCGGAGTGGACGAGGATTTCTTCTTTTTCCCCTTCACAGGGCGGCATTTAGGAGGCATGTCGGAGGAGTGGTCGGAGGAGAGGTGGAGGAGGGACGAGAGGAGCGGCGGAGGAGGGACAGAGCACGAAGGAGAGGGAGGAGGCGGAGGAGAGGCAGAGAGAGAGAGAGAGAGAGAGAGAGCGATGAATGAAAATGATTTGGGGCTAGGGTTAGGGGAGGAGTCCGAGTTACTAAAATCCTACATGTTCAAGCGACGGACATTTAAAAAAATATTGTCACCTGAAAATTTGGCGGAAATTCAAATTTTCGTGAAAATATAGGGGGGAAATTCACTTTTGTATTGGGGAGACATACTAATATTAAGTTCGTCTCCTGAATCATCTCAGGCGACGAGAAATTAACTAGTCCGTCGACTGAACATTTGGCGGAAATTCAAATTTTGGTGAAAATAATGGTGGGAAATGAAATTTTATTCGAGCCAAAATGGGGCAAAAATTCACTTTTCCATTGGGGAGACGTACTAGTAATAAGTTCGTCTCCTGAATCATCTCAAGCGACGAGAAATAAACAAGTCCGTCGACTGACCATTTGGTGGAAATTCAAATTTTTGTGAAAATAAAGGTGGGACATGAAATTTTATTCGAGCCAAAATGGGGTGAAATTCACTTTTCCATTGGGGAGACGTACTTGTAATAAGTTCGTCTGCTGAATAATATCAGGCGACGGGAATTTAATTTGTCCGTCGCCTGAAAAAATACAGATTTTTTTAAAAAGAGCACTTGGCATGTGTTATTGCCCTGTTTACCATAACTTAATGACAAATTGCACCAAAAAAATTAGTCTTAGAAGCCATGATACCAACCATGTCATACACATACGAAAATAACCGCCATGTCTCACAAAAACAACGATTACAATATATGATTTATGGAATCCGAAGACATTATCAACCTTCGTCATCGTCATTTTCATCTTCGTCATCCTCTTGTTCATCTTCATCTTCATCGTCGTCTTCATCTTCATCTTCATCATGTTCATCTTCATCTACATCTTCATCTTCATCATCATCGTCTTCTTCTTCTTCTTTCTCCATTTCAAGATCAATGGTGAGGTTCAAATTTTCGAAATAGATCACCGGGCCAATCTCCTGATAAGCTTCTTCCACCTCATTGGTAAGATCCTCTCCGCGAGTTGCTAGAGTTTGAGGATCATACACGTTTCTATGGGACATCACATTAACTACTTTCCAAGCATCACCCGCCTTTGGATCATCCACGTAAAACACTTGCCTCGCTGAGCGTGCAAGACAAAACGGGAATCCTCATACCAACTGTTGTTCGTGTCCACAGAGAGCAAACCCATATCTACCTTGGTGCTTCCACTATTTTCAGGGTCGGTGTCAAACCACTTGCATTTAAACAACACAACTGGCATACAAGTAGCGTATATCAGCTCTACCACTTGTTCAAGTACCCCATAGTACTTAGCATCTGAAGTTTCCACCATCACCCCTGAATTTTGTGTTCTCAAATCTTTGTCTCTGTCCCATGCCACAAACTTCACCCCATTGACAGAGCAGGCCCAATACAGTTTGCATTGTAGTGGCCCCTTTGCCAAGTTCAGAACCTCCGGTTTCAGGTAGTTGTCTCCATCTCTGTGCAACTTAGAAACCTATACAACATAACATGTTAGAGTTCTGTTTTGGGAAAACAAACATGCAATTTGTTCAATGAAACATCACGGTCGTTCTTACCCATGGGTAGAAATAACTGAGAAAATCTTTTCTACGGTCCCATTCTTCATACTCTGGGTAAGCCTCACTATACAGGTTCTCATGCGATGTCAAGTAGAACTCAACTTCCTTGCAGTTGGTTAAAACCTGCCAATGAGCCTCTGCAATCATAGGTTCTCCTAACCTTTCTCTCATGATTTCACCGTGAGAACGCACGAGGCTTGAAACGACAGAAATATCATAGCTCAACTCCTCCATAACATTCGTACCTTCACGGCTCTCATCTCGACCCCCGAGATACAAGTTGCAGTATGTTGTTGCCTCGTTTAAAACGTAACGCTCTGAAATACTTCCCTCCGGGTAACAGTAGTTCTTCACTTGAGCCTTATATTTGCCAAGTTACCTATAAAACAAAGGAAGAAGTTTTGGAGGGGTAAGATGGACGTGAAATTGTGAGATGAATTTAATCTATAAGTAGCATACCTTTCTATTGGGTACATCCAGGTGTAATGTACTGGTCCAGTTTCTAACACTTGTTGCGGTAGGTGAACTAGAAGGTGTACCATGATTGTGAAAAAGTGCGGGGGATAAATCATCTCCAGTCTGCAAAGAATCTGAACTATCTCATCCTCCGTCTGGCGAACATCCTCCTTCCTCACCTCCCTAGCACACAATTTCTGAAACCATTTCGCTAGCGCAACCAAAGTCTTGGCAACACCCAACGGCAGGTATGCACGGACGACAATGGGAAGAAGACGCTGAAACATAACATGAATGTCATGGGTCTTTAGGCCATGGAACTTTCTCTCTGCAATTTTGACCTTGTTGTGCAAAGATCCAGCGTACCCATGGGGGTACTTCACTGCACCGAACCATTCGAATATATCTGGTATGTCCTCCCGTTTCACCGGGAATGGCGCATGAGGGAGTGTTCCATCTCTCTTCTGTGCCTGGTGTCTCCGCACCCCTCTCTGCTGCAATGCAGCTCAAGCTTTGGGACCATCCTTTGTCTTCCCTTCTATGTTAAGAGTAGTGCCGATAATGTTGTCGAAGACGTTCTTCTCGATGTGCATAACATCGAGTGCATGCCTGACTCTAATGTGACGCCAGTAAGGCAATCTCCATAACTCGGACTTGTTGATCCAACACATTCTGTTAGTCACACTGTATGGGGCCTTGAAAGCAGGGTGCGAGCTGAGGACGGGGAAGTTGATCCTGTTGAAATAGATGGAAACATAATGAGAAAGATATCGGACAAACGTATGAAAAGGGAAAAGAGAGTGAAAAGAGAGTGAAAAGAGAGGTAGTTCTCGTACCTATCGATCTGTGAAAGAATTTGCTCCCCGTTCCAAGCATAAGGCGCGTGTTCTGTGTTCTTCACTTCCATTGAATGCCATACCATCGGTTCGCCACGGGTGGTTTAGTGGAAGCCATATACGGTGCCCATCGTAAACCATTCTCCCTTATTCATGCGTTGTAGAAGTACCGTCCAAGCAAATAGGGTAGGCCTTATACCCCTTCGTCGCAGCTCCAGCCAACATCCCCAAGCCAGGAAAGTCGCTTATAGTCCACAACACTGCTGCTTTCATCGTGAAAGTGGACCTTGAGTATCGATCAACAGTATATACTCCGGTCCCCCATAAGTGGCGAAGCTCATCGATCAACGGCTGCATGAACACACTAAGACACTTTCCTGGAGACTTTGGTCCCGGAATCAACAACGCTAACATGTTGAATTCCTTCTTCATGCACAATGCCGGAGGCAAGTTGTATGGCATCACTATGACAGGCCATGTGCTATGGAGGGTTGACTGATTCCCAAATGGATTGAATCCATCGGTTGCAAGTGCAAGTCTCACATTCCTCACGTCTTCAGAGAAATGCGGGTAGGTTTTGTTGAATTCTTTCCATGCCTCACCATCTGATGGGTGTTTCAACCATTTTGCATCTCTCACCCGCTCACCATGCCATTGCATAGCCTTTGCAATGTTCGGCTCCATGAACAATCTCTTCAGTCTAGGGGTTAAGGGAAAGTACCGGAGAACCTTCCTGGGAACCTTGCCTCTCGTACCCTCCCTGGTACACCACTTAGGTGTGTTGCACTTGGGGCACGCTTCGAGATCTGCATATTGTTTGCGAAATAGCACACAGTTATACTCACAAGCGTCGATCAGCTCGTACCCAAATGCAAGGTCCCTAATCACACTCTTCATCTTCGCTCCATCCGTAGGATGTTTATGTCCTTTCGGCAACATGCGAGCAATGTGTGCGCACATGGCGTCCATGCTCCTATCTGTCCAACCAAACTCTGACTTCATCTGCATTGCATCCAGACAGGCATCCAGAACAGTGATATCGATGTTCTCACACAATGGCATGTTTGCTGCCTCTACAAGCCTATTATATTTCTCGTAATCATCGTCAACAACATATTGGAATGGAGGATCGTCGGGGACAGAGTGCGCCTCATATCCGGCATGAAACGGAAAAGCATCGTGCAGAATGTTCATAGCAGAACCATCAACGGAGGAAGATGCCCCTTCCTCCAGGATCTGCGTTCGTTGTTGCTCATTTGTCCCATCAACTGGGGCTTCGCCATGCTTGTCCCAAACAGTATAACTAGGCCACATTCCCATGTGGGCCAAATGACTGTGTATTTCATCTATTGGGTGCCATTCATTGTTGCGGCATCTCCGACACGGACATAGGAAATGAGTCATTCCATTCGCATTATCTCTAAGATTCTGCATAAAGAGAAATATTCCATTTTGATACTCCCCGTGAGCGTGAGGGAGTAGCATCCAACTTTTGTCGCCCATTATCGTCCTATCATTATCAATCCATTCATATGAATTCATCACATTCTAAAATGAAATTGCACATAAACAATCCATTCTCATCATCTATGTCATTCTACACCACATTCTAAAATAAAATTGAACATAAACAATCCATTCACATACACAATCCATTCATACCTCAAACTCAATTTAAAATCAATTTTCAATCATAACATTCTAAATTCCATTTTCATCAAAAACTCAAATACAAATTCCATTCTCATCATCTATGTCATTCTACACCACATTCTAAAATAAAATTGAACATAAACAATCTATTCACATAAACAATCAATTCATAACACAAACTCAATTTAACCTCCATTTAACCTCAATTTCAACTCCATATATACATACACAACTCTTTCCCCTCATAAAATCCATTCAAACAACTTTTTTACCATCCAAACTCCATTAAAAAAGACAAGCTCATCATCAATCCAAACAAACAATGTATATGCATATATTCAACAAAAAAAAAAAAAAAAAAATTTAAAATTTATACATACCTTCAATGGAGGTGTGAAATGGGGGAAGAGTTTTCGAGCCCTCTAGGGTTATTTTGGGAGAAAGGATGAAGATGAGAATGATTTATTGTACAGTACAACCGATTTTAATTGTTTGTTACGGAAAACACATTCAGGCGACGGACATATATATAACTCCGTCTCCTGAGTGAATAGTAATAAATATGGGGTCAACTACCCCACTTTTCAGGCGACGGACATATTTAAATGTTCGTCTCCTGACTGAACAGTATTTAATATCCGCCACCAACTGGACTTTATTACTTTACTTTTGAAAAAGTCCAACGTTCAGGCGACGGACCACTAGAATTTCCGTCGCTACAAAGGCCCGTCCAACGTTCAGGCGACGGACCACTAGAATTTCCGTCTCTACAAAGGCCCATTCTGACAGCAGTCATTCAGATACCTGTTCGGGCGACCGATCTTGAGCAAAGTTCGTCGCCTGAATTTATTCCGTCACTTGAGTTCAGTTCAGCCGACGAACATTGAGGTTTTCTGGTCGGCTGAACATGGGTTGGAGGCGGTTTGGGCCTCCCAACGTTCAGGCGACGGGCCTTAGTAAGTTCGTCGCCCGAACCTGATTCAGGTGACGAACATTTTGAGGCCCGTCGAGCGAGACGCAATCTGGCGTAGTGGTAAGTTGTGCAAATATGACCCAAGTCTAGTGTTTTTTTTTTACATTTTTTCGTGCAAATATAAGAGTACGATGTGAAATATATAACCGTATGTTGTGCAAATATGACCCAAGTCTAGTTTTTTTTTGTTCAAATATGAACCAAGTCTATTTTTTTTTATTTTTTTTAACATGTTGTCGTGCAAAAATAAGAGTACGTTGTGCAAATATAATCGTAAGTTGTGCAAATATGACCCAAGTCTAGTTTTTATATTTTATATTATTTATTATTTTTAACATTTTGTCGTGCTAATATAACCTTTTTATTTTATTTTATTTATTTTTTTTAACATTTTGTCGTGCAAATATAACCGTAAGTTGTGCAAATATGACCCAAATCTAGTTTTTTTTTTTACATTTTGTAGTGCAAATATAAGAGTACGATGTGCAAATATACCCATATGTTGTGCAAATATAACATTTTGTTGTGCAAAAATAAAAATAAAAATATAGATTATGGATCACATAATTAAATATATATAGTTTTTTTAATTTCCATATTTATGGGGTAAGTTTTGTAATTTAATAAAAACTCCTTCTTCTACCTTCATTTCCAGAACCAGCGCTCGCACCGTCTCTGGCTCGCTCTAGCCTCCTTCGCTCCGCCGCTCGCTCGCCACCGCCTCCCTCCCTCCGTCGCTCCCTCGCTCGCTCCGGCCTCCACCTCCGCCTCGTCGCTGCCTCGCTCGCTCCGCCTCGCTTGACCTGGGGTTAGATCTGGACTCGCTCGCTCTGCCTCGCTCGTCCTCGGCTCAGATCTAAGATCCGCCCTCGCTCGACCTCCCTCGCTCCCCATAGATCCGACGAGAGGAATTAATCTCAGAGCTTGGCCTCTCCTCCTCGATGCTAGACGATTTGAGTCTTCGCTCCGGTCGATCTGGTCTCGCTCGCCATCTTCAACCTTTGATGAACACAAACCGCCCGGACAACCGCGCTCGCCACCACATTCGACTCACTCCGGCCTCGCTCGCTCCCTCCGCCACTCGCTCGCTCTAGCCTCCACCTCCCCCTCGTTGCTGCCTCGACCGGAGGAGCGATTTCGAGATCCGAGATTCGAGTACATCGTCGTCATCGTCCAATTGCTCCGCCTCGCTTGCTCAACTCTCAGATCTACTTGAATCTCAGATATGGAATCCCTCAGATCTGAACGCGCCGCCTCGCTTTCTACGCCGTGCTCCGACCGATTGCAATCAACAGAGGAAGTCATGGGAGGAAGACGTGGATACGGCGAGACAAACCGGTGAGAGAGATCGTTTTCCAATTTGAGGAAGGAGGGTTTTGGGGAAGGAGAGGATGAATTGGGGATTTAATTATGTGAGTATATAAAGTGTACAATTTTTCAGTTTGTCCAAAAAGTTGGACAATTCACCAATTTGTCCAAAAAAGTGCCTATTTGGCAAAAATTTCCTTAAATTATATATATATAGCTTATCATTTGACCCATTTGGATCATCTAACCCCTACCACTAATTACCACTCTAACAAAGAATTACAAGCTAGGTAACATCCATAAGGATGTATATATGTACCTTAATAGGGATAGTTGAGATGTGAAAGCACGTCTCACACATTTAAAGTTTAATATAACAAGTCATAATATATAAGTCGGTGATTATAAGTTCTCTTACTGTCAATTGGGCTTAGGATGATACCTCACTCTGCTTGTGTGATAAACTGCTAGCGCATATCGTCTGTGTATACAAGTCGGAATTTGATACTGTATCAAAATGTATGTGTTGAGATTGTATCAAAATGTATGTGTTGAGATGTGATCGGTCTAAAAATAACACCCCGCAAGGGTACGGTGTCAATTGTAGTAATCGAGTGTCGAATCTCAGGGACTGTGTGAATACCAATTGCAGAACCTCAACCAGTTTACTAAGCCAAATAAAGGAAGTATTTTTAAAGGAATAAAGAAAACAAGAAGAAGAAAATGACAAATTGCAAATGTTTGTGAATATATGATCAGAAACATTCCAGAGTCAGGGTTCACCACAACAATGCATCTTCGATAGACTATATAATTTTCATTGCCTGAACAAATTGAAAAGAGATATTTGAAGGTAAACTATCTAAAGTCATTATCACTCAGCCTACGCATGTTGCAATAACTATGTCCATTTCAATTAATTACCACTCAGCTTACGCTTATTGCAGAATCAATCAAGTTGGACTCATTAAGCACTTAGACCCTAGCGAGAAAATCGATCAAACAATCGCAGGTGCGATCAATCAATCAAGTTCAATCCATGTTTTCCAATAAAATTAACAACTTTATCTATATATCCAATCTCAATTCGCAGCTGTCGCATATTGAACATCAAAAGGATTCCAATCAATCATAGAATTAATCGGATTAAGCACTCATGGATCAAATCAAACAAACAATAGAATTCCTTCAGGCAATCATCACGCACATGTCTATCTCAGCATCGTTGGGATCACCCCAACCCCAGAACAAGAAAATTAGCCAGACATGGATTCAGACACAATCAAAGAATTCATGATGAAAGAATATAAGACTAGATTAACAAAACGTATTCTTGAATCCAGCAAAACAAACCTTCAAGAAGAAATCTCTGAAAGAGCCTAAACTCTCAATGTCTGCCACTCGTTTCTGACGTGAAAATTCGACATCCTCTAATCTAACCCTAATTCTCTATATATAGTTCTGAAAAAGATCTGAAAATAATCCTAAAATAATAATAAAATATTCCCAAACCGAATTTTGTGGAGTGCAAACGAGTCATTTTACTGAGATGTCGCCAAACAGGATTTGTCCCGAAAACGTCAATTCGACAATAGGCTCTTCTTAGCTTGATTTCTAGCACTTGAGACCACTACGCAAGACTCTTTCGGCATCCATGAACATCTCAAACTTGGCTTCAATGAATCTTATTCCATGATGATTCCAAATTGACATCGAACAAGCTCCAAATCCCTTGAAAACAAATGGAACACGAGTGTAGACATCTATTCTAGAAACTAAACCAAAACCTATATAAAAGACATGCAAACCATATAAAAATGACTTAAAAATGACTATAAACTATTACCTATAGTATGTAGAATATGATGATATCAAAATACCCCATACTTAGACCTTGCTTGTCCCCAAGCAAGACTAATTAGATAAAACCACAAGTGCAAGATAGAATATTTGCCTCAACTTATTCAAGCCCTTTCGATAATAATAATGCAATCAAAATCTCAAGACAAGTGCCATCATCGCATGTTTCCTCATTACCAAAGACAAAACATTCAAAAGTCCCCAAACCTCACAGTAATATTTTATGAGAATCACTCTCACTCAAATGTGTATAAGGGATGGAATTTACGCTCAGTCTCAACAATTGCGTTTATCTATACCATAGGCTTGCCTAGCGTTCTACATCTCCACCGCTTGAGATCATGCACAAAACAATAATCATGAGGACTTATATAATGGTTGTAATGGTTAAGGTAAAGGAAATAAGGTGTGGAAATATTTAGGCTATGTGGCGCAAAAATCCGGGAAAGGCATGCCAAAGAGCAACTAGTAAAACACCAATGCCAACAACTTCACAAACCAAACCAAATCACACCCAACTCCATCACAAATAATGCATTATCAATTAAGCACTTCAGACTTTAATCAACCATTTTTCTTTCTTTTTTTTTCTCTTTGTTTTTCACTCTTGTCTTACCTCTCTAGCTTCAACACCGTTTTGCGCGAATACAAACATTTGTGATGAATGCACCCGGTTACGAAGTGTCTCAGCCACCTCACTTGTATATTTTCCTCCTTGTGTGAATTTTATTCTCCACAAGCAGGATCGGTTACTAACCGTATTTTTTTCTTCTTGACTTTTGCCCAGGAGTGAATTTTATCCTCTTCCTATCCCAAGGAACTTCTGCAACATCGTATAAATCATTCAAAGCAGGATAAATTAAACACATGACACCAATGATCGATCTCCACCCCATACTTGGCTTTTTGCCACTCCATCATCACAACCATTCAATAAAATCATACCAATTTCCCGGACAGGTAAAAAGGCTTAAATAATATGGCTTGGATAATTTTTGTGGAGCTTCCAAAGAATAGGCTATAGGCTCGAATGGGTTAAAGCAGAAGGATCATGTAAAAGGTGGGTAAAGAGAGGAAAAAATGGCTAATAAAATCAATCCCTTAATCATTTTAATGTCATGTACAATAATAATATAATGCAGCCTCAAATAAGAGTCTAAAGCAAGTTCTGAAGATAGCAACAAAAGTGAGTTTCACACATGAAAAAGAATGAGAGGACCCATATAAACATTAGTCCTTTAGGCTCAAATCTCACAGGTCTTTTGTTTAGGGACTAAATCATGCTTATCTTAACAAATAACTCCATGCTAGACAAATTATCAAAAGACAATGACAGATAAATATAAGGCAAATGTTAGCATCGTAGGCAAATATCTCATCATTGTGGTGTTTATGAAATTTTGGGATATAATCAATCAATAAAACATTTCCATTGACTCAAAATGAAAGACTCAAACTAAAACAAACATGAGAGAAAGATGCAATTTTTTATTTTATGACATTTTCTTTTCTTTTTTTTTTTTGGAATTTTTCTAATTTTTCATATGCAAAACATAAAAATAAAAGGAATGAATATGACTATACCCCATACTTAAATCCTACATTGTCCCCAATGTAGAACTCAACCAAGAGGTACTACCCTAACTATATGCAAATGAATTAAAACAAATAAAACAAAATAAAATAAAAAAGAAAAATATAGAAAACTAACCTTGGGTTGCCTCCCAACCAGAGCTTTTTTATAGGTCATTAGTTGGTCCTTTCAACACTTTAGAAAACGTTTGAACCTCCCAGAGTGAATGGTCCATGGTTCTCTCCATCCATCTAGTAGAGTCCTTTTCGAGCAACAAAACATTGATCGTTTGATGCACTTGCTCTCAAAGTATGTGCTTCTCTTCCTTTTCTTGACTCTTGTTCCCTTTTTGCTTCCGTCTGTACCAATATCTTCAAACAATAGGATTTCCTCATGGGGTTTTGTGCGCGATGGTATGTCAGGTGGACGCACAATCACATGTACTTCTTGCAACTTGGAACAATGTGGTGCATCAGGGAAGATTTCTGTCTGTGGGTCATCCATGTGCCACTTTGCAAGCATCTCTGTAAATGCCCCAAATTGTTGTTCCTTGTGTTCTTGCATCACCACTGGAGATATGGGCAAGGGTGATGAATAATTTATATTATCCGCTGATGGGTAGTGGTGATGTTCCGCGAATGAATAATCTTCATGAACAACCATTTCAGGCTCTTCTTTTGTGGACTCCTTTGTTGTAAGCGCATCAACCCTTGAAACATAGCGCTCCATTATTGAATCCCATACTTCAGAGTCAACGAGTTCCTCATCCTCCTCAGGCTTTTCACATTCAAGTTCTTGCAGCTCATCTACATGATTTTCCATCTCAACTGATGTGTCAATGTAATCGTAAGAACCACTGACCTCTTCCTGGCTACTGGGAGCCTCTGGTAATGCCTAAAACCCGTAGATAGTTGAGCTATTTGAGACTCAAGCATATCAAACCTTGCCTCTCTTGCACTTTGGAGCGCGAGGATTTGTTTGCACATTTGCTCTGCATTTTTCTTTGACTGACAATCATGTTGAAAAGGGCCATAAATCCTGCAAAACTCACAAAATGGCTCACATGCTGTCTGATAAGTATTTTGGTTGGTCAGACGTTGCCTTAAAGTCTGCTCCTCATTAGTTTTAGATTTGCAGGTTGGGTGACCCCACAAACCACAATAATAGCAATAGGGAACGCAAGTCAGATGACCCCATCTTTGACAATATTCATAAAAGGGGTACTGGTTCATCTTTTAAAGAGCACCTGGAAAAAAAAAACAAAAACAAAAAAAAAATCAAAAATAACAAAAGACTTAGAAAACTAATTGTTGTTACACAACTGATATTATCGACAGTCCCCGGCAACGGCGCCAAAAACTTGATCGGTTTATAACCAACACCCCAGAAGCGTACGGTGTCAATTGTAGTAATCGAGTGTCGAATCTCAGGGACTGTCTGAATACCAATTGCAGAACCTCAACCAGTTTACTAAGCCAAATAATGGAAGTATTTTTGAAGGAATAAAGAAAACAAGAAGAAGAAAATGACGAATTGCAAATGTTTGTGAATATATGATGAGAAACATTCCAGAGTCAGGGTTCAACACAACAATGCATCTTCGGTAGAATATATAATTTTCATTGCCTGAAAAAATTGGAAAGAGATATTTGAAGGTAAACTATCTAAAGTCATTATCACTCAGCCTACGCATGTTGCAATAACTACCTAGCAATCAAGTTGGACTCATTAAGCACTTAGACCCTACCTAGCAAGAAAATCGATCAAACAATCGCAGGCGCGATCTGCATAATCAATTCAAACCTAGGTTGTCTACGATAGTTTATTATCCTCAAGAGAATTAAATAGATTGCTCATACACAATTCTCAAGTTCAATCCATGTTTTCCAATAAAATTAACAACTTTATCTATATATCCAATTTCAATTCGCAGTTGTCGCATATTGAACATCAAAATGATTCCAATCAATCATAGAATTAATCGGATTAAGCACTCATGGATCAAATCAAACAAACAATATAATTCATTCAGGCAATCATCACGCACATGTCTATCTCAGCATCGTTGGGATCACCCCAACCCCAGAACAAGAAAATTAGCCAGACATGGATTCAGACACAATAAAAGAATTCATGATGAAAGAATATAAGACTAGATTAACAAAACGTATTCTTGAATCCAGCAAAACAAACCTTCAAGAAGAAATCTCTGAAAGAGCCTAAACTCTCAATGTCTGCCACTCGTTTCTGACGTGAAAATTCGACGTTCTCTAATCTAACCCTAATTCTCTATATATAGTTCTAAAAAAGATCTAAAAATAATCCTAAAATAATAATAAAATATTCCCAAAATTCGTTCAACAATAGATAAAAACTGATAAAAAATCCCGAAGTAGTAACGCAGAAAGGTAAGTATCGAGTCGATACTTCAGAGTATCGAGTCGGTACTTGGCTACTGTAAAGCAATTTGGCTCGGAATGTGAAGGTATCGAGTCGATACATGTGGGTATGGAGTCAATATGTGAAAGTTCTGGGTCGATACTTTGACTCAGCGTCAGCTTCTTGGCTCGATTCCTCCATTTTGCAGGCCGAATTTGCAAAAGTACTCTACATGAAAGTTGTAGGTATTTGAATCAGCTTTCCAACAAGCTATAAAACATCTCAATCCGAATTTTGTGGAGTGCAAACGACTCATTTTACTGAGATGTCGTCAAACAGGATTTGTCCGGAAAATGTCGATTCGAAAATAGGCTCTTCTTAGCTTGATTTCTAGCACTTGAGACCACTATGCAAGACTCTTTGGGCGTCCATGCATGAACCTCTCAAACTTGGCTTCAATAAATCTTATTCCATGATGATTTCAAATTGACATCGAACAAGCTCCAAATCCCCTGAAAACAAATGGAACACGAGTGTAGACATCTATTCTAGAAACTAAACCAAAACCTATATAAAAGACATGCAAACCATATAAAAATGACTTAAAAATGACTATAAACTATTACCTATAGTATGTAGAAAATGATGATATCAAGATGTGAAAGAATAAAGTGTCTCACATCGATCTAATGTTGAGTACGTATTATAAACTTACTCATCCTATTGCCAATTGTTTTATGGATGGAACCACACTCGATTTATGTGCTAGATTACTAACGCACGTGCGTCCGCATACAAGTCCCTAAAAAAAAAGTTAAAGTAATTAAAATTGAAAAAACATTTCTAAATTACTGGATAGAAAAATCGATAAAGGTTATGTTCTAAATTATTTAAAATATTATTTAAAAAGTTTTATAAAAAAAATAACTTTTCAAAAATGTGCTAAAAAAATAAAGTAAATTAATATAATAAGTTTTTTTAACCCTATTCTATTATGTGTGGAGTGCATGTGAAATTACCACATTCTCTGAACTAATCGGTGTGTCTTTGGTTTCAGTGTATAAGTTTGCCCTTATCTTATCTCACCAACATCATCATATTGGGTTTAGAGAAAAGGAAATTACAAAGTGTCTCGGTGCAGGTCCCATTTAATTGAACAATATACTCCCTCTATTTTAGATTAATTGACGTTAAGAAAATAACACATAAATTAAGAAATTAAGATACAGTAAGATGGAAGCTGACTCTATAAATTCCATCTTAATTATGATATCGAGTATTAATTCAAAACAATCTCCACCGAGTTTTTGAATTTTAAAGTACACATTTATTGGGATTAGCAGTGATTTTCTTCTCAATTTAGATAGATTTTGAAAATTTTTAGTTATAAATAAAATTAAAGGTACATGAATGAGGTTGGATAGTGTCTAACGACATGTATTTAACACAAGTTTAAAAAGCCTTAGGGTCTGTTTGGATTCCCATGAGTTTATGTTTATAAACACTTTCTTTTCTTTATAATTTAATTAATTTTTAAACACTGTTTGGATGTCAAGGGTGGAAAAGTGTTTATTTAGATAAGTGCTTATCTTTTCTTTCACGCCTCTCCTCCACCCCTTTCAAAATCCAGATAGGGTTTCACCGTTTCTCATTCCTTTCCCATCTTCCCCTTTCAAAATTCAGATTTGAGAATGGCCACCTCCAAGTACTGTTGCATCCCTACGTCGCCATCGAAGTCAAGCCGCCCTGTTCACCGCCACCCTCCTCGTCGCTGCCTTCGGGCACGTGGGAGCCAGATCTGAATTCTTCGTTGTTTCAAACCTTGGAGGAGACTACCTTGTGCTTCATCTTTCTCATGTCGATCTGGATCTCTGGTAGGCTAACCTTCCCGTATTTGTTAAAACTCACCGTCTCTCTCATGGATCTGGAACTTTCGAAGCCTGGTTCATCACATGGGCCTCGGATCTGGTTTGACAACTGTGCAAAAATTCGAGAGATATACTAAAGAATGTAATCTTTCACTCACACCATCTTCAAATCCGAAATTGGACCATGGTCTGGGAATCTGGGATTCAGTTTGATGTGGGTCAATTTGATGAAAGAGTGCAAAATATTGGAATTGGTAGGGATTTAAAAGAAAAAAAGAGAGAATTATATAGTAATTAATGAATGAATTCTTTACAGAGACCGAAGCGAAAAATCGGAAGTGAAAAGGGTAGAGATGAGTGAAAGCTGGTATGGGTGGGATTGGATTGGAGTATTGGACTGGTGTTTATAATTCAATTTTATTTTCACCATCCAAACACCACTTTTCATTATAATTTAATCACAAAATTATTATTATAACACACTTTTCCATTTAATACATGTATTTTAATTATAAACATAATCAAATAGAATCCAAACAGACCCTTAAACGTCAAATAATTTCAAACGGAGAAAGTACCATCTATCTAGAGTGACTTAAAATTATTAATTAATAAGTAAATACGAATATCATAATTAAAATAAGTTAATGTAAGAGTTTTTTCTATTTTAAACAAATTATACTTATATAATGAAATTTTTTAATACAATAAAAAAAATGTAGATCGACTAACTAAATTTTGAGTATATGATTAGACAAATTATCAAAAGCCTTAATAGATACATTGATCATTGGAGTAATTGACAAAATGGGACAGAGCCCCGGAAATGGAGTTTGACCATGAAAGTCATTTTATTTTTTCCAAACCATGAAGTCGATAGAGGCTCGATCTCAGACATTATAATTTAACCTCTAAAAATCAAAACTCATATATATATATATATATATATATATATATATATATATATATATATATATATATATATATATATATAGGTTGGTTCCGGTAAGAACACCTCTTAGGGTGAGAACTAGGAACACATCTTAACCATAAATCAAAAGAAATCAAGGGTCAAGATTAAACATAATTTTTTTATTTTAAAGGAAAATAAGAGGACCCCACATATCTACCTACGCACGCGCATGTTTGAAACTACTCCCACCCCTTGCTACTGTTTTCACTAACGGTACACGGTTACAATCGACTTTTTTTTAATTTTTTGTTTCATTTTTTTGTTTAATTTTTTTATACGTTTGTTACCAACAAAATTGTGATGAAATCAATTATTCGGTTAAATAAGATACATTATTCGTATTTATGAAATAATTATTCGGTTAAATTATATAGCTTATGTATGTATAAGGGAATGATTGTTTACAAACTTTTTATTTTGTTTTGTTTTATTACATTTGTTATCAAGATAATTTAGCTCAAATTAAATTATTCGGTAAATATAGAAAGCTTATTCATATTTAAAAGATGATTATTCGGTTAAATTTTAGAAATTATTCGGTAAAATTTGTGAGATTATTCATTTAAATTGCAGATATTATTCGGTCAAATTAAATAGATTATCAGTAAGATAATTGAGTTGAAATTACATTGTTCGATAAAATTAGAAAACTTATTTGTATTTAACAAAATGATTATTCTGTTAAATTTAATATATTATTCGGTTAAATTTGAGAGAATATTCGGTTAAATTATAGAGATTATTCGTATGTAAGATGGGGATTATTTACATATTTTTTATTTTTGAATGCCAAAAATAATAATTAATAAACATGTAAATTATTCGGTAAAGTGTATTCATAGGTACAAAGAAGTTTGAAACAATTATATATAAAAAGTATGCATTATTTTACGAGTGGTTATTTTTTAAAAAGCATTATTTGGTAAATCAAAAATCATTATTCGTAATAAAAATGTAATTTTATTAAGTTTGACCCAATATAGTAATTTTAAAAATGGAAAAAGTATGAAATATAAAGTAATTACCAACGCATAAATAAAAAAAATACAATAGTACAAAGTACTCGTAATTGAAAAAGTAAAAAAAAATTGTTGATATTATTCGGTCAAATTAAAAGATGATTATTCAATTAAATTTTAGAGATTATTCGGTAAATTTTGTGAGATTATTCATTTAAATTGTATTATTCGGTCAAATTAAAGAGATTATTATTAAGATAATTGAGTTGAAAATTAAAATTACATTATTCGATTAAATTAGAAAACTTATTTGTATTTAAGAAAATGATTATTCGATTAAATTTAATATATTTTTCGGTGAAATTTGAGATATTATTCGGTTAAATTATAGAGATTATTCGTATGTAAGATGGGATTATTTACATATTTATAGATTTTTGAATGTCAAAAACAATAATTAATAAACATGTAAATTATTCGGTAAAATCACAAAGTGTATTCATAGGTATGAAGAAGTTTGAAATAATTATATATAAAAACTATTCATTATTTTACGAGTGGTTTTTTTTTTTAAAAATGCATTAGTTGGTAAATTGAAAATTGTTATTCGAAATAAAAATGCAATTTAATTAACTTTAAACGAATATAGTGATTTTAAAAATGGAAAAAATATGAAATATAAAGTACTGTAATTGCCAACGGATAAATAAAAAAATGCAAGAGTACAAAGTACTCGTAAGTGAAAAAGTTCAAAAAAAAAAAAGAAACGACAATTTCATGAATAATTTACTTTGGGTGGAGAATATTTTACTGCGACCCACGTATGAAATATAAAGTACTATACACACGGGCCCACGGCATTTCTATATGTTTGAATCTCACGCACTACACCTTGAGGGTGGAGAATATTTTACTGTGGGTCCCACTGTTTAAAAATAAATAAAAACAGAAATTTGCAATTTAATCACATCCCTTAATTTCATCTAATCCTACGGCCCAGAATTGTTCCTACGTTCTCACCCTAAGGGGTGTTCTCATCCGATCCACACTCTATACATATATACATATATACATATATACATACATACATATACATACATACACATACATATACATACATACATATATACATACATATATATACATACATATACATACATATATATACATATATATATACATACATACATATATATATACATACATATATATATATACATACATACATATATATATATATATATGTATGTATATATATGTATACACACACACACACACACACACACACACACACACACACACACACACACACACACACACACACACACACACACACACACACACACACACACACACACACACACACACACACACACACACACACACACACACACACACACACACACACACACACACACACACACACACACACACACACACACACACACACACACACACACACACACACACACACACACACACACACACACACACACACACACACACACACACACACACACATATACATATATATATATATACATATATATATATATACATACATATATATATACATATATATATACATATATATATATATATACATACATATATATATATACATATATATATATATATATATATATATATATGTGCAAAAGTTCAAATGTAAAATTGTCTTAGGGTATAAAATTGGCTTAAGATGTAAAATTTCTAAATAAGGTATGCGCGCTCAATTTAGAAAATGGATTAACCTAATGGGCCGATCCAATTAAACCCTAAAAATTAATCTGTTTATCTCCCTCCCTCTCCCGACTTTGAGACGTTGCAGCCATGGCGGTGGACGTCAGTGTTGCCCTCTATCGCCCGTCGTCTTCGCTCGTCATCCTCCCTCACTCCTCCGTCATCCTCCCTCTTAGGACAAAAACCTCTTCAGAACTAGAACTCTACAAGACAAATAGACAAAGGAATTTCAACTTAATTAAATAATTAATATGTTAAGGTGTTGTGATGGTTGTGAATCAAGCAAAGAACACAATACACAAAACACTCTAGTTGAGCTCGGTTCTAACTAAGTGATTGTAGGGGCATTTTGGTCATTTCACCTTGTTCTGTTAGTTGCAACTGAATAAAGACAGTAGGAGGTGATAGGCGGGAGTTGAGTTTTTCATATGTAACAAACACAATTTGTTCTTATATGAAAAGGGTTTTCCCCAATTTCCATTTCTCTTGAATCTTCTTCAATTTCAGAATTGAAATCGAATTGATGTTGTCCAAATGGTATCAGAGCAGTAACAATCTGGTTTGCTTGTTGCTGCGATTTCTGTATTGTGGATTGGTGGTGTTGAATCTGTGATTGCTTTGTAATTTTTTTTTGAAAACTCGCTGATTTCAGAGAAATCATGGTTGGTCGAGGTAATTCGTCATCTCCAGGTCAGGGGTCTAGTACTGCTGGTGAAGGTCATGGTGCAGGCATAGGCAATTTTGTGTATGTCACTTCTCCGGCGCCGGGAGCTGAAATTGGAGCTAGTCGAGGTTGGAATTTTGCTAACACAGGACTTCGGTTTGGAGATGTAGTGCAAGGTATGGCTTCTGCACATGTGAATCCTTATTTTTTGTCGAATTCTGATCACCCTGGGATGGTGTTAGTTTCTACTCATTTCAATGGTACTAACTTTAGTAGTTGGAGTAGAAGTGTGAAAATGGCCTTAGGTGCTAAGGCTAAACTAGGATTTATCACCGGTAGCTGTGTTAAGCCGGCTGAGGTTAGTGAAGAATATGAAAAATGGGTGAGAGAGGACTCAATGGTCATATGCTGGCTCATAAATTCTATGACAAGTGAGGTGGCTGAGAGTCTGATGTATGTAGAAACTGCTAAAGAGATGTGGGATGAGATTAAGGAAAGATTTTATGAGTCTAATGATCCTTTAGTGTATTAGTTACATAAGGATCTTGCTATGACTCGACAAGAAAATTTGTCAGTTGGTGCCTTTTTTGGGAAATTGAAGAAGATATGGGATGAACTGCAGTTTCTTGATGCAGTTCCTAGGTGTAATTGTGGTGGACTTAATCACTGTAGTTGGGGTTTGCTCAAAAGTGTTCTTGAAAGAGAAGAAAAGGCTAAAGTGATGCAGTTTCTAATGGGACTTAATGATGCGTATGAGCCTCTGAGGGGTAATGCATGTGTTGTCCAAAGATCTTATGCCTGGTTTGAACAAGGCATTTCAGATGGCCACTCAAATTGATAGATCTAAGGGAGTCACGGGGGCAATACAGAATGAAGCATTTGCATTAGGATTGGCAAGGTTTGGTCAATTTGATATTGAAGCTAATGCTATTACTAAGTTCAGAGGTGGAAACCAATTTAAGACTTATGGAGATCAATACAAGCAGATTGAACAAGCTAAGTTCGAGCAAGCTAAGCAAGCCTATAAGAAAGCTAAGTTTGATAGACAGTGTGACCACTGTGGTGAAAGAGGTCACACTAAGGACTATTGTTTCAAGTTGGTAGGCTACCCTGAATGGTTTAGAGGATCAAAAGATGATGATAAGCCAAAGAATTCTGGGATATTTGCTGCACAACTTGAAATTGCACAACATGATAATCCATTTGATACAAAGGTTGCAGAAGTCAAGCCTGATCAAGCTGTGGTAAATGCAATTTTTCAAGAAGTGTTGAAACTTTTGAAGGGCAAGGCACCTGCTGAGAGTGTTGAAACTTTTGAAGGGCAAATCGGAGATTATGACTTCAGAGTTTCCCAATATAGATGATTGTGAAGATTGCCATGATCGGTCTAGTCGTTGAAGAGAAGATCCTTCTTTGAAGATGGCGCCGATTTGTTCAATATAAAGGAAATGAAGAAGGGAAGACAGATACACAATCGTTGAAAACAAGCATTCATTCGCACTCAAGCCTTCAAGTCAATTTGTTTTCTTCGTGTGCTCTCTGCTAGTTGTTAAGGGTCGTATCTTTTATTTCAAAGCATTTAAGAGTTACATAGTGAGCTTATAGGATATATTTCGAGAGAGTGTTATACTCGAAAGTTTGTAACTCAGGAAGTGAACACGAGGCGATTGATTCACTAAGTGTAAGAGGATTGTACTATATAGCTGAGAGAGGTGGGTGGGGCTCTTCTAGATTGGTCTAGTACTCCAAGGGAACGTGAGTTGACTAGATTGCAATTGTATAGGAGAGAGGCTTCTCTGTGAGCTATTAGGATCCTAAGTCTTGTGAATCAATAAAGCTAGTTGAATCCTAGGGTTGTGGAAGAACCCTAGGCGGGGACGTAGGCCAAGTTCGTGCCGAACCTCTTCAACAATTCATTGCGTCATTTACTTATTGCTTTACCATATTTCTGCACTTGTTTCGAATTGTATAACTCTTTTGTGATTCAGGTTTTCCAGAGGAAAGAATTAAGTCTGATCTCAAAGGGTTTTACAAGCGTTTCAAAAGTCTTGAGATTATCAGCGAAAAGTTGGCATACTCTATTCAACCCCCCTTCTAGAGTATTTTTATATTACTTTGTTATACATTATCGAACCATCAATTGGTATCAGAGCCTTACTCACTACTTTTGATCTAACAATCTTGTGACTTTTGATCATGTCTGGTGAAGCAAGCGAGGGATTTGCACAAGGAAAGTCTACCAGTAGACCACCACTTTTTGTAGGAAACAACTTCGTCCACTGGAGGTCCTTGATGAAAATGTTCATTATAGATCAAGATCTGGAACTTTGGAACATTATAGAGACTGGTCCGAAGGTTCCAGTGAAAGACGGACCAAATGAAACCAAAGTCGCGAAGACCGAGGCTGAATTCATCCATGCGGATCTTGAACTCGTCTCCAAGAACTACAAGGCTATTAACTTATTATACTGTGGTCTTAGAACTGATGAGTTTAACCGTATTTCATCTCGTATGTCGGCTAAAGAGATTTGGGACAGGCTGGTTGTCACCTACGAAGGAACCAGTCAAGTGAAGGACACCAAGATCAGCATTTTCCTTCGAAAGTATGAACTCTTCGAAATGAAACCAGATGAGTGTATCAAGGCTACGTTCACACGGTTCACGGAAATCATAAACAATCTTGACTCTCTCGGCAAGACCTTTGAGAATGTTGAGAAAGTGAGGAAGATATTGAGGTGCCTCCCAAAAGACAAATGGGGTCCGAAAGTGACAGCCATAGAAGAAGCCCAGAATCTCACCACTCTACCCCTTGATGATTTGCTTGGGAAGCTGATCACACATGAGATGATTCTCAATGAAGACGATGGAGAACTTCCAACAAACACTAAGAACATGACGCTCAAGTCTAAGAAGGATGAGCCCAAAGATGTGTCTGATTCTGAAGATGAGGGTGATGATGAGGATGATCCCTTTGTTCTTATTACAAGGGGCCTTTCTCGAATCCTCAAAATGAAGAAGCAATTCAACAACAAGGATGGATCAGAGTCTTCTAAATTTTGAGGTAAGTCTCAATACAATAAATATGACAAGAAGACTAAACATTTGTCTTGTTTTGAATGTGGTGAAACAGACCATCTAATAAAAGATTGCCCTCAAAAGACGAAGAGCCAGTTCAAGAAAGGTGATAGATGGAAAAAGAAAGCCATGGTGGCAACTTGGAGTGATACTGACACAGACTCCGATGATGAGAAGGCCAATGTCTGTCTAATGGCCTCAGGAGATTAATCCCACGATGAGCAGCTTGAGGTAACCGTAAGAGAGCTTATTGCAAGTCCAAAGAGGTATTATCAAAATTCCTTTCTAATATGATTGCCAACGAAGAGAAACTTATTGCCCAAACTAACAAACTTATTAAGAAAACTGTGGACCAAGAAAGAACTATTGAGGATCTGTCTATGAGGGTCAAAAGTCTTGAAACTTCTTATTCAGGTCTTGACATTAAAGTGAAGCCTCTTGACTCAGAGAAATCTGAACTCAAGCAAGATCTCTCATCTCTAAGAAATGAACATCATGACTTAGAGAACGAGAAGATCTCCCTGAATAAAAAGATTCAAGACCAACAGACAACCCTCATAAGTTTTACCAAATCCAAAGGCACTCTTGATAGGATGTTGGGTGAGCAACAAAGTTCTATAAACAAAAGTGGTATTGGTTATAATCCAAGGTTTTTAAAGAAGCAGCACATTACCACTTTTGTAAAGGCAAAAGGACGCAGAACCTCTCCTATATGTCACCACTGTGCGAGAAAGGGACATGTAAAAGAGACATGCCCCTATAGAAGAAAGAATCCACATATCATTCGCAATACATTTCCTATTCACTTGAGAAAAGAACGGATAACGCAAGTTTGGGTCCCCAAAGGCACTATTTTACCAAATATGGTTTCTCCCAATAATGGATCTAAATTTTCTTATTGGTCTAGCCACAAAGGTTGATGTTTGTCTTGCAGAAGATTACCAAGGTGAAGGAGCAAAAATGGATTATTGATAGTGGATGCTCGAGACAAATGAGTGGGAAGAGGTCTCTCTTCCATGATCTAAAGAAGCAATCCACTGGAACAATCACTCTTGGTGACAAAGGAAAGTGTGACATCGTTGGTATTGGTAGTGTTGGGAGTAGACCTGTCAAAACATAACCTGACCCGAAAACCCGACCCGACCGCCCGAAATTTTTTGGGTCAAGACCCGAAAATTTTGACCCGAAAATTTATTTGGACCCGAACCCGAAAACCCGGTAATTTTCCGGGTAATCTGGGTTTCGACCCGGTGACCCGATTGACCCGGTAATTTTGACCCGATTTACCCGATTGACCCGGTGACCCGACTGACCCGGTTGATTTATAATTAAATATAATTAAAAAAAAATATATTTAATTAAAATTTATCGCAAAATTATCAAATTATGATTTTTTAAATTTAAAAAAGAAAAAATTGACAAACCCGAAATCGACCGGAAATGACCCGAAACCCGGTCAAACCCGGGTTCTAGTCAACCCGAAAAACCCAGAACCCGTTTTACCCGGGACCCGATGTGACCCGACCCGAACCCGACCTGAATGACCCGTTTGACAGGTCTAGTTTGGAGTGATCCTAACCATAGTATTAAAAATGTTTATCTTGTTAATGGTTTGAAGTATAATTTGCTTAGTGTTTCTCAACTATGTGATAGTGGTAATAATGTTGGATTTAACAAGAAAAGATGTCTAGTGCGCAGAGAAGATATAGGTGAAGTAGTTCTAACTGCCTATCGTTATAACAACATCTATGCTGTGAATGATGAGCAAGTGGCACAAGGAAGCTTAACCTGTCTAAAGGCTTTGACGGACGATCCAAAGCTCTGGCACAGGAGACTCGGTCATGTAAGTCCACATACACTACAGAAGCTTGTGTCCAAAGGGCTTGGAAGAGGACTACCTGAGATGGACTTCAAAGGTATTGATATGTGCAAAGCATGCACACGAGGTAAACAAACACGTAGCTCTTTCAAACCCAAAAAGGTTGTAAGTACTTCTAGACCCCTTTAACTTTTACATGTGGATTTATGTGGTCCTATGCGAGTCAAATCTCCCAATGGTAAAACGTACATGGTTGTTGTTGTTGATGATTTTTCGAGATATACCTGGGTTGCTTTTTTAAAAGAAAAATCAGAGGCCTTATTTGAGTTTTCAAAACTTTGTAAGGAGTTGCAAACTTTATGAGACGAGCCCATAGTGTCAATTTGAAGTGATCATGGTAGGGAGTTTGATCAACTTCAGTTTGATTTATTTTGTGCTAAATATGACATCTCCCATAATTTTTCTGCTCCTATGACACCTCAACAAAACGAGGTTGTGGAACGAAAGAATCACACCCTAGAGGACATGGCCAGGACTATGCTTTTAGAAAATGCATTACCTAAAACCTATTGGGCTGAAGCTATTAACACAGCTAACTATATTTTGAATCGTTGTCTTATTCGTTCCATCTTAAAGAAAACTCTTTATGAACTTTTCAAAGGCCACAAACCACTTATATCATATTTTAAACCATTTGGCTGTACTTGTTTTGTTCATAACAATGGAAAAGATAACCTTGGGAAATTTGATGCTCGTAGTGATGAAGGTATATTTCTTGGCTACTCCACAAGTAGCAAAGCATATAGAATCTTCAACAAAAGGACCAAGTTGGTTGAGGAAAGTATACATGTTATATTTGATGAATGCAGTGATGGTTCTTTAAGTGAAAGTGTTGCAGATCTAGATCTTAACAGCCATACAAAGAATGAAGATGGTGATGATATTGCTACTAAGAACACAGAGAAGATGAACATGCAGGATCAGATTCTTAACACTGAAGAATTGGCCCAAGGTGTTGAAGCTCCGTCCAAAGCCCTTGGCGACCAATCCAAAAGTGTTGAGACTTCAGAAACTACAGTAACTGAGCCTAACAGATCCACGGAGTCGGATGTACCACGAATCAATCCTGTTGATGTGATGAACCAAGGAGCTAATACTAGCAAGAGAAAGTTCAAATACTCTTCATCACACTCATTAAAGGATATCATCTCTGACCCTACCTCTAGTATTCAAACTCATTCTAAACTTAAAGATCTCTGTGCTTTTCACGCGTTTGTTTCTCTTATAGAACCAAAGAAGGTAGATGAGGCCCTTCTAGAGCCAGACTGGATCATTGCTATGCAAAGTGAGCTTAACAAATTTGAAAGGAACAAAGTCTGGACCTTGAATCCTAGGCCAAAGCATCGATCAGTCATTGGAACACGTTGGGTATTTCGGAACAAGCTATATGAGAAACAAAGCGAGGCTTGTTGCTCAAGGCTACAATCAAGAGGAAGGTATTGACTACGAGGAGACTTTTGCTCCCGTAGCCAGGTTTGAAGCCATTCGCCTATTATTAGCATTTTCATCTTTTATGGGCATAAAGTTATATCAAATGGATGTCAAGTGTGCTTTTCTTAATGGTTTCTTAGAGGAAGAAGTCTATGTGGCTCGACCCCCGGGTTTTAAAAGTTCGGAATTTTCTAATCATGATTACAAACTAGACAAAGCGCTATACGGTTTGAAAAAAGCCCCAAGAGCTTGGTATGAGCGCTTGTCAAAATATCTTTTAGAAAATGATTTTAAAAGGGGGTTGATCGACAAGACTCTTTTTATTAAGACCAAAGGAAAGGACATTTTGGTTATTCAAATATATGTTGATGATATATTGTTTGGAGCTACTAACACATCTTTGTGCAAGGAATTTTCTGACATCATGTGCAGTGAATTTGAGATGAGCTTGATGGGTGTTGTAGGAGGAAATCGAGTTTAAAATATAATAAAATAATTCAAACCAGATTCGTGCCCCAGCAAATAATTACAAGACTTCCTCCCGATGCAGCAGTAGGAAGTCAGGATCGATCCACGAGGAAGCGTGTCAGCGGATCCTAGGCAGCAGAGAAATCTCACGGACAGAAGTGGTCGACAACAGGGGTCCTAGATCTCGTGTACAGTTGCTCGACAGAAGATCTGACAGTCGAACAGCGCAGCAGCAGCTCCCGGCGATATTGGTCGAGATCGAGTAACCTTTACTCGAGATCGAGTAAGGTTGTCGACGTTGGTTTGGCTTTTGTCGATCACCTGCACACAGAATGATACGTGGCTATTCCTGATCCTTCGCTTGTGGGTTTAGAATCAAGAATAACGACTTGTTGTTGGCCCAATCTTGCTTTTGCTCTTCGATCAAAAGAAGTCGAACTCGTAATTCATGCCAAATTCGTAACTAAATAAACTCCGTATAGGTTCCGATCAAACACCGACACGTCAAGTGACCCTAGGCTGTGCGAGTGGAATGGCTAATTAATTAACGATTGGTTAATTAGTGACCAGCAGTGGCTACCGCACTCATAGTTGCCCATTGATCATCACGTGATCAATTTTCAAAAGCGCTCAAAACAAATTGCCAATTGAAACTTATTTTGATCGGACGCACACGAACTATATTTGCCGACTGCACTCACTTTGAAAACCCTCAATGAATTTTGGACGTAAATAAATTGCAAAGTATGTGACTTTTTTGGAACGAATGAAACGAAAGAACAAGAGAAGCAAAGGTTTTGGGATTGATAATCGAAGAACCCTTTAGCCAAAGGGTTTCTTCAATTCTATATTCAATCTGATTTAATTCAATAGAACTACAATGTTTAAATAGAAAACCTAAGAACCAATTCTACCGTGCAAGATAGAATTTAGGTTTATAAAGATAGAATTTGAATCCTAAAGATAAATAAACCTAGAAGATAAAACTTAATCTAAAATCCTAATATATGAAATAATAAAATATGATAATTCAGAAAGCCTAAAGATAGACTCTCCTAACCATCTTATTTAATCTAACTAAGAAATACTAAAAATAAGCAATTCTATAATTAGACTCCAACTAACATAGGAGTTATCAAAAATAGAATATATATAAAAAATAAGAAATATAAATAATAAAATAATTAACGTCGTTTCTTCAATGACTCCCAAGGTGGAGCCTTCTTCTTCCGCTTGAGGATGACATCATTCTCCTCCATTTGAAATCGACTCGTCCTCGAGTCCTCGCCTGGGTCAAGATCGTTGTTTGACCCACAGAAGGCCAGCTTGACCCGCATCATTCTCCCCCTCTTATCTTCGATTCGTCCTCGAATCGAGTCAGCGATGATCAGCGAGGAAGGAGCAGCAACCTTCAAAGAAGATGATGGAGGAATGGGTGGAATAGGTGCCAGGAGAATTCGAGGTATAGGAACCCCAAAAACAACACCTTCATGCGCGATCGTTGAACAGACTTGATCTTCAATAAGAATAGGATCAATGACCACACAAATCTCAGCAACTGGAACTTCATGAACATGCCCAAGAGGTACAATCGCTAACTCTTGAGACATGTCATCAAGTACCTCATCCTTGTCAATGGAATCAACATGCTCGTCATGAACACTGTCGCAGTCTGATTGTAGAACAGATTCGGAGACCTTATTGGAAGATTCTAGCAGCGTATAACCCACCGTTGGAAAGCTCGTCAAGTCAGCTTCGCAACAAGATTGAGTTGACTCAATTCCGAGGTCGGAGTCAACGGAAATCGGCGAAACAAAATCGGCGCGCTGTGCTGAATCCGTGGCAACGATTTCAACAGAAGACTCCTTAGGCTCAATTACCTCGTCGTCGGTTGAGGCAACTTTAACCGCTGGAGTAGTGGAAAAGTGTAACTCCAATGCTTGACGAAAAGCATCCGAGAAGTTCTTCTTGAAGTCGTCCATCAATTTGGCATTAAAGGCATCTCGTTCGGCTTGAAATTGTGCCTCCACGACGGCAAAATGTGCTTGTATCTCGGAGTTAAGTTCGGCTTGAAGTTGTTGTTGACGCCTCTCCTTTTCGATTTCTGCTTGTCGTTGAAGTGCCTCCTCAGCCTCTCTTTGTTGGAGAAGCCGAATCTCATAGCGTTGTCGACACCTCTTATCTTCGATCTCCGCTTGATGTTGAAGCCAAAGGCAGTGCCTTTGATCCTCTCGTTGTCGCTCTACGGCTTGTTGTTGCAAAGCTCGTCTTTGCAACTCTCGGCAGTGTCGTTGTTGTGCAGCCCATGGATCGGGATCATCATCCCAGTCGCCTCCCCAGATTTCGCAAGCCATCAAATCAAAACATCAGTAACATCAAAGAAACAAAGAGCGTAGCATAACCTGGCTCTGATACCAATTGATACGTGACTATTCTTGATCCTTCGCTTGTGGGTTTAGAATCAAGAATAACGACTTGTTCTTGGCCTAATCTTGCTTTTGCTCTTCGATCAAAAGAAGTCGAACTCGTAATTCATGCCAAATTCGTAACTAAATATACTCCGTATAGGTTCCGATCAAACACCGACACGTCAAGTGACCCTAGGCTGTGCGAGTGGAATGGCTAATTAATTAACGATTGGTTAATTAGAAGCTACGGCGATTCTGGATCGAGGATCAGTAATTCGAGGTCGAGTAGTGCAATTCGAGATCGAGTAAGACAGAAGATAAAAATGAAATAAAGTAAAGACAAGTGCTTTGGGATTTCGAACTAAACTGTATGTAAAAGACTTCCAAGATTGGGGTTTGCAACAACGATAACCAAGCATGCATAAGGCAAGAATAAAACAGATAATCATGTGAATCGCATCAAAGGACTAAGCTTTCGCCTTTTTCAACAATTAGACAACTCTTTCAAGAAACCCTAATTGTATCTACCGATTTTATGTTTATAATCCAAGTTGTTAGCATGGACCTCCATTAGATGGGTAATAAACACATAACAAGTAGTAGATGCTTAAAACATGACAAAAGTCGGATCTTTACCTCAAACACGCAGGGCTATCGTCGGGCTCGCCCCAACCCTAGAAGTGGGTGGACTACTCGCGCTTCATTGCAACCTCAGACATCATTGATTGAAAAGAAATAACTTGCATTAAACTAAATTCAAAGCTTTTACAATCCCGGCAAACCAACTCTCGTTGAATGCCAAAACCCTAAAACCTCTGAACTCCTAAACCTTCTCTGTGACCTACTTCTCTACTTCTGAATTGGATTATTCCTAAAATTAGCCCCATGGGATTTATTTATAGCCTTCTAATCCTTGCTATTCAAGGATAGAAATCTCTGTCTATATCTAAATCTATATCTAAAGCATTAAAGATAAATAAATGTAACAACACAATTAAATCTAAAAAAGAGAATTATATCTAAAAGTCTTCAAGTGGATAAATCTTCTCCTTCATGATGTAACTTGATAAAATCGGATAGACTCGGCAATCTTCGGCCCCAAGGAATCCCAATCCGAGTAGAACTGTCCAAACCATGTTACGCGTCTCCGGAAGATTTCCTCGATCTCGAGGAGTTTTCCTCGATCTCGAGTAACAGGGTCTTGTCGACTTCAGTGGCTCGGCATCTCGGGTAACCCTTGCTCGATGTGGATCGGACGTTGGCTCATAAATCTCCTCGATCTCGAGTTACATACTCGAGCTCGAGTAACAGTGTTGGACATAGCTCGGCCTGGTGACGTCGAGTAGCTCTTCTTCGGACTGGCTCGGATGTGTGCTCTGGAATTCGTCGATCTCGAGGAAAGTCCTCGACATCGAGTTGTGGTGTCCGGGTGCCAAGTCGGGTAGCACTCCTCGGCATCCTTGGGTAGACTCTCCTCGACTCCGGGCATGGTCTTCGGTGCTTTGTCGACATCGAGTTGAGTACTCGATCTCGAGTAAGGTGCTGGAGTCGTGTTGGCTCGTCTTTAGCTTCTCGACATTGGCTCCTCGATCAGTGCAGGTGCCTAGGCATGGGTTGTCGATATTGACTAACATTGTCGATATCGAGTAGATTTGGGCCTCCGTCCTTGCTTCTTGGTTTTCTCCCGAACTGGCTCCATATTCTGCAAATTTAAACAGAAACTTATGTAGATCTCCATTTCTGACAAATAAACATAAACTACATAAATTCGACATATTCCCAACCCAAATATGCAAAGTGTATAGAATTCGGAACTAAAATATGCACAAAAACATGGCTACTTTAGAGACATCAAATCACCCCATACTTAGACTTGCTTGTCCTCAAGCAATAACCAAACAATAACCAAGACCTACAACACATCCTTCAAGTCTTCGCCTTTTGTCAAAAACAACATCTCAAGTAGTAGCAATGTAAGACAAGTGAATTTAACGTCATCACACATATATGAGCGATCCATAGGCATAGGCAATTTAAATCCAACCTCACAGGGATAATGTGTTTACACTCAGCTCTCAATGTGTTTAGGCTATGTAGATCAACTCTCAACTCAATTCCATATACAATCTCCTAAATATTGCAATTTAAATATAAGTCCACTTCGCAACCAATTATGCAAATGCAACAAGAATTATCAGGAGGACTTCGCTCAATAGAAGTCTTCGAAGAAGATTCCATTCGGCGGGGTTGTAATGGGGCTTGGTAAGAAATAAAAGGGTATGGAATTATTTGGCTATGTGGCGCTTAATAAAATTCGGGAATCAAGACTCTTAAATTTCCAACACAACTCAACCAAACCATAACTCTCAATCATATGCATCAACCAAACTCTCCAATTTATCTTAATGAAGTATGTAACCTTTCAAACTTCCTCAACCTCTCCAAAGTATGTATCTTGCGAATAATGAAAGAAATAAGGTAAATTTGGCTCATGCACTTTATTCACAAACATATGTACTTTTTCTCTTCTTTTTTTTTTGAAACGAAAATAGCATAAAATAACACTAGTGCATTTATAGGGTGAGGCAAAAGTCCTTTTATATAATATGCATAGCAAGATAAAAATATAAAACCAACCCATATCTCAATAAATTTCAAAAATCGTTTTTACTTGAAATGCAACATAAGCTTATTCTTTTCACAAATCATCTTCCCAACCAACTCTAAGTCTTAATTCCCAAACGGGGGTCAGGCTCAATTTGGCTAAGGATAATTTTGTGGAGTTTATAAAAAGTCTCAGGCTAATGTTCTAGCTTCAAGCAGGGTAGGTAAAGAGAGGATAAAATTGGCTTAAAAGGTGCCTCCATCATTTAATTCTCATTTACATAAACATATAAATGCATTGGCTTTGAATAACTATCACAACATTTAGAGATGCATAGGAAGAGTAAATACACTCAAAAAGCAGAGGGATTTTTTTATGTTCTCCCTATAAGGCCAAAATTCTCACTGGGACAATTTTTGTTGGATTTTAATCTTTTGCTTAGGATCATATGTGCTCAATTTCATCACAAGTTCTTAATCCACATAAAAAAACAATTTCGAGGACTTAGGCTAAACCTTCCAAACATGCCATAGGATTTACATGATCAAGTCAGTCATTATTCATCATCATAGGACATCTAAGTTAGGGTATAAAACTAAAACAATGCAGAAATTTAAACATGCATATTTTTTTTCCCGACATTTTCTATTTTTTTATTATTATTTTTTCTATGCAACTAAAAACAAGACTAAAATATGACAAAAGACTAAAATGCATAAAATTTTAAACATGAATGCATAACATAAAAATTAAAATTTCACCATGTAAAACCAAAAGCAAGACTAAAACATATAATAATGATAATGAGCCCTTCCCCCACCCCATACTTAAAATATACAGTGTCCCTACTGTATAAAATCAAATAAAAACAAGAGTAAAGGAAGGAACTCACCGAATAACACATCGAGCAGGGCGGATCAGTGTAGGTCGAGTAATGTTGTGGGAGGAAATCGAGTATGAAATATAACAAAATAACTCAAACCAGATTCTGCCCACGCAAATAATTACAAGACCTCCTCCTGATGTAGCAGCGGGAAGTCAGGATCGATCCACGAGGAAGCGTGTCAGCGGATCCTAGGCAGCGGAGTAATCTCACGAACAGAATTCGACAACAGGGTCCTCGATCTCGACTAGGGTAGTCGACAGAAGATCGGACAGTCGAACACAGCAGCAGCAACTCGGCACAGGCTACTCGATATCGACCAGGGCTACTCGATATCGAGTAGGGTCTTGTCGACTTCGGCTTGTCTTGTCGAGGACCTGCACACAGAAGCTACATCGATGCTAGATCGAGAATCAGTAACTCAAGATCGAGTAGTGCTATTCGATCTCGAGTAGACAGAGGATAAAAACGAAAGAAAATAAATGCAAAGGCTTTGGGATTTTGAACTAAAACTGTATAAAAAGGACTTCCAAGATTGGGGTTTGCAACAACGATAACCAAACATGCATAAGGCAGAGATAAACAGATAATCATGTGAATCGCATCAAGGACAAGCTTTCGCCTTTTCCAACAATTAGACAACTCTTTCAAGAAACCCTAATTGTCTCTACTGATTTTATGTTTACAATCCAAGTTGTTATCATGGATCTCCATTAGATGGGCAATAAACACATAAACAAGTAGGAGATGCTCAAAACATGATAAAAGTCAGATCTTTACCTCAATTATGCATGGCTATCGTCGGGCTCGCCCCAACCCTAGAAGTGGGTTGACTACTCGCGCTTCATCGCAAACTCAGACATCATTGATTGAAAGGAAATAACAACTTGCATTAAACTAAATTCAAAGACTTTACAATCCCGGCGATCCAACTCTCGTTGAACGCCAAAACCCTAAAACCTTCGAACTCCTAAACTGTCTCCATGAACTACTTCTCTAACTGAAATTGAATGAATAAAACTGAGCCCCATGGGCTTTATTTATAGCTTTCTAATCCTTGCTACTCAAGGATAGAAATCTCTATCTATATCTAAAACTTTATCTAAAACTTTAAAGATAAATAAAAGCAATAAAGGAATTAAATCTAAAAGGAAAAGATAAATCTAAACTAGGTAAGATGTCTTCCATGTCTTCTCCATAGATAGAACTTGATAGATCTCGGCCAAATTGGATAGAATTGGATCCAAGGACTCCCAATCCTAGTAGGACAGCGAAACCGCGTAACGCGCTCCCGGACACGGCTCGTCGATCTCGACTAGGGCTCCTCGAGATCGAGTAGGATTGTCGTCGACGGGTGTGGCTCGGCTTCTCGGGTGACTGGTGCTCGACAAGGCTCGGACATGGCTCGGAGGTCTAGTCGATCTCGAGTAGCCCTACTCTGTCTCGAGTAGATTTGCTCATCGACTAGGTCTTCCCGGGTAGATCTACTCGACATGCTCGGACCTTGGCTCCTGGCTCCTCGATCTCGACTAAGCCTCTTCGAGATCGAGTAGAGGTGGTCTGCGTCTTCGTCCTCGGCTTCTCGGCTTGGCACAGCTCGTCGACTCCGGACATGGCTCCGAAGTGTCGTCGATCTCGACTAGATGGTACTCGAGATCGAGTAAGGTTCCGGAGTCGGGTTGTCTCTGACTCAGTGTCCTCGATCAGCTCTGCTCGACCAGGTGTGCTCGACCAGCACTCGTCGAGATCGAGTAGATGCTAGTCGATCTCGAGTAGAGTTCTCTCAGCTTTCTGCTCTGTTCTTGAAACGCACTTTCCCGAGTCTTCGTTCGTCGGATTGATGCATATGACCATGCGTTGGAAAGCTCTTTCTGAGGGCTACAACTCTCATGAAGACATCAAAGCTTGATTCAGAACGAAGAATGGTGAAAAAATGGCGTTTTCTCCAGCTGCAACATCCTTAGCTTCTCCATGAGTTTCCTTTAGGCTTCAAAGTGCGTCCGATTTCTGCGAAATATAACCAAAACTTGTGTAGACCTCCATATATTGCAAATAAGTGTAAACTACACAGATTCTGTATTGTTCTAACCCAAATGTATGCAATGTATGCAGAAATCGATATAAAAGTTAGTGTAAAACATGGCAAATTAGGCTCACAACAAGTAACTGATCTTTGTCGATCTCGAGTACAGAACTCGATCTCGAGGAGGCTTGTCTGCGTCCAGTGGATTTATGAAGTCGAGGAGCTTCTGGCTTTAGTCGATATCGAGTTGGCCTACTCGACATCGACGAGTTTCTAGGCTGCTCCTCCTTGTCGTTGTCGACTTGGCCTTCGTCGATTCTGACTGTTTTTCAGGGGCTTCTTCTTTCCACCTTTCGCGATCCTTTTATGTTTGCCAACCTAAAAGTGTTAGATTGCACACAAAAACAAGACTTTCCACATGAAGTATTCTAAACCAAAAAAACAAAACCAAAAACCATAACCAAAACCAAAAAGTTCAAAAGTCCCAAAATTCATAAAGTTTTATATACATGCTCTAGATTTTAGATTCGCTAGGCCGACTTCTCCGTTTGCGCTCAAGGACCATTAGTGTGGGGCCCTTTCATGCTTGGCCCTTCTCCTGGATCATCTAGGTCCTGATTGTAGTATGCAAGTTCAGCTGACAGGTGGTTGCTTGCATATTCTTCCTTCTCTTTCTTCTTCTTCCTTCCAGCTCTTAGTTTTCGCAGATTTTCTCGCCACGGGGCCTTACCTCCCCTTAAATTATTGATAATTTTCTTAATGGACTGAGGGGGAGTAGAATTCATACCTGAACTTACCTTTTCGGACCCAAAACAGAAATCTTCGGGCTTGGGGTTAGTCGATATCGAGTACGGCTGGTCGATATCGAGTACAGGGACCCCATACTTAGGCTCTGGGCAAGTCTGTGGCCCAGCAAAGGAAGTCGATATCGACGAGCTTTGGTTGAGATCGAGTAGAGGGTTAGTCGAGATCGAGGAAGCTTTGTCGATCTCGAGTACAGTGCTGGTGCTTTCCTCCGCCGATTGCTTGGTCCCATGGTTGCTGATGCTTTTTACCTCCAGCCATGAAATTTCCTCCTTTGCAGGGCCAAAAGAGAAATCTAAATCCTCATCGCCTATGGTGAAGGTGAGCGATCGATTCTTGACACTAATTCTGGCATCTGCAGTAGCTAAGAATTGTCTACCAAGAATAATAGGGCTATTAGGATCTTCAGCACAGTCTATAATAAGGAAATCTGCTGGAACAAAGAATTTACCAACCTGGACGGGGACATTCTCAAGTATACCTGTAGGGATGACTACTGTATTATTGGCCATGTATAGCTTGGCATCCACATGCTCTATGCAGCCTATTTTTACCTTCCGCCAGATTGATAAGGGCATGATGCTCACACTTGCTCCTAAATCACACAGAGACTCATATTTATATTGTCCAAAACCCACAGTAACAGAAAACTCACCAGGGTCAGGTCTCTTTTCAGGGAAGTGGAGTACTTTGCATTCGCCCGCGATTTCTGAGATGGATCGCTTCTTGCTCAGGATTTCCTTCAGAAATTTGACATATCCAGGCATCTCTTGTAGGGCTTCTGTAAAAGGAATAGAGACGTTTAGTTCTTGCAACATATTAACAAAACGGTTAAACCTACCTGCGGTGGAGTCTTTCTGTGCTTTGGAAGGGAAAGGCAGTGGCTTTTTCTGCTTCGGAGCCAGATCGATGTCGAAGGAGTTGCAGAGTCGTCGAAGTCGGCCACTTTCTCCTCGATCTCGACCAGTGTTTCCTCGATCTCGACTTAAGTTTCGACCTCGAGTTGCTGGGCTTAGCAGTGGAGTCCGAGCTGGGCGTGCTCCTGGTCTGTGTGGAGGAGATGTTTGTCTAGATTGAGTACAGGCTCCTCGAGATCGAGTTGATTCTGCTCTGTGTCAAGTTGCTGCTCTGCCTTGTCTTGATGTTTCCCGACCTCTGGCTCGTGTAATTGATGCCCACTCCTGAGTTTGATAGCTGCGACGTGTCCGGTCTTCCCCTTAGGATTTGGTTCTGTTTGCCCAGGGAGCTGTCCGGATGGTCGTGGGATCTGTGCAGCGATTTGACCCATCTGGGTCTCTATTCCCCTTTTCCAGATGTCCAGTTCTCCAAATTTTGTAGTGATGTTCTGGAACTGGTTGTTGATGGTGCCTTGATTCCGACGCATCTCCTCAAGGATGAGCTGTAAGTCATCTTTCTTTTGATCCCTTTCTGGATGTCCTGGAGCTCTGTATGGTGGGGGGTTCCTAGGAGGACCTTGGTTCCACTATGGTTGATAGAACCTTTGATCTCCCATGTAGCGATTGGGACCCCCAGCGTAGGCTACCTCTTCATGTGTCTCTGCCAACCTGACTTGCTCAGTGTGTGGGCACTCAGTAGTGGTGTGCCGCTGTGATCCGCATTCGATGCAAGGCTGATTGACAGACAGATATTTGACTTGCTTGAGGAGCTTGCGATTCTGGTCTCTGTAGAACTGCTCCCTGACATCCGGGTCAATCTCCTTTGCTGGCTCATAGAGTGGCATAGATGGTGCTGGCCCGGCATAGGAGTTCTCCTCATAGTTTGCAGTAGACCCATATTTGTTGTCATAATTGGTGAGCTTGTCCAGCACACTCCAGGCGTCAATTAGTGGCATCGTCAGATACTCATAGCGAGTATACTGGTTGATTCTGTCCTTAGTGACCTGGTCAAGAGAGTTGAAGAAGATCTCCTGAATGACCTAGGGTGGCTGTCCATGAGTAGGGCAAGATCGCAACAGTTCTTTGTAGCGTTCCCATGCCTTTGCTAGCGGTTCCCCAGACTTCTGTTTGAAGGCTGTGATTTTCTGGCGGAGGAGTGCTGTTTTGGCGGGAGGGAAGAATTTGTTCAGAAACTCTTGCTCTACTTGGGCCCATGTTGTGAGGGATCTTGATTTCAGCCCTTCAAGCCACTTCAGTGCAGGTCCAGCGAGAGACCAGCGAAAAGCCTTCATCTTGACATATTTCAGAGTTGTACCTCCAGCAAGAGTACGACACATGTAAAAAAAATTGGTAATATGTTCAAGAGGACACTCATTAAATTTGCCATAAAAAACATTATTTTTAAGCTCTATAAGAAATTGAGTGCGAATTTCAAAAGAGTTTTCAGGGATTAGAATCGCCGATTTAGGCACGACGAGAGTTGGATGCATGTAATCCTCTGCAGTGGTTGGAAATTGGGCAATCTCAGCTTCTGCTTGCCTCGCGCGCTCAGCTTCTTGTTCCCTTCCTGCTCTCTCAGCGGCGATAGTAACATCCCTTGCGGCTAGTTCCCTTGTGAGCCTTCCAATCAGCTGTTCTTGTGCTTCTGCGGCCGCCATGGCTCTTTGTAGTTTAGCTCTGATGTGTAAAAGGCGTTCCGGTTCGTCTAAGCAGTCAAACTCAGGTGGTTGACCAGAACGGCGCATACACCTGTAAAGTAACTCAAAGAAAACGTGAGATTTTAACTACCTAAGGCGCGAATGATAGCTTCCCCGGCAACGGCGCCAATTTGTTGTAGGAGGAAATCGAGTTTAAAATATAATAAAATAATTCAAACCAGATTCGTGTCCCAGCAAATAATTACAAGACTTCCTCCCGATGCAGCAGTAGGAAGTCAGGATCGATCCACGAGGAAGCGTGTCAGCGGATCCTAGGCAGCAGAGAAATATCACGGACAAAAGTGGTCGAAAATAGGGGTCCTAGATCTCGAGTACAGTTGCTCGACAGAAGATCGGACAGTCGAACAGCACAGCAGCAGCTCTCGGCGATGTTGGTCGAGATCGAGTAACCTTTACTCGAGATCAAGTAAGGTTGTCGACGTCGGTTTGGCTTTTGTCGATCACCTGCACACAGAAGCTACGGCGATTCTGGATCGAGGATTAGTAACTCGAGGTCGAGTAGTGCAATTCGAGATCGAGTAAGACAGAAGATAAAAATGAAATAAAGTAAAGACAAGTGCTTTGGGATTTTGAACTAAACTGTATGTAAAAGACTTCCAAGATTGGGGTTTGCAACAATGATAACCAAGCATGCATAAGGCAAGAATAAAACATATAATCATGTGAATCGCATTAAAGGACTAAGCTTTCGCCTTTTCCAACAATTAGACAACTCTTTCAAGAAACCCTAATTGTATCTACCGATTTTATGTTTATAATCCAAGTTGTTAGCATGGACCTCCATTAGATGGGTAATAAACACATAACAAGTAGTAGATGCTTAAAACATGATAAAAGTCGGATCTTTACCTCAAACACGCAGGGCTATCGTCGGGCTCGCCCCAACCTTAGAAGTGGGTGGACTACTCGCGCTTCATTGCAACCTCAAACATCATTGATTGAAAAGAAATAACTTGCATTAAACTAAATTCAAAGCTTTTACAATCCCGGCAAACCAACTCTCGTTGAATGCCAAAACCCTAAAACCTCTGAACTCCTAAACCTTCTCTGTGACCTACTTCTCTACTTCTGAATTGGATTATTCCTGAAATCAGCCCTATGGGCTTTATTTATAGCCTTCTAATCCTTGCTATTCAAGGATAGAAATCTCTATCTATATCTAAAGCATTAAAGATAAATAAATGTAACAACATAATTAAATCTAAAAAAGGGAATTATATCTAAAAGTCTTCAAGTGGATAAATCTTCTCCTTCATGATGTAACTTGATAAAATCAGATAGACTCGGCAATCTTCGGCCCCAAGGAATCCCAATCCGAGTAGAACTGTCCAAACCGCGTTACGCGTCTCCGGAAGATTTCCTCGATCTCGAGGAGTTTTCCTCGATCTCGAGTAACAGGGTCTTGTCGACTTCAGTGGCTCGGCATCTCGGGTAACCCTTGCTCGATGTGGCTCAGACGCTGGCTCATAAATCTCCTCAATCTCGAGTTACATACTCGATCTCGAGTAACAGTGTTGGACATAGCTCGACCTGGTGACGTCGAGCAGCTCTTCCTCGGACTGGCTTGGATGTGTGCTCTGGAATTCGTCGATCTCGA
This sequence comes from Persicaria maculosa, assembly GCA_963922045.1. Lineage (NCBI taxonomy): Eukaryota > Viridiplantae > Streptophyta > Magnoliopsida > Caryophyllales > Polygonaceae > Persicaria > Persicaria maculosa. Next base: position 55,323,559 of record OY998254.1, read on the forward strand.
GGAAAGTCCTCGACATCGAGTTGTGGTGTCCGGGTGCCAAGTCGGGTAGCACTCCTCGGCATCCTCGGGTAGACTCTCCTCGACTCCGGGCATGGTCTTCGGTGCTTTGTCAACATCGAGTTAAGTACTCGATCTCGAGTAAGGTGCTTGAGTCGGGTTGGCTCGTCTTTAGCTTCTCGACATAGGCTCCTCGATCAGTGCAGGTGCCTAGGCATGGGTTGTCGATATCGACTAACATTGTCGATATCGAGTAGATTTGGGCCTCCGTCCTTGCTTCTTGGTTTTCTCCCGAAATGGCTCCATATTCTGCAAATTTAAATAGAAACTTATGTAGATCTCCATTTCTGACAAATAAACGTAAACTACATAAATTCGACAAATTCCCAACCCGAAATAGGAAAAGTGTATAGAATACGGAACTAAAATATGCACAAAAACATGGCTACTTTAGAGACATCAATGGGTGAACTCAACTTCTTTTTGGGATTACAAGTTCATTAATCTATGAAAGAGATCTTTGTCAACTAAAACAAGTACACTAAGGATCTCTTGAAGAAGTTCAAGATGGATCAATCCAAAGCAGCCAAGACACCCATGAGCTCAACCTTGTCTCTAGAACAAGACAAGACCGAAAAGAGTGTCAAACAAAAGGAGTATCGAGGAATGATTGGATCTTTATTATATCTTACTGCTAGTAGACCTGACATCATGTTTAGTGTTTGCATGTGTGCTAGGTTTCAAGCTGACCTTAAAGAATCTCACCTCGTGGCTGTGAAGAGGATCTTTCGATATCTCAATGGCACTAAGGAGCTTGGCTTGTGGTACCCAAAGCAAATAGATTTTACACTAATTGGGTATTCTGATGCAGACTTTGCAGGCTATAAGGTGGATAGGAAGAGCACGTCGGGATGTTGCCAATTCTTAGGAGCATCCTTGATCAGTTGGCACTCAAAGAAATAAAACTCAGTTGCTCTATCCACTATCGAAGCCGAATACATAGCAGCCGGAGCATGTTGCTCCCAAATCCTTTGGATAGCTCAACAAATGAGAGATCTTGGCATCAATCTCAAAGGCATTCCTATTAAGTGTGACAATACAAGTGCCATATCCATTACAAAGAATCCTGTTCACCATTCAAGGACCAAACATATTGATGTAAGGCATCATTTCATTAGAGATTATGTCGAAAAAGGTGATGTGTCCATATCCTTTATTTCAACTGACTATCAATGGGTTGACATTTTTACTAAGCCTTTGGCAGAGGACATGTTCATCTTCATTAGACGAGAGATCGGAATGCTTAACAGGGATGCACTTTCGTAGGGGGAGCTTTCCCTTTACGAAAGAATACTTCTACTCAGTGTCAAGACCTTTAAGCTTCATGTCAAGGTTTGTGAACTGAATGGTAGAGCACATATAACGGATCATATATTTGGGAATTTTTTTTCAAGATAGCCAAAAAACAAAAAAAAATTTGCAAACTAGCCAAAATCAAAAACTATTTTAGGATTTAGCCAAAGTAGGGTAAAGTCGCGGTTTGAAACAACGACTTTACCTCAACTTTAAAAAAAACAATAAAATACTAAACTTTATATTTTTTTTTATTTTTGGATAAAATTTGAAATTAAGAAGAGAATGTGGGAAAAAAAAATTAAATGGGAGAGTCGCTGTTTCAAACAGGGACTCTCCCTTAATTGAAAAAAAAAATGTACTCACCGTAGCCCCTTAAAATGTACACATAAGACACTCTGTATCCGTACCCCCTATTTCCCTACTTCCTCTCTCTTCTTTTTCTCTCTCTCTTTTTTTTTGTCAAAATCCTGCGCTCTCTCTCTCCACTTTCCACCTCTCCTTCCTTCCTCTCTCTTCTTTTTTTCTCTCTCTCTTTTTCTTTCTCTGTTTCTTTTTGCAGACTCCCTCGCTCTCTCTCTCCACTTTTCTCCTATTCTTTCCTGTCTTTCTCAGTTTTTTTTTTAATAATCAGTAGAGTCGCTGTTTAAAACAGCGACTCTACTTATATCTAAGTTTTTTTTATTTTCGGTATTTTTTCTATTTAATGTTAAACTAAAACTAAAAAAAATAAAAAAAATAGGTAAGTCGTTGTTACAAACAGCGACTTACTTATTATATATTTTTTTAAAACCTTAGAGTAAAGTCGATGTTACAAGCAGCGACTTTACCCAAGTTTGGCTAAATTCCAAAATATTTTGACATTTTGGTTAATCTCCAAATTTTTTTCCAAATTTTGGCTATTTCCAAAAAAAATTCGATATTTGGTTAATATCTTATTAGATATTTGATCAAATATAGTTTTAATGTTTTAAACTTCCTTATGCATTACACTGTTTATTTTCCAAAAAATCTTATATTCGAGTATATTTTATTTATGGAAAATATTTTTCGAAAATATTCCCTCTTTCATTTAAAGTGTGAAAAGATGGTTTGAATTTTGAATTATTTGGGAAAACAGATCTTTTCAAAATGGCAGTTGTGTTATGATTATTACCCTTGGAACCATAAACCCGTCCTATCAACTTACCTCTCTCACCCTTTTTAAACCACATGTTCTTACCCTAACCATTCCTCACCTCTCCAGAACTACCTAAACCCTCCGTCTCTTCAACTTCTCCTTCAACCTTTCTCTGAAAGCATAGCCGAATTCCATCCATGGCACCCAAATCTAAGAAGACCTCCACACCCAAACGCCTTGGCGCTAGCCCCAAAGGACGCCAGGCCTCTCTTGTGATCTACCTCCAACCCGAACCCTCTCCTCAAGCTATCGACCCAGCCATTGTCCTGAGCACCGTCCCTGAGAGCACCATTGCTGAAATCAAACGGTCCCTGAAGCGCCCGACGAAGAAGTCTCTAAGTGCCAAGCAAAAAGGGAGGAGAAAGATCATTGTTGAGGAAGAGGAGGAAGAGGAGGAACTTGATGCGATTCTAGAGCGAGATGCTACAAAAGAGGCCGAGGAAGAGGCCTAGAAAAAGAAAAATGCCGAGGAGGAGGCTGAGATACCAAGGAAAGAGGTCGAGGAAGAGGCCCAAAGAGCAGCAGAGAAGGAGGTTCCCACTGAAGAGGAACCAGAGGAACCAGAGGAAGAGGAGGACGACGAGACTGCAGACGACGACGAGGAGGCTGAGGGAGACGATGCTGAAGTGTCTGCTGAGGACTTGGGGTCTGAGAAAGAAGAGGAGAGGGGCCAGAACTTGTTCCCTCTCTTACTCCTCCTTCTCCTCCCCCGTCTCCGAATAAGCGCAAAGCCACTAAAGCAAAGCCTCCATCTCCCAAGCGCACAAGGAAAGGCACTCTCAGAAGCCTTGACGCGCCTGTCAAGACGTCTGCTCCCACAAAAGCTCGAAGGAAGAACGCCGATCCGCCTGCACTTATCCAGGTAAACCAATCCTTACCCTCCTCCTGGTTTGAGAATGCTGAGATGGTTGGAAAGTGGGTAGATGAGTTTAGAACTCGTAAGATTTGTTGTTCCGATTTCATTGATCTTGATTTTTTTGGAAGCTTTGAACCTACCCTGCAAACAAACCTCTGCCTGGACCCTTCTGAACCTTGAATCCGTATACTCACCCGTCTATTTTACATAAACCTCAAAGCCAAACACGCTGCTGATGGTTGGTCTTTGGAATCAGTCGTCAAGGGAGTTAGAATCACCTTCAACTCCATTGACTTCGCTGATCTCCTTGGCCTTCCTAAACCTTGTCCACCCTCTCCTGAAACCGCCACAAAAGAACAGTGCGTTGCTCTTGCCCGATCCAAATACTTGCTCCCCGAAGCATCAAACAGCACCACCAAACAGCTTACCCACTTGTCCCTTACTCTCGAGGCAAAAATCATCCTTAACATCATTGTGAGATGCCTCTTACCCCGAATCAACTCTGGCTCGCTACTCACTGACAACGCTATGGTCCTTTTATACCGAATTTTGAATGGCCATGATCTTGATCTGGCCAATACCATCATAGGATCCATGGCTCACACCCGCAAAGCCAGAAAAGGAACTCCCCTTCCCTTTGCAAACCTTTTAACCCATGTCTTCAAAGCTTCTGAAATCGATTTCAAAAATGAAAAACAACAACATCATATGGGTAAATTCGACTCCAAGAGCTTTGAGAAGATTGACATCACTCAGTCCTCCCAAGGGACTTGGAGTCTTGCCTCTCACTCAAAAACTCTTCCCAGTGCCTCTGCCATCGATGAGCGCATGGAAAATCTGGAGTTGGGTTTGGAGGAAGTTCGCCTGGACATCAAGGAGCTGTATAGAGAGTTTTCGCTGGAGATGGGTGGGGTGGCTAAGTTGTTGCATGAGCTGAAATTGCTGTTCACGGATGGTGCTCTTGATGAAGAATCCTAAATCCCTACCCTACCCTAACCCTTAATCTAAACACTGCTGGTTTTGGTTACTGTTTTAAAACTTTTGGTTACTGTTTTATCCTCCTCCCTTTGTTGAAAGAAAAAAAGGGGGAGATGGTTTGATGGTTTAGACTTTGAATCTGCTGTGAACCAAGGGCCTTGGAAGACCTTGTTTTGTTTTACTTTTGTTGGATATTTCTCTTTGGCTTTAAAAACTTATGATCCAACATTTGTCTGACCCAGGCAAGTACTTAGTCTGATTTTGCTTATAATATATTTTGCTTGACTAAGTTACAGGGATGCACAGGTTTTGTCTTTCATCAAGGGGGAGATTGATAACTCCACTCCCTTGATGAAAATCAGAAATGGTTTCAAAGGCGTTGACACATGGCTTGTGTCAATGGTCTTGAAGCTACAATTGTGTTGATGAAACACTAAACCTGTATTATGTGCTTATTATTTTCGGATGTTATTATATGTTATTATTATTAAATATATTTCCAGATATTATTGTATATTATGCACTAACATATGCAGCAAGTTTTTTGAATAATATCTCCTTCCTTAAGCTTAAAGTCGGGAAGATGCAAATCGGAGATTATGGCTTCAGAGTTTCCCAATATAGAAGATTGTGAAGATTACCATGATCGATCTAGCCATTGAAGAGAAGATCCTTCTTTGAAGATGGCGCCGATTTGTTCAATATAAAGGAAATGAAGAAGGGAAGACAGATACACAATCGTTGAAAACAAGCATTCATTCGCACTCTATTGTAAGGAGGAAATCGAGTTTAAAATATAATATAATAGATGAAACCAGATTCGTGCCCACGCAAATAATTACAAGATTTCCTCCCGATGTAGCAGTGGAAAGTCAGGATCGATCCTCGAGGAAGCGTGTCAACGGATCTCAGGTAGCTGTAAATCTCACAGACAGAAAAGCAAACAAAAAGATAGAAATAACAAATAAAAGCGGAAACGAAAGCAAAGCACAGAACTACTCGATATCGACTAAAAGACCTCGATATCGAGTAAAATCTGTAACTCGGATTGGCTTGTTCCTCAGCTGTGCTTCTCCATCACGCTTTCCTCGATCAACTTTGGTTCACATCCTTTGTCGATATCGAGTAATTTACTCGATATCGAGTAATATCCTGAACTCGAGTTGCCTTCTTCTCTCAGTGTCTCGAGCAATTTCTCCTCGACCAGGCTTGGGTGCATACTTTTTCTCGATATCGAGTAAAGCTTCTCGATATCGAGTAATATTCGGCTTCAGCTTGATTTGTCCTGGTTCCGCTGCTCTTTGACCTTGGACTTCTGTAGTTGACTTTCGAGCTGTTCTTCCTTTCTCAGAACTGCTGTAAATTGCTTCGATTTCTGCGAATTTAAACAGAAACTGGTGTAGATTCCATAATTTGGCAAATAAGCATAAACTACATAGATTCCGTACTATTCTAGCCCAAATGCATGAAATGCATGCAGAAAACGATATAAAAGTTACTATAAAACCTGGCAGATTCGACTCACAACAAACACCCCATACTTAAGCTTGCTTGTCCTCCAGCAATACTTTTATTTGTTATTCAGGGGAAGAATTCAAAACTCTCAACATCTTAGATTCATTCTCATATAACCATGCAGTCAATTACCATCATTGAAAAGGTACTTGTGTCACAAATCCCTGCATGTGCAAATTTAAAGCAACATCTACTCACAAAAGGAGGTTTATGCAAAAACATTCAGAAGTGACAAAGCATTAATAATCAAGAGGACTTCAATTTAAGCTCAATAAGGAGTAGATTGGTAAAACGCTAAAAGGTGGGCAATGTTTGGCAATGTGGTGCTAATGATCCGGAGAAATGGAGTATTTTCAAACTTTCTTACCATATTCATTCTTCATAAGAATCATCACCTTTCATAATGCTTTTATAAAAAACAATGCTTTTACCTCTCTAACCTCAGCACTGTCTTCTCGCGAGTCGCAAAAATGGGTGTCATGAATGGCCCGGATACTTAGTGCGTCGGACTCCTCACCTGTGTGTCCCATCTCACTGAACTATTATCTCAGCAAGCATGGTCGATCTACCTTTATCTCCTGAGGTGATCGGATTTTCTTTCACTCATTAAATTTTCCATATTTTTCAAACAATCTTGCCAAACTCCAATAATAATAACAATAACACAAACACCATATGATAATCTCCATAACGTGACATCATTCTCAACATAATCCCCGGATAGGAAATAAGGTAAAGAATGGGCAATATTTGGATCATGTGGAGCATAATATGAAATAAGGCATAATATGGCTTTTGTGATGCATAAGCATAGGTATGGCTAGGATATAACAATATGAGCATTATATGGAAATATAATGTCCTCCATCCTCTTATCATGCAACATGTCAAAAGCAACTTCAAATTTTACCTCCTTTCATAGTTTTCAAGAAAATATGCATTTCATTGTGACTTCCCTTTACTAGGCAATTTCATGCTATATCTCTAATGAATCCAATTTTGCATCGTCGAGTTCAATTAAAGCTTCCATGACACTTATTCAAAATTTTCAATGGGGGTCTTTTTTTTCAAACTTTGGAAAACATGCATATAAGCACATAAATCAATAATGAATTCCAAAATAGCCATGTATAAGCAATCCGAGAAATAAACTTTAAAAATGCACACATAATGTCAAATAAAACCAAATATGCACAAAGTAAGCCCTTCCCCCACCCTATACATAAACATTACAGTGTCCTCACTGTATAAAAACAAGGGTAAAGAAAGAAACTCACAAGACAGGTGTGCAGGGCTTCATAATATAGAGTGAAAATGCCTGGGCCTAGTCCGATTTAGCTTGCTTCTATCCCCATGGTCCTGAAAAATGTAGAAGAGAAATACCCACGATAGAAAAAACTAAAAGTTGAAAACCAAAAACAAAAGCAACAATGTCCAAAAGTCCCAAAAAGTAAATGTTTATTTACAAGCTCTAGATTTTATAGTCGCTAGGCCGACTTTTCTCCATTAAGCTCAAGGTGGCATTTTCAGGGCCCATGTAGCTTGGGCTTCAAATAGGACTCCATTCTTGTCCATTAGCTGCAACCCGCCTGAATGGATCTTGTTCACCGTGAAAGGCCCCATCTTCTTCTTGTTGAATTTATTAGGAAACCAATGATCCTTTGATTTGGAGACATAGAGCTTGTCTCCAACTTCATACTCCTTGAGCTCGTCATTGAAAATCCTACATAATCGCACATACCAAGGCAAACCTCTCCCATGTATAGATAAGTCTTTAATTGAAATAGCAGAAGAAAGATCCATACCTTGGCTTACCTTCGCAGAATCGGATTCGGGGACCTCTGATTTTGGTCGATCTCGAGTAAAGGTACTCGATATCGACGAGTTTTCTGCTTCTGGTGGGCTGCTGCTCGAGGATGGCGAAGTCGAGGAGGACAATACTTGGTTGACATCGACCAAATTGGTCGATATCGAGGAGTTCAGCTCGTCTGGTGGAATCAGCGTCGATATGAAGGAGGGTTTGTCGTTTTGAGTTGGTCGATATTGAGTAATGTTACTCGATATGGAGTTATTCGGCTCAGTATCGGCTGGCTCTGGCCTGACAGGAGGAATCGACTTGGTGAGGTTTGGTCGATATCGAGTACCCTTACTCGATATCGAGTTAGGTTGTTCGATATTCCTCTGCTCGACTACTGATGGGACTGTCTCGACATGGTCTGGTCGATATCGACCTGGGGTACTCGATATCGAGTTGATCAGTGGCTCTGTCGATTTCTCCTGGTCGATATTGACCCCATACTTAAGACTTGGCAAGGCATCCGAAAAATAGTTAGTCCAAATCGACGTACCTTGATCTATGTCGAGTGGATTATCAGCTTCTTCGTTTAGGATGGCCATGATCTTCTCCACCTAGGCTTCCATATCCTTTTTTTCTAGCTCTTCGGGAGTCATATTTCTTACCTTAGGCTCCCCGCAAATAATGTAACCAGCTGATATAGATTTTACCTCTTCCATGGGACTTGTAAGCCTTTCAGTTTTACTAAAGGAATACTCAATTACCTCATCGCTGATGTTGAAAGTGAGCACTCCCTTCCTTACGCTTATGTTGGCATCCACCGTTGCCAAGAAGGGTCTTCCTAGAATGATTGGACAAGCAGGGTCCTCCGCCATATCAATAACTAGAAATTCAGCAGGGACAAAGAACTTACCTACTTGCACTGGTACATTGTCCACCATGCCTGTTGGGATGAACACCGTGTTGTTTGCCATATAAAGCTTGGCATCCACAGGCTCTAGGGCACCTATCTTAATCTTTGACCATATTGTTAAAGGCATTATACTCACACTAGCTCCAAGATCACATAATGCATTAAATTTATATTGACCAAATCCAATGGTTATAGCAAACTTACCTGGATCCGGCCTTTTCTCTAGTATGTCCATATGGCTGCATTGCTCAACGATCTCAGCCATCGATCGCTTCTTGCTTAGGATCTCCTTGAGGAACTTGACATATGATGGCATTTCATTAAGAGCTTCTGTGAAGGGTATGGTGACATTGAGCCTCTGAAGCATCTTGATGAAGCGCTGAAATTTCTTCTCTGCTGGGTCCTTTGGAGATTTTGTTGGGAAGGGCAACTTCTTTTTCTGGTTCAGAGCCAAATCAGATGTTGGAGGGGTTGCAACTATCTCGACGCCGACTTGGTTCTTCTCGACATCGACCAGCTTCTTCTCGATATCAACCAAATTTCTCGATGTCGAGTTGCTATGCTTGTTGTAGGAGGAAATCGAGTATACAAAATTAAATATAAATAATTCACAGCAAACCAGATTCCGTCCCTTGCAAATAATTACAAGACCTACTCCTGATGTAGCAGCGGGAAGTCAGGATCGATCCACGAGGAAGCGTGTCAGCGGATCCTAGGCAGCAGAGTAATCTCACGGTCAGAAGTCGACAACAGGGTCCTAGATCTCGAGTACAGCTACTCGACAGAAGATCGGACAGTCGAACACAGCACATCAGCTCGGCAAAGGGTGGTCGATCTCGACCAGAGGGTACTCGATGTCGAGTAAGGTCTTGTCGACTTCGGCTTGTCTTTGTCGATCTCCTGCACAATTAAGCTACGGCGACTCTAGGTCGAAGATCAGTAGTCGAGGTCGACCAGGGGCTGGTCGAGATCGACGAGGGCAGGGACTTTAAAACGAAAACGAAAGAAAGTAAAAACAAATGCTTTGGGTGATTCGACTAAACTTAATGTAAATGAACTTCCAAGATTGGGGTTTGCAACGACAATAACCAAGCATGCATAAGGCAGAGATAAACAGATTATCATGTGAATTGCATCAAGCACAAGCTTTCGCCTTTTCCAACAATTAGACAACTCTTTCAAGAAACCCTAATTGTCTCTACTAATTTTATGTTTACAATCCAGGTGGTTAACATGGATCTCCATTAGATGGGTAATAAACACATAAACAAGTAGGAAAATGCTCAAAACATGATAAAGGTCGGATCTTTACCTCAATTATGCACGGCTATCGTCGGGCTCGCCCCAACCCTAGAAGTGGGTGGACTACTCGCGCTTCATCATAATTAGAGACATCAATAATAAAAGGAAATAAACTTGCATTAATAAAATAAAATAGAGCTTACAACCAAAGGAAGTCAATTCCGCTCTCGCTTCACAAAACTCCTCTTGGCCACTCACTCTCTCTCTCTCCTACTACTTCTCCTACTGAAAATTGAATTGTCTCTGAAATTGAATGAATGAAAAACCAACCCCTAGGGCTTTATTTATAGCCTTCATTCCCTAGCTATTCTAGGAAAGAAATATCTATCTATATCTAAAATTATATCTAAAAGCTTTAAAGATAAATAAATTGTTCAATGGAATTAAATCTAAAAGGAAAAGATAAAACTAAACTAGGTAAGTCTTCATGTCTTGATAGATCTCCTTTCCTTGGATAGAATTGATCAACTTTGGATAGATCTTCGGCCATCTCGAGTTCCTTCACGCCCAAGCAACTCCAAGTCTACTCGGACTGTTCAAGTCGACTCGTCTGCGGAAACTGGGCTACTCGACATCGACAAGGGTTAGTCGACCTCGAGTAGGATTCATTGTCGACTTGGCTTCTCGGCTAGATCTGCTCGATGTGGCTCGGACTTGGTTCACGGTGCTCGTCGATGTCGAGTAGCTCTCATCGACCTCGAGTAGACTGGCTATGTCGACTGGGTCTTCTCGGGTGGCTCTACTCGACAGGCTCGGATCTGGACTCAAGGCTCGTCGATCTCGACTAGGTCTCGTCGAGGTCGAGTAGGGCGTGGTCTTCTCTGGTCGAGTAGCTTCTCCTCGGCATGGATTGTCTTCTCTGTGGGGCTCGTCGATCTCGACTTGAAGCTTGTCGAGATCGAGTAGGATTGTCCTCGATTTCTCGACTATGTCTCGTCGAGGTCGAGTAGGGCGTGGTCTTCTCTGTGGGGCTCGTCGATCTCGACTAGAAGCTTGTCGAGATCGAGTAGGATTGTCCTCGATTTCTCGATCAGTTCTCTCCTCGACTCCGGGGGTGGCACTGAGCTTCGTCGATCTCGACCAGGGTCTTGTCTAGATCGAGTAACTTCCGGAGCTGGGTTGGTCTGTCTCTCTCGATCAGGCTCTGTCGACCAAGGCTGCTCGGACATGCTCGTCGAGATCGAGTAGGAGTTACTCGAGGTCGAGTAGTCTGGTTTCTCGGCTCGATTCGACTGGTTCCGTTGCTTCTTTGACTTTGGACTTCTGTAGCTGTTTTCCGAGCTTTTCCGACCTTCTTTAGAATTGCTGTAAAATGCTTCGAATTCTGCGAATTAAACAAAAACTGGTGTAGATTCCATAATTTGGCAAATAAATATAAACTACATAGGTTCTGTACTATCTAAGCCCAAATGAATGCAACGTATGCAGAAATCGATATAAAAGTAAATGTAAAACATGGTAGATTCAGCTCACAACAAACACCCCATACTTAAGCTTGCTTGTCCTCAAGCAATACTTTTAATTCTCATTCAGGGGAAGAATTTAAACTCTCAACATCTTAGATTCATTCTCATATAACCCTGCAATCAATTACCATCCTCGAAAAGGTACTAGTGACACAGATCCATGCATGTGCAAATATATAAGAGCAACATCTACTCAGAAAAGGAGGGTTATGCAAAAACAATTCATGTGACAAAGCATTAATAATCAAGAGGACTTTAATTTAAGCTCAAATAAGGAGTAGATTGGTAAAAGGCTAAAAGGTGGGCAATTTTTGGCAATGTGGTGCTAATGATCCGGGGAAATGGAGTATTTCCAAACTGAATTTCCACATTCCTTCTCCCTTTGATTCATCACCTTTCATATTGCTTTTATTCATAATAATGCTTTTACCTCTCTAACCTCAGCACTGCCTTCTCGCGAGTCGCAAACATGGGTGTCATGAATGGCCCCGGATACTTAGTGCGTCGGACTCCTCACCTGGTGTCCCATCTCGCCAAACTATTATCTCAGCGAGCAGGGTCGATCTTTGATCGGATTTTCTTTCACTCATTAAATTTTCCATATATTTCAAACAATTCCGCCAAACTCCATTATAATAACAACAACACATCACAAACACCATATGATAATCTCCATAATGTAACATCATTCTCAACATAATCCCCGGATAGGGTAAAGAATGGTAAATATTTGGATCACGTGGGGCAAAATATGAAATAAGGCATAATATGGCTTTTGTGATGCATAAGCATAGGTAAGGCTTATGATTATAACAATATGAGCATTATATGGAAATATAAAGTCCTCCATCATCTTATCATGGAACATGTCAAAATCAATATCAAATTTTACCTCCTCTCATGGTTTTCAAGAAATAATACACTTCATTGTGACTTCCCTTTACTAGGCAATTTCATGCTATATCTCTAATGAATCTAATTTTGCATCGTCGAGTTCAATTAAGCTTCCATGACATTATCCAAAAATTTCAATGGGGGTCATTTTTCAAATTTTGGAAAACATGCATATAAGCACATAAATCAATAATGCATTCCAAATTAGCCATGTAGCAATTCAAAGAAATAATGCACATATATGTCAAATATGATCAAATATGCACAAAGTAAGACCTTCCCCCACCCCATACTTAAAATTTACAGTGTCCCCACTGTATAAAATCAAATAAAAACAAGAGTAAAGGAAGGAACTCACAAGATAACACATCGAGGAGGCAAATCAGTATAGGTCGAGTAACTGGGTGGTCGATATCGAGTACTCTTTACTCGATATCGAGTAGACTCTCAGCGTCTGGTGGAGTCTGAAGTCGAGGAGCGTTTGGCTGGTCGATATCGAGTACGTCTAGTCGATATCGAGTAACTTCTGGGCTTCTCCTCCTTGTCGTAGTCGACTTGGCCTTCGTCGATTATGACTGTTTTTCAGGGACTCCTTCTTTCCACCTTTCACGATCTTTATATGCCTTGCCGACCTAAAAGTGTTAGATTGCACACAAAAAACAAGACTATCCACATGAAGTATTCTAAAAGACATAAAACCAAAACCAAAAACAAAAACCAAAAACTAAAAAGTTCAAAATCAAAAACAAACAAAAGCAACAATGTCCAAAAGTCCCAAAAATAAGTGTCTATTTACAAGCTCTAGATTTTATAGTCGCTAGGCCAACTTTCTCCATTAAGCATTAGCCTGGCTCATCTTTGTCCGGAGGTATAGGTGGATCTGGTGGTTCCTCTGGTGGTGGGAAGCGTGGGATGTCATCCGGGGGCATCATGTGAAGAAGCTTAAACCTCCCCGAGTGGACGCTCCATGGCTCCACCCATCCATCTTCCTGGGCTCCAGCTGGCATGCATATAGGAATATATAAAGGAAATTTGCATACCTCATAATCATACCTCTTTCGCTCCATTGGTTGATTTGTTTGCGCGTCTCCACCACAGCAAAACGGTGGAGTGGGAAGAGATATTTCCACCTCATCTTGTGGAGCTTCATGCCACTTTGCGAGGACCCCATACTTGAATATGAACATCGGTTGCTCAAAATTGTCAGGAATGGCCTTCACCTTATAGGGTAAAAGCGACTTTGAAACAACATGGGCAACGACGTCCGGATTTTGCGTTGGTGGCTCTTCTTCTTCTTGGGATCCTTCCAAAGATTCTTCAAAGATAGATAGCGAAATCGAAATAGAGGAAGGACCTACCTGGATTTCTGTGGTACAGTCGATTTTGGCTAGTGTTTCTGGATCAGTTCCTCCAGAATGTGTATATGTCGAGTCCAGGTAGTCGCTGTCGACTGGCTCATAGAAGGGGACATTGTTGAACCAACTTGTCATTGTTGATTTGGGCGATTTAGCGTAATGTTCCCATCTACGCAACACAAGCTTAGCTTCTGCCTGCCTCGCACGCTCAGCTTGTTCCCTTGTTGCTCTCTCAGCGGCGATAGTAACATCCTTGGCGGCTAGTTCCGTCCTTAGCCTCTGTATCAGCTATTCTGGTGTTTCTGCGGCCGCCATGGCTCTTTTCAGTTTAGAATGGATGTGTAGGACGCGTTCCGGATCATCTAAGGTGTCAAACTCAGGTGGTTGACTAGAACGGCGTATACACCTGCAAAGTAACTCAAAGTAGATGTGAGATTCAACTACCTAAGGCGCGAATGATAGCTTCCCCGGCAACGGCGCCAATTTGTTGTAGGAGGAAATCGAGTATGCAAAATTAAATATAAATAATTCACAGCAAACCAGATTCCGTCCCTTGCAAATAATTACAAGACCTCCTCCTGATGTAGCAGAGGGAAGTCAGGATCGATCCACGAGGAAGCGTGTCAGCAGATCCTAGGCAGTAGAGTAATCTCACGGTCAGAAGTCGACAACAGGGTCCTAGATCTCGAGTACAGCTACTCGACAGAAGATCGGACAGTCGAACACAGCACAGCAGCTCGGCAAAGGGTGGTCGATCTCGACCAGAGGGTACTCAATGTCGAGTAAGGTCTTGTCGACTTCGGCTTGTCTTTGTGGATCTCCTGCACAATTAAGCTACGACGACTCTAGGTCGAAGATCAGTAGTCGAGGTCGACCAGGGGCTGGTCGAGATCGACGAGGGAAGGGACTTTAAAACGAAAACGAAAGAAAGTAAAAACAAATGCTTTGGGTGATTCGACTAAACTTAATGTAAATGAACTTCCAAGATTGGGGTTTGCAACGACAATAACCAAGCATGCATAAGGCAGAGATAAACAGATTATCATGTGAAGTGCATCAAGGACAAGCTTTCGCCTTTTCCAACAATTAGACAACTCTTTCAAGAAACCCTAATTGTCTCTACTAATTTTATGTTTACAATCCAAGTGGTTAACATGGATCTCCATTAGATGGGTAATAAACACATAAACAAGTAGGAAAATGCTCAAAACATGATAAAGGTCGGATCTTTACCTCAATTATGCACGGCTATCGTCGGGCTCGCCCCAACCCTAGAAGTGGGTGGACTACTCGCGCTTCATCATAATTAGAGACATCAATAATAAAAGGAAATAAACTTGCATTAATAAAATAAAATAGAGCTTACAACCAAAGGAAGTCAATTCCGCTCTCGCTTCACAAAACTCCTCTTGGCCACTCACTCTCTCTCTCTCCTACTACTTCTCCTACTGAAAATTGAATTGTCTCTGAAATTGAATGAATGAAAAACCAGCCCCTAGGGCTTTATTTATAGCCTTCATTCCCTAGCTATTCTAGGAAAGAAATATCTATCTATATCTAAAATTATATCTAAAAGCTTTAAAGATAAATAAATTGTTCAATGGAATTAAATCTAAAAGGAAAAGATAAAACTAAACTAGGTAAGTCTTTATGTCTTGATAGATCTCCTTTCCTTGGATAGAATTGATCAACTTTGGATAGATCTTCGGCCATCTCGAGTTCCTTCACGCCCAAGCAACTCCAAGTCTACTCGGACTGTTCAAGTCGACTCGTCTGCGGAAACTGGGCTACTCGACATCGACAAGGGTTAGTCGACCTCGAGTAGGATTCATTGTCGACTTGGCTTCTCGGCTAGATCTGCTCGATGTGGCTCGGACTTGGTTCACGGTGCTCGTCGATGTCGAGTAGCTCTCATCGACCTCGAGTAGACTGGCTATGTCGACTGGGTCTTCTCGGGTGGCTCTACTCGACAGGCTCGGATCTGGACTCAAGGCTCGTCGATCTCGACTAGGTCTCGTCGAGGTCGAGTAGGGCGTGGTCTTCTCTGGTCGAGTAGCTTCTCCTCGGCATGGACTCGGACTGGCGCTGTGGGGCTCGTCGATCTCGACTAGAAGCTTGTCGAGATCGAGTAGGATTGTCCTCGATTTCTCGATCAGTTCTCTCCTCGACTCCGGGGGTGGCACTGAGCTTCGTCGATCTCGACCAGGGTCTTGTCGAGATCGAGTAACTTCCGGAGCTGGGTTGGTCTGTCTCTCTCGATCAGGCTCTGTCGACCAAGGCTGCTCGGACATCCTCGTCGAGATCGAGTAGGAGTTACTCGAGGTCGAGTAGTCTGGTTTCTCGGCTCGATTCGACTGGTTCCGTTGCTGCTTTGACTTTGGACTTCTGTAGCTGTTTTCCGAGCTTTTCCGACCTTCTTTAGAATTGCTGTAAAATGCTTCGAATTCTGCGAATTAAACAGAAACTGGTGTAGATTCCATAATTTGGCAAATAAATATAAACTACATAGATTCTGTACTATCTAAGCCCAAATGAATGCAACGTATGCAGAAATCGATATAAAAGTAAATGTAAAACATGGTAGATTCAGCTCACAACAATGCTGTGCAGACAAATTGTGGCCAGGTATCTCCTCGACATCGAGTTCCTTTTCCTCGATATCGAGTTGCCTCTCTTCGACATCGACCAAGGTCTGGTCGATATCGACTAGGTGTTCAGCTTTCTCGTCCTGCTGATTTCCGAACTCTGGCTCGCGTAGTTGGTGGCCGCTCCTAAGTTTTACAGCTGCGATGTGTCCTGTCTTCCCCTTGGGATTTTGTTCTGAAGATCCATGGAGCGTACCAGACTGTTTGGGCACGCCTGCTGCTAGCTGGCCAATCTGTGTCTCCATTGATTTCCGCCATATATCAATCTCTCCAAGCCTAGAGTTGAC
Organism: Persicaria maculosa; assembly: GCA_963922045.1. Taxonomy (NCBI): domain Eukaryota; kingdom Viridiplantae; phylum Streptophyta; class Magnoliopsida; order Caryophyllales; family Polygonaceae; genus Persicaria; species Persicaria maculosa. The sequence continues at coordinate 55,340,095 of OY998254.1, forward strand.
ACCTTATATCTGAGTGTAGACTGAGTTGAAGGACTGCTTGGTGTCTGAATGGTTCCTCCGCCTTTCCTCTAGGATGGTCTGTAGGTCATCCCTCTTCTGGTCCCTTTTCAGATGTCCTAGAGCTCTGTATGGCGGGGGGTTCCTGGGGGCACCTTGGTTCCATTGTGGTTGCTGAAACCTTTGGTCCCCCATGTAGCGATTGGGACCCCCTGCGTAAGCTACCTCTTCGTGGTGTTCTGCCAGCCTGACTTGCTCTGTGTGTGGGCACTCAGTATTGGTGTGCCGCCGTGATCCGCATTCGATGCAGGGCTGGTTGACAGAAAGATACTTTACTTGCTTGAGGAGCTTCTTATTCTGATCTCTATAGTACTGCTCCTTGACATCTGGGTCGATCTCTTTAGAGGGCTCGTACAGAGGCATGGATGGGGCTGGCCTGGCATAGAAGTTCTCCTCATAGTTGATTGGAGTCCCATACTTATTGTCGTAGTTGGTAAACTTGTCGAGGGCAGCCCATGCGTCGGCTGGCGGCATTGTCAGATACTCATAATGAGTATATGTGTTGATCCTATCCTTAGCAGCCAGATCAAGAGAATTGAAGAAGATATCCTGAACGACGCAAGGTTGTTGTCCATGTGTAGGGCAGGATCACAGTAGATCCTTATACCGTTCTCATGCCATTGCTAGCGGCTCGCCAGGCTGCTGTTTGAAAGATGTAATCTTCTGGCGGAGGTGCGCTGTCTTGGCAGGAGGAAAGAATTTATTTAGAAATTCCTGCTTTAGTTGAGCCCATGTTGTGAGGGATTGTGGACGGAGACCCTCAAGCCACTTCAATGCTGGACCAGCCAGAGACCAACGAAAAGCCTTCATCAAGATATATTCCAAGGTGGTATCTTCAGCAAGAGTACGACACATATCAGTAAAGTTGGTAATATGTTGAAGAGAGCATTCATTAAATCTACCATGGAAAGCATTATGTTTAATTTCAATCAGGAAAGGAGTGCGAATTTCATAGTTATTCTCAGGGATTAGAATAGCCGATTCAGGCACGACGAGAGTCGGATGCATGTAATCCTCTGTAGTGGTAGGGTATTGGTCAAGCTCATCTTTCAATTGCCTCCTTCGCGCAACTTCCTGTGTAGTGCGTGCTCTCTCAGTGGTGAGAGCAGTATCCTTGGCGGCTAGTTCCCTCTGAAGCCTCTCAATCATCTCAGCTTGTGTTTCGGCAGTCGCCATGATCCTTTTCAGTCTAGAATGGATGTGTAGGAAATGTTCTGGATCGTTCAAGGCGTCAAACTCAGGTGGTTGACCAGAACGACGCATACACCTGCAAAGTAACTCAAAAGAAAAGTGAGATCTGACTACCTAAGGCGCGAATGATTGCTTCCTTGGCAACGGCGCCAATTTGTTGTAAGGAGGAAATCGAGTTTAAAATATAATAGAATAGATCAAACCAGAATCGTGCCCACGCAATTAATTACAAGACTTCCTCCCGATGTAGCAGTGAGAAGTCAGCATCGATCCTCGAGGAAGCGTGTCAGCGAATCTCAGGTAGCTATAAATCTCACAGACAGAAAAGCAAACAAAAAGACAGAAAGAACAAATAAAACCGGAAACGAAAGCAAAGTGTTGTGAGCTGAATCTGCCATGTTTTACAGTATCTTTTATATCGTTTTCTGCATACATTTCATGCATTTGGGCTAAGATAATACAGAATCTATGTAGTTTATGCTTATTTGCCAAATTATGGAATCTACACCAATTTCTGTTTAATTTTGCAGAATTCGAGGTAAATTACAGCATTTCTAAAAAAGGTTGGAAATGCTCGGAAATCAACTACAGAAGTCCAAGGTCAAGAAGCAGCGGAACCAGACGAATCAAGCTGGAAACCCAACTTTACTCGATCTCGAGTTAATCTACTCGATCTCGACAAAGGTGTCCGAGCAAGCGTTGGTCGAGCAGAGCATGATCGAGGAAACTGAAGACGAAGCAACCCGACTCCGGAAGCCTTACTCGATCTCGAGTATCTTAGTCGAGATCGACAAGCCCTGATGCCATATCCGGAGTCAAAGAGTTGTGCCAAGTCGAGAAGCCGAGGACTGAAGACATCGAGCACCCAGGCTACTCGATCTCGAGGAGGTTACTCGATCTCGACAACCCCAGAAACCACATGTCCGAGCCTGTCGAGGAGAGGTTGCCCGACATCACCGAGCTAGCCATACTCTACGCCAACATTACTCGATCTTGAGTACCCTACTCGATCTCGAGGACCCCAGCAGCGCCTGACCAAGCCGGATCGAGCAGCAGCAACCCGAGATGCCCAGCCAAGCCGTAGTCGACGCCAACGGTACTCGATCTCGAGTAGTTCTACTCGATCTCGAGGAGAGATGCCCAGAAGCCGCATTACTTGGTTTTGTTGTCCTACGCGGTTTAGGAGTCCTTGGAGTCGAAGGAATCCGAAGATTGCCGAGATCTATCAACATCTATCTATGGAGAGAAGACCTATCAACACATGGAAAGATTTACCTATTTAGATATAATTTCCATTTATGGATTTAATTCCTTTATTGCATTTATTTATCTTTAAAGCTTTTAGATATAGATTTAGATATAGATAGAGATTTCTATCCTTGAATAGCAAGGAGTAGAAGGCTATAAATTAAGCCAATGGGGCTGATTTTAGGAATAATTCAATACACAAGCTAGAGAAGTAGTTCCACAGAGACGGTTTAGGAGTTCAGAGGTTTTAGGGTTTTGGCATACAACGAGAGTTGGATTGCCGGGATTGTAAAGGCTTTGAATTTAGTTTAATGCAAGTTTCTTTTCATACATCAATGTCTGCGATTGCGATGAAGAGCGAGTAGTCCACCCAGTTCTGGGGCTGGGGTGAGCCCGACGGTGGCCATGTGAGGTGATGCGGTAAAGTATTGATCTTTTTATGCAATTCGTCTTCTATCCTTGCGAGCATGATTCTTTTGCGAGAGTTGAAGGTGATCCTTCTTTGTGTTATTGAAGCGAAAGTGATCTTAATGCAACTTGGATTAATTATGTGAAAAGGGTTAGTAACAATTAGGGTTTATGCGAAAGACTCTATATTCCTATTTGTTAATAACGAAAGTTATTTTATGGAAAGCATGATCTTTTATGCCTTTATGTGTTACTTTGCATGGTTATCGCTGTGGTGTTGATACCCTGGCTTTGGAAGTCTTCTATATATTGATTTATTTCGTTGGGAATCTGAATTCTGTGTTCGAAAGTTGTGGTTACAAGTTTCTGTTTTGTTATCGATCTCGAAGAGCCTTAGTCGATCTCGAGTACTGTTAGTCGAGATTGAGTAGAGTTAGGCGAGATCGAGTTTCTGTTGTCGATTCTGAAGTTTCTGTCGTCACTGTCTTTAGTCGATCTCGAGTAGGTGTTAGTCGAGATCGACAAGCTTCTGTCTTTGCTTTTGTTTCTGCTTTTGTTTATTATTTTTGTCTTTGTTTCTTTGTTTCTTTGTTTCTGTCTTTCTGTTTGCTTTTCTGTGAGATTTACAGCTGCATAGGATCCGCTGACACGCTTCCTCGTGGATCGATCTTGACTTCCCACTACTGCGTAGGGAGCGAGTCTTGTAATTATTTGCTAGGTACACGAATCTGGTTTGATCTATTTCATTATATTTTGAACTTGATTACCTCCTTACAACAAATTGGCGCCGTTGTCGGAGAAGCAATCATTCGCGCGTTAGGTAGTCAGATCTCACGTTTTCCTTGAGTTACTTTTCAGGTGTATGCGTCGTTCTGATCAAACACCTGAGTTTTACGCCTTAGAAGAACCGGAGCGTTTCCTACACATCCACTCTAAACTCAAAAAGATCATGGCGACCGCAGAGACACAAGAACAGCTAATTACGAGGCTAACCAGGGAACTAGCCGCTAAAGATGCTGCTATCACCGCTGAGAAAGCAGGAAGGGAACAAGCAGAAGCTAAGCTTGTCCAATACCTAATGACAGCAGAGGACTACATGCACCCGACACTCGTCGTGCCTGAATCGGCTATTCTTATCCCTCAAAATAACTATGAAATTCACACTCCTTTCTTAATAGAGATTAAACATAATGCATTTCATGGTAGATTTAATGAATGCCCTCTTCAGGACATTACCAACTTTACCGACATGTGTCGTACTCTTGCTGAAGGTACCACCTTAGAGTACATCCTGATGAAAGGTTTCCGCTGGTCTCTCGCTGGTCCTGCACTGAAATGTCTGGAAGGGCTAAAACCACGATCTCTCACGACATGGGCTCAAGTGAAGCAGGAATTTCTGAATAAGTTCTTTCCTCCTGCCAATACAGCACTCCTACGCCAAAAGATCACATCTTTCAAACAGCAGCCTGGAGAGACGCTAGCAAAGGCATGAGAACGCTATAAGGATCTACTGCGATCCTGCCCTACAGATGGATAGCAACCCTGCGTAGTTCAAGAGATCTTCTTCAATTCTCTAGACATGGATGCAAAGGACATAATCAACACATATACTCACTATGAGTATCTGACAATGCCGCATGCTGACGCATGGGCTGCTCTCGACAAGCTGACCAACTATGACAATAAGTATGGGACTCCAGTGAACTATGAGAAGAACCCCTACTCCAGGCCAACACCATCCATGCCCCTCTATGAGCCCCCTAAGGAGATTGATCTAGATGTAAGAGAGCAATACTACAGAGATCAGAACAAGAAGCTCCTTAAGCAAGTAAAGTATCTTTCTGTCAACCAGCCTTGCATTGAATGCGGATCATAGCGGCACACCACTACTGAGTGCCCACACACAGAGCAAGCCAGGCTAGCAGAATACCATGAAGAGGCAGCTTACGTAGGAGGTCCCAATCGCTACATGGGGGACCAAAGGTTTCATCAAACACAATGGAACCATGGTGCCCCTAGGACCCCCCCGCCCTACAGAGCTCCAGGACATCCGGAAAGAGACCAGAAAAGGGATGATCTACAGACTGTCTTATAGGAAATACGGAGAAATCATACAGAAACCAGGCAATCCTTAACCTCTGTCTACACTCAGATTCAAGGAGTCAACTCTAGGCTTGGGGAGATTGATATATGGCGGAAATCAGTTGATACACAGATTGATCAGCTAGCAGAAGGAGTCCCCAGACAGTCAGGTTCACTCCCAGGATCTTCAGAACCTAATCCCAAGGGAAAGACTGGTCACATCGCCGCTGTAAAACTCAGAAGCGGCCATCAACTACAAGGGTCAGAGGTCGGAAAATAGTAGAACGAAGGGGCTGAGAAACAAGTCGATATCGACAAGGACCTAGTCGATATCGAGCAGAGTCAACTCGATATCGAGGAAAAAGAAGTCGATATCGAGAAGAGCCCAATCGATATTGATCCAGCTGCAGCACCTCCGACATCTGTTCTGGCTCCAAATGAGAAAAAGAAGCTGCCCTTCCCAACAAAATCTCCAAAGGACCCAGCAGAGAAGAAATTTCAACGCTTCATCAAGATGCTTCAGAAACTCAATGTTACCATCCCCTTCATAGAAGCTCTCAATGAAATGCCATCCTATGTCAAGTTCCTCAAGGAGATTCTGAGCAAAAAGAGGTCAATGGCTGAAATCACAGAGGAGTGCAGCCATTTGGACATACTTGAGAAGAGGCCAGATCTAGGTAAGTTTGCTATAACCATTGGATTTGGTCCATATAAAATTAATGCTTTATGTGATCTTGGAGCTAGTGTGAGTATAATGCCTTTAACAATTGGGTCCAAGATTAAGATATGTGCCCTAGAGCCTGTGGATGCTAAGCTGTATATTGCCAACAACATGGTGGTCATTCCAACAGGCATGGTGGACAATGTACCAGTGCAAGTAGGTAAGTTTTTCGTCCCTGCTGATTTCTTAGTTATTGATATGGCGGAAGACCCTGCTTGTCCCATTATTCTTGGAAGACCCTTCTTGGCGACAGTGGATGCCAACATAAGCGTAAGAAAGGGAGTGCTCACTTTCAACATCAGCGATGAGGTAATTGAGTATTACTTTAGTAAAACTGAAAGGCATACAGGTCCAATGGAAGAGGTAAAATATATCTCAGCTGGCTACATCACTTGCGGGGAGCCCAAGGTAAGAAATATGACTCCTAAAGAGCTGGAAAAGAGGGATATGGATGCCCAGGTGGAGAAGATCATGGCTATCCTGAACGACGAAACTGAGAATCCACTCAACACAGACAAAGGTACGTCGTTATGGACTAACTATTTTTCGGATACCTTGACAGGATGCAAATATGGGGTCGTACTCAACCAGAATTCCTTGATATCGAGGACTGTGGTCGATCTCGACCAAAACAAGAAACCTTCACCAGCACCAGCATCGTCGAGCAGCCAACCTGAAGCGCAGCACTCCTCGAGATCGAGTACGCTACTCGAGATCGACCAAACCTCCGCTGCATCGACTTCAACTTCCTCGACGCTGATTCCACCAGACGGGCCAGACTCCTCTAAATCGACTAACCTTGTCGAGATCAACCAAGCCTCACCTTCCCCAGCTCCTGCATTCTCGAGCAGTCCACCACCAGAACCTGAAGAGTTGTCGAGATCGAGTACCCCTACTCGAGATCGACCAAACACCGTGGTCCCCGATTCCGTTTCTGCGAAGGTAAGCCAAGGTATGGATCTTTCTTCTCCTATTTCCATTAAAGATCTATCTATACATGGGAGAGGTTTGCCTTGGTATGTGCGCTTATGTAGGATTTCCAATGATGAGCCCAAAGAGTATGAAGTTGGAGACAAGCTCTATGTCTCTAAATCTAAAGATCATTGGTTTTCGAATAAATTCAACAAAAAGAGGATGGGGCCTTTCGTGGTGAACAAGATCCATTCTGGAGGATTACAACTGATGGACAAGAATGGAGTCCTATTTGAAGCCCAAGCTACATGGGCCCTGCAAATGCCACCTTGAGCTTAATGGAGAAGTCGGCCTAGCGACTATAAAATCTAGAGCTTGTAAAAAGACATTTTTGGGACTTTTGAGACTTTTTCGCTTTTGTTTGTTTTTTAGAACTTTTAGTTTTTCTATTGTGGGTATATGTCTTCTACACTTTTCAGGTCCGTGGATAGAAGCAATCTATATTCAGACTCGGCCCAGGCATTCTTTCATTCGATATTAAGAGGCCTTGCACACCTGTCTAGTGAGTTTCTTTCTTTACCCTTGTTTTTATACAGTGAGGACACTGTAATGTTTAAGTATGGGGTGGGGGAAGGGCTTACATTATGCATATTTGACCATATTTGACAATATTTGTGCATTTTTAAAGTTTATTTCTTGAATTGCTTGTACTTGGCTATTTTGGAATTCATTATCAATTTATGTGCTCACATGCATGTTTTATGTGCTCACATGCATGCTTTCCAATGTTTATAAAAATGACCCCCATTGAAAATTTTGATAAATGTCATGGAAGCTTATATTGAACTTGACGATGCAAAATTGGATTCATTAGAGATATAGTATGAAATTGCCTAGTAAAGGGAAGTCACAATGAAGTGCATATTTTGATGAAAACCATGAAAGGAGGTAAAATTTGATGTTGCTTTTGACATGTTGCATGATAAGAGGATGGAAGACTTTATATTTCCATATAATGCTCATATTTTTATAATACCTAGCCTTACCTATGCTTACGCATCACAAAAGCCATATTATGCCTTATTTCATACATTGCTCCACATGTTCTAAATATTTCCCATTCTTTACCTTATTTCCTATCCGGGGATTATGTTGAGAATGATGTTACATTATGGAGATTATCATATGGTGTTTGTGTTGTTGTTGTTATCATTATTGGAGTTTGGCGGGAAAATGTTTGAAATATATGGAAAATTTAATGAGTGAAAGAAAATCCAATCACCTCAGGAGATAAAGGTAGATTGACCCTGCTCGCTAAGATAATAGTTTGGCGAGATGGGACACACATTGTGAGGAGTTCAAAGCACTAAGTATCCGGGGCCATTCATGACACCCATGTTTGCGACTCGCGAGAAGGCAGTGCTGAGGTCAGAGAGGTAAAAACATAATATTGAGAAAAAGCATTATGAAAGGTGATGATTCTTATGAAAAAGGAATGTGGTTGAGAAAGTTTGGAAATACTCCATTTCCCTAGATCATTAGCACCACATTACCAAAAATTGTCCACCTTTAGCCTTTTACCCATCTATTCCTTATTGAGCTTAAATTGAAGTCCTCTTGATTATTAATGCTTTGTCACGAATGAATGTTTTTGCATAACCTTCCTTTTGTGAGTAGATGTTGCTTTTAAATTGCACATGCATGGATTTGTAACATTAGTACCTTTTCGAGGATGGTAATTGACTGCAGGGACATATGACAATGAATCTAAGATGTTGAGAGTTTTGATTTCTTCCCCTGAATGACAAATAAAGGTATTGCTTGAGGACAAGCAAGCTTAAGTATGGGGTGTTTGTTATGAGCTGAATCTGCCATGTTTTACAGTATCTTTTATATCGTTTTCTGCATACATTTCATGCATTTGGGCTAAGATAATACAGAATCTATGTAGTTTATGCTTATTTGCCAAATTATGGAATCTACACCAGTTTCTGTTTAATTTCGCAGAATTAGAGGCAAATTACAGCAGTTCTAAAAAAGGATGGAAATGCTCGGAAATCAACTACAGAAGTTCAAGGTCAAGAAGCAGCGGAACCAGACGAATCAAGCTGGAAACCCAACTTTACTCGATCTCGAGTTAATCTACTCGATCTCGACAAAGGTGTCCGAGCAAGCGTTGGTCGAGCAGAGCATGATCGAGGAAACTGAAGACGAAGCAACCAGACTCCGGAAGCCTTACTCGATCTCGAGTATCTTAGTCGAGATCGACAAGCCCTGATGCCATATCCGGAGTCAAAGAGTTGTGCCAAGTCGAGAAGCCGAGGACTGAAGACATCGAGCACCCAGGCTACTCGATCTCGAGGAGGTTACTCGATCTCGACAACCCCAGAAACCACATGTCCGAGCCTGTCGAGGAGAGGTTGCCCGACATCACCGAGCTAGCCATACTCTACGCCAACATTACTCGATCTTGAGTACCCTACTCGATCTCGAGGACCCCAGCAGCGCCTGACCAAGCCGGATCGAGCAGCAGCAACCCGAGACGCCCAGCCAAGCCGTAGTCGACGCCAACGGTACTCGATCTCGAGTAGTTCTACTCGATCTCGAGGAGAGATGCCCAGAAGCCGCATTACTTGGTTTTGTTGTCCTACGCGGTTTAGGAGTCCTTGGAGTCGAAGGAATCCGAAGATTGCCGAGATCTATCAACATCTATCTATGGAGAGAAGACCTATCAACACATGGAAAGATTTACCTATTTAGATATAATTTCCATTTATGGATTTAATTCCTTTATTGCATTTATTTATCTTTAAAGCTTTTAGATATAGATTTAGATATAGATAGAGATTTCTATCCTTGAATAGCAAGGAGTAGAAGGCTATAAATAAAGCCCATGGGGCTGATTTTAGGAATAATTCAACACACAAGCTAGAGAAGTAGTTCCACAGAGACAGTTTAGGAGTTCAGAGGTTTTAGGGTTTTGGCATACAACGAGAGTTGGATTGCCGGGATTGTAAAGGCTTTGAATTTAGTTTAATGCAAGTTTCTTTTCATACATCAATGTCTGCGATTGCGATGAAGAGCGAGTAGTCCACCCACTTCTGGGGCTGGGGTGAGCCCGACGGTGGCCATGTGAGGTGATGCGGTAAAGGTTTGATCTTTTTATGCAATTCGTCTTCTATACCTGCGAGCATGATTCTTTTGCGAGAGTTGAAGGTGATCCTTGTTTGTGTTATTGAAGCGAAAGTGATCTTAATGCAACTTGGATTAATTATGTGAAAAGGGTTAGTAACAATTAGGGTTTATGCGAAAGCCTCTATATTCCTATTTGTTAATAACGAAAGTTATTTGATGGAAAGCATGATCTTTTATGCCTTTATGTGTTACTTTGCATGGTTATCGTTGTGGTGTTGATACCCTGGCTTTGGAAGTCTTTTATATATTGATTTATTTCATTGGGAATATGAATTATGTGTTCGAAAGTTGCGTTTACAAGTTTCTGTTTTGTTTTCGATCTCGAAGAGCCTTAGTTGATCTCGTGTACTGTTAGTCGAGATCGAGTAGAGTTAGGCGAAATCGAGTTTCTGTTGTCAATTCTGAAGTTTCTGTCGTCACTGTCTTTAGTCGATCTCGAGTAGTTGTTAGTCGAGATCGACAAGCTTCTGTCTTCGCTTTTGTTTCTGCTTTCGTTTGTTATTTCTGTCTTTGTTTCTTTGTTTCTTTATTTCTGTCTTTCTGTTTGCTTTTCTGTGAGATTTACAGCTGCTTAGGATCCGCTGACACGCTTCCTCGTGGATCGATCCTGACTTCCCACTACTGCATAGGGAGGGAGTCTTGTAATTATTTGCTAGGGGCACGAATCTGGTTTGATCTATTTCATTATATTTTGAACTTGATTACCTCCTTACAACACAAAGCACAGAACTACTGGATATCGACTAAAAGACCTCGATATCGAGTAAAATCTGTAACTCGGGTTGGCTTGTTCCTTTGCTGTGCTTCTCGATCAGGCTTTCCTCGATCAGCTTTGGTTCACATCCTTTGTCGATATCGAGTAATTTACTCGATATCGAGTAAAGTCCTGAACTCGAGTTGCCTTCTTCTCTCAGTGTCTCGAGCAATTTCTCCTCAACCAGGCTTGGGTGCATAGTTTTTGTCGATATCGAGTAAAGCTTCTCGATATCGAGTAATATTCGGCTTCAGCTTGATTTGTCTTGGTTCCGTAGCTCTTTGACCTTGGACTTATGTAGTTGACTTTCGAGCTTTTCTTACTTTCTCAGAACTGCTGTAAATTGCTTCGATTTTTGCGAATTTAAACAAAAACTGGTGTAGATTCCATAATTTGACAAATAAGCATAAACTACATAGATTCTGTACTATTCTACCCCAAATGCATGAAATGTATTTAGAAAATGATATAAAAGTTACTATAAAAGATGGCAGATTCGACTCACAACACACTCAAGCCTTCAAGTCAATATGTCTTCTTCGTGTGCTCTCTGCTAGTTGTTAAGAGTCGTATCATTTGTTTCAAAGCATTTGAGAGTTACACAGTGAGCTTATAAGATATATTTCGAGAGAGTGTTATACTCGAGAGTTTGTCACTCAGGAAGTGAACACTAGGCGATTGATTCACTAAGTGTAAGAGGATTGTACTAGATAGCTGAGAGAGGTGGGGCTCTTCTAGATTGGTCTAGGACTCCAAGGGGACGTGAGTTGACTAGATTGCAATTGTATAGGAGAGAGGCTTCTCGGTGAGCTATTAGGATCCTAAGTCTTGTGAATCAATAAAGCCGGTTGAATCCTAGGGTTGTGGATGAACCCTAGGCGGGGACGTAGGCCAAGTTCGTGCCGAACCTCGTCAACAATTCATTGCGTCCTTTACTTATTTCTTTACCATATTTTCGCACTTGTTTCGAATTGTATAACTCTTTTGTGATTCAGGTTTTCCAGAGGAAAGAATTAAGTCTGATCTCAAAGGGTTTTTCCAAGCGTTTCAAAAGTCTTGAGATTATCAGCGAAAATTTGGCATAGTCTATTCAACCTCCCTTCTAGAGTATCTTTTTATTACTTTGTTATACATTATCGAACCATCAGCAGGTACCCTTAGCACTTCTTTTCTTATTGGCATTGATAAATCACAAAATGATATTTGGATTATTGATTCTGAAGCAACAAATCACATTGCCTTTGATAGATCAATTGTAACACCCCTTTTATAACCCAAGGGAATGCCACGACGTCAATGATTACGCGGACTTTAATGTCTTTGTAATCACTTTAGGCTTATAAGGACATGCAACCATGCTCTCATAAACAAGATGATAGTACGAGATTTACAGCGAAAGACTTATATTGAATAAATAAATAAACAATTAAATAAATAAAACTGAATAAAAAACAAAAATCAAAAATGATCCTTTAAATAATATTCAAGAATGGTCAAAACCTTTATCAACCAACCCCAATAGAGTACTCAAAACACTTTAAAGATAGAGGTGTCAATCGGGCGGGTTGGGTCGGGTTCGGCTTCGGTTAGTCGGGTTTCGGGTCATTCCGATTCCGGATAATATCTAATAATTTGGTCATTTGGTTGGGTCGGGTTCGGGTTTGGGTTGTAACGGGTTTCGGTTGTATTGGGTTTCGGTTATCTCGGGTTTCAGTTATATTAGGTTTGAATTGTCTCAAATTTTCATTATTTCAATATTCATTTTAAAAAAATATACTAGAATGTATCTTAAAGTTCAGGTTATTTCGGGTTTCAGTTATAACGGTTTCGAATCATAATGGGTTTCGGTTGAATCGGGTTCAGTTCATTAGAATTTTGGGTCCAAAATGGACGGGTTGGATCGGTTTTCAAAACATTCGGTTCCGGGTCGACCGGGTCAGGTTTTCAGGTGCGGGTCGGGTTTTTCCAGCTCTATTTAAAGATGATTCTGACTTTGATTCCACCGTTCAACCTCGTAGCACCTAACCTGCAAAAATGGCCTGGAGTCTGAATGCGATGAAGGACACCAGCCATCCAAACAAAGGACAGTTAGTTCGCAAGAACTAGCAAATGACGGCTCGAAAACTGGGACTTCTCTAGACTCCAACTCAATGACCATAATACGGTATGAATTCAAACCCAGATGCGATTATTGAGAATATTTCTATGAAGGCTCAACTTTTCAAACACGACTCATGTGACACGGATAATCCCAAATGATTAAGTAACAAAAGATGCGAGTGGCGAGCACTCTTACGAACCATACTCCGAGTACGAATGGAATATGATACAAAGCTAATAGTAATCACCTCAAAAACACTCTTCACAACATTACTTTCACCCACTCTCTCACGGTGAATAACATAAATTACACACTTAAGACGATTAATGCATTTATATTAACACGAATAATTGTTTACTCACTAATACCGGTCCCACCCTGACATAATGGTTATGACCTACGACCGCTTTGGTTGTGTAACACACCTCATCTAGAAGTGTGTAGTTTCATGAAACCTTTAGACCGAGAAGTAACGACCCCGATCTGTCTCTACAACCTTATGGTTCACTCTGCTTTACATTGATTGATACGTTTTATGTGCATTGATCTTGATTCAATTGAGTTCCAATCGTAACACACAATCCTCACATTATTAACTATTTTATTAAGATATTCTAGGTAATCACACAACACACAAAATAACCCATGCTATTGATTGGTAACATGGATGCCAAATGAAATGAAAGCAAATAAAATAAAGGATGGGACATCAATGAAAAGGGCATGTTCCATACCTAACCAATTAGCATGAAAGAATAAGAATAAATTATTCTTTAAATAAACGGTCGGTAACTATATTATTATCTGTTGAGTTTGTAACTCTTGTTTACTAGGAATTGGGCCATTAGGCCCAAGCCCATGCCTTGCCTCAATGTCTCTATTTCCGACCGTTGCTCCCATCAAGTCTTTATAAGCCTATTAGCTCAAAATGGTAGAGCAATGTGCCACGCAAAAAGATGCGAGTTCAAGTCCCGGATAGGCTATCTATGTTTATCGCTTACAAGTACTATGTTTCTCTTCATGAAGAAGACTATAAGGTGCAAAAATAAAATTGTAATGTGCAAATATAAGAACATAAAGTGCAAAAATAAAATTGTAATATGCACATTTAGGATACAAGTGTGCAAAAGTAAGATACGATTGTACATATTTAAACTACAATTGTGCAAAAGTAAGATACAATTGTGCAGATTTATAATACAATTGTGCACATTTAGAATACAAGTGTGCAAAAGTAAGATACAATTGTACAAATTTAGAATACAATTGTGCACATTTACAATAATATTGTGCAAAAGTAAGATACATTTAGAATAATACGAATATTCAGATATGCATGAATAAAGTGCAGATGTGCAATCTGACCCTAGCGAAGTGGCAGCTCAAGCAGATGATGTGCTAATGAACGTTTATGGTTGGTCGAGAGATGCTGGTGATGTTGCATCACAAGGAGATGAAGCGACCCCATGAAGTACGTTGATCTTTGTTTTTTTTTATTTGCTTTATAGTTTTGCTATTAATGAACTTTATAATCCGAAAGAATTTCTTTCTGTCAAAGCATTTCGGTCTGCTAGCACAAACTGATGTTATTAATGCACATTTAGACTTATTGTTGCACTATGTGTGTTAAATTTGCACATCGTATCACTATTAATGCACATTATAAATTTATAATAATTTCAAATTAAAGTGCATATTTAGGGTTTAAAAGTGCATAATTAAGGTTAAAAAGTGAATAACTAAGATTATAATGTGCATGATTAACAATTTGGAATTGTTTTGTTTTTGCCTGTTATGTAACCTATGTGGGATTTGAACCCACATCTTTGTGCATGCGCACATCGCTCTACCAACTGAGCTAATAGGCTAAAAATATTCTATTATAGACCAAAAATATAAGCTGGAGTCCTATAACAATGAAAAATACTAATATAAGGTCCTAATGCAGATTTTCAAATTTACAGATTACAGATTATAATTTCAGATTTTCATATTACAGATTTATATAATTTCATATTGAAGGTTTGATAATGTATAACAAAGTAATATAAAGATACTCTAGAAGGGGGGTTGAATAGAGTATGCCGGATTTTCGCAGATAATCTCAAGACTTTTGAAGCACTTGCAAAACCTTTGAGATTAGACGTAATTCTTTCTTCTGGCAAACCTGAATCAGACTAGAGTTATACAATTCGAAACAAGTGCGGAAATATGGTAAAGCAATAAGTAAAGGACGCAACGAATTGTTAACGAGGTTCGACACGAACTTGGCCTATGTCCCAGCCTAGGGTTCTTCCAAAACCCTTGGATTCAACCGGCTTTTATTGATTCACAAGACTTAGGATCCTAATAGCTCACCGAGAAGCCTCTCTCCTATACAATTGCAATCTAGTCAACTCACGTTCTCTTGGAGTCCTAGACCAATCTAGAAGAGCCCCACTTCTCTCAGCTATCTAGTACAATCCTCTTACAGTTAGTGAATCAATCGCCTAGTGCTCACTTCCTGAGTTATAAACTCTCGAGTATAACACTCTCTCAGAATATATCCTATAAGCTCACTGTGTAACTCTCAAATTCTTTGAAACAAAATATAAGACTCTTAAGAACAAGCAGAGAGAACACGCTGAAGAGAGATCGTAAACTTGAGGGCTGATTGTGCAATGATATTCGTGAATGTACGTCAGTCATCTCTCTCTCTTCTTCATCTCTTTTATATAGTGAAGATCATTGGCGCCATTTAAGGAAGCAATCTTCTCCAACGGCTAACTTTGATTATGGCTTGCGGGTGGATCTTTGAGATCTTCTAAACTGGGAAACTCTGAATCCACAATCTTTCCGATTTGATCTTCTCGTTTATTCAGCCCAAGGAAGGAGATATAATTCGAAAAGCTTCCTGAAATGTTAGTGCATATATAATAATATCTGGAAGCATATAATAACATATAATAATATTCGGATATAATATAATAACGTGCAGATTTTGTGTTTCATCAACACAGGTGTATTGTCAAGACCTTTGACACAAACTGTGTGTCAAAGCCTTTGAAACCTTTTCCGATTTTCATCAAGGGAATGGAGTTATCACATATTACAGATTAACTAGTACAGATTTTCAAATTATATAATATCATATTACAGATGTTCAGTTTACAGATTTTCATATTTACAGATTATAGATTATAATTTCAGATTTCATATCACAGATTTTTATAATTTGAGATTACAGATTAACAAGAACAGATTTTTCAGATTATATAATATCAGATTACAGATTTTTAGATAACAGATTTTCAAACTTACATATTACAGAATATAATTCAGATTTTCATATTTTTAGAGAGAGTTACAGATTCTAAGTGCAGTGGCAATTTGGAATTTCAAATCAACAATAAAGTAGCCAAAATAATAAACTTTGGAATCAGATTTTCAAGCAACTCAGTGAAAATGAACTTCTGATTCATTATTAGACAAAATGCAAGATTGTCACAAACTCACAATTAGGACAACCCCGACATATATCATCTTAAGAGATTAAGGTTGTGAGGGTACTTGTAAAAGATCAGTACTTAACTCAAATCAGCCGGAAAGAAAACACTAACTGATAGCATGCATTTAGAGGGTCATAATAGGTTGCATTTAACTTAGTTATGATGCATATCATGCATGTTTTAAGTATGATTTGCATATTTGTTCTCTATGTTGTTGGAGTCGGAATCTACACGCTTTTATTGATTATTTTAGGTAATGGTGGATCCGAGGAGGGGACATGAGTTGATAACGCATTGGATGAGAATGTCTAGTTGATCGAAGAAGCTTACATGAAGATTTCAAGAGGTTCTGAGAAGAATAAGCGAGCCTAAACGAAGAACAAGTCTGCAGAAGTTGTCGCCAGACATGCTGAAATTGGTTTGCACTCTCTGGAGGCCTCGGTTGTCCGATCGGCTATTATGACCATACGTTGGAAAGCTCTTTCAGAGAGCTACAACTTTCCTGTTGACGTCGAGAGCTGATTCAAAGTAGATTTTTTGTAAAAGACCATTGCAGCAGGCGCCGCCATATGCTGCGGGCGCGGCAATTTGCCGCGGCAGCAGCATGTGTCGCGTTCCTTGTTTCCTATATTTGAAGCTTTGTTTGGATTGAGTTGTGAGTTCTTGAATCTCGTTCCTTGTTTCCTATATTTGAATGTTTCAACTTCTTTGTGCCTATTGATTGTTTGTTTTGTTCTTTCTTGTCTGACCTACTTGTTAGATCAATTCAATTGATATGGTTTTGTAGATTCATGATTGCGAACCTTAACCCAAGTAGCAAACTTATCCCTTTAGGGCTGATTGAACTAATTGGATGGGTAGAAAGTTGGATGTGTTGTTAAATCCCTCTTTAGGGACTGCAAATACCTTGGCTAATCTCTTAACTCAAAGCTATCAATTGGGTTAAATCTTTCTTTAGGGACTATTCGATTGATAAGGGTTTCTAGGACTGATTGGACTAATAACTATATTAGGCCGGGACAAGGACATTCATAGGAAGACTAAAAGGACAAGAGGAAGTTACAGTATCAATTCAACCAAATAAAGTGGATAGTTGTAGGTAGAGCGATCTTCTCTGAATTGTTTTGCATCAATCTGTTTATAGTTTCTTTTGTTTTCTACTAATTGGTAAATACACATTGTTGAGAAATACTTGATTCTCTGTCGGACCGTCCTCTTACTTGCTTGCTATACTAGTTTGTAGGGTTGAGTTTTATTTTGATACGATTTACGCGACTAAGAACCGTTCATCACTAACCTTTTATTTTTAGCAAAACACTAACCTTTCTAATGCTTCTTGTCAGCTTTAACCATTCAGGTATCAATTTCCCCATAGATTGAGCATTTTTTAGGACCCTTGGATAATATTGATAGGCAAAGAGAAAAATTGAGGCTTGAGAGTGCAAACAGATATCTTGAATAGGTAGATCAAGTATGTCAAGGACTATGTTCTAAAAATCAACACAAAACTAAACCCGTCGCTTGAATCACCATTGTCAGGAAAAGAAAAGAACTGAGTAGGCTCTGGGCCATTGAGAACAAAATCAGTGCTTGCTGAAGAAGAAGAAGGAACAAAATCATCAGAGGGCTGGTAAGAAGAACGAAAGTATTAATCTGATCATCATCATAGGCAAAGAATAAGACACTGCCTTCAGAAATCAATTGACCTGATACTTTAAAGTAAAAATTCACCCAAATGCCAGAACTATGTGCTGAAATCATCAAATAGAATAGCAGATATTAACAACTCCCACATCAGAATCCAAGGCATCCATCTTCAGCTCCAAAACAAGACAGTCACAGAAAATGAAAACTGAAATTAATCATGGAATGCGGGAAAGGAAAATTAAACCTACAAGTTGTTGTACTTTGCGTAGAAATTCTTGTACAGTAACTCCATCTGAAATCAAAAGGAGCACAAACACCAGACAAAAGGTTACTAAAATTGCAATCCAAAATTCTCCAATCTATATATCCTTTACTTAAAAAGCCAGTAATTAGCATCAACAAAAAGGCAAAGGCTAGAACTGATGAACTGTGAAGAATTTTAGAGAACTTTGGTGCATCAAGCATCATAGTTTCAATCAAATGCTAGAACTGATGAACAAATAAAAAATGTATTATAGTTTCATTCAGTCATTTTAACACACACCTTATGAGCAACACATACGAAGAGAAACATCTGCTGCATCACAAATGTATCATAGTTTCACAAGCTATGGTGCATGCGCTGTATCATAGTTTCATTCAGTCTTTTTGGTTCATTTAATTTGACCTTCCATCAATGCTCAAACCATCAGCCGAGATTGAGACGATTCCGGCGGTCGAGCAGCTCCTCAATCCTCAGATCAGAGAGCAAATCAAGAATGAAATTTGTGTTTCCTGCTCATATCAGAGAGCAAATCAAATTACAAACAAGAGAAAAGTAGGAGACAGATAAAGCAATAGAATCAATTTGGAGAGGGATCGAGCGATGAAAGGGGAGAGACGTCGGTGAATCGAGAAAGGAGGGGAAATCAAGAAAGTGGCTGGGCGGCACCGGTGGACGGTGGGAGTGATCGGAAGCAGTGGTGGCGGTGGTGAATGCGGTTTAGGGTTTCA